>OZ026624.1:69688590-69704390 GCA_964020975.1 Hermodice carunculata
TTAAATGTAATGAGAGATAGTTTACGTATCTGCAATAGTTTACTGCAACAACGAGCATCAAACACCATGTCATTATTCATATTTTTATTTGAGGGTACTGTTGATGATCTTGTCAACGTAACCTTGTTGCTGCCAAATTTGAACTGAATCAACAGCTTACCTTGATGTCCTTTGCATGTAATTCATGCAAAATGCATTATAATCTCCAGGAGAAAGCTGTTGAATGAGGCCATGATTTCTGAAACTAAAATTGGAATAAATTTGCTGATACGTTATTATTGTTGTTGTTTATAGCAGTGGAACAGGTAATTATACCACAATGCATGTTTATTCCAGCATCACTTTCGTAAGAATTGGACAGCACATAAGCCAGTTGCATTCTCCTCGGGTTGCGTCTGGCGAACTCATCAATAATTAAAATACAAATACCCAAGATTAAGCAGAGGTGCCTGCTTCATTGCCTTCAATTTGTTCTCTACTGGCGCCTCCATTGTTGCACGCAGTTGGTAGCAAGCCTAATGTTTACCGCACAAGGCAACGCGTACGGATGGGCCTCATGAAGTTTTACTTGGTCAATCTCGTCCTGTGAAGATGGAGTCTGCGAGCAAGACTGTCCATAGTATCAGGGAAGGGGCATTGGCTATACGCGTGAAAGTCTCACATTAAGACATGCAAATGAAATCTGAATCTAATTGCCTTCTGGTATTACTAAGTTGAGAAAAGTTGCCAATTTCGAGTGAGCTTGTGATAAATTTGCCTGTGAAGGAAACCCTTGGTAATGCAGGGTGTGGGGGTAGAGGTCCGGGCACCTAGACCCTCCCCCCCCCCATACGCCAATGGTAAATATCCATGTCCGTTAACCTACCTTACTGAACGCACGTCGACATGCCTCGATCAAATATTGTCAAACATACCACACATAGAAAGGCATCCCTCGTGTTTCAGATAACGATCACTGTACTGTGTTGGCCCGTTTACTTTTTAGGATTAAAAGGAAAGTATCTTATGACCGATTAATATGGAAATACAACAAAACAGATTTCTCGGATTTTCGGGATACTGTTGGTAGAACAGACTGGGACTCTTGCTTACAAACAGATAACATTGATGCGCAAGTAGATTATGGACAGAAAAATTCCTCAATGTTGCCCGACACACAATTCCGAATAAAAGTGTAACAATTACACTCGATGGTAGCCCATAGTTTATTTCCCCATGATGTACTATAAAAACGAAAAAGTTTAGGCTACACAATAAGGCAAAGAAAAGCAATGACATATTAGCATGATAATGAATTTTTTAACTTACTTTGGTACAATTTTGGGGGGAACGGTCACGACGTTTCGACTTCCTTCTAGGAGTCTTGGTCACGTGAGGATTTGTGGCGGGAGGAAAACTGCCCAGGAAATAAATGGTTGTACACGACCGGCAGTTGGTAGCCTTGGTCACGGTTGAACGGATATTTTCGCAGCAGAGACATGTGAGACAGCATAAAAAGAAAATTGTTTGATGTTAGTTTCCCATGCAGTTAATTATGTTCTTATCTGCTAGCTAAATATTTGAATGAAGAGGAAACAGCACCACGTACTTTCATTGATAGAGTTCTCAATTATGGGCAGTCACCGATGGACATCATTTTTCCGCATGAAAATATAACAAAAGATGGGGTCGTCGATTCTTTAAACTTTCTTCTATTACATGTGAACCAAATCAAACCCTGGTTACGCCTAAGTTATTGTATGTTCCGGTATGTTTGTATGATTGTATTCCTTTATTGTACTTTATTTGTTTCCCTGGCATCGGGGTTTTGTTATTATTACTATTATCATCATCATCATCATCATCTTCATCATCATCATCATCATCATCATCATCATCATCATCATCATCATCATAATAGCGATTATCATAAGCTTGTCCCTCTGATAACTTGCTTATTTCAGTAACTTACTGTTTTCATGCTAGTGAGCAACACCCTCCCATTTATATTCCGTTTTAATGATGTGATCTGTGATTATGCGTCAACTGTGATTCCATGTTATTTCTCCTGATTCGTGGGGGTATTAAATGGATAACATTACTTCATTGTGTGATTATAATTTGATGTAATTGTGCTTCGTGTGTCACCTTAATATGTATGCTATCTTGATGTACCTTACTTATTTTCATTCGAGTGGGTTTCAATAAAATTAAATGGTGCAAAAAAATCACACTTCTTCCTCCTTGTTATGGGAAGATAAAGTCCTAACTGATGATAAATCTAAAGAAGAATCCCTGAACTCGTATTTTTTTAAAGCAAAGTACTGTCAAGTCGGGGTAGGATAGAGTTCAAGAGACTATCTGATCACACGCTAGTAAACATTACCTTCATGGGACGCGGAGTCTTCGAAATTTTGAAATATTTAAAAAATTCTAAATCATTGGGCCCATATGAAAGTGAGGTTATTTAGTGGTGAAATAGTGAAGGAACAACTTGGTTCATTTAGCAAATGTGGTGTGCATGACCAAACTTCTATGTGAGATTGATTTGACACATTTTACTTCCATGTCCCGAGATGTGAAGTATAAAACACAACTGTCCTATCTGGAGACATGAAAAGATTAAAGGTTGCTGTAAGCTCTCCAAACATTTTAAAATGATGTGTTACGGTGCTGCTTCAACTATCTCAGAAACCATAAAGAGAGCGAGATGCTATGCAAGACTCGTCCGGAAAGCTGGCTATCGTGTGCACCTCTCAACCATATGAGTGGTGACCATGTCTGCAGTTCATACTTTGACTACACAGCTGAGCTTGATTAAGATGGCAATAACTTATGTGCTCAATATGAGCCAGAGCTATTCCCAGCTGTTACATTCACGAGAGATGGTATCTACTTTTCTTGTTCAACATCAGGCAAGATTATCATAATGCATATCAAACAACTAGGTCACATGGATAACACAGTTCTAGCATGTATCATTGAATTGGAAATTCTATGAGTATTCATGAGTAGAGATGGGCCTAAATTCTATGAGTATTCATGAGTAGAGATGGGCCTATCAAGCTTTCACTTTAAGCCTTAAATAATGGATAACTATGTAGCTGAACATTTATATACCCCAAATAGGCCAAATAACTTTTCTAGCCCACAAAACGTCTACAATATTGTGAAGGCTGAAAGTATATATCGGATAACTCTAAAATATATCAAATATTGGTTGAAAGGTCAAGAGATGTATACTCTGAATAGATGCTCTGTGAGACCCAAACCACACAACAGAGTGTTGGTGAAAGGTTTGGATTGCCAATGAGACTGTTGTTTTGGAGACATGCAAAGTCTAGCAAGGTATGATGGTGGTGGCAAATTCATCTCGCTGGCCATTGACATGTTCAATTAATATGTTTCAGTATGGCCTTGAAAAACAAAACGGGAAAAGAAATGGCCAAAGCTCTCACAGATATTTTTGAAGATTGTAGACACTCAAAACATATCTTGCGAGTGGACAGAGGGACTGATCCAATCAACATGTCAGACCGTAACTTAAACACTCTAATATTCATCTGATGCTGACCAATAACCCCATCAAAGCTAATTATGCCAAACGTACATTGAAAACAAGAGTGAAATCTTCAGATACATTATGTCCAAACAGACTCACAAGTATGTCGTGTTTTGCAAAATCTGGTGGAAGCTTACAACAACACTAAACATAGCAGTTTGGGAAGACCACCTTCACAAAGGAATAAAGAGAGCGAAAGTGAAGTCAGATTGGATCAATACTTTCTGGAAAAAAAAACATACCTAGAAAACAAAAGTACAAGATCCGAGACATGGTGAGAATTTCCCATCTCAAAACCACCTTTCAAAGAGAATATCAACAAAAGTGGGCAGGAATACTGTTAAAGATCACCAAACAGTACAACAGAAATGGAATTCCTGTCTACAAACTGCAGAACTGGTGTGGATTGTATGTATGTGGCAGCGTTAAAAAGTAAGGGAAGTAACCTCTCTTGAGGTCAGTTACTTTGAAGGGTTTGGGGGAGGATTGCTTATTTCATGGGCAAAAAATTCAAGGAATCCAAGACCCGAATATTCAAGTCTCGACCTATTTCCATTGGTGATCTTACTCTCATCATATAAAATTCTAGAAGGCCTGATGGAGTTTTCTAGCATAATTTTCAAACAAAAACACTGTGATACACCTTGCCATTATAAAATAAAATTGTATAGTCAGTGTGGCGGTTATTGAATAGCCACTCGCCAAACTTGCATGATGTCTCCTCACCTCTGAACACTACTTCCCTTTGACCACATATGTCACAAGATATTTCGGGATGGTATGGCTCTGCTTATCAATTTCGTTTCACGTACAGCAATGGTACCCCTACTCTGAACACTTAAATATTTGTGCAACGAAAAGTCTTTACATAAATCACAGGAAATTTGAACTACAATTAAATTTGTCTGGTGGACAGGTCTACCACAATAGACTTCATGACAATGTTTGCAACGTCTGGAAATACTACATGTTTTTTCTTCTGTTGAAAACAATCTTTAAAACCTATTTTTGTGTGTGTGTTGGGGGGGGGGGGGTCATGCCCTTCTTGGCATTCAGACAATTTATCTTGAGTACACCTAAAATTAAAGAATAAAATACTTTCTAGGAAGACCTGGTACACTGCCGTCAGGTCTGATATAGCACAAATGTGCCCCTACTACATATTGAAATCAAGCAGAGCATTTCTATTCTCAACACACTGAGAAGATTCAATTTACTTCCTTTCCATTCGATCAAGTGCATGCTTGCAGGGGTGTTACAACACCACGAAGTCTTGCATGGAGAGGATTGGCCAGCTTTTAGCTTGGTGACGCTGGAAATACTCAGTATTTCGACAGACATTGTGACATGTTTTACAGGCCATGGGATCTGTGCTGAAACAGTTCTTGGTCTGACATATATATTTTAACTGGTCTCGCAATAATATTTAGTTTGTTTTTTTTGGGGGGGGGGGTACGGTTTGAGACAAGACTCACAGAAATAACTGTGGCGAAAGAACCCTGCAATTTTGGTGATGGTATGGCAATGCACTTCTTGGTCATCAAAGTGCAAATAAATTGTGTGCTGGTTGTTTTCCTCTATACATTTAAATTTGTTACCACAAGCAGCAGTACGCACTAAAAGCTGTAAATTCAACACATGTTCAAAAGCTGTTTTATAATTCAAATTACAAATTTTGTAAATGGGGACACCTGCCTCTGTATGCAGACAAATGGCCGAATTCTTTGGAACTTTACAGGTATTTTTTTTTCTTTGGTTCACAACTCATTATAATACCATCCAGGTGTTTTACAAGGATGTATGATCTTGTCTGTTATGGTAGGTGGTCTTGTCCTTGTGTCAGTTGTTAGCATTCTTCAGTGGAGAATTGGTTCCGTTTGGCCCAAGAAACTCCAGTGGCTCGACTCATGCAGAGAAGGTTATTTTTGCAGAATTCTACCATAGACGTCTCTTAAGCCACTTACTTGTTTTGACCTGTATGAAAAAGTATACAAAAAAACAAAGAAAAAACAAAACAAAAAAAAAACAAAAAACAAAAAAAAAAAAAAAAAAAAACAACAACAACAACAACAACAACAACAACAAAAATGCAATGCACAAATGATTACATTATAAAGAATCTATGGTAGAAAGGTTTAAGAAAATGTGTTGTGCTTTACTTTCCACGATGTGTAGCCAATATTAATTTCTATCATGAATAAATGACTGTGATTTTAATTTCATAGCGTATGAATGAGTAAGGTTTCTATAAAACACATAACATTCATTTCCAAATATTCACACTAAATATTTTCATAGGCATTAATAATCATGAATACCTTTGCCTTGAATAATGTGAGTAGGGCTGCCACCTCTACATTGTTGGATGGTACCCACAGTGTTGGAGAAGGGTTTATCCGTTGGCAATTCTTCTTCAGACTGCAGGATACCTTCAATTCTCTCCACGATGATCTTGGCGTTTCGGTCCTCTACATTGGGCTGTTGGTTTGTTGCTGTCAACAAAAAACAATATATGTAAAAATGACAATTTAATCTTCCCTGTTTTACTTGACATTGGAAGAGTAGACAACTGTATCACTTATGAATATTTGTCACAAATAGATAACTATTGCTGATACCGATTTTAAAGTATATTCTTATCATTGTTATTTTTATTAGTTTCCAACTCTCCATCCTCTGCACATGCAAGGGTAAGCTCTATGGGCTCCTCTTTAATTTTTGTAGTGGTTGTTCAATCAGCCCATTGAGATCCAGCTGTAGCTCTTGCCACTCTAGGCTGAGTATCATTTCTTTGATGTAGGGATCTTCTCCTAACCAATACGTCTGGGCCCATGGTTCAAGCTCCTGGCTGGTGGTGTATTGATCAGCCACATAGATTACAGTTTCGAGTAATCCATCTACAAATTAGAGGATTAATATTGTATTCATGTGGATATTTCTATTTTGATTATTATAGTTATTGTTATTCTGTTTTTTTGTACTCTACAAATGTATCGGTCGTAATTTATGTTAGTTCAGTGTTTTTAACTTTGATTATTTAAAAACAAATTTATCATTTACATTTAGTATCTATTTTAACATTCATTTATGTTTTACTTAGTAATTTGTTATGTTGTTTTTATTGTATTTTATGTATTTGTTATTTTTGCTTCATATGAATGTTTTGCTATTCATTTTATTCTGTTGCTGTATTCATCTATTCATAAATAATATCTATTTTATTCCTTGTTTTTTTATTTTATTTTATTTGCTTGTTTATTTACTTTTGCTTCAGTTGATTAACCACTATCTCTAGGATTTGAAAGATTGTTTGTCTTGAAAGTTAAGTCTGAAATGACGTCGGATTTTACAAGCTAGACCCGATATACCTTGCAATCGCTACAGACATGTGCATCGCCACTGTTGCATGACGTAAATACAATTAACAAACTCCGCCCCTCCGGCCATAAAATATGCATGGGCATTTCGTTCCAATATCAGCTTAGTATTCCAAGATATATTTAAAACAATGGAGGGATAAACCTATATTCATCGCACTTCTGATATGGTCAACTTACAAAATATTCAATGTACTCGCTTAATTCGGTAATGTCAGCTTCACGGGGAACGGAAGTCAGCAATGTCATCACTCTAGGATTTTTGGACCCCACTTTTGCGCACGTTACTGTTTTAAATTTAACAGTTTGAACAAATGTTCACTTCCAGAATTTTCCAAAATGTATACTTATGCAATAAACCAGATCAAAGTGGATCTTTTTCTCGATTTTTTTAAACACTTGCAAGAGATTTAATGTTATGTTTGAATGATCTGATTGTGTATATCTGTAGATGGAACCATAATAATCTCTGATAATAAAGACGATTGGCGCCGCTGATCACGTAAGACCAGATAAAGATTAAAAATTCCCATGACAGGGGTAAAATAACTTATTAGCATGAGAAAGCATTATTTTTTTTTCATGAGCACTTTTCAATGACAGAGGCTCCATGTACATTCCAGAGACAAACCTGTGTTTGTTTTCCACTTATCTATGACATTCCGCTGATTATCTATAAGTATTTTGAAAGTTCCAGAAAAGATATGCACCTTTAAAACCACCCCTTACAATTTTCTGATTTTAACCAGTGTTGAGCTCTCACCTGTGGGGCGATCTATTTTTAGACCCAGGCGGGGCCATAATTGTATAATAATGTGTGGAATGTGGACGATATATTTTTTAATGTCTTGTGGAATGTGAGGCAGAGGAGCCATCCATAATGGTCGTAACTTTAATAAATGCCCTGTGGATTGAAAAAAAAAGCAACTCTTTTGTCTCTTCACAAAAGGGTTGTAGAAAACGCATGCCAAAATTACAGCCTCATATCATTGCTTAGTGTGTGTGTGTGTGTGTGTGGGGGGGGGGGTAATGTGTTTGAAATAGTTGTTTTCAAGTACGTCTATAATTGTTTTTCGGCAAAAACCACGTAATTTTCATCTTCAATCAGGATTTGTGAAAGGCGACTCTACTGTCACTCACCCATTTTATCTTTATCCGTAATTTGCAAAAGCTTTGGTTGAAACAAAAGTCGTGAGTATCTTTTTTCGACACACGAAACCATTCGATATGGTTTGGCATGAAAAAATTATTTATAAGCTGACCTGTTCATACCGAGTTAAACCGAACATTTCCGGACCGTAATTAATTAGGCATTCCATTGTTGGCCTGATTGTCCAATCAGCAAGTGGCCCAGGCTGGCCCAGGCCTTCGTGTTCACAACGGATGCCACGGCTAACGCTGGTGATTACAGCATGGATTGTACTGAACAATGCAACTCTCCTAAAATATCACATCAGTGGTGACATGTGCATTTTTAGTTTGCCGACAGTTTGATTTTTCATTAAATCCAAGCACATCGTGCGAGTTACATTCTGATCCTTCCACGTGTAATCCGGCCATCGTGGTCGAGCACAAAATGTAAACAAAGCAGGGTGCCCTTTCCGAGGTGAACAAATAAACCTGAGACCTATGACCTGTGTTCAGCGTGGAGTGCTCAATGGCCTGTGCTCTGGGTGGAGAGCAGTAAAAGCCAGTGTTCCGCAGGGTCCAGTGCTGGGTCAGTTGCTCATTCTCATTCATATAAAGGACATTGTAAACGTGTTCAATTTACACATCCAACTAACCGCTGACATGTTACACTGTTTCTTGAAGTCGAAAACCCAAGTACAACGGTAGGTGAACTTAATGATGTAACCATTTTTATAGAATGGGCAAAAAAATGGCTGGGAACTTTTAATCCTGCAAAACCAAAAAAAATATGATACTGTCCGGAAAAGTTACTGAGGTTGATGAGCATATCACTGGAGAGAAGTACTCAGAACTTTAACACAGGTTAATTTGTTGATGGCTCAGTTTGGGAAAGCGTTTGCCTCGACAAGACATACAATGTTTTGATCATTCTGTATGTCTTTTTATGGCTCTAAATTATGGGATTATTCTTCAAAAGTTATTGAACAAAGTTTTGTGGCATGGCGGAAGGCTGTACAATTCATTTAGACACTGCCTAAACAGACAAATTGTTACTTACTCCCTTTTCTATGTGGAGATCTACCAACTGAGATTCAGATGAATATGTGTTTCATATGATATGTTTATAATACCATTCATAACGGAAATGCTTTAGCTGTAATGTGTGGCAGTCGAGTGTATACACCTATCCAGATAGAACGCCCTGTGTTATCCGGGTGGGGAGACTTTGATAGCCAATGCCCTTGTTGTGTATGAGCTATATGACATCAGGGAGTAACAGCTGATGGCAGGTCTGGACCCTGAAGAGGTCAATCTCGCCATTGAAGTTACATGTACTAATTAACTCTCTACATTCCGCAATTTTATTTTTTTCTGTTTCCATATTTGCCATTTGAGATACTGGAATTTACCGTAAACTGATGTATCGAAGATGTACTTTGAGTACAATATATATATATATATATATATATATATATATATATATATATATATATATATATATAAATATATATATATATATGTATATATATATATATATATATATATATATATATATATATATATATGTATATATACATATATATATATTAAATTCAAGCCTTTTGTGAAATGTGGCCATGTGATCTGGGCAGACTGCACACAAACTGAACAAGCATTGCTTGAAGGGGTTCAGCTGGTTGCAGTCCGGGTAGTAACAGGGGCAAAGAGAGGAATACCAGGTAGCCAACTTTATTTTGAAACAGAACGGGAACATGTACATAAACGTCGAGATAACACAAAATTAAAAACGATCAACTACCTTCACATTTACATTATATTGTTCCAGATCAAATCAACATCAGAATTATAATACTGGGTCCAGTCAGAATATGATACATGCTGGGGTAAGAACACGCCTCTTCAGTTAGTCTTTCTTTCCTTCCACCATCCGTTTTTGGAATGAGTAAGCCTTAAGTACTAGACATACCGAGCATATCCCGATATATTGCGAAATTTTTTAGACTAATGTTATAAAATGCCACCAAAATAACCCCACTTTTTTTCTAGGGTAATCGATATGCCAGACTACGCATGGGCTGCAAGCAGTTGAGTGCACATTTATCCATATTGGGGGTGAAGCAATCAAAGTCCTGTTTATGTGGTGCAGAGAATATATGTACAGATCATTCCTTCTTTAACTGCCCGAAATGCAATCCAATAAGAATCGATGTACACGATACAGTTATTAGAACAGCTACTTTTGCTCTCAAAACTTTACTGGTCCAGATCGATGTTCAAATGTTGAAAATTTGAATAATATTCTAAGCAGTCCACACTTTTTTGGAAAAATCCACAACGATTTTATCCCCCATAAGTGCATCTCTGACACGACTATCATGGTTATTTTTGACGGCGAGTCTAGTAGTATGCATGTACTATTCAATTGTGCGCTTCTTGTTCTATTCCATCCTTATACACTGCAGGCGTATAACCGTCAATCTGTGCTTTCCTGTCTTGTCCCCTTCAAGTTGTTCTGTGTCGTTCTCGTAACTTCGTCACTTTTATCCTGTATCATCTCCTTCCCTCTTTCGTGTTGAGTCTCCTATTTTGTTTTCTCCTTTTCCTATATTTTTTGTTACAGCGAGATGAGTTTGTACAGGGTGGTGCCCTTTCCTCTAATTGCTTAATAATAGAATATGGGTAAACCAAACTACGTTTTCCATCAGCGTAGGCTAGAGGGAATTATAATTAAGCTAGCAAAGCCACAATTATCTCAGCACATCTCCCGATGTTTGCATTAATTCATTCTATAAATGGCTTTATCACTCATTATGCAGTTAAATTAATTCATGCTTTATCAAGACAGTAAGGCAACAAACTTTTCAGTCAACCCTCCAGTACACAACAGTATATGAAATTGCGTACGTGTTTTGCTAACAAATTCATTTAATAACATGCATACAGGAAGATTTTTGTACATGCACAATATAAGAAGTGTCGATTATATATATATATATATATATATATATATATATATATATATATATATATATATATATATATATATATATATATATATATATATATATATATATTTATAAAGATATTTGTGTGTGTGAATCCTATTTAAACCGCTCCCGTGTTGAGACCAATTTACTAGAACAGCCAACTTCTCACAATCCTTTTTTTCATTTGTCCTTTTTGTTTTCTTGCCTGTTTCCATATAATGACCATACTGTATTCTCGATTGAGACTTTGAATTGTCGTTTTTACCGAAGAAGGACGTGATGAAGTCGACCTTGGAAATCTTATTGCAGGATAACGGCCGGTAAAAATTAACTAAGACAAAGGACATTTGTTTTTTGTGATTTCTTAATGGCAAATAGTTTTCAGCAGTTCCTTTATTGTTCTTGTTTCATTCGTTTGTAATACTGCGATACCAAAAAATGAGCACCCCTGCATTAACGACAAAAAATAGAAGTGTTAAACTCGAGACGCAGTGTAACAAAACGAAGCTACACAAACAATCACTATATTATTTTTTCAGTAAAAGGTTTGACTTCAAAGTAAAACTTCGATTGAACTATCACACCCAAAGGTTTGTTGGTCATTTTGTATTTATCAACATCCACTTTTTGCATTATTGTATCCAATTTATTCAATAATAAAAAAAAAACGCTCGCCCGTGGAACACGAGGTATCTATGGTGTTGCTATGCCATAAGTAATAAATTCTGAGTTACGGATGATTGACATAAGATACATCTTTGATGTATCTCTATTCTGTGCAGTCGAGTGGTACACATGGCCCAGGCTGACCTTCACGAATGGATGCACCACAAGTCCGTCACATCGAGTCTCGAATCAGCATAAGATGATTTTCGTGGATTTTACTACAGCCGATGTGATCAACCGTTTGTGGTGAAATCTAGCAGTAGCCAGGTATATAATGGCAAAATATACCTTGACAATAGCTAGACAGCTTTTTAATACACACCAGCACACAAGAAATGCATTAACCCTGGTGGAGAAGTATTCTTAACAAAGAAACTGTATATTTGACTCTGAAAACGGTTCACAAGTGCAGTTTCCCATCTCCCCTCCTCAAAATTATAACGTGTGTCATTATCCTTTTTTGCGCTTTCTATTGATAACATTCATGTCATAGTACGGTGAAAAGAAGAAGGAAAAAAAATGACATTTCTGGCCTGTTCTCTAAATAAGAACTTTTAAAACTTTTCGTACAGCTGACAAAAAGCGACATTAAAACTACAGAAATCTGAAACAGCCTGAAATGATAAAAGAGGGGATGCAATCAAAACTTTTAAAATCTAACGTCAACTCCGTCCGTTGAGAAAGCATCAACCGTCTGAGCATTCAAATTCTCAAAAGCTGTTTATACCTTTTTGTGAAAACCCCATTTTTTAATGAAAGGGGTTATTTGTGTGTAACGGCTTTGACCGTCAGTGCCCCGTCCTTTGTGTACAGGAATCTTGCGTACATAGACATTGACAGTAACTGGATGGGCTATGGAGCATAGAGATTGGATTGCGATTTTTTATTCTATTTATTTTTTTTATCCATTCATTCATTTGTGTATTTATTTACATTTTTTTCAGACCGCCACGCAAGATGTGACACTTTTGCGTATTTTTGTATAATGGCACATTGAAGCTGTATCATAATCCCACACAGACTTCAGACATATTCACCTCACGACACAGGTTTTGAAGGACTCAAGGTCAAATTCCTTTTCAATTGTAGCTTCGGGATTTTTTTTTTGGGGGGGGGGGAGGGGGGGTCATGTGGGTTACTGTGCATGCACTTATTTTCAAGCGGTTTAATTTTCACGGTTTAGGGGATTCAGGCATTACACTGAAATTTTAATTTCACTATTTTGAACAAAGTTCCAATTAAACCTATGTTAAAATATCATTTCACTGTGCTTTTATTTTCACAGTTTTGTGCCATCAGCGTAATAAGCGAAAATAAAAACACAGCGAAATAAAGTGAATTCAGAATAGGCGATACATTTCACATGCAGTGACGAATGCTTTCCCCGTGAGGTATAAGGCCACGGATGAGCTGGGACAAAACTAGCCTGTAAGACGTGAAGTCATTGGTTTAGCCCAAGAAAATAAAAATCAAGTATCTCTGGACTGCGACCAACACAAGGCAAAGCAAGGACAAGACTACGACACATACTGAATCCTATTAAGGAAAATACCCCATTTAGTCGCGGTGTCGCTACGTATTTTCTGCAAAAAGACTGATCCGTGAAGAAGGTAAGTGACACGTTGCACCTACCTTCGCATAGGCGTTTTGGTCAACATGGTCAGATCAAACACATGCATAGGAATAAGTTGACATTTTGTGGAATTGACAGCAACCATGTTACACATTTCTTCAAAATGATACAGGCAAAATATGTACCTTAAATCATAAGGATGAGGTATGATGCAGTTTAACAACAAATGTTAAGCCGTTCCTTTGGTCGTTTTAACACGCAAGGCAATGAAAATGTTACAAAGGCAAAGAAGGCGACCGCGATTAAGTTTTTCATCTATCTATCTATCTATCTATCTATCTATCTATCTATCTATCTATCTATCTATCTATCTATCTATCTATCTATCTATCTATCTATCTATCTATCTATCTATCTATCTATCTATCCATCCATCCATCTATCCATTCATCCATCTATTTTTTGTTTATTTGTTCATTTATTTTTAGGCCTTCGCTTTCCATTGAAGAGAAAGAAACAAAGATTTTCTCTAGCCTCTTGCGTAACTGCCCCATGTTTCAATATAGCCTGAAGAACAAACGATCGTAATAAAAACTTATTGAAGAGACGCTGTGACTTGAAAATTGATGTCTGGCTGTGGCTTCCCATCCCAGATTAAATCGTTACAAGGCCTCGAACATGTCGCAAGCGATAAATTACATGCCGCTAGTATAATTGGGTGGAATATTTTCAACTTATTCCAGGTTCTTCGAGTTACTACGTTCATCAAGCAGGCTCTTTTGGATAATGCATTTTTAAAAATGCTTTGGGAGTTCTATGAACTAGTTTCTCAAACAAAATGTGTTAATTGTATATAAATGTGAAGAAAATTTTGACTCAAGATATTGGAATGATCAGCTGTAAGCCTTGAATTCGTGACTGATCCAAGTTATCAACTATTGACCAGTATTGTGAAGCCATTAATTGTGAAACGTGAATTCCTAAGTTGAAAATTTAAATATGGAGGGTAGAAAGGATAAATTTTACCATTTCTTACCATGGGGAAGTAGGGAAAAGAAGATTAACTGCTGTGCTGGTTTGATACTTTTTTAATTCTATACACCCATTTTAAAATGGAATAAACGCTGAAGACCCATGAGTTTTTGTTGGTGAAAGTTGCCCGGAGACATGGCTGGGGAGGGGAAGCAAACGTAATTCTTTTGTGAAGAGAAAACAAAAGCATTACATATTCCTCCTTTTGTCAAACATGTCCCGACTTGTGTTACATAAGTCGCTCTGGGTCATATAAACCTCTACGTGTCCCAACATGTCAATTCGCATGCTTAAAACCATTTCTATAATTCCGTCGTTGATGGTATCGGGAGGGGAGGCAAACATTTTAATTTTTCAGTCTGTAAGGCTGATAGCATGTACGTTGGAGCCATTGTAGTTCAATGTGCATGGCTAAAAGGTAAATTCCATTTATACGCGAACCTTTCTCATTGTATTTTAAAGTGATAGAATATAGGGTATGAAATCAATGGTTATAGAGCTTAATTGTGATTATTTGTTTGTAAATAAATATGTTATGTTTACGTGAGTAACCCAAATTTAAAAAAAAAAAAATAACAAAAAAAAAAAAAAAAAAAAAAAAAAGAAAAAAAAAAAAAAAGAAAAAAATAAACCGCAAAGATTTAAAGATTTGTGTGTATGTCGCTTCATATACCCCTTCCAAACTCAACAAAAATGAAGTCCATTGTGATTATTTTCTGTACATTTGCCTTTCACAGTCTAAAAATAAAGTTCAATTTCCAACTACAGTAAGTACGGCAATAGGCAACATGAGAGAAGAAAAACATTGCATTGCTTATATATTGTGTATCCGTTGTCGAGATTTGAAGCATGCCTACGTTATAAAGTACTTAAAAAGTCAAAGAATGGAAGTAACATTTACCAACTCTATAGTCAGCGTGTGATTGTTTACGAACAATACTCAGTGAACTTAGCACATCTTCCTCACGTGGGCCGATCTAGAGGAAACCGTTGGGGTCATGCGGCGTTACCTTTGATGATAAACCGTAAAATGTATTGCAACGAGGTAGTGTGATATTTAGAAAACTAATCTCTGAAATGTACCACCTGCCTTACGTGAGTAAACAGCATGGACACAACATGACGAGATTTATGGAACCCAATCATGGAATCAACTCCAATGTTATTTAAAGCATATAGCAAGCTCAGTCTCCAAAAAACCATTGAAACAATGATACTCAAACTTATAATATCAATAACAACTAAATGAATGCAATTCAAGTGTGCATTAACAAAATAAATTTGTTATTTATTCATTTTCTGTTCAACTGGTTTAACATTCCATCAGCAAATATGTTGATTACTCTAGGTGCGCATGTATTGTAACCATAATTGAACACTTTTTGATCAAGTAAACTTAACTAAAAATCACGCTGGTATTTGTGCATACTTAATGTTTTCATATGTATTACATATCATTATCTCGAATCTGTGGTAGATCAGGAAGTACATAT
>OZ026624.1:69704590-70199590 GCA_964020975.1 Hermodice carunculata
CGTTGATAGTCGCCCCCCCCCCCCCCCCCCCAAAAAAAATTACCAACCTGCATGTACGTCGTCATATTAATCTATGCCGTTGGGTAGTTTGTGATATAGAAACAATGGCGGTCCATGGTAACATCCTTTTATTGTTTGTTTGTTTGTTTGTTTATTTTTTTCTGATTTTTGTTTGTTTGTTTGTGTGTTTGTTTGTTTTTTTTTTTTGGTGTGTCCACAATTTACATTAAAAAAAAATTATGAAGTTTTTTGTTCTTTTGGGGGCAAATCTTAAAAAACTTCTCCTTCGAAACCACTCACCTAATTGCTTTGTTATCGCAAGGGGGCATTCCCAGGGTCTCCTTGTTCTTAATTTGTTCACCAGGTGGCGCTGCAATTGAAAAAAATATATGATTTTTTGTGTGATTTTGCTATTTTGACTTTTGCTCCAGAACCGTCACTCAGATAAAGCTGAAACTTGGTGGATATGTTCCTAGTGGAAGGGTCAAACAAAGTTGTTCACTAGGTGGCACTGCTCTGGATTCCCGATTTTTAACGATTTTTTTCCGATTCGGGTAATTATCGGTCAATCTAGCTTTTCTATTGATTACCATGTAAGTCAATGGGCATTCTAATGCTTATTCATATTTTCGATTTCCACTTCAAAACCGTCATTCAGATTGACTTCATACTTGATGACAATGTACCTTGGGTGGGTTTCTACCAGGTTTGTTCAAATGGTCACGCTCCAGTGATTTTTGGATTTTAAATGATTTTTTTGTTTTGTTTTTGTTCTTTTTTGGACAAATGTTAAAAAATCTTTTCCACACCCGCTCACCCAATTACTTTGATATGACAAAAGAACACTCCTAGGGACTCTTAGTTCTTCATATGTTCACCAGGTGGTGCTGCAGTTTTGTTCAGTTTTGTTATGAATATTTCTGTGTTTTGATACTTGGGCCTTCTTCTGCAGATCCGTTACTCAGATTAAGTTGAGACTTTGTGGATATGTTCCTTGTGAAAGTGTCAAGCAAAGATGTTCACCAGGTAGCACTGCTGCGGATTCCTGATTTTTAAGGATTATTTTTTCTTCTCTGAAGAAACTGTCAGTCAGAGTCACTTTACACTTGGTAGAAAAGTATTTTGGGTGGATGTTGACCATGTTCTCTCAAATGGTGACGATCCAGTGTTTTTTGGATTTTTTTAGGAATCATTTCGAAAATCTTTAAAAACAATTAATAGGAAAGTTTAACGTGGAAATGTCTTGTAATGGTTATAACTGAAATAGCTTTGGCCAGATTTGTGCTAAACATGGTGGGGATGTACCTTTCATAAGTGTCCACCTATTTTGTGCAAATGGTCATGCTCCAGTGATGTTTGGAGCTTGACCTCATTCCCAAAGTTCACAGGACAACTGACACGAAATATATTGCTCATTTGATAACTTGAGATCTGTTTTGAGTTAGAACCTTGGTGTTGTACATGTTTGTCTACAAAGGCAGTACATGAGTGACCTAACCCAGTTTCTGGGGTCACAGTGTATCATACAACATGTATTTTCCTCTTCAGTATAAATTGAGAACAACGTGAACTGGAACTTTAATGTTGCACTTGTTGGTGTTCTATAAAGGTCAGACCTACTGAAAACATGGGTTACCTTGATCCTATCCTAAGTTCACAGAGCTGCAAGCGTGATTAATGTCTATGGCAGCTGAGCATGGGTTGTTCACACAGATCTCTTTTTTGGTATTGTGGTTTTTTTTCTTCCCTTTTGGGGGGGGGTGTTTTTGTTTGTTTTGTTTTTTCCCTGTGTTTTTGGGTCTAAAAATAATATTCTCTTACTGAAGAAATTGAAGCTGTTGTTAAAAAAGTATGTTAAAATACTTTATCGACAAAAACTCAGACTGATAGAGTCCTACAACGTGTACAGAGCTTGGGCTGCTTACCTTTTCTTCATTCGCAAATTAAAAAGGGAACAAGGAAAAGTAAGCGGTTTGACCAGGTAGCCAAAAATGCTCAGTGCAGCCTCGTTCGACAAAAGGATTTAATACCGTCTGGGTCACAAACCGTATCAGCTTAGATGGACTGCAATATATGGCGAATAGCTTGCTCAATTAATTGAATATTTTCAAAGTACTTTGCCGATAGAGCATTTATGTCTGGTAGAGTAAAGATGACACGAACTGTTGTTAAAAGAACTTGCCAAGAACATTTTCCTTTCGCTGTCAGAAATCAAAGATTGTCTTAAAGACAAAAAAGAACTGGGGAACTAATTTTTCCATTTTTTCTCTTTTGTTGGGGAGGGGGGTTGCCTCCAATTAGACCTGGTTACAGGCTTTACCTAGTTTACAACATCACATTACCTATATATAATGTCAAAACACACACTGGAGTTCATCTTCCGAAGGACTGCACATTTTTTAAGTCACCAGGCTAGCGGTGGGCCCTGGTCTTGGATGCACCTCCCCGCACAAACTCATAATTTGCAAACGTCAAATGGTAACTTTAAGTATCTGTATGCATCCTGTAACATTTTGACATGAAAATGACTTGCCTTAGAGCAATATGTTTACAAATTGCGTAAAGATGTATCCTGCAACAAAACCCTTGGCATTGCATAGCTAGATTTAACCATCTATTGCCGCCATACTATGGTGGTTCATTATTCATGAAACAACAAATGAGTAATTTGGGATTTTTTTACTATTCTTCCCTTGCAAGTTTGCAAAGTAATTGCCTCCTTCACCGCATCAAAGTAATCTATTTTTAGAGATTCAAAATTGACGAACACCAATTTCAACTATTTCTAAGATGTCATTTCATGAATGTGGATCCAGTAAAGTTTTGAAAATAATCAATTACCTGAAGATATTATTCCTGCCAATTATGTGAAAACTAACGCTAAATTGCCCATTTTAGTTTATCATGACACAAACAACGAGATTTTTTTTCAGTATTCGTCTGACGACAGCGAGGCAATGCAAGGCGCATTTCAGGAGAGATATGGCTATTTAAAACCAAAACGACCGAAGACTAAATTAGCTAGGTATGTAGTTTAGCTTGCCGAACTTGTTTGTACTTTATGTTTATTTTCTTGGTGTCCAATTATAAACAAAGATATCAATTTAGATGCAAACCAATTGTAATTTCGATATACAAAATGAAATTATTTTTGAGACTCACAGTTGAGGATATATATAGTTGGCTTTGAAAAGTTGCTTAAATTGTCCATTATACTGATCACATATCTCATAATTGAATTGGTTGTGACATTTCATGGCCTGGCTATATTTCAACAATGTCGGTATTTACTAATCCATTGGTTATATCAACGAATGTCTTCTTGGGGATTAAAGGTGATTCCATATAGGATATATAGTCGTTATCTGAATTAACTAATTGCAAGCTAACAAACCGTATGGTATGTGAACATTACTTCCAAAATCTTAACCATGTTCTTTAAATCACTGATATGGTCTTACAAGGTCCTACATCGAAGAAAGTACTATGCTTAGAAAATTTACATTCGCTTCAAAAGAACGTTTATCGGTGGTACTTGTAAAGAGTTATCCTGACCAATACTCTGTCTAATATTGCAATAAGCATTCCGATCCAGCATACTTCCTCACGTATTAGGCCAGAGTAATAAGTCGACAGCCTGCCCAAAAGAAAAGTGTGGCCCTAGGACATTCCTACAGGACTCATGTACAACGTAATTTAGGTCTCATTTCCTGAACACAAGAATAAATAAGGAAAAATCTTTGAAGTAGATGACACATAGATGTCATATATATATATATATATATATATATATATATATATATATATATATATATATATATTGAAGCCACAAGTAAAGGTGACTTTTCAAAGAAGAAACAAGAACTATTCTCAAGGCCCTGGATTAAGTTTAATGCTGTGTATGTTGATGTGCTATATGGTGCAGAATTAAATAACAGGTAATCGTAACACGCATTTAACAGACGTTGTTCTCCTTGAATGGCTTACATTTTCTGCCGTGTACTTATTTTTTCAGGTTGTAGTGGCAGTCCTTTATGGGCTAAGCTACACATATAAGCACATCGTTTAGGGAAAACGGGCAGTGATTTCGATGTGCAAAATGCCAAGAATCTTTCATTTAGGGGAAAAAAAACAATGCCGAATAATTAAGGGTCACCCGTTGGTCCCTACCTATCAGCCTTATTCTACGTTTGTTACAACCAGTTTTCATTTTGCGACATGAAACTTCAAGCGACACTGTCATCCTCAAATCGTTTCTTCAGTTTTGCTGTCTTTGGACTTTAGAGCCTATCCTTCCATATGCCATTAGAGCCAAAGTACGGCTAAAATTACGTCATCAGGTCTAGTTTGCGCGGGAGCATAGTATATCAATTCACGAAGGATGGCCACCCAAGAGCATGTTTCAAGAATAACTTTATGAGAAACGAGACGTTTTTAATTAAACTAATTTGGCGACTTTCGACATTTGACCAATTGCACTTAAAATAAGTTAGGCTTACCATGGAGACGACTGTCTATAAAACTTTAACGAAATAGAAAATCATAACATAAAAAATACAAATAAGAAAGAAATGCCTCGCAAAACTAAAGGTGGCGTTATAGGCAAATATATTTCATATCCTTCTGTCATTAATTCAGTATTACAAACGACCTGAATATAGACGACGTAGCAGTTACGCGCAGAGATTTAAATAAAATAAGCAAAGAACATTCTTTACAGTGTAAAAATCACGTGGAAATTTCACCCAGAGGCATGGTTGAAGGCGTTTCTGTGTTATTTTGAATGGCTGCATAAAATTGTTCTGTTTGTGACCATCTTTCTCATAAACTAGTTCATCCAATTCCTCCAAGAAGAAAGTAGTCATCAAGGCCAAAGCATGTCATAACGTTGGATGGCCAGCTCAATCTAGAGGTCCTGATTTGGTTTAAACATATTTTTATTGGGTACAATTACAAATCATTGTCAACAGTAGCTATATAGCGACTGTGAAAGAGGGTTCATTCCGTTGTAAATCCCTTCAGTGAGAAAAGATAATGGCAGAGGACAACACAAGACTCACTGAAACATGATGCAAAACACACCACAGTGACAAGCCAAACAGAGGGGCAAGTAATAAACTAATTGACATGCTACGATGTCAATAGCGCCATTGCTGTCCACATGAACCCACAAGTTTCCCTCTGTCACAAGAATTTGAATGATTGGCCACTATAACAGGTGCTGAGACAGCATTTCCGTACAAAAGCAAACGATCAAAGGGCACCCACATGTTCTCTAACCAAACAAGGGGTCCTGTGGAAATATCAAATAAAGCAGAAGAAAATATGCTGCAACGTAATGGAAAAATGAAGTTATGGGGTAACATGATTTTAATCATGTATGATCTGGTCGCACAACTGAAGGTCACAGTCTCTGGATTTCTGGTCGGCACTGCTTTGAGGAGGCTTGGTTTAAGGTGGTGCGGCAAAGCTATGTGCTTATAGGAATGTGGCCTTTAACCCAATCTGATGCCTTGGTTCTTACTGTTAGACTCATAATTATTTATATTCATTTTGTTCACAACGTGTAGATTATATTAATATAAACAAATAATGTTCAAATGTGTTTTTATGGCACATATGGCGCTTTGCAGACGTGTCTAATTTGGCAATCTATCGCAACTGAGAAACATCAAACTTAAATGCCTCAAAGATTGCAAAATAGACTTCCCAGGTATGCTCAGGGGAGATTTAATAATTTTTCCATACGTGTAATAGTTAAATTTGAACTGCTCATTTCAAATTGTTATCTCAATGATTAGCAATTCCTAAAGTTTGGGGCCCAAATAAACACATAAAGAAACTAAATATAAAAATCCAGAAAAGCTTCCCCAAGTTAAACTCTTAGCTCCACAAGATATTTTATTTCATGAAAATCGAACCATCCGTTATTAAGAATTCTTCAATCAAAATTGCTATAGTCAGTGCAAAAACTGATACGAAAAAAACAGCAACTTTGTAATATCACTTGCATTTCTTGACATAAACCACTGTTAATTAAGTTGATCTCACTACAGGCCTTTTAGCTTTATTGTGACAAAAGTATACACATACAGCTATACCTTTGATGTGTTTTCATCAGATTCTAGAGTTTGCATTCTTATTAAAGTTTATTTTCTTTGAGGTGAATCTTCTCTGGTTTGAGCCACCATTGTTTTTTTGAGAGAGAGAGAGAGAGAGAGAGAGAGAGAGAGAGAGAGAGAGAGAGAGAGAGAGAGAGAGAGAGAGAGAGAGATTTTGCAGTCGTCCACAAGAAAGAGGTGGAGTGACAAAGTGGAAGAATTGCAAAGAAACCAATCGAGAGACTCAATGTAACAAGAACAATCGCGGTGACTGAATGGATAATTGTGCCCATTGTTCTGTCTCCATTGCCTTTGTGGGCGACACTGGGCTTGTACTGTCTCCCAGGCCTATAGCCCATTGTTCTTCCTAGCCAATGAGTCGCTTGACCAAATGTCATTGGGCCCAGACCTGTGTTTGACTGAGAGCAAAGTTTACTCATTTACATGCTCTTGTAAACACATGGTCGTGTGGATCCTTGGCTGAAAGGTTATAAATTTTGTGCTCAAATTTCAACTTTACATAATACTTTTTTTAGTTTGTTTTCTTATTAAACATGTAGATGACCATAATAGCTTTCCAAAACATGCAAAGTATTATTTTGGTGCAGATGATTATTTTTATGAAAACATAGCTGTGCTGACCCTACCTTAAAGGTCACCTCAAGCAGCCGTTTCTGGGATGCAGATCGGAGACGTGAATAAAGAATAAAAAAAAAAAAAAGAAAAACAGGAGAAAATGATCAATACCAAGAAAGCCGTTCAATTGGTGCAAACTTAATTCAAAGGGATTCCGCTAAAACCATAAAAAAACAAGGTTTAGATCCAGGAGAGCAACTACGTTACGCTCTAAGTTCCCAGCCCCCACAACTTTCACAAAAGGAAAATAGTACTGGAGGACAATTTTGATGCAAGAGACTTTTTAGATCTCCAGAATGTCTAGAACTCTTTTCTTGGCTTCCAAAATATTGTAGACCACATGAGCCTCCGCACCTGAGTACCCGATCAAATATGGTACCATCTTTGCCACAAAAGTTCTCATTTATTTGGAAACAAGTGGTTTTTTTCAACATGAAAGATTTTGTACACACAATATTTTCTAATTCTCATACCCCAGGTATCTTTTAGTTCGGAGGGTCATTATTCGATTGCGGTTTATCCCAGTGGCAGGCAATTTGTCCTCCAAATCTTATTGAACTAAATGTCCTTTATGTAAGATTACTGTTTGTAGTAAAAATATCGAAAGCATCACTTGTGGTTACCATTTCATTTAGGAAAAGAGGAAAAAATATGGATACAGCACTAGAACAACTGGCCAAAAGAGAAAAAGTGAAAAAATCAGCATCAGAATTTGTCAAGATCCTGAAGGAAAATGACGCAACCACGACACAAAATTCAGTTTATCTGAATTTAAGCAGGCGTTTAAAGTAAGTATACACAGAAGTATTACAGGCTTTCAGAACGGACATTTTTCATTGGAAGGTGTTTTTGAAACTATAATGCAGAAACATATACATATTGACACGCTAAAGCCGTTTTCAACGCGACCAGGTGGTATTTCTACATAATGTTTAAGTGTTTTGTCCGATAAAAATCAATTTCATTGATAAAAATTATGAAATGCAAAAAAAATTCAAATTTAATTTGTTGTAACAAGTATTGAAACCATACAATTTCTCTAGATCACAATTTGCAATTTAAACACTTATAAAAGGAGGTACGTAACCACACAGTCTCTCTCTCTCTCTCTCTCTCTCTCTCTCTCTCTCTCTCTCTCTCTCTCTCTCTCTCTCTCTCTCTCTCTCTCTCTCTCTCTCTCTCTCTCTCTCTCTCTCTCTCTCTCTCTCTCTCTCTCTCTCTCTCTCTCTCTCTCTCTCTCTCTCTCTCTCTCTCTCTCTCTCAAGTAAATGCCATGGCATCGAGATACATACACATGTACAAATACGTGAGACAACTTTTTTTACCTCTTTCCTTCAATCTTTTATTAATGATACTTTTCTGTTGAAAAGTCAAATGCTTTGACGGACGGCGACGTGAGGCTCCTATTTGGAGAAAATGTCGATGCGTTTAAGGCCTTTGATCAAATGGACGAGGATCACAATGGAGAGGTATATTCTAGTTATCATATCCACTTTGTTAGAAATGACTCATTAAGAAAGAGTTGCGTGTGAGTCACCAAGTTAATGAAGGAAAAATCCTTCATCTATGCTGGTTTGAACCCATGGGGAAACCAATAAATGCGGCAGATCTGGGGAACATCAAAAGCAGTATAAGTGAGAAGCCTGCCACCTAGATGTTCATTAGATATTATAAGGCACAGTTCAAATGGATTAAAACCCAGGCTACTATTTGTTTATCCATCATTGCTGATCCGCCCCCCCCCCCTTGATTCCACCAGCAACAAATGCATGGCAGTAAGAAATTATTTTTGTGTCTGCTGTTGGTTTCATCATGTTCATGCTCATGTGATACAGTCAGATCATTGTACGACCTTAGAGAGCAGAACTGTGCGGTGTCTTTCCATTTCATCTGTTAATTTGCACAGCAACAATTCCCTGAAGCTTTTAACATGTAGAGAAGGAAAAAAAATCTTTTTCTTAGTAACGTCCCAAGTGCCGCCATCGAGAGTCCACATTCCGCCGATATATCCAAAATTGGTGTCATTTGGTCTGATACCACGTACGTAACTGGTGTTTTTAAATGCATCAAGTATGGAAGGGAGCTGCATGCCAGTATAATAGGATAAGTCTGGAGGACTTGCATCATCATAGGGCAACCTGTCACTTCCTGACCAATCAGCATAAATGGCAGGCGTTTAGTTAAATTTAGTGATGCTTCCAATTGACCTACATCTTCTGGACCTATGCTACTTGCAAATCAAACCCGGTTTGCAATATAGCCAGACAACAGTTGACAAAATACTGTAGCTATACTAATTGAAAATATTCAACAACCAATTTATCTCGAATTTTGCCACAAGTATCTTTTATTCCCGTCAAGCTCTTTAACTGTATTTATAGTACTTCAATAAGCAATAATCATAATGTTAAACAGGGCTCATGTGTGGTAGTCCCCGTGTAGGGAAACGTGCGAAACATTTTATCACGTTAAAGCACTTTTTAACCCGTAATGACAATATTTATTATGTCCCGAATATGTTAAACAAGAATGGCGTAAAACATTCTGCCTAACATGAGAATTCCTTTTAATCTTGTTGTACCAAATCATGGGGTACATAATGCAGAAGTTCAGGCTTATTATTAACATCATCATCAAAAGCTTGTGCCCTACGTTAGACTCAGATTGTGAATAATTGATAGGATTCCATAAGTCAATTTATTAATCATGGTCTCGTATACGTTAGATAATGCGTAATTATTTTTTGAATGAATGGATTCGAATATGCTTAAATCTAAGGGGCCTTTCATAATTATCATTTCTTTTAAAAATCTGGATCTTTATCAAATTGTGGGTAGGTCGGTACAAGAAAAAAAAAAACGATTAGCCAAAATCCGAAACCCATCAAGCAGAAATGCACACTAGAGGCTTGTCTTGTCATTGTCCTCCAGTCTTGCTTAAATAGCATTTTATACAATAATATAATACTATTTAAAAAAAGCGTATTATATATGTGTTTTAATTGTATGTATAATCAAATACATGGGTATAATAACCAGGTTGATTGAGAGTACATGTAGGCAAGTATGTGTGGTACTTAGGCAATATATATAAGCTTCATGTCTGGGTGAAATATAACAATGGTAGTTACCGCTGTAGCAGGTCATGGTTACCCATATAGCAGCAGCTTTGTCATTAAAAACATTGGATGACAGCTCCGTGTATGACCTGTACACACCAAGCCCTGCCGCAAGTGGACAGTATCAGTTTAACTCTTTAATTGCTTAAAGCGACTTTAGTCATCTTCAGATGATTTATACCTATAAGATAGTTTCGTATCCAAATTCTACGCAAAAGTGCTTTCAATCAAGTATCAGCATGCGTAGTTTAAATAGAGTTTCAGAAATTGTAACCCTAGCCAACAGGTTGTCCCGGCGCAAATTGCGCGCAATGTATGCAAAGTGCACCGATCCAAGCTGTCGAGTCAGTCTCAATTTCAGCACCAAAAGAGTTAAACACTGGAAGTAGTTTTCACTAATTACGTTCCCTGATGTTATATTCATAAAACTGACCACCATGTCCATGCGAATATGGCAATGACAATACATCTAAATCAAATATGCATGTTTTCAAATATAAATAATGAACTTTTACTTCTGTAAGATCGGAAAATCTGTGCGTGGTTATGTGAAATTTGGAAATTGTACAATTATGTTTGATTTAGTTGGGAAACAGAAACGTCAGGGGCAACACTGACAACTGTGTCTATAAACTTTAACTCATTTCATAGTATTTTAATCATACTGGTAAACTCCAATGAAGCCATATTCTTCGAACTATATATAGAAAAGCACTATTTCACATTAACAAAAATTGAAATTTAATAAAATCAAATCAAATTTTCTTTACATGACCTTCTTAATAGGAAAACAATAGTTACATGTGAAATATTGAACAACATCATTTAAAGATTCAAATTTGGTCGACCTAGTTTTTCACAATGCACCACTTTTAATGTATGCAACAAAAAGTTAATTTAGCACCAATATATTTTTTCTAGACTTTAAGTATGTGATTCTATAGACCCTTATTGTGACAATGTCAAAGAAATCAATTCTGTTGCATTGTGTGCTGGGTTCAGTCATAATTGGCCACAGGTTGACTTGGCTATATCCCCACTGAATGTTATAATAATAAAAAAGAGTATGACTGCTTTTATAAACTGAGATGTCAAGAAACAGACAGACGATTCTTTTAATCTGTAGAGTTAATCGAACACCCAAATACTCAAAATAACCTACAAGCTACAATTTTGTGTGTCAGCAAACAGCTTCCACACATGCTTTTCGACGGGACTTTGAGACAGTGAATTTTTCTACACGGAGTCCAGGAGATTAAGACCAATGGTTTCGTTGTCATTTTGAAGATTTCCGGGGGCTACATTGGACACTTTTGGCATTGCATAAAAAAGCCTCTTCCAGAAAAGAGGATCATCTCTCTCCAGATAAGTATGTGCCTGTATGTACATCTTCAGCGTGTGGTCATCTTTATGAATCTTGCTGAGGTCCACGGTCTCATACATGATCATGATGACTTGGCTCTTTCTTTCGTGAACTGCCTGCAAACAGAAAGAGTGGATGGTCTGCTATACATACATACATACAATACTTACATATATACATACATACATACATTCATACACACAAACATATGTACATACATACATACATACATACATACATACATACATACATACATACATTCACACATACATACATACATACATACATACATACATACATACATACATACATACATACATACATGCACACAGACACACATGCATACATACATACATACCTTGTCCAACAACACTAGCCAATCTGAATCAGGAGTGATGGTTTTCCATCAGCACATTCCAAGTAACGATGACTTGCTTGCTATTTATGGCCGCATAATTTATCCGCCACAATATAATCCATCACAATAGAACTACTACGTGTACAAATGATGTTTGAGAAGACATCTTGGTCATTGCCTTCTCTTAAAAGTATTTTGTAAAAATACACACAAGCACCTTGTAAAGTGATCACTAAATCACTAGAAAGACACTCAAAATCTGCTAAACTAAACATATTTTAACCCTTTACCTGATAAACTGCTTGCTGGAACTCAAACATGCACCATTCACTACCAATGAAGTCAGGAGACAGAAGAACGATGACCCGCTGACTGTTTGAAATAGCGTAGACAATATTATCTGAAACAGCAGCTCCAATTTCAAAATCTCGTTGATGAATACAAAGTTTAAATCCATGTTTCTCCAGGGCAGGTAAAAGTGTGTTTATAGCAAAATCAGCGTTTGAGTTGCTGTGGGATATGAACACATCATACAGTCTCTCTGCTTGGTCCACTTGGTCACGCCGTATTCTCCAACCGCTGTAGTCATACACAAGTACTTTTACAGTTTTGCGGAATCTGATCCCCAGGACAAGGATGAGAATAACCACTAAAAGAACGACTGAAGAAGAGCCTGAGACGGCCTCCAATAGTGGAATCACTTCAACTGTAAGATTAAAGAGATGTTACTTAAAACGTAAACAATGTGTAAATATTATTGGATGTAAGTCATATAAGATCCGTCATTGTACAAATTAGTTTAACTTCCCGATTTAACTTCCATTCCTGGTGAGAGGTGAATTCTTATGAGACTTTTAAGGCAAGATATTTCTGCCAAAATTGTAAAAAAATTAAAATTATATTATAAAAAATCAATCAATCGATCGATCGATAAATAGATAGATAATAAATAAATAAATAAATAAATAAATAAATAAATAAATAAATAAACAAACAAACAAAAAGATGAAAAACTCTAATATTGTGAATAGACCTACCTGGTTCACAAACTGCGAAAGGTGGTGTCCATTTTCCACAATTAGAAGGGAGCGGAAAATTTTAAGGCAAGATATTTCTGCACAAATTGCAAAAAAATGAAAAATAAAAAAATCAATCAATCGATCGATCGATCGATAAATAGATAAATAAATAAATAAATAAATAAATAAATAAATAAATAAATAAATAAATAAATAAATAAATAAATAAACAGATAAGAAACTCTAATATTGTGAATAGACCTACCTGGTTCACAAACTGCGAAAGGTGGTGTCCATTTTCCACAATTACAAAGGGAGCGGAAAATTTTAAGGCAAGATATTTCTGCACAAATTGCAAAAAAATGAAAAATAAAAAAATCAATCAATCGATCGATCGATCGATAAATAAATAAATAAATAAATAAATAAATAAATAAATAAATAAATAAATAAATAAATAAATAAACAGATAAGAAACTCTAATATTGTGAATAGACCTACCTGGTTCACAATCTTCGAAAGGTGGTGTCCATTTTCCACAATTACAAAGGGAGCGGAAAATTGCGTGACCATTATGGTACCCTGACTTGCAAGAATGCTGCACGATTTGATCTTCAGGGACTCGATTTGATGGGAACAAACCAATGTTCTTGGCGATATGGCGGTACTCTGCATTGGAATCGTTTGTTGGTATTTCACATGCTGTCATGAATAGATTGGCATTGTCAATCAATAATTTAGTATGTATTGCAATCCATAAGAAGATATCTACTCATGACCATTACACTGCAAAAACAAAGTTAACATGCCCAGAATTAACCTTACACAGTTATTATTTATGTTAGAAGAACCGTATTATCAGCTCTTTAACACATAATACAAGAATGAAAACACAAACTCGGCCTTATTTTCATTGCCAGGAATTATATACATGCTTAACTATCCTATGCATGGGTAGCGCAAAATTGAAAAAAATACCGAAACGGTAAAGGAGGCATTCTTGCGGTTATCTGACAGTGGTATCAACAGAAAACACTTGAACCATTATAGGCCAACATCGGTCAAAAGAGGGATATGGTGTCCTGTGATGCATCAATGTGACAGTTGTGACATAATCTCTGTTGACAAGTGGCACCCTCTGATAAATTTTGTGTTCCGGGCCTGTCTTTTTCGGCTGTATGAGATTCAGTAAATATGGAATTAGCAAAATTATCGCAGCAGCAAAATTAAGCTGAATTCCAAGCGAAGCGCAGTACTTTAGGTGCTGCTTCTTTACTGTGAAACTTAAAACAAAACGAATGCCTGATGGGACACTGAAAAAGCCAATAGATTTTTCTCAAGAAAATATAGCCGTCTCCGTTGCACACATCGAGAAAAGCGCCTGTCAGGGAATTTGTATCACCCGCTTGCAATGTACATGATCTGGTATGAAGTGAAATCCTTGGCAATAAAATAAAACTTATCTGTCAAAAAGACACTACCAACCCCAAATAAGGGAATTTTAGTAGTTTTATGTTTGCAGGGTATGGATCATCCTGGCATCGAATTTATGCTGTATAATTTCAAAGATAATGCAAAATGAATGGATGAATCACCATGCATAACCAGAAAACCTGATTACCTTACCATTTTAGCAGACGTTACACATATTGATACCCTATATATCAGCGACACTGTTTGAGCAGAGTTGCATATTTTACATTATTTTAAATGAGCTAATAATCTATTTTAAGCGACATAAATCATAAAAATCTATTTGTTCAGTTCTAAACTGGAATATATTAGGGGTTCATTTCCATACCAAAAAGCATTCATATAACACACACACAAACACACACACACACACATATAAAGGACCCTTTATCTTTTGGAAGTGTGTCTAATGATAGGCACATTCTCGTTGCACGTAGAGCTCTCCGAATAAAAGTGGAAATTTGTCTTTAACATCCAATTTCACAGTACAATTTTATTGCTTTTTTTAGTGCATACGCAGGGTCAGGGGCATTTTCTTGTAAGTATCAGGTCAAGGCAGTCAATTTTTACTTCCTTTTGATAGTTAGGGTCATTTGGTGCCGCTTTTTGTGAAGTTATCATGGAAACATTCTAACTGGGTCAGTCATAAGTTGATTTTTGCCGTCTCCACATACCAATTCCGATATAATTTCAGTAAGTCTTGCCATTATAGGCAACAACGTATATCATTTATTTCCAATTATTTTACGTTCCCAAGTTATGAAGAGTGAAATGGGAAATATACAACAATTTAAAGGTAAAGAAAAGGAAAAAAGGAAAAAAGGAAAAAAGGAATAATAGACTACGAAACATGCTTAATGGTTTATTGCTGTTGACTTGCAATTTAATTGGCTGTTAAAGCCTTCTGTATTTTCTTTATGCATAAAGGGTCCATGCAACTTACAATCCAAAGGATTCTGTTTAAGGTACGTGCAGAATTATATATTCATATTAACCACTGCAGCTCTGCTCTGCCAGCCTGGGTTGTCAGGCAACACAAATATATATCCACAATGATGAGGTCTCATAAAGCATGGAATACTACTTAACCATCTAGAAAAAACACTTTTTCTCGCAAACAAATGAAAATGTTTTAAGCTTCCAGTATGCTTTGACAACAAGTGCGTAATATATGTTTAGCTTGTCGTCTTCTCAGTTATCACCATTTATCAGGGAACAGTTAGCCCTGTTTATCATACCGCTCTACACGAAAGTACGCATCAGTGATGGCAGATCCCTTTATCAAAGAGGGAATATGTGTTGCGCTTGCAAATACCTGCGATTTGGAAACAACAGTTCAAAATAGCCATAGTTATATTTTGTAAACACACTTACAACTTTATATAAGAAGAAACCGTCGGCTCTTTGGCACAAGTAGTTGTTAGCAGCACACATCTTAGTAACATCCTCGGTCTATTTGTCAATATGTCTGTATCACATGCTGCATTATTGTCCCCTTTACCAAAGAACAAGTTACGAGATTTGAGTCCTGAATTACTATGTCTGACATATATCTCCTTTACCTGAATTTTTTGGCTTTAGGACAGAGGAAAGCAATGGGCTGCAACAAATTGAATACATTTATCTCATACTGTCATTAAGCGAAAGCTTCAAAATATGAAACGTGCACTTTCTTCATAGCATACAGATTCACTATTAAGCAAATATTAGTTTTTTTCCAGTTAACACATGCAATTTCAGATCGACCCGATTTATGGTGTCCACCATGCATATCATAACACAAAAGTACATTGAAGAACTTACATATACTGCACTCTGGGTTTGATGGTTGCCATTTCCGGTTTGTGCACCAAAATTCTTTTTGAGGGTTAAATGCTGGTGCCCTGCATTCAAGTGTGATCTGGGCACCTCGGCTGTTGTTGTAACCACCACGCCCGGTGTTTAGCACCTTTATGACCTTATCATCATTGACATGTATTGCAGAGCAGAACTCTAAGGACAAATCAGAAAATACATGCATAAAGAAAGGGAAAATGGTAATATTTATATATATGTATACATACATACATATATATATATATATATATATATATATATATATATATATATATATATATATATATGTGTGTGTGTGTGTGTATGTGCGTGTGTGTGTATAAAATGCAGTATATTAATCAGAATTCTTGCAGATATGCAATCTAAGAGAAACACAGAAAGTGCAAAATTCAAAACGTTATTTTTATGATATATATATATATATATATATATATATATATATATATATATATTTATATATATATATATATATATATATACATATATATATATATATATTAGGTGTTTAAATGTGCATATATATGCATGTATATATGTATATATATATTTATATATATATATATATATATACATATATGCGTGTGTGTGTGTATGTGCGTGTGTAATGTATAGGGTATTAATTGCGAGTGGTTGTGTATAAAACGTAAATAATATGTTAAACTCAAATACTACTGAAAAAATCCCTGCTGTTCCTAGTCCTGGGATATTAATTAAGAATAGTCGCGCAACGCGTGTCCGGAAACTAACATGACTATGATTGGAGTTGTCTCGAATCATATTTTAAGTCCGACGTTTTCAATACCTACTGAGCATTGTTCTCCCATATTGCGTGTCTGAAAAAGGAATATTTGAGAAACATCATTTTCAAATTGAGTTTGTCGTGCATAATCGTACTTACCACAGTCAGGAACATCGCATTTTTCTCTCCTGAAACCTGTTTCTGTATCCTCCACATAGCAGTATGGAAGTTCATTCCTATTGCATGGATTCCTGCAATAATTATACTGTTCTTTCCAATATTGTGGAGAATAATCTCCCCAGCAAATAACAGAACCATTAGCATTTACCCAACTGGCACAAGTTTTACTATGAAGAGTAACATCGACAGAGCCAAAATAGTCCTTTCCTATTCCGTTAATGCAACCTTGATCTGTAAAAGCAACGCAATTAAAACAATATTTAATAACAATTATAGTGTTACAACAATGTCTTCCTTTAAGAGAACAGAACGTCAATCGTCTGCATGTATATATTTACATATAGACGTGCTCGGTGTAGTCCATGTACATTCTATGCAGCATGTGGTACAACATAGAAAATGGAAAAAAATTCTGAGTTACAGGTTTATATTTTATTCATGGTAACCACCCACGAGTTAACCACATATTTTGTTAATGTTATATGAGCTGAACTTGTTCGCGACGTCAATGGTATTCCTATGGCGTCACACACAGGCGCCTGCCACGCCATCTATTTACTCTGATCTGTCTCCAGATATTGAAAGGCAGGGAATGCTTGGAAAATGACTGGATAACATGACCTGACCACGACACAGCTCAATGGAGATCATCACAACACAGGTGTGTTTGTTTATGTTTGCATTTGTTTTTCAAGCGACCAACGTGTCATGACAGGCCAATTACACTGAGTGGAGTTTTTGTCCTGTGTCTTGAAGGGTGCTTGAGATACCAGCACTTTGTCATTGTCAAAATTGTCCCTCGCAAAGGTAAGAACGCATATAGAAGCTCCTCGTGACATTTAGCACTGAAGCGGAGCGCAGGTGTTAAATGTCACGAGGTGCTTCTATATGCGTTCTTGCCTACTTAGAATGCAAATAATTGACCAATGAAATGAAAGTTCCGTCTGTCAATCTTATGAAATGGATCGCATGACAAAATTATGTAACAGCTACAGGCACACGCCTGCCACACTCTGTGCAGATTGGATCCCGAATAATTATTAGGCTGTAATGCAAAAATGGATTTGAGTGCCATGGATCCATTTCTGAACCCTGCATCAGAAATATCCGATGACTTGGTGGATTTGACTGCACAGGAGCTGTTTTTCAACAAAAAGACTTCAAAACAAGAAGTATTAACTGGAAGGGTGACTATGCGGAGGAAAGCACAGATGCGCCATCTGATGACGCTTTCAAACAACACGCTGAAGAGCTTTTGAACCCTACCGATGTGGTTAATATCACTGATGATGATCTTGTAACAAATGTATCTATGCCTGTGTTAGACAACCCTATCGATCCTATCGAGATAGTGAATGTAATAGAAAAACAACTGAAACCAAATAAGGGTGTGGGCCAGACGGAATTAGTCCTGGCGTTTTCAGACTGCTACCTGCGAATTGCAAAGTGTTTTTCACCACATTATTCAATGATGTTCTTGTCACAAGCTACCCTTCGTCATGCCAAATTGATTATGATATTTAAGAAGGGAAATAAGAGTGTGTGTGACAATTATCGTGGTATTAGCATCATAAACAGTATGGCCAAAATTTACGATTATGTTCTAAATAATAGGCTCATGTAATGGTTTGCACCTGATCGGGAGCAAGCAGGTGCTGTTCCAAAGAGAGGATGCTTGGAGCATATTGTTACCTTGAGACTTATTATGGATTTCTGTGTTAAGAAGAAGATAAACCTGTTTGTAGTGTTTATAGATTTTTCTAAAGCCTACGACCGTGTTCCAAGACATTCACTGAGGAAAATATTAAAACGACTTGGGTGTGGCTTAGTTATGTTACTTGCACTGGCGTCATTATATAAAGTCTCAAAGAGTGTGCTAGGACTCGCTATCATTTCTGCCGCTATAGGAGTCCGCCAGGGGTCGCCAACCTCTTGTTTTCTCTTTACAGTTTTTGGAAGATCTTATACAAAGCTTTAAAAGCAAATGCGCATGGGACAGTTTTCTGAAATGGCTCCATATACTTATGCTGATGGATGATACTGTATTTTTTGCTAGTTCAAGGGACAAATATTCAGAAAAGCTGAACATATTGATGGAGTATTGTAAGTCAGCTGGTATGATAATCAATGAAAGTAAAACCAAATTTATGGCCGTAAACGGCTCTGTTACTGATAAGTTACCTTTCCTTGTAGGTACGGATAATGTGCTCCGTGTAGATCATTGGAAGAAGTATACGTATTTAGGCAGTGTTTTTGCCTGTAGCGGCAGTATATTATCAGCAGTGAATGAGCATGCCAATGCTGTGAGAAAACACTTACTTAAACTGGTAACACTTTTCAATAAAAATCCAGACATGCCTTTCATTGTGAAAAAGAAAGTCCTGGATGCAGCATTTATGGCATCTATTTTATTTGGATGTGAAAGTTGGTTTAATGTTGGTCTGAGAAAGGTAGAAAGCCTGTACATGGGTGCCCTGAAAGCTTTGCTAGGGGTTCGTATCACTACTGCTAATGACTTGTGCCTGATGGAATTGGGGTATCCTATGCTGAAAGACTTAGTAAAACACAAACAGAAGGTGTTTGCCAGAGAATGACATCTGAAAGAAGTGGGATGCAGGATGATCCTTTGATGTATCCTATTAGATTAACTGGTGATACAAGTACAGGATCCTATATTAATACGTCATTAGGTATGGACAACGTTTTTGAACATGGCATGCGTGCTATCAAAGATCGGGTTAGAATGTCTGATAAGTAAAAAGTTACAATGTACAGACATGCTAATCCGAGCCTGGATGTTCATAATGTGTATGCAAAGGAGGCAGGAGCTCATATCCCAGAATACACACGAGTCTCTTTTTCTCGTCTCCGCCTGTCTGCTCACAATCTACGTATAGAGATGAGGCGGTGGTCTCGGTTACCGCGGGACCAGAGGGTGTGCAGATGCGGCAGTATACAAGACGAGGCGCATGTTGTACAGCATTTAATTTAGTTCAAAGCATTCGAGACTCGTACAATAAATCGACACTTCCATACCCTATGGCTGTCATTGAAGCCAAGGATTTAGCAGATTTTAAAGTGCTTCATAAAATTCTAATGTATTTTGACTGATAAGTGTTATGATTTATGTAAAGATTTCTGTAGTAATCTATGTTGTAAGATTGAGCTGCGATTGTATTGCTTTATTATTATCATTATTCGCCTTATACATGTATTTTGCCTTGCACCAAGGTCAATAAAACTACTACCACTACTACTATGAAATAATGACCGATTCAGCGAAGTCGTCACACCTGAAATTTTGAGGCAAAAAGTGACCGAGGCCGTACCGAAAGCAACTAGAGAAAATAACAGGTGGTCTGTTGGAGTGTATCGGGATTGGGCTCTGTGGCGAAATACGAAGCCAGAGACATTAAGATTCGTGTGGTTGCAGGAAAATGAAGTACACTGAGCATGTTATTGGTGTACATGCAGTTGCCCATTGAAAAAACTGCTCTTCTGCTTCCTGATTGCCTGGTGAGTTCGCTTCTGTGACATAATTGTGCCATTTCATCACAAGTTGTACAGATGGGCGTGTTTTTCAGTTCGTGGAGCACGCACTATGTGGAGAATGGACTTAGTGCAATCGTGTCATGAGAAAAACTTCTCGCAGGTTAAGAGGAACGAAAAGCAAGTCTCTGATTGGTTCATTTATGATATAGGTCAATTATTGCATTCTAAATTACTCTTGTTGGTAGTGTCACTGAACGCTGTGCATTGCTACCAGGTGCGTCTTTTGTTGCGACATCTTGCTGGGTATATAGGCAGCAAGTGTCATGTATGAATATTAATTTAATTGACTGATGTTGGTCAAGTCATGCTCTCCAAAAACTAGTCCAGAAAGCCAAACAGGGTTTTCTTGATTGTATGTATCTATGCTTACCTGAGCACTACATTTTCCTTAGAAACAAGATAGGCAGACAGAAGAAAGGTGTGTCGACCCTCACGTTAAAAGTGTGCGTACATTGTGTTTCTACCTTTTAGCACATGCAGCCTGACCTCTCATGGGTGACCTGATAGAACACCTTGTTTGCATTTTGCAACCCCTGCCTTGTATATTAGTACTGACGTGCTTCATGAGAGGTCGAGCATAGATGGCGTGGCAAGCGCCTATGTTTTTACATCCAAATATAGTCACACATTCACCTTTGGAAACAACGGGATGGTGACACTTTACAACGATATACATATAGTGGTACTTAACTCTTTAAGTGCCACATTTTCGACTGAGTCAGCAGCTTTTTTCTGGAACTAGAGGCATGCTGGTACTTGGATGAATGGTCTTTTTACGGGGAATACGAATCTGATATGCTAATGATAATTCAGACTAGTTTTACTTCATTATATCGATTTTTCATACGTGATTGGCACTGAAAGAGTTAAAAAATGAAATAATCAATTGAGGGGAAATGACAAGGACAGCACAGTTATCCTTTGAATAAAGTTTCAATTTTGGGTTGAAGCACAAATGTACCATGGAAGAGTCCGAATGAGTTACAGTATCTCAGAATGCACAATGCAAAATGGAAAATCTGCATGCCATAGCCAACAGAATACACAGGCGGGTCATGTGCAACATGCGCTGAATGTTATCGTCTTCTTGTCATCGATTCGACATCAAACTATAATTTCTGTAGTAACTGTCAACCCACGCAATCACTTGTATTTATGTGTGAGACCCGAGGAAAAAACTAGTATAAAGCCAGAGAGGGCAAATAAGACATGTATGATTCTGTTTATTTATCAAATGTGTCACATAGTCAACATATAAGTGGAAACTTCTGTATCAAAATATTGCAAGGAAGTGTTTAAACTGCCTTATAAAGATTATCTGGAATTGAGAAATATTGGATAAATCGGCAGTCATTGTGGAATGATAATTTCCTTATAGTTCTTTCACAATTTTAAACAGGTCTCTATTCAAAATTAATTGTTAGGGTCTGCATGTGCTCGTGCAACATCTGTTGTTGTTTTTTTTTGGGGGGGGGGGTGGATCTCTCGTTTTATTTTATTTTATTTATTCTATGTCGTTTTATTTTATTTAAGTATTATGCTCTGTAACTGCTCTTTTGTGGGCATCAGTTTTTGTTTGGTTTTTTCAAACTGTATCATTTATAACTTTGTAACAAATAGCGTAGTGGCTTTTTGTAAAATATATTTACCATCACACAATTTTCCATAATAACCACTGGGACATATGCATGTAAAGTCTTTTTCAGTGGGACGACACGTTCCACCATTCTTGCAAAGTTTATTCAGGCATAATCTGTTGTCTGCAAAACAATGTCGATTTCAAATTATAAGATAACCTTTTTAAGAAAGCCCGCATAAAATATGGCAATGAGGTACGAGAAAAAATTGTCACTTTTAGCAAAACAGTACCAGTATCAATTTAAAAGAGAACATACAAACATGGCACATCTAAAGTATGTATTCCCAACACGGTGTGCAATTAACAGAACGTATGGTGTGCCAGAATCTCAACTTGTCCAGATAAAAGTGCACAAAGTATTTTCTCAGGTGTGACATGCATTGGTACACTAGTATCAAATGAATATTTTTAGGGTCTGTTTTAACGCATGCACCAAGGTTACGTAGATGATAGCTGTGCATATTGTAGTGCTCAGTTAATCAGCCAAAATATTCAAGATTTCTAAAAAGGCTGTTTTCTGTTATGTTGTTAATAATATGTTTATGTGCAAACTGTCAAGGGAGTGTGGCTGTGTACATTCGTGCAAAGTAATGTGGCCTGAATGTATTGGCCCTGTCTTTATTATCAATTATCCAAACGTGTGGTCCTTATCTGATAACATAAAGAACTGCAAATGTCAAGAAACATTAAAGTTGACATCTTCAGCTGCCGAGGCGAGTTCGACAAAGACGATACATCTTAACGCTTGAACAAAGGGCTATGACAGCATAGCTCACTGAATTGTCCTTTCATGAATGATGTTTAGGCTCAATATATACTCACGCATTAGCGCTACATTGAAGACACTGGACATTGGTAGAAATGCCACCCTTTTCATGTATCTTTGCCAGCATTTATATCCATTAAACGTGTATGAAAGTTCTTTGCAGTTAACATTAGCAATACAGCTGTTCAAGCAACTTGACAATGATATTGAAGTCTTATAATCCAACGAAGCCCCATAGGAAAGACCTGTCCTCACGTAGGTACTCTCCAAATCTGCGATAACAAGAACATATGTTTGCACGACGCCTATGTCCCCAAATGTACTCCTCGTGTGGCACATAGATGATGCTCTTCGAATTAATGTCACATTTGCACAAGTGAGACTGTCTTTAATATTCCGGCATGCACATATTTTGTAGTATTTTATTAATAGCAATTTTCAATTCAGTTTCAAAGGAATTGATATTTCAATACTGCAATCACATTTTCTAACATGTCTGAAGTGTACACATTCTGTGTGTTAATCTTTTCCGCCAAAGATTACCAAACACTTCATCACCAAATGATCTGTGCAGAGGATGCTAGCTGGGAAACAGGAAAAGATCAGGCAGATAACTGGCTGCTGGGAGAGTACCGGAGAGTACCGGGGATGGAAAGATATCTGATCATTGATACAATAGAACATAAAATGGTAGAGTATTGGCAGCTGGAGGTAAACATGTTGCATGGAAATATTCGGATACCAAGACATATCTAAAGACAGGTCTGGTTGCCTGCGTATACAGACCATTCTCACCATGGTAGCTTTTCTTTCGTTTCTAACACTAATTTAACCCCGCTCGAAGGATTTGCGTCAATAAAAAAGCAATACTATTAATAGCAGCGCAAACTGGTCTGTCTACGCAGGCAACGGATCTGGTGGCTGGCAGAAAAGCAAAAGCAAGTGGAAGAGGGCTATCTGTGACAAGTCCAAATAACTTAATTTGCCTCTTTTTATGCCACATGCGACTAAAGGCGAAATACTTTAAACAAATTGCTTTAAATTTCCATAGCTTTTAAATTAATACACAAATTATAATAGTTAAGGTCATAACTTTCTGCGGTACGCTGTGGGAGCGCCGAGGAAAGCTGTTGACCTAGTTCAAATGTGGAACTCAAAGAGTAACAATGCTATAATGGTAAGAAAATCAAAAGAATTCAAGTCCTTAAGGTAAAATAGCGGAGTCATTCAATTCGATGCAATCAGTACTGTTATAAATGGTGAACATTAAGAAATTAGATTAATTTAAGTGGTTCTATAGTCAGAAGTAATGTTCAGATGTTAGCAGTAAAAACAACTGCCTCTTTTGGAATCTGGAAACTACATTTATAACAACATCCAAAAGCAGTCTCCCGTTGTTAATAATTGTAGGTCTACTAAAATTGCCGCATTATGTCTATATTCGAGCTTCTTCTCCTCCTCCTTTTCTTCTTCTTCTTCTTCTTCTTCTTCTTCTTCTTCTTCTTCTTCTTCTTCTTCTTCTTCTTCTTCTTCTTCTTCTTCTTCTTCTTCTTCTTCTTCTTCTTCTTCTTCTTCTTCTTCTTCTTCTCCTTCTCCTCCTCCTCCTCCTCCTCCTCCTCCTTCTTCTTTTTTTGTTTTTTTTGTTTTTTTTTGTTTTTTTGTTTGCTTTTTTATTTTTTTGTTGTTCGTTTTTGTTTTTGTGTTTTTTTGTTTTTTTATGTTTTTGTTTTGCTTTTGTTCTATATTTTTCATTTGCAATTAATTACAGGAACGTCCCTCTTCATGGCCAGGGGTTTATGCCCCCATACGTCGCGAGCAAATTGGAATGCACGTAACATGGATATTACCATAAACCGGGGCCAAGAGCACGTATAGCAGCTTCCTGCACATCTGCCATAATGGGCGCTAGCTCAATGTAGCATATGTAGAGAACATCTACCTATTCATTCCTACTATAAACTGCAAATTCGAAACGTTCAATTCTAAAGGGAGCTTCCTGGCGATAAACAATTTATTAAATATCTAGTCTACTCGACAGCAGCGACACCTAACAGTGCAGACAGCAAGCAGGAAAAGCAAAAGTGTTCATTCGTCACACCTTTGTGGTATAATCAGGCCTGGGAGATCATACTCGCAAAAACTGTGTATTGTAAATTTTACCACATCGTCACCTCTATTGATGCATATTAATTTTGATTAACATCGAGGCTTATTTACATGTCTTTTACAGTTCAGAACTGCAAATTTGTAAACTTTACTGTTTCCAACAAGTTTTTAAACTACATAATGCGCTTCAATTTGTGTACTTCACATAAGCTACTTTACCAAGTTTCGGCAGATTTAAATTCGTGTACGCAAGATGTACATTCTGCGCGGTCTATTTTGACTGAAATGAAAATCAAGAGATGAATTGCTATTTTGTCCATGGGAATGCTGGAGTTGATTCATTCCACATGAAATTCTTGAGGTTTTAAGAGTGTTTAACGGTCAATGGACGGAGAATATATCTTATGTTCCTGAAACAGGTCATACACTCGTCAAAGACACTTGATTTTAGGCACATCCTGGTAGCATTGGTATTGTCAAAAAAAATATCATTGTCCTGAAGTGATAGCTCTGTAATCTGTTAAGTAAGCACATCCCAGTGTGTGCCAATGAAAGCTGGTGACTCACACCAATTGTATCTTTTCAGCGTTAATTATCGTATTTTGCTGCGTCTGTTCTCAAAGAACAAATCTTTCTTTGTGAGAGTTTAGCATAAAATAGACTGCATGTGTGTTTCCTAACCTTGTCACATTTCAGGTTCACTTGTTGACAGGTGTCCAGTATAGGTCTGCTATAATTTTAACGCAAAGAACCTGTCCTCTAGATGTTTGCAAACGAGTTGATGCTACATTATGCAAATGGAAAAGAGTTTTACCTCTAGGTAACATCATGTATTTGGGTCCGCAGGCCTTACTAATAGTTTTCGGCATAGACATGGGATTACATATAGGTCATGTGCTTATTGTAAGCTACTTCCTTGGTGGAAGTCAGCCCCGCCCAACTTAGGCGTAAGCGTAACTATTTGGTCAATCATTTCAAATTGATGATCAATCATAATTTCATAAAAAAAAATTAACCCTAAAGACAGTTCAGCTTGGAAGTACGTAAATCTATGTTTTCGATATTACTTTAAGTAGAAACAGGGTGTTCCAATGAAACTAGGTAGGCCTACATGTATCGCAATAAGGTCTAACGTAGGCAAGCATGCCTACGCAAGGAACCTGATAAGGTATAGGAGTGTTACAACTGTTATCAATGCCTTCCCGAAATCAATTTAATTTGCATTTTATTATAAATGAAAGGTATTATCATAAACACTGAAATTACATTTTATCATAAATGTAACAATCGTAACTAAAAGTTGGTTTGCTTTGAAATAGGCTACAATATGTTTCACCCAAACGTCTTTACTACATGTGTGCTAACCTATGTATATATAGAGAGACAGACAGAGAGAGAGACCGAAAGACAAAAAGAGATATACATATAGTGGTGCAAGTACATGTTACGTTATATTATGTTATGTTATGTTACGTTATGTTATGTTGACAACTAGGTAAATTGTGTAACTGGCTTCAGCTATCAGTACACTGAAATCCATATATCTAAACGTCCAAATCGTGCCCCTGGCTTATGCTTTTAGGAACCTTCCTCGGTTATTAATAACAGGAACATCGAAGCCTCAGATTGTCTAATACAGAGAAAAGGGACTTTTTGATTGACTTTTGTCTCAATAATATTTTATGAAACATAATGAACTATTTTTTATATAATAATGCTAAAGCATGCTAGATTTGAAGTGGCCGTGGATACATTTTGTGAAATCCGTGTAATTCGTGTTCGATTATTTTTATTATTACACGATCATTCCCCTGAAAATGGGTGTTTGTTGAGTCTCTATAGTGCTCATGAACAACATATGTCTTAATCCCGCGAATAGATTATCAAGGTATGTATCTTCACATAGACAATACATAGGCATATACATACCATATTCCGTGGTCCAGCTCGCATTCACCATGGCTTGTGGCTGCTGTAACCAGAAGTAAGACACGTAAATTTTACAAACTTGCGTTGAGCATGATGATAAAATCTTGTGCAAGTAAATATCATATAAACAGGATAAAAGCTTTCCAGTAGAAAAGTGATGATGTGATTTTTTTGTAGAGAGCCATTAACTCTACTTGCCCTTGGCACGAGCAGGTCCCAATGTGGCCATATAAAAGAGATAGCACTGTGCATGTGGTGCAGTATGATTTGTCTTATCATTCCAATTTATACATGATGCTATCTGCCTGGGCCTACTTATTTCCTTTGACCAAATCCGTCCACAGGCAATTATGGAATTTTGCCAGCATAACATCCCAGTTTATCCCTTTAAGAAACCGCCATCAACTGTATTAAATTTCTCAATGAAGCAAGGCTTCATGTATGTCTCAAACATCGTTTTCATTTCAGAACAACCTAAATCCGTCAGTGTGTCATACATGATAATGTAGCAAGGTAGTGCCAATAAAAGTGGCGTCAATATTATTTATTTATTTTTTCTATGCTTCAACGATAGCCAACATTTTCAGCATTATCAGCAATGTATATTTCAGGCACCTTAATGACTCCAACAAAGGGCTCCACTTGCTCACATAAGAGTACCTGTGTTTTATAACTACGGCGAAGTTCTGCGTTAAACACCTTGGGGTTAAAATAAATTCCCACAGTCTCTATTAGCATCCACTAATGGGCAATAAATGTGTTATGGGCAACCACGTGTAATATAACCTCCATGCAATCATATACCCTCTTTTATTTGTAATAAGCAGACTCATGCAACATATGGTCTACAATGTAAGCTGCAATTTCATAATATCCTGCTCGAAATTCTTGCAATTATTGGGTGCTGTAGATTTTAGACTACATTACACATGACATGACGTGACGTGACTCGACTCGACCCAGTTTGACGCGAGAACTCATGAATTTCACGATACCGAATTATATCTTATGTGACTGTTGTTCACCGAAAATTGATGAGAAAGGGTATCGGGGTAGTGCTGTCATGCCCTTCCATGCACTTTAATGTGGAGAGTTGGTCCCTGAGGAATTTGTATCTTCCGTTAGCTTGGTCCCTTGTGGACATTATGTGAAAAAAAATGTCACTACATTGAATCCCTTAACAGTGTTTGAGAAAAGTTTTTTGCCCTTATGATACAATGTCGTCGGCTTCATCGACCGCTGCGTGACCCATTTCCTATGATGCTGTCAAAAGATCACTGATGAGGTTGAGATATTAACTTTTTTGAAAACCCAAATTGGCATTCTTTAAGTTGTGACGTTATATTAAAAGAATCATGAGGAACAAATGAAGATAAGTTTGAATTTAAAATCACAGGATAAGTCCAGGTGAATCAGTGACAATTAAATCTTAAAGACAATTTAAGAAGTCGCTAAATCTGGCCATTTCGTCTTTTTATCCACACGTCACCAGTAATTGTCTGAAAACAGTTTGCAGCTTGATGAAATCTTTATAATGATATTTATACATTTGTATATAAATGTTATATTACATTGCAATTTGTGATCAAAGAAGTTGTTTATACAATGGTTTAAACCAAAGTGGACTATTCTAGCTTTTTTCATAATTTATAGGCACACTTGAGAAACACTGAGAACCCAGAAAACATCTTAAAGCAAACTTTCTCCCTTACTTTAGTCTTACGTTATCATATTTAACGCTCTTAAGATGGTCTAAGAACTTTTTCCTGCCCAGTCAGAAAAAGAGAAAGTGTGTAAGACCCAGTAAGAGGAAATCAAGTGTTGCTATGACCATGAGCGAAAGGAGCAGAGTCAGTCAGTCAATGTTCAAACCGTTTCAGTGGCTGGCTCACTAGCATAATGAGATGATAAGAATATATTCAGACCTCGAAAAACATTTGGTAGCTGGCTTATTAGCATAGGAGAAATGCCTGGAGGGGACAAGACTAAAATAAGATCTAGTAAGATGTTTTGGGGGGTAGTGTAATTAACACAAATAACATGATAACATATCCTAAAACCTTGTAGATGTTTTGGGGTAGGGTAATTAACACAAGTAACATGATCAGGTATACCAATCCCTCGAAGATGTATGAGCTAGGATATCCATAAAGTGTCACAAAAGAGTGTGCTTAATGTTTGTACTATCCTACTAAGCAACATGTCCACTGATATTCCATTCTTTTCCTCCTTTTTAAAGTCGAATAAGGGTCCAGACCATGATATATATACCAGCTGGAGATACACATGTACAGTACATACCCCCATTCATGCATGTTGTACCCAAAAACGTTACCTCACCTGGGCACAATAATGCAAAGTGTGTTCACAAGGTCATTACTGATGGAGGGCAACGTGTTGAAAGTTAAAGCAAACAATAGTTGTGGTCCAAGACCTGTGACAGCATATGTATATATGCAGTCATCTAATCCAGTCTAACAGTTACATTGTACTGTGATGGGCAGACCGATAAACCTAAGACATCAAAGTTTTTTTTTCTTTTTCAACACGCATTTTGCGCACAAAGTAGACTAGTTTTATCTATTGAGGTTAAGGATTGCTATGCAGGCAAGTTTCACCCTCCCTTAACCCAGGACAATACAGTGGACCCATGTACAATGTACATGTACATACATACAACCACAGATGGAGAGTGAGAGAAAATAAAGAAACAACCATGATTTTAAACATTCACATTTTCAATGTCTGCATACTAGTGTCACTTCTAGTACATCAGCTGATGCACAAACAGAGATCAAGACTGAAAGACAACTGCCTGTAAAAATACATATAAATTCTATTACTGCTTTTAATTCATCATAAAACCTTTCCTTTATATGATGCTGAAGTTCTACTGCTCACATGGTGTGATTTGCAGCTGATTCCAGATATGAGCTGGTCCAATTTTGTGCTGTATATTGTATTCATGTGTACAGCATGCATTACTACATATGGCTGTTAAAAAGATACATGTACATATTCAAACATACATGGAGAACTTCAAACTAATACTGGCTGAATTACATGCAGTCAACAGTTTACCAAGTTCACTAAAATTATGCATAGCAGTGTGACAGCACATTACATTAGTCTACCAGATTTATCCACACAGCAACCTCTTCATTCTCTCTCTCCCTCTTTCTCTGTCTCTCTCTCCCCTCTCTCTGTCGCTCTCTGTCTCTGTCTGTCTGTCTCTCCTTTGCTCCTTTGCCATTGTGGAAACTGAGTCTGCGGGGGGGGGGGGGGGTCCCGTAATGGCACACTGGGCATTTTATCGGCTGTACTTATGTACTGGAAGCCTTTTTATATTCCTTACTTTATACCAACCATTAGTTGTACATTTTCACACTTTCCATACCTTGTACCAGGGCAAAGTTTTTACTCGTACCAGCATACTACCCCCCCCCCTTACCCCCTCCCATACCAACTACAACATGTCATTGTTTGTTTTAAATTGTGCTGTTTCAACAGAACCCTGGGGAATGTAATATAACCACACCTGGTTACATCTGGATGTAGCAGCAACTTTACCATTTACTGGTCAGTGACAAAGAGACCAACCACCACTGGAGAGCAGCCCATGATGTCATGGTTGAACCTGCACCACCTACACAACACTACATGTAAACACTGATAAAGCGTTTGATCGGGACAGATCAGAGATTGCAGAAGTTTTACATGTTAAAATTCTCGATTTTTAAAGAAAATAATGTAGCATTATGTCGCCACATTAAGGATTCTGTGACAAAGAAAAGCATATTGTACAGGTCTGGAGTGAGTGATCAAAAGCAACATCTAACGAGATTTGTTTGTAAAACAGAGATCCCCTCTACCGTCATTATGTTCGCCCCCATTACTCTGTTGATGGTATTAAATGAGGCACTCATGACCTCAGAAAGAGGATGTAGAAACCAAATTCTCTAAAGTGGCCTTGGAACCTTGGTAATTAGGCCAAGTTCATCGTTCCATAATAGAAGACAATAAATCTCTGTAGAATAAGAGCTCTGGCTCAAAATTTCTGCACTTATTAATCAGAATCCCAATTCAGTAATGGGACACTGTGAACTTGATCTGGCTGTTCTTCTGTTTATATTACTCGTTATTCTGGGTGGCGCCCATGATAGTGACATGACTGTGTCTTAATGAGAGTCTCTTTTTGAGCCATATCAATATTAATATTTTTGTATATTGGTGATTTTTATTCAGATTGGCTGAAAAAAAAAAGATATTTTAAGTATCTTTTAATCAATCGACCAAAAAAGACAGACATGTCAAACCAATTTGTCTTTGGATGGATCCTTCCCTGTTCACATCAGAATAAATTATCTGGTGCTGAGAGCCTGCAGTTTTCATGAAATAATTAAACAAATATCAAAATAATGTAACAACCTGCCCCTGCCTGTCAGGCTACATTGTTACCGTATATCAATATCATTATTAACATTTGTAACAGTAATTATGGCAAAAGTGCAAAGATTATGCAAATATGATGGATTCTATAATTTGGGATCTTGTAAGTAAAACATTAATTAACAGATTGTACGTTAAAATATAAAGTCTAATAAATGGAAAACTTATTTTAACTCTCGGAATCTGGGTAACACTGTGTAGAGTTAAGTCTTATTAATGGTGACTTTATTGTCATTTATGCAATGATTTTGACAAACTTTATGGGAGAAAGATGCTAAGTATGTTTACAAGCATGCATGTATGTACATGTATGTACATAAGTACGTACATACATAATACATACATACATATGTAAGATTCATATGTTGAAGTATTTTATGGAACAATCATCATTCAACACTTTTATTGTAAAAACAAAAAAGGGCTCATAATCACCATGCAAACAAACCCTGTTAAGGGAAATGCATTTGTGGGTTCAGTGTGGCTACAAAATAGTTCTGCCCACAGCTGAATGGCTGGAGATCCGGATTTTAGTTAGACAGGGTCCACTGAATATGCAAGCCTGTATCATAGGGCACTCAACTGAGGCTGGTGGAATGGAGTGGGGCAGAGGTAAACAACTCCTGTGGGATCACTGCCTCCGCACTGGACAAGCATGTTTGCACAGCTGTGTGTGTAGGCAGGTTGGCAGGGGGGGGGGGGTTAAGCTTAAAGAATTCAACTAGAAAGAAGATTTGCTCCCCAGCAAATCTGTCTGGGTGCCTTCAAAATGAGAACAGTTTGAAATGCTGCATTTTGCCATTGTTCAACATAATCTGAATTTCGTGTATTAACTTTTATATATTGAAATGCTACAACTTTGGCTCTTGGTTCGTTGGATGTGGCGATATCACAAACTTAGAAAGTGAAGTTGAGTGAAACTACTATATATAATAGTTTTGAAGTTATTCAACACTTTAAATTTGTGCATTTGCAAGTTTGCATGTTTGCATAAATTGAAAGCCTACAACTTCGGTTTATGGTCCATTGGATTGGGCTATGCCACAAACACAATTGAAGTAGGAGTGGCAACTTGATCTATTATAGTTTTGAAGCTATTCAAGATTTCCATTTTGCTTGATCACCTAATTTGCAAAAGTTTAAATCTTACAACTTTGGTTCATGATAAATTGGATGCGGCTGTGCCACAAATGTATCAATTGACGTTGGAATGACATCACTATGTATAATAGTTTTGGATATTTTGGACTTTTAAATTTTTCAATGCGCCTGCATAATTTTAAATTCTACAACTTATATACAGTCCATTATATTGGCAGGTGTCATAAACCTACATGTGCACATTGAAATTCAAAGTTTATCTGCAATAATTTGGAGGATATGGAGCTTTTAAAATCCCCCCCCCCGTCTACATAATTTTAAACGTCATGACTATTCCAAATAAGATGCACAATTTCACTGGTAAGGCAAGTCGATGACAAGTTTGTTGGTTTTTCGGAAAAAAACAGTGTCTGAAAAAAAGTCCAGACCAACTACGGTCACAAACGAAGAGGGAAAGAGAGAAAGACAGACAAACAGAAAGTCTGTATCCATTCAATGAAACCTTTACACAGTGGGCACCCTTGGGAACCGAGAAAAGTGCCCACTCCTTAGAGGGTCAACCCTTCTGGGCAATATGGATAAGTATATTATGTGCATTCCAGGTATACACACTTTTGCCAGCGATGCAAGGCCTGGATGTCGGTCAAAAAGTATTTTTCTTCAGCCCCCCTAAAAAGTCATTCATAGTGGAAATTACGTCATCATTACAAGGAAAATGGCGACCAGGTAGTTCCTTTTTCACTTTAGGAAACAGGTGGAAGTCTGACAAGGCTTAATGGGGTGAATAAGGGGCCAATAAGTCCAAAGTCACAATCATGGAGCCCTGACATGGCAATCACCAATTTGTGGACAAGAGCATTCTCTTGGTGGACAAATAATAGGATTCCTTTAGTGAACATCCCCCTCCTCTTATGTTGGATAGCTTCACGCAACTGTCGCAGTAAGTCAGCATAGTATCTTCCATTGGTAGCCTGGCCTTTTTCTAGATGGTCAATAAGCAGAATATCCTTGGAATCCCAAAAGACTAAAGCCATCACTTTTCCAGCAGATGGAACCGACTTGGCTTTGTGGGGGTGGTGGTGGTCCCGGATGCTTCCATTGCTTAGAGTAAATTTTGTTTCTGGTTGAAAGTGATGAATCTAGGTCGTATCCATGGTTACAAATAGGGCAAAAAAAATCATCGGGATCTGCTTCAAAATGACATAAATGTCACACGACCCCAGGAATCTGACACGCTTCTAATCCACTGTCAAGAGCTTCGGTACCCATCTTGCAGAAAACTTCTGTAATTCCCAACTCTGTGGCGATAATGTGCTCATGGGAAATGCCCGCAACACTTATCGACGATTGATCACTTGACATATTGCCAATGTTGGTTCAAACAATTTTTTTTTTTTGCAGAGCACAATTGCCCTGCTTCCCAATTGCTTTCTGCGAATAAAGTGTATGTTTAAACCAACACTGGCAATAAATCGAGTGACCAATCTTCGATCAGCCATCACCATGTCACGCATGCGGGTAATGTCTTCGGAAATGGTTGCGGTTGAAGGCCTTCCTGGTCATCGTCAAGGCTCTCTTTCTGCCTCGCAGAGCTCCGCAGGCCTTTCTTAACTGTGGCAAAAAAGGAAGGGACATAATCCCCTAAAGTTGAGACAGTGCTGGCATGTAGCTATTTTGGAGTTAGCCCTTTCAGCTGCAGGTACTTGATGACTGCCCTATAGGCAGTTTTCTCGATTTCTGGTGATTTAAATGGGTAGGTTCAAAAGATGGTCAGGTACAAAGACACTAATCACACTATTCGTTGGTGGTAAAAGTTTCAATGACGGAATCTGAGTAGATTATTAGGAAATCTGTATTGGCGACCATGATTCTGTGAACAACATATAAGAAGAGTAAGTGGTCAATAAATGACAAGGAAAAAATTGATCATTTTTAATATTCATTATCACATGCACCGCTATACTATATATTTGTGACCACGAAACAGCCAGACCTTGACCCAGCAACTTTTGGCAACAATCACCCAGCCAAAAATGAGTATAAACATAAAAAGTATAAACATTAAATTCCGAAATTGGCATGATTATACGTCCATACATGAGGTTTTGAGTTATTGTAAAGAGGTTTTGAAATATATGCAAATTAAGGTCATTTGAAAACTTAAATCTTGAATATCTAGAAAAGTTATTATAGGTACAGTTAACTAATCCAACTTCATTTCATAGGTTTGTAACACTATACATTTCTGTATTTTACATAGGTTAAAGTTCAAGGTCATTTGGACCTTTCAAATTTTCATCAAGCCGTAAGTCAACTCTGTTACTTTTCATCCAGTTTTGGCCATGTTGGACGCAAATTGTTGGTATTGAAACACTCAATATTTTTTGTAATTTATATGTAGCCTTGAAAGGTCAAAGATCAAGGTCATTTGGACCTTCAAAAGTTTCATCAAGCCATATTTTGACCATTTTGTATCCAAGTTTGACCATGTTGGACGCCAACTGTAGGTATCCCCACAGTGCATACTTTTGTAATTCATATTTGACCTCTAAAGGTCAAAATCAAGATCTTTTGGACCTTTCAATGTTTCATCTAGCCATAACCTGACCAATTTTTATTTAATTTTAATCATGTTGGACTCAACTTGTAGGTATTGCAAGACTGCACATTTTGGGAATTTAAATGTGACCTCCAATGCTCAAAGGGTATTTAGTCCTTTGAAACATTTATCTAGCCATTACGTGATCAATTTTTATCTGATTTTGGTCATGTTCGTTTTAATTCTAAACATTGTAACACATTACATTTCTGTTATTTATATGTGACATATAAAGGTCAAAGGCTAATTTCGGCTAGGCCTTTGATGAATGCCGAAAAGCAATCGGAAAAAATGCATCACCTGCGTACCCGACTTTTCTTTCCATGATTACCCGCCAATGCTCTCAATTGAGATGTTAGATCAGAATCACAAAATATGATAGGTTTTTAGCTTCATGGAATAGCTCTTAACCGGATATTTGTGGATGTTTTATTGTTCAAATGATCAGGGAGCTGCTACATGTTCATAGATTCAACAAAAACGTGTGTTCGGTGCATCAAGGTACTGAAGACGGGCTGCATTACAATCATATACACGTTGAACGGAGAAGCTTCACATTGGTTGAAAAACTGAGTGTATATCCTAGAAATAGGATCATTTTAAGTCTTAATCCCATGAAAAGGTCGCGAACCTTGTTGATAGTCTATTTCGAAGACTTGATCTGACCGGGGTCAGTCGCTGAAACAGACCTATTATTCTGTTTGATCGTCAGGTGGAATAGAGTCCACATATGGAAAGGCTTTTCAACAAATAAATCTGGTCACTTAAAACTTTTGACCTATACAAAAACTATTTATTTCAAAAAAGATCATTTTCAGAATATATAATCCGAAAAGTTATTTTAAAACGTAACTTCAAGTGTCTTTCTCACCACTTATTACATCGACAGCTGACATATCATAATAACATGATAAACAACAATAAAAGACTGCAAAAGAGAACAATAACAAGAATACAAAATAGGAAATAGGAACGTGTTTCAAGATAAGTTGGGTGTAGTCGTACATTATGGAGGGATAAGTTTATTAGCAAGAACTGCGTCACATAGTTTGGAACAAACACAAGATTTGGATCTGCGTTGAATAAATATGAAAATCCACATCACCTTGTTAGTCCCGTTCTGGTTGCAAAATGAAATCATGCCTTTCTCGTCAATTTTGGTGCAGGCACCCATTCTGAGTCCATCCGGAAAGATGTTACACGAACTCTCCCTAAACCACCAAGATACGCCAAACAGAATTTCTGCTACCGTCCGGACAAGACCTGCATATCTAACTGAAATATAAACATATGCGCCCTTACAAAGTGTATGCACACAGAGGGCTTCTTCCAATGGCGATACAAAAAAGCTAATCCACTGTCAATAGTTCTACTTATAGGATATAGAAATTTTCATATTGTACAAACTTCAACACAAAATGTAACGGGAAAACCGCAATTAAGTTCGGGCCTGCTACACGTCGTCAATTTGACAGATTTCGATAAATATAAAAGTATTGTTACTGTCCACTCCACTGCAGTATTTTGCAAACGCGGTCACACCAGGAAAATTTCTAGACAAGATGTCATATTCTCCTCATCTTAAAGGCTCATGCCAAATGTCAAGATCCCCAAACAAAAGAAATCAATTAATTAAATGAAATCCCAATCTGTACAACTATAGCTTGCACTGGAAATGTTTAATCAAACATTCAGTCATCTGTTAGGACATATGCCATTAAAAGTAGCGAAGGGGTGGCTCTCAAACTCGGTCAAACTTTCACCGACTACAAAAAGATACCAGACTCATTGCAGAGTAAACCAGTCTAAATTGTTCCAAGAACAATTCTGCTTGACAGTGCTTGACAACGCAATAAGGTCTACGACATATATGCCATCATCAGCCCGTGGTAGATGGCTTCAGTAGGTGTCTTTTAGGACCAATCAGAGGTTTTCACAGGCTGTCCAGTTTATCGTTTTATGGGGCGACGAGAGGTCCATTCACTTTCGCGAAAATGAATTGGAAGGCACTTCTGAGTAGTAACTTACTGCACATGTCGTCGCACGGCAGGATGGGCACACCGTCAACGCATGGCTGGAACAAGAGCCAACAAGCTGTCGTATTTCGTCCATCTATCTCTATGTTTCTAATCATAGGTGTTAGTTTTGTGATGAGTTTTTTTGTTGAAGACTGAGATGTCCTCAAGAGTAGGTTTGGATACCAGGCTGTTGTGTACGGCAGTGCACACCATGATTGGATGTCTGCGCTTATTGGGATGCACTGATCTGAAAGAAAAAGTATGCATTGAAATGAAAGCGTTTGCCTAAGCTATGATAGCATAATTCCAGTTTTGAAATTAATATCAATACAATACAGTTTTGCAGAACAATGTAGGTGTTACAGCCGCAATGGAAATGTGGTTACGGGAACTATTTTGAGTGCAGGATGTCAGCATTATTTTTTTTCAAACATTCAAAGAACCAGGTAAATGAAGCAACCAGAAGCGCGGTTTCCTGGATTGATACACAAGACGCCCTCTTTCCATAGCTAAATTCGCCCAGGCGAAAACCATAAAACTTCGCTGAGACGAAATGTGTCCCAAATATTGCTGCAATGTACCATTCGTGATCCACCGGGTAGCTGATAAATGCGGTGTACATTAAAAACAGTTTTTAAAATTTTAATCCATAATTTCACGAAATGGTTGTTTATTGCTACTTGAACCGTACACTCCGGGCTCAAGCTCTCAGGCAGCAATTGCCAACTGACTTTTCACCACGGCACTAAATTTCTGTCTTTGAGGCTTGTTCTTTGATGTATCAAAATTACATTAATTTTTAGATTGTTCACAAAGATTGCACTAATACTTTTTTCGAAATTCATGGAGATATGGTGAAGCAAAACGTACGGGACTGCCACCTGACGTTACTCTCGTGATCATGCATTGTCAGCCAGCCACTGTCTGTTAAGGTCAAGTCAGCCATTTTGCCGTAAGTATTAGAAGCCCACTTCAGAGTAGAGTTGTCAAACAACTCTAGATTCCCATAAGGTCGAAACTCCAGACGATCTCCTTGTTTTCCCGAGGAAAAAATTATCATCTGTAAAAAGGTAGCTTTCAATGAATGCCACATAAAGTCAAACCTGTCTTAGCATTTTCTTTATTATGTTACATGCCAAGTCTTACAATAAACCTTAGGTCCCTCGCCTAGTGATATTCCAGCGGTTTAAAGGACCCACAAAGTGACACATTCAAAATTGCATGAAACAGACCCATACGGATTGTAATTATTTTATACGATTAATGTCAACAACTTTTTCGGTGATAATTTAGTTTCCTTTAGTTTTGAAAGTTTGAACCGTCTCAGCCCGAAACGGCCTAAGTTCATGCCTTTTCTCTGGATGACGTCAGGAGCCCTGACGTCATCAGGAGAACACAAAGCCAACCAGCATGTCGACAAGGGGAGATGCCAGTGACGCGAAGGGATGTAACGATGAGTTGGATATTTTGTGCTCCTGCAAGCCTCTGGAGAAGTGACTGGTATCAGTAGTTCTGATAGCGATGGGATTTATTTTGGTGGGGCGGGCTCGCCACCCTTCTGGTGTCCGTCCATACTGGCCAGAGCCACGGGCACCTGATTCCACCTATCAGCCGGTTCAAGAGGATAAGACATGAAGCTTGAATAGTTAAGTACGCTTATATCAATTTTATGGTGTGTTTGTTTCATACAAAATAATATGAAACTAAAATTTCGGAAGCGATATTTGCTTTTAACAAAATGCATGTAAAATAAGAGCACAGCCTTTACAAAATAGATTTGCAAAAAGGGACGGGTGCCGACTGCAATGGCAGCTTGATCAAGCAAGAAGACTAAAACGCACAGCGACTCACAGTTGCGTGACCCTGCTCCGCTGGGTGTTATAATCGAGTGTATTCCAGCTTATAGGTCTGACGTCTTTTCACCATGACTCCCCCTCTCCCCTCCCCTTCCTCCATTATTCTGGTCACGGCAGACCACAGTCAACACTTTGGAAACATTTTGGACACAGTCTTGTTTGCAAAATAATCCTGTACCTTTCCTGCACATCCAAACGTTGTGTGCATACGGGATATGCATATTAATTTCCCGCCACAAAGCACTGGTTTGAAGCCTGGCTATCAGGGGGGACCTTTACTGCGCATCCAAACGTTGTTTAAATACGCGGTATGCGTATTAAATTCCCGCCACAAACCACGGGTTTGACGCCTGGCTATCAGGGGGGACGTGCGGGTAGCATCACTGTCACAGACAGGCCAAAGCTCATTTCTCACAAAATTAACATTTTCTTTTTTTTTTTTGAAATTTAAGTTCACAAATGCCAAACTGGTATTCCTATAGTACTTCCCAAGCCATATGTAAGAAAAATTTCCACATGCCTTTGATAAGTATTCTGTTCTTCCAAAATATATTAGCAGGCCTAATATCCCGCTTCTCGCCACAGGTACCGACCTGCATCTCGCCATATCTCATTAAGGAAGACTACGCAATCAGGGATGCAGAGTCGGAAATTTAATATGCATGTCTCCTATTGCAGTAGCTTTCGAAAATATTTTGATAATATATTATGCAAGTTTGTAGCGAAATAGATGGAATCCATAAGCCACTGAGGACCTTTTCTTGCTAACTATGTTGCTGGGAACACATCTATGCCACCATCATGATGAGGGCGTTTGCAGCAATTTTGTTACTGAAAGATCTAAGCATTACAGTTCATTTGCAAAGCACGCGACAAATTCTGAATATTTTAGAAAAGAAAAAAAAAGACACATTTTGCCCTGCAAAATACATGCATGTGCTCTCCTTCCTGTCAAGATACTTGTTACAGGATATGGGACAGCACGTGATCGTAGTTATTTTTAACCACTTCCTATTTTCTCGGCTAGCAATGCCTGCAATCCCCAACTCTTGATACAATTAACAAATCCTGAAGCGCAAATAAAATATTGGAGAAGGTAAACTTACCATGTCAAGAATGATTGCCATAGATCAAAACGCAGACATAGCTTATGTTTTTTTCATGAAACCCCAAAATATATGGACCTGTGAGTGCGATGGGAGATGGCAGTAGACAGTTCTATAGATAAACAGAATAATGCGTATCACTAGGCTAGTGACGTTTCCATATCAAATGAATTAAATAGCTCTGATACAATCCAATGATGTAAAGTCTATTTCTGCAAAATGCCGTATTTTCAAATGTACATTTTTGGGTCGGCGTCGACACTGGTCTTGACGCTGGGGTGGTTGGGGGTCTTGCAAATTCTGTTGGCATAGCGTCGTCTTTAACAACGTTGATTTCCATTCATAACATAGGATGGATCGCACATTTCTTCCACAAAATGTGCCAAGCACAGCGTCCTGCTTTCTGTCACACTGAAGATCACCGTTCAACCGTACTTGTCGGTGCCATAGTAGCCTTTGATTTGAATGTTTTTGGGAAGCGGAGATGATTGAATCCTTTCTTGTGAGTATTGGCGCGACCATAGACAACAAGCCTTCTTCGCCAATTACTTCCGGACTGTCTGGCCGGAAAAAAACGCCCCCCCCCAAAAAAAAAGCTCACAGTCTGCCCAATCCGTGGCTAACTTGCTTTATTCTTTGCCGGCAAACTTACCACAACTATCAAGGAATCCACACAACTGCACTACTAGTTTGCAGATAAATACGGTACAAACTATTGAAGTGGAGATTCGGTTCAACGTAAATAAGTACGCGTGTCTTCAAATATAGAACAGTTTGAAATGTCCACAATTTGCTCATATTAGTTTGAAATATGCTGTTGCTGTGACTTCGAAGCAGAATAAGTAGGTTTCCCACGTTACGGGCCAAGTACGAATACATGTGAAATGGATGGAACTTGTGACGCGTGTCTTTACTTTTTCCTGTCCTGTCATCTCAAATTTGGTTCCAAATTCAGACATGCATGGTAAATATGCTGGATAGAAACGTTAAAATACAAACCCGGAAGTGAATGTATATGAGGCACGAGGATGTGATCTGCTCCTCACCTTGCAGATGGATGTTGAAAATTGGAATATTTACACACGAAGACAATTCTGGTAAAATTAAATTAAAATGTGGGTACTAAAGTAGTGAGGCAAATAATTGTTACTTTGATATAAATTTAAAAATGGTTCCATGGACTTCCTATATGATAATGGCCCAATACTAACTGGTTGGATTAATTAACTCATTCCATACTAGGGTGACAGGCCTTGGTCAGTGGTGGTGGCGCTGACTTAAAGACGTTCGGAACACCGCAATATGCGCAACCAGTTATGGTCCAATGCCTCTATACAGTTGGAGCTGGTATTTGTCGATACCTGCACTAGCTGCTGTTCGCTTTTCCTATTTTGTACAGTTCCGTTTGAGATATATGGATTGTTTACGAAGAGTGAAAAGGAAAAAGAATGGGCGGTTTGTTAACAAATGCCAAAACAAAGGACTAAATGCTTTAAAACAAGGCAGAATACGTCGAAACACGGGAGTGGTAGACCAAAACGCATGCACACAATCAGCGAACGCTGACCAAGCCACCGTTGAAAGTGCCACGCTCCCCCCCCCCCCCAAATGCAACATGCACCTGTAAAGACTGACAGTTATAACTAGGACGAAGGTCCTAGAATAGTGGAACTAAGTGTACTAGCCGATCATCTTGTATGCGAGGAATGTAAAAAAAAAAAATTGTCCCTAAAAAATACAGAATCAGAAAAACGATATGGCTTGGCCAGTGTACTTTGCATTTCTTGTGAATGTGGTACGATAAACGCTGTCCCAACTGGGGGAGGGGGGGGGGACCACAGTAATACCCCAGCGTCAAAAGGTGGCACAGGCATATTGGATAATGTGCTGCCTCTGTTACCATTCGACAATGTATAAAGGCAACAATATTTTTTGTATTCTTATTTTAACCTCTTTTTCCACATTGCTGTATTGCAATATGGAGAGAATCTTAAAATGTTTGCCTCTTCTCAGTATAACTATGAAAGTATATATTATGACTGGAATATAAAATTAAAGACGTACTGCCGTGTATTTAACCTACATACATGTAAATTGATATGGTATCGAAGTTAGACAATTAATGGATACTTGTACCTATGGACTTAGAACAAATTAGGTCAACATGCATGAATTCTTTGTACAATTGCGGAAAAAATAGCACCGTATGATATCTTTTTTTTGTTAGTCAATGAGATCAGTGCATATATTGGAAACCCCCTACAATTTTACAGGGATTTGCAAATATTTTTTCCATTTCCAACTTAAAAAATTTATTTTTTGTATATTTTTGCAAGACGAGATGAATTTAAAGTCACATTCCATCATGTTTTTTCTACATATGTGTTAAAAGGCTTGATATACATTGCATACACTCACATCCTTAATTTACTTCTTTTTTTTTTTTTTTTGCTTTTAACCACATATATAATGTTTGCTATCAAATTTCTGTAGTCCTAACATATAGCGCCACCTAGCGATAAAAGTAGCACCGTGACATGCCAACTTTCTGCTTGCATTTTGTTTCAAATGCCAATATCTTGGTTAACACCAAAAACCAGAGATTTTTAAATTCTTTTGACCAGTGTACCGAACGTCTTTCAGATTATATGCATGTTGGCACTTGAATGAAAGCTCTTTTCATGAAGAATTTAAATATGCAATTGTGATCTTAGATCTTTGTAAATATACGGAAAAATCAGAGACTTGTGCAGAGTGAGTTGACGCAGGTGCTGTGTATGCCTTCATTTCTGTGTTTGTAGCTTCCCCAAATACAAACCTGATTATAACCATCAATGTGTACAGGGAATATACCGTTCGGTCATAGGCTACTCCAATACACACAGATTCCGAGTTAAGTTTATACCGACGTAGATTAGCTCATTATACCATTCATTTCTGTAGTCATGCTAATGAAGTTGTTATTTCTGTCCTGGCATCATGTAAATGTAAATTTATGTTCTAAAAAAATATTGCTGACTTGACCACATCCAAGTTACCTTTACATGTATTGCTGTCACCTTGAAAACCGATGGTTTTCAATGTGAGGACAACAAAAAACAAAACAAAAAGGAAAAGAAAAGAAAAAAGAAACAAAAGAAAAGAAAAAAAAAGACGCAAACGCAGCTTGATACGTGTATTGAAACACTTTTTTTATGACACGCACGGCTTGGACATGTAAAAAACATAGTCCACATATAATTAATATTTCATTTCATATTCAACTTTGTTCATGCTTAAGCATATGAGCATGTCAGCTTTTCCGGTATTTAATGCCGCCCTCCTGTTATTGATTGTCAAACACACGACACTGAGTACTCGTTCACCGGGAACACTCGAACAAGGAATTCCCAGGTATTTCTTAGCTACTTTCGCCAGCTTAGAAAAACGGCATGATCTACCCTCTTTCCACCAAACTACTGGATTAACATTGCGTGGGGCTCTGGGGAAACTTAAGTACTGTTCCAAATCACTTGTTTCAGTGGAAATATTTTGGCTATCTTCAGATTCATTGCACATTGATGATTTTGCCTTGCGTGGAATATCCGTAGCTCTCGCGTTTGCTGTGGTTGTGGGGGTGCAACGTGTCTGTGGGAAAAAGAAAGGACACCTAGCTTTTAGTAAACGCTGCTTTATTGTGTCATGACCTGCCACAGCTTGTTGCTGCCATGAATATAAATCACAGTGTCAGGAGGTTGCATACTGAATCCGAACGTCAGAAGCTTATCCAAGCCGATCCCGAACCGATCCTAAATGCTGTGAATCGGTAATATCGGATTCGGTGATTTGGATTCGGTCAGGCTTTAAAAACCATTCAGGGTATGTTGGCATTACGACATTCTCTTTATGTAGTTTTGCAGGTGTCGTGTATGTCGTAACATGTTTCCGATTCCAACAGTTAGTCTACTGGTCACCAAATCAAATAAGACTCTATATTCTTATTTGACGTTCCCCACACACTACTTTTTATTGAAACACGTCGGGGCTATTCTCGCGCCATTTCAGTTGTATATATTGTCACATCCATAGACATAGACTTTTTCTTTTGCTCTGCACCTATACAGTCGTACCACCAGTGAGTTTTTTGCGTATTTTTGTTACCGCGTTTTTCTCTACTCATTGCATAACAGGGCACAATGTATACCTAAAAAGTCAGGGTCGTGGGTCGGCGGGGGGGGGGGGGGGGGGCAGTGGTAGCACGTTCCCAACGCTTTAACTTTCATTTTTGTATTGTACTATCATACCAATATGGAATAATGTTAGGTCATGCTACGTTACCTTCTTTACTCATTTCATGAACGGTTAAACTAGAGAAAATGATGTTCTCCAACATTTTGATAGAACCAACAAAAATAATCTGAACGAACTATTTCCACATTCAGATGACCTAGGCAGCGTAATATCCACTGTGTCTGACTCGCCATATGTTCCCCGAGATAATCTTATATATGATCTAAAAGCACTTATTAATACTTTGTCAGTGCTTTATTTAAATATTCAAAGTATAAATGCCAAATTTGACGAATCTAAATCATTTATTGATGATCTTGCAATTAAGACTTGTTACTTCAGTGCGATATATCTCCAACAAACTGGCTGGCTGGGAGAAAACCCAGCTGACTCCACATTATTTTAAATTGCAAACAAGATTTAAATTGAGGTCTATCCTCCTTAACGCTAGATGTATTTCCCATTGTGATCGTATGGTATACCTACACAATAATTTTTTCCAGTACAATACATGACGTTTTATTCACCCAACAATTATTGGGAAGGCCATTTTTAATACGAATTTTCTCTGTTGTATTTTCTTCTCTGAAGATTCGATCATTTACCCTCATTCACTTGTACAAATCAAACATTAATTGAATTAAGCAAGGCTCCCATAAATTTGTCAAGATATGAACAAAAGACAATACATTAGTACAGAATTACAGTGACGAAATATACAATACAGACATAATGCAAAACTGAAATCCGACCCAAATCATGATCCAAATATTAATTATGGCAAACTAGTAAAAATGCTCTGTGAAACAAACATCTTTCTAAAAGAAGTGAAGTTTAACAAGTAAAAACATAAATGACCTCCTTCAATAACCCTTGGTATATGAGAATTTATAAAATTCCGTGACGGTTTTCACAGAAAATTAAAATATACCTTTTTGGGATACGCTAAAACTCATTCTATCAGTAAATACACTGAAACATGTATCATTCCAGATTGTTTTGTTTGCAACGACTAAAGCGCCTTGTCTCTTCGTTTTTATTTAACTGCTATCCCATCATAATCAACCTACTGCTGAAATAATTTGTTTAGGTTTATTCATATCCTAGGTGGCCCTAGTGATAGCGGACATCCGGCCTTAACTGGGTCATGTTGACCTCACCAGTTTTGTTCATATCATGTGCTTGTGTCCCTCAATGGAACTTTTACGTGTGCGTATTGTACTTCACCTGTATTGCTGTCCAATAAACCACCTCTGGGTTCTGAGTTCTGAGTTCTGCGTTCCAAAACACTTGCGTAACCGGTATCGTACTATTCCCTACATAGTTTGTCTGCATACACTAGTCTCGGTTGCCTAGTAGAAAACCACCCACTTGTGCATATTCAGGATAAGCCACCGTATGTTAGTTTCTAACAGTTATATAAACATGGGTTTTGACATGTCCATGCCGTGTTTCGTGTAAAAACAGTGACTTTTACTCTCAAGGTATATTATGTCTGTGGTATATGTGTGCTGCACGCATGTAAGTACGCTATGATCTTTAAGGGTGCACTACACAATTTAAGCCCATACAATTCTATGTTAACCTACCCCTATGCAGGGGGTGATCATAAATGTTCTGGCGTATTTGCACTAAATATATATAATTTTTTTTATAAAATATGGGCTGAAAGAATTTTTTTTCATTCAAATGCAATAAAAACTTCGGTAAAACTTTTTTATTGCCCTCGAAATATGTCCGGCAGCATAAAAGCAACGTCAACTCGCGTCACCAACCGGGACCCATGATGCATTGCGTATGAATACATAATGCTTGCTTTAAGCACCAGTCCACAAACCCTGTGCACACAAAGACCAAACCACTCTGGATCTCAACAAAATGAACAATGCTGGCCTTCCATTTATATTATCTCCACAGTGTACACTTGAGTACAGGCCCTATGCTTACTTTTAATTGGCACTTGACTCTAAACTTCGCGTAATAGTGCTATCTTAACGGTGTATTAGATTTCCATGCACTTGCGAAACATGTCACTGTTTATTTGTACATCGGAACAGAACGCTATACTCATAAGAGCTGACATGCTGTCTAACTCTCTTGGCATGTTTTTAACTTCTTATATAGATGTGTGAGCACATTTTCTTCATGGTGTTTCATATGCGTATCCATTTATCTTTGAATTTTCTTTTGTTCGCCTTAACGTCTGCTTTGTCCAGATAACTTGCAACATTCTTCATTTTGAACTCCTCAACACAACCACCACTGTGTATGTGTTTGCTTACAATATTTCAAGTGTTCTTTTAAATATTTGTGTTACTCGTTTTACCATATAAAATAGCCTAAACCCCGCCGCACACCTGTCACTTATTTTCTGTGCTACTTATTAGCTTTTAGACTCAGTTACTCATATCCAGCTTAGGCCACAACATCCACTTATAATTGGCTTCTCATCAAATATTTTTCAGCTAAAACAAGCCAGAAATTCCGCTATTTTCTCTTTCATTCGTGCTTTAACTCATGGGGTTTGTATAAAGCAATGTTATGTTGCGATTGAACTTTTGTTTAATCTCAACTGCATGTCCGTTACCTAAGCTTGGTTAAATAGATTTGCTGCAGCCACACTTTTGAAACTGCAATATTTCCCTTTTTTTCCTGCTTTTAGTTGCAATAAATATGACTCTATTGGGATTTTCGTGCCTACAACATATAGGCCTACTCTCAGTTTTGCGCTTTTTTTTCAGTCCGCCATTGACGAACCTCCTAGCTCTCAGCAAATTACCCCCTCCCCCGTTAAGGACTGTATAAAGTTTGTCATTCTAATTTCCGAAGTATAAAGAGTTCCACTAAACTGATGAGCTTCAGGTATTAGCTGACCCTGAAAACTTTGATGTAATTATCCTATCTGAAACTTGGCCTGACGCGAATTTTCTCCTCTTACTTCTTGGAAACTTTCAACCTACGTTTATAAGAGATTGCCCGAGAGAATGAGGAAGAGTAGGCCTAAAGCATGTTTACTCCTCACTACCATATCGAAGGCGCACCGATCTTTAAGGTCTAAGTTCAAAGTTTATCTTGGTTGAGATTTCCACAAAACGCTGAATTTTCTTGATTGGTAATTGTTGCCGACCTCCCGGTATATCTGCCGAAATACGCAATGCTTTTTCGAATCCCTAATCATCTCCATCTCAATAGCGACATAAAATAACCCCCGCACTCAGTTCTTATTACCAGTAACTGCAACGACAGATGTCCAGATTGAAATTCCTTGCATTAGAACAGTGCCCTCGGTCTGGCGTTGTTCAACCTATCTTGCTCAAAAAAACCTCTTTCATTTTATAAATGAACTGACAAGAACCACTGAGAATTTTCTGACAGCCTCCTTGATCTCATTATCGTGGGCGTATTGGTTTAAACATATTTTATTCAACTAAAGTACCGGTACATTGTTCTTCTTTCAAACATAAATTTAACGATTGGGAAAGAGGGCTCAGTCCTATATTAATCCCTCTCGTGAGAAATGACAAGTATGGACAGGACAGCACGAGACGTACATGGAGTCGGGAACATGCTGCACATGACAATACCCAAACGAGACAGACAGCGAGGCTGCACCAGTAATGTTTTAACCCATGTAACCTGTAAAAGTGACTGCTGCGATGCTTAAATGACAAGTTCTAAATATACCTCGGTCCTTGTGTTGACGGTTCATTAAAGTGTGTGTGTCAAGACACACTTTTCTTTCTTTCTTTCTTTCTTTCTTTCTTTCTTTCTTTCTTTCTTTCTTTCTTTCTTTCTTTCTTTCTTTCTTTCTTTCTTTCTTTCTTTCTTTCTTTCTTTCTTTCTTTCTTTCTTTCTTTCTTTCTTTCTTTCTTTCTTTCTTTCTTTCTTTCTTTCTTTCTTTCTTTCTTTCTTTCTTTCTTTCTTTCTTTCTTTCTTTCTTTCTTTCTTTCTTTCTTTCTTTTCATTATTTCTTATTTTTATGCTACCAAGTTTTGTTGGCCAGTATTTTCGATCACTATTACACTGAGAAACTTCAGACTTGGCATGATAACAGGTCTATATACATGAATTTCTGTCTTTTAAAGAGAAACTATGTTGAAGATTATGTATATAAGAGCCATTTGAAAACTTAAATCTTGAATATCTCCAAAGCTATACAAGGTGCAGGTTACCAATCCTACTTCAGTTGATAGTTTGAAACACTGCACATTTTGTAATTTATCCTGGACCCCTCTTTAAACTGAAGCAGCTTGGTTTATCTGATGAGCTTATTACATGGTTTGAAAATTCCCTAATCGCTTGCAAAGAGTTAGTATTCACGGTGAATCTTCTGCCTGGCTACGTAACGTTGTTGGGTTACCTCTGGGCTGTATTTTGAGCCTTGGTATCGTTAGTATACATTAACAATCTGGTGGACAACTTCACACGTAATGTCAGACTAATCACTGATGATACGAGGATACTTGAAATTGTCACCAACCCTGTCGTAGCATCACTCCAACTTGCTACTAATCTGTCTGTTATACACTTATGTGGTACGCTCTGGAGAATGGCTTTAAATGCCACCAAATCATTTTCCGTACATTTTTCATGACGCCTGTGAAGCTTCATGACCCGCCTCTTTCCTGGATGGGTCCCCAATACCGGGAGAGAGCCATACACGTCTGATAATCACCTTCAGTACTGACTGTCCTGACATGCCCATATAACACGTTACTAATAAAGATTGTTAAAAAATGTCCATACTTAGGAGTTTTAAGCATAAACAATCTTGCAAATCCCGGGGCAACCTATATCGTTCAGTGATCAGTCCAATTCTAGAATATAGTTGTGTATTGTTGTGTAATTGTGGACAGGCACTGTCTGGCCGCCTTGAATTGTTTTAGTATAATGCTGCCAAAATATGGACTGGTGCTTTGAAGCATACGTCACATATTTACTTATTGCGTGATCTTGGTTGGTGAACCCTTGCAAACAGGCATAAATACTTCAACCCTGTCCCCTTGTACATGATGGACCACAGATTGACTCATTCCTTCCTCCTAATCGAGTATGACCTTCCCTTCCTGGCCTTGCAAACCATTAGGTGTAGAACTTCTGGTTTGACCAGCTCTTTTCTCACACATGTGAAATTAAATGATGGATTATACATTCACATGATATTAGATTATTCCTTTCCTTGCAAATATTTCAATCTATACAAATTCACTCCTTTATACATCTATGTATTGTGGCTTTAAAAGTAAATAAATTCACCTCTGCCCAAAAAAGCTTGTACGCATGAAATTTTTTCATTGGTCTCAATGTGCTCTGCAGGGCTCCAGCTGGAGCGCTGCAATTTACTTGTGGTGTGCACAGGCGTAGCATACTGAGGCTGTTTTGGATCAAGACCAAGAACTGCATTGAATTTGGTGTCCCAAAATCCCGGGTTTGCAGCCAATGCTTGCCACAAGGAAAGCGAATTACTCATGAGGCTTTGTTTATGTGCGGTATTTGGTTTTCCAATATCATTGTCATATTTAGATTATTTGTAAAAATGCTACAGTCTCTCAATTTCCCACTTATGATGATATCATGCTTTCTATCGACCACCCGGAACTTCCCCCAGTTTTTATTTGGTAAATTATTACACTATTAGAAATGCAAAGATATGTTTTCTCCGAGCAAGAGCCAACCTGGTTATTGCAAAGCTAGCGGGAAGCTTTTTTCACAATTCACAAGAATGTAGAGTGATTGTCATGTTTTCATCCTTTATGCTAAGAATTACAGCACACAATATTATTCTCTGATCATCTCCTCATGTAAAGTTAGCTTTTTTTTTTTTTTGCACACATTCATATTTTGGCATCGTACTAGTCTCAGATATACAGCGATTACGTCAGTCAATTTGGGGTGCAGAGCCATGTTCATTTATAATACAGTCAATATTGGTGTATGTTTTTCTTTAAAACGACTGTTTATTATTATAGTTGATATTTTATCAACTACTCAAGTCCCTCTCCTGGAAGCTTACTCGGTTGTGTGCTATTATATGGCCCTAAGCTGCTACTTGTATTTCATGCTATTTTGTATGGGTGCTGTCTTTGCATACATGGGCATAGGCTTGCATGGTATCACGGTATTTATCTAAACCGGTTATACAGTATATTACGCTAAATTGGTTATGTATTTTTATTATGTGGTAATTTAGTGTAGGTACACATTTACTATGGTTCAATATACTATGTCATTCATTTTATAATCACGAGAATTGTTAGGATGCGAGCACCCGGTCCAATTTTCATAATATATATGTATTATTTGTGCACAACTGTCCCAGACCACAAATATTTTCCGTTTTTCTGTCACTTTGGGATCCATTTGTCATACGTAATATCCTACGTTCGGCTTGCCCGTACTTTTAAAAAGATATTTCCCCTTACAATAGATAAAAGCTACTTGTAACATATGTATGTAATTCTATTATACCCAGGAAACGTTCGAATATAGATGTTTACCCACTTATTATTGTCCCCTTTCTGATCTTATTGGCAGGCGATATCCATCAGAATCATAGACCTGATTACCATGATATTAGTCTATGTCATATTAACATTCAAGCTTGTCACAAGACAAGTTTACTGTTACAGTGCAGAGACACGACCTATGGGCTACCTGTAATCAAAGCAGAAACCAGTACCAAGATAATTCACGTAAAGGCTTTTGTAGAAAGCAGCTTTAATAATAACCAAACCTCTAACAAAGCTAATTGACCTTTCTTTGGGCAAAAATAGTTCCCATTAATTTGGAAAGAAGCACACGTTATGTAGCTGCATCAGAAGGTGAAGACATTTTTGTAATAATTACCAGCTCACATCTCCCTAAGTTGTACTGGGAAAATGATGGAAAGAGTTGTGTTCAAACATGCGCTTAATTTTTCAGAGACAATATGGATATATCTGCCAACCAATCTGGTTTTATGCCCGGTGATTCCACTATTAGCAAATTGGTTCCCTATACCATGAGCCATTTTTGGCAGTCGAACAACAAAAAGAAGTAAGAATCGTATTCGTCGACATCAGCCAAGCATTCGATAAAGTGTGGAATACAAGTCTCCATAAAATGTGGTTTCATAGGAAATTTACTATCCTGGTTGGAAGATTATCTCCATAACCGGAAACAACGCATAGTTATCAATGCCAGTTCCTCCAGCTGGGGAACTATTTCTGCCGGTGTCCCCCAAGGATCTATGTTTTTTATCTATGTCAAACATAAAGTTCATATTGTAAATTGTAATGTTAAACTGTTTGCCGACGACATATCCTTTTCCTTTGCATTTGATGACGCAACCCATGCAGCTACTGTTCTTAATCAAGATCTTGCCTCTATGGACAACTGGTCCATAGAGTGGCTCATTTCCTCCAATGCCTTAAAAATCGACATTATCCTTGTCTCTCTTGAAAGACATATTCCTGACTATTCACCGCTTGTTTTCCAAGGCCATCAGCTAGAAAATGTTCCCGAACACAAACATCCAGGTATTACCCTGAAATCTGATTTTAAATTGAATGCCCATATTACAGAAATTGCCACCCCAGCTTCCAAACAGATTAACATATTGAAGTCTCTTCAGTTTCAAACTGATCGCGTAAAATTTGAAGTTATTTACTTTTCATTAATTCGTCCCATTTTAAATATGGGAATGTGGTCTGGGATGGTTGTGCTCAGGCTGACGGAAAGATGTTAGAAGATATACAATTAGCTGCGTCCCGCGAAGTTACAGGAGCTATGCAAATTATCCCCAGTGTTTATTCATGTAAAAAAACTGGTTGGAAGACTCTTCCCAGACAGAGAGATTTTGAATATTTCTAAGCTGTATAAGATAGTCAATGCGTGAACTCCTAGTTATTTGTATACCGCTGTCTCCAATTTTCCAGTACCCTACCGAAATTACTGCCACGACACCAGGTGTCAATGTGATATCAATAAACGTTCTGATGTACATTTAATTCCAACCAGATTAATATTGATCGAAAAATCATTTTTTTTCTTGTTCTGCCATCAAATTGTGGAATCTTCTTCCGCTTGAACTGCACGATTACCGACTTTGTGCCAGGTCAAAAGGAGACTTTCTAGTGCATTGAAATGCTCTTGAAATACAATATATCCCGAACTTCTTAACGCAGGCAAGAGATATCTATTTTACTTCCGAGACTACGCATGGGCCACAACCAACTGAATACACATCTTTTCCAAACAAGTATTTTAGAGTCACTTACATTTTCGTGTGGTGCTGCTGCTGAAAGCGTATGGTGTTATTTCTTTTGCTACTTGGCCTCAATATGTTATGATACTCAACAATTTCCATACGTCTGTTAACACTCTCGCCGCATATATATCCCATGGGAAATATACCTGACCGCTGAGATTCCAGGACTTTGATAATACAAAACACCACTCATATTTTATATCCTGACAGTAAAAATATTAAAAAAGAAACAGGAGAAGCAAATAGTACCAGCAACAATATGGCACCTTAACCTTGTTTTGAAATAATTGTATTCGCGATCACAAACTTTGGTAAACTTATGGGCATTCTTGAAAATTTGATAAAATATCAAAATTTCTTTAAATGTGCGCTGAAATTCGACTGGAGTCGCTTCCTGCGGTCTGCCGACAATATGACTGCTATTGCCTCCTGTGCTGAAAGAGTTAATTAAGTCCGTGAAGCATTTTGTTTAAATACAATTTGGTTTGGTGATTGTCACTGCAGTCTCGAAAATAGGTTTTTATATTTTTCTCTGCGCAAGAGTTTATACAAAAAATTTAACCTTTCGAAATTGAATGATGAATATGATACATATATTGGTAACTTCTACAAGCTCCTCTGTCTCTGCTTTGTTCTGGTGGAGTCCATGTTCTTCTTTTTTTTTTTTTGCTCATGCGTCACCATTACTGGAGTGCTTCTTGTTCTTGACGTGTGGTGTGCGTTACGTCTGTCCCTTGCTTGTGTCTCATCTTGGCAGAGGGATTCACATAAAGCTCTGCACTTCTTCTCAATTGTTTTCTTCTGCGAATTGATATCTTTAAACCATTTCAATCTACACTGATGTCGTCTCTTCTAGCCACAGAAATGGTTCCTGACCTATAACTCCATGGGGATAAATTTTTAATCAGTTATACCCAATTACGCCTAGGATACTCCAAATTAAATTCCGATCTTTACAAAGTGAACATTCTACCGGACCCATCTTGTGCCAGTTCGTACCCCTCTGAGGACTTTAAGCACTTTCTTTTTCCCTGTCCAAATTACATTTTTTTCAGAGACAGAAATTATTCAAGACTGTTTTCCCTATAACTGCTACTGCGGTTAGCTCGTATCTTATTATTCATAATGGTAGTGATAAGCTAGCCTAAATTGCCTGTATGACACTCATAATTTATTTGATGGCAGAACAATCAAATATATGAAGACTTTTTTATCAGTTCATAAGATAAATTGGACGGTTCAATGAGTAAATGCTCTGTAATAGTCATGGTCAACAATTCTAACGGGTTCATTTGAATTACGTATTTCTTCAGAGCAGCACATAACTGTTTTTCGTGTTGATCTAACGCTGTACCTTATAATTTTACATAATGAGATGGGTCATGACAAAATGCTCCCCTGTAATACTGATAAATGCTTTGGTACAAGTTATCCTCTCCTGTTTGTCATATAAAGTGCATATAATTTGTGTAAGTAACCATATTGTAAAGATCCCAACTTAATCATTTAGATGTTCCATGGGGGTTAGCCACATGAAGTAAACATGTTAAAAGTAAAACACACACCATAGTACAGACAACGTCTTGTTATCTGTTTGTGCCATACCTGCTCTGAAAATAGGACGTTATCTGGATATTGTGGGCTGATTATATTGAAGTTGAACTGGAATTCATTTTAAAGTGCAGAATCCAAAGCAGGCTCCTTGTTCAATTGTAATATATTGCCCATACGCATTTGTTGTTTAATTTATTACCTGGTTATTTCCCATACGTATTTTGCAATTAAGAACAATTGTGATATCCAAGTGAATATAATTATGTTATTGTGAGAAAATACCATGTTATCACCATGTGGTTCTTCTTTTGTTTTTGTTTTAGGGATTTTTTGTTTGTTTGTTTGTTTGTTTTTGTGATGGGGGTGTATTGTTTCTTTATTTTATCTTTAACTTTTTCCTTTTTCTCAAAGTATTATATTTGTGTGTTTTTGTCCAGAACCACTTCCTAATAGTCATTACCCTATTACGCAGTTCAGGTTATTTACTCTCCATAAGCTAACCCGTCACTGTCTAACCTATATACATATGGAAGTATTATTGTCCATATTGCACACGATCTACTGTAGAATTTTGACATTAGGTGTATTAGCCCAAATAAGTTAAAGGGTCTTCAGTGGGTAACTACCGAGAATATGTTTCGGAGCCTATACCCGTACATGTATCTCCGAGTAGCGGCTCCTTGTCTTAGCTTACTATCAAGCAAAGACAACCCACGTGATAATGAATAAATATGAACGTGGCAAATGATGAATTACCTAAGTACGTGAAATTTTGCTTATAAATGCAGAGATTCATTATGAAAAAGATTACCTGTCAAACAAAACATTCTTACTAAATTTGTATAGTGCAGGTTCAGAAAAGAACAATTTGACTTCCCCTGAACCAGTATGAACCCTTTCTAGTTTGATAGCTTATCCTGGTTAAACCACCTACCAGTGTATAACTGTAGTAGAAACAAACTGGGGCATTATAACAGGTCCAGTGATTGTAAAAGAAACAGTTACAGCTAGACCACCTGTACAAATCAAGGGAAATCCAGAGTACTGCAATAATGGACAACCTGCACCATAAATGTAAAATTATGCCCATGGTGACACCTGCCCCTCACTTTGAAAGTCTCCAAACAATTAAGCTATGTTCCACTGCCAACCCTGAGTTAATGTTATAACGTAATGTGTCAGGTTTGTGACATTTGAGAAAATATTGTCAATTTTGAGTAATTTTCTAATATTTAGTAAATATGCGTATAGGCATGTCAGAAAAGAATGAAAGTAATTAGCATTTATATCTAAAACGTGTTATCAAAACATGATTTTTCTTAACACAATTTTAAGTACAATTAGCCAAACTTGCAACTGTCTTCGGCCGCTGCTTGCTGACGATAGCCCCCTGGGAATTTTACCTGACAGACAACATATAAGCCTAAAATGTCTGAAAGTGAAAGTTAAAATAGAATGATGCCAAACGATAAAACTAAGTAGCAAAACAGGCAAGTCTATAATCTGTAAAATAATTGTAGCCAAACTTTCTAATAATGTTTGGCTAACAAGGTTTTGATATGTTTTGAAATGTTCGAGGAAAGAGCTCAAAAAGCACTTTTGTAATGTAAATATATTATATTTTCTCTACAGTGTTGTGGGAGTGTTCTAATTCTTTGTTGTAACAAACATTTTAATCTTTCTCTACTTCTGCACGAATCTAATAAAGTGTTGCTCTGGCGATGTGAGAGCAGGTGTGCAACTTTCGTTGTTATATGCCACCTTTTCTTATAGTTAAATCTACTTATAAGAAGAGACTAGAAATAATGACTCAAACTGGCCTGGTTTTTGTCCTTTACCACGAACGTCCCCCGTTCGTCGAGATATCCTTGGTAAAATGCATTTAGGGAACACAGACGATCATTTCTCCGCATGACAGAGTTCGGTTTCAACGATAGAATGCATGCTGAAATAAAGTAATTTTGCCTTTCATGTAGATGAAACAACTTTCATTTATCCGTGAAAGATGGACAAGAAACACTTATGTCGTATTTGTGAATGACATTTGCGATTCAGTAAAAGTTAGGACACTCAAACCTCCGTGTTTTCACGAATTTAGTAATATAATACATTGAGTCAAAATACATGTAGCATGCAACAGACTGATGGTTGAACTGCGTTGCTACGTTATCGGTAAATCGACATAAACCCTTGAATGTTTCAAAACATAACCATTCAGTTATTGTGTACATTATGTAAACGTATATACATAAAGTAAAGGCTTTCGTTTTTTTTTTTTCCTCTTTGGCTATCTTTGTTTTCTCGTGTGTCTAAAATTTCGGGTATTTGCCGTCGTATTTAGGGAATACATAATAATTGAAGTTCATCGTATCAGTTAATTGCGTTTTCTGTACATGCTGTTAAAATTACATTTTTGAATATTCAGACACATTGCAAATAACTATCAGATTAATAGCGTTAATAATCGTTTTCAGATGTATTCAAACGAAAGTAAAGATCAAGTACAGTAATGAAGATGCAAACCAAAATCTATACTAACAGCTGTCAGTTTTGTTCTTCACACCAGATTCTCTCGTTGGAGAAGGGCATCGTTTCATAGCAGACACCAGATAGCTTCCCACCATGAATGCTGTAAGCCACATGAAAAGGATTCATTACATCTACATGCATTACATACATACGTACATACATACATACATACATACATACATACATACATACATACATACATACATACATTTCACTGTAAAAAGCATGCATTTGCAATTTTATTTTACTTAACTGCTGCATGAGTTCTCAGACAATACAACTCATATAACATCTAACAGCATTAGCCTGCTGTTTTGGTTTCAAACTAATCTTCTATAAAAGTCCTTGAATGGTCACCACCCAATGTCCTTAAATTTTAAAACTTAATTCTTATGCCAAAGATGTAGCTGGGAAAATGATGTGAAACACATGATTATGCTATCGAGGCTTTGAAAATAAAATTGCAAATGCATGCTTTTTGCAGTGAAATTATGCTTATCAAAAGTGCAAATAAAATAAATATCATATTTATAGCCACCTGGACTCAGCTAAACTGATTTCAATCACTGATCTAAATTCTCGCATAAGCATGATTGTGATTTGACAAGATATCAAATTAAATGAATTACTGTATCATTTTACAATCACAGAAAACATAATATGAGTATTTTCTCAGCATCCACACCAAATATATATATGTATAGAATATTTACATCCACTGTGTTTTTTATCATTACACACATATGTGAGAGCCAGCATTTTAGATTTGCTCAAATAGATTCGCATCAAAACAGCTCAAATATGGAATTGAATTTTGGGACCTAATTCCCTTAGTTCATTCTTAAACAACTGCAACTGTTCAATCTGTAGCAGAAATATAGTACGCATCCTTGAACTGACACAAACATCAGCTCGTTAAGCTCTTAAATGTGTTGTACTAAACAGTGACAACTGGGCAATATGCCATTAACATTGTTTACTGATACTAGATATACGACAATTATGGTTTTTAAAATATGGGATAACACAGTTTAACTTTTTAATGGTGCTTTGCTTACATGAATGAACGGAAAAATACAGTAACATTACAAGATTGAGACACTTAAAAATGTTAATTGCGTTTTGATTTTCGATCATATAATATCAAGAAATAATATGGTACCATTTTGTAGCATATTGGATCAGCACATGTGATCTAAATTTACCGTCTAAGAAATAAAAAGAAATAAATATATTGATGAGGTCAGGATCACACATTGTGCATGGAAGAAACAGCCTTTATTCAATAGGGCTAGCAGCAAAAACACAATAGTAACATATTTAGCATGATAAACTCCTGTGTGTTTTTATCAATTTGAAAATGGAAAACTAAAATGTCACAAATACCTACCTGCAAGGAAAATATTCAAGGTATGAAGATTTGTCCATGTTCCACACATATCTAAAGACACAAAAGAAGAAATTACAAAATAATCATGTGCCTCTTGCTTCAATTAGTCAAACATTCACGTTAACCTATAATTTTTGTTATCATCATCATCATCATCATCATCATCATCATCATCATTCTCACTGTCATGGTTCTTCTTCTGCATTTTGTTTACATACATCCAATAAAAGCATGGCGACATACTTGAGTACCTTGATCATAAACCAACCATTTTGAACATGTACAAAATTCAAGAAGCTACAGATCATGTGTCACAGTTGTCTGTGCAATGTTGGCACTCACAAATAAACAAGGGTAAACAAAAATGACCACAATACCTTATCCAAAGTGGGCATTGGTATTTAGTAGTGATAAACACTAATATATTGCTGACCAAAAGAGGGGAAAAAACCAACACAGTGTAGATGATAAAGGTAGTAGGAAATGGGAAGGAAAAGTGTGGCACTTTTATATCCCTGCGTGGTCTCTTTACCTGTGATGTCATTCTGTAATGGTCATGTGATAATAGGCTTCTCTGTGAACTCTGTGTGTAAGGCTTGCTGGCCTAGGTACCATTGGTTGAGGTGTTACTTTCATCTTAAACTGACAAGGGATTATGTATACTAGCCTGCCCTACACATATAATCATCTTATATCATTTAACCACCTTGTAAAGTTCCCCAACTTCATTTTTAGAATGAAATCCTCCGCCTTTATTCTAATTTGGGTAAGTTTCAGCATTATATTTGGAAATAGGTTAACAGAATGCATTATTTATCTTAGTATAATGAATGTGTGTCATCATCAGTACATGAAAGCTGGACACAGTGTGTAACTTTAATGAGTGATGCAGCTGCACTGTAATCACAGACTAAGCAGGATTTCCCCACACATGTAGCTCAGCTCCATTCATCAAATCTTGATGGTGATAAATGATGACAGAGATGAAAAGCACAGGAGTAAAGAAACTGTGCGATATTTACAAGAATAAAAGGTCAGGCTAGCAGCAAATATTATGGTTGAATTTATCACATAACAAGAAACAAAAAGATAAAAAATTTTAAATTTAAATATACAAATTGTATTTGTATTGAGTGAACTCAAAGGTTGACTTTTCGAATGTCATTTCCCGAAGGGACAAAACATAATATAGATGGCGCCAGCACCAGGTCTAGAGAAGTCAAAATGCTGATGTTTCAGTCATACTCCTACGCAAAGCTAAAATTAAAACTGGGAATTTCACTTACCAATTATCTATGTACTGATAATGTTTACAAGAAAAAACTTTTTATGAGAGGATGATGAAATCACACACTATAGAGGGTATACATATAAAGCACTCTCAGCTAGCATAGGGAGTTTGACAGTAACTTGGGATATGCAGCTGAAGTATATGGCCTCATAAAATGTGTACACTCCGGCCAAGGCTTCCAGTTGCGCTTTTGACAAGAAGACTGAGATACCATATGCTTAGCTGGACCTTGACCACAACAAACCGTACACTACCCCCTTTGTGAATGATGTCTGGGGATCAGATTCAAGCCAGATACACCTCAAGAACTAAGCACTGAGACCCCAGGCATCTTTTCAAATTGCCAAGATCTTCAAGATGACTGGAAGATGTCAGAATTACTGAGAGATGCAGATAGCTGTAGCAGAACTCGTTAGATGGCAAATGAAATTTATTATGATCAGCAGTGAAGAAGACTGAGAAGAAGATGTATGAACACCATTAACACTAGGATACATTACTAAGAGCAGCGACTCGGACCACACAGATGAAGAAGCCACGTCCCAAGATCAAGATCAAAGAATCCTGGTTAAAATCAAGGAATTGGTGGGTCACTTAACAAAGACATGGAGTGGAAAAATGACTTATGGCCAGAGCATTACAGCAAGACTGGGAAGGTTGAGTCCAACAACTGAAGAGGAAAGTGGAAAGAAGAAGTAAAGCCAACCTACAAAAGACCAGAAACACTGCACAACCACACTAAACCATGGGCACAAAACAATTTAAAGGCCTTAACCAAGGGGTGATTACCATGTTCCCTGACAAGAACACAGGACTGGAGAAATGATACATGAACCAGGAACAACTCAACAAGATCAGGACCTTAACTAAATGCATCAATCAGACCTGCAATGCAGCATTACCAGCAGAAGTCAGGGAAATTGAGATGGGTATCCCAAAGAGCCCCGAGACTACACCTGCAGTTGCTTCCACAATCCAACTTGCCACATGGACAATGTCTGGATCTCTGAAGAGAGAAATGGAGAAATTGTTGATAGTGAAAGACAACAGATACACCATCCCATGGTCAGAGTTAAGAGAACCTATTAGAAAGTCATTCTTATCAGCCAATGAGGATGAGAGGCTCAAAAGCTAATTAGACAACATACAGCAGTCATCCTATGGAAATGTGGGCACCTTAGAGAAGATTTTGAGAGGCTGCAACCAAAGCCTAACCTGCAGGAAAAATAACCAGATGCTGAGAGGAGCATACTTTGAGTCTACACCAGAGGATTATACTGTAGGCACTTGGCAAAATAGCTCATCATAGAGGCCAGACCTGCCAAATTAGAGGAAGCCATAAGCTATGGAGAAAAATAAGAAGCCAGACTTGAAAGATTTAGAGAAGTGGAGAGGCCAGACTAAACAGAAGAGCCTATGGAATTAAATCAAGTAAAGATGGCTTCCAGGGCTGCAGGAGTGACGAAACTCCTGTAAAACTGCACCAAGACACAGGCGAAGGTGACTGACAGAAAAGCCAGACTGGAGGCTGAACACAAGAACATATGTAGAACCTGTGGATTTAGCTAACCCAATGGCAGAGATGGAAAAATCTGCTGTTTCTATTGTTCCAAGTTGGGACATAGAATAGCAGATAGTTATCAGAAGAAAACCAGCACCAGCACCAATCCCAAATGCCAAACCAATGACAGGACAATGCTTAAATTAAATCAGGCAAGGGGGCTGTCAGATCAATTATGGATCACTACACTAACACTACATGGAGTACAAAGAGGAGCCTTGATTGATACAGGAGCCTGCATGACAATCTTGCAGAAAACTGTGTTCGACAAATTATGCAGATCAACTGGACAAGCCACATTACTACAACCTGCTAGAGGAGTGCACATCACATCTGGACACTGACTCAACAAACAAAGAGGCTCTCATGTCAAGGTGGACTGAGCCAAGGCCATGGATGTATTAGTGGTGGATGGGATCCAGAATGAAATGATTTGGGGATATGACGTACTACAAGAAAGACTTAAAGTGGTGGATTACCCAATCAAGATGCGGACCTGGTTCGGACAACCTTGGCCACAGACAACACACAAAGGAAAGTCTGTCTTGACTGCTGATACCAAAGTGAAGATAGTAAAGACCATGGAGAAAACCAGATACAAGAAAATTGATGCAGTACTATATGAGTAAACTGATTTATTCAGTGACAAAGATGAACCCTATTAACGATGTGACACCTTGTGGATAGTCATCCATACTAGAGTGTCTTCCTTTCAAACAGAGAGCCTACCTGACACCATTATCTAAAAGAAAAATCATAGAATGAAGAAAAGGTGAAGAAAATGTTCAAGGACAATAATATTTGACTTAGTTCAAATCGTTGGGCTTTACCTGTGACTTTTGTACCAAAGCCAGCTGGAACTACAGGATTCTGTGTAGATTACCTGAAACTCAATGACATCACCAAGATGGACAGTGGTCCTTCACCTTTATTACTGGATATATTTGATAAAGTAGGTGGTATGAGTATTTATAGGTTTCAGAGATGTGTTTTTGGACTTGGATACTCAGGTCACTAATGACAGGTTTTGTATTAAAGTCTATCACAAAATAGATGAGTTTAACTTTGAAGTAGCTAATTATCCTTTCCCGGACAGTAACATTTCGGATACTATTGGATATAATACATTTTTGTCACAGATTTTGAGATTTGGTCGTATTTGTTCTAAATTTCAGGACTTTGCATCTAGAACCAAATTTATTTACAATAAACTTGAGTCAAGAGGATTCAAAGGTGTACCTTTGATCAAATATTTCTACAATTTTGCTGTAAATATCCCAAGATGGTTAGAAAGTTTGGCTTCAATAATTTTAGAGATTTTAGACTTGCCTGCTTTGCTACTTAATTTTATATTTTGACATCATTATGTTTAAATGTTCACCTTTCAGACAGTTTAGGCTAGCTTGTTTTCTGCTAGGTCAACCCCCAGGGGTACAGATAGCAAGAAGCAGCCTACGACAGTTACAAGCTTGCCTAATTGTACTTGATATTTGGTAAATATTTTCATTGCATTTTCTTGACATAAATACAAAAGACTTTCATTCTTTTCTGACTTGCCCTATAATTCTACTGCAGATATCCAAAGATTATTATAAAGTTTGGCCACAATAATTTACAGTTTTTAGACTTGTCTGTTTTGCGACTATACTTGATCTTTTGGCATCTTTCTGCTTTAATATTCACTATCAGACATTTTAGGCTTACATGTTTTCTGTTAGGTAAACCCTCAGGGGCTACAGGTAGCAAGAAGCGGCCTACGACAGTTACGTTTGCCTAATTGTTCTTAAAATCCTGTTAAGAAAAATTTGTTTTGATAGCATCTTTTTGGCATAAATACTAATGACTTTTGTTCTTTTCTGATATGCCTTAATGCACATTAACTAAATTTTAAAAAATAACTCAAAATTGACAGTATTTTCTCAAATGTCACAAACCTGACACATTAACTCAGGGTTGGCAGTTAAATAGAGCTTAATTGTTTGAGGAGTAGGTGTCATCATGGAATTTGTTTTACATCTCAGGTGCAGGATGTACATTGTTACAGTCCTTGTTAGGATTTCCCTTGGTTTATACAGGTGGTTTAGCTGCAACTGTTTATTTTACAATCACTGGGACTGAATATGATGCCCCAGCTTGTTTCCACTTCAGTTAAACATTGGCGGATGGTTTAACTAGGATAAGCTGTCCAGCTAGAAAGGGTACATATTGGTTCAGGGGTAACTCAAATTGTTCTTATCTGAACCTGTACTATGCAAATTCGGTAATTATGGTTTGTTTGACAGGTATTCTTCTTTGATATGAAGCTCTGCATTTATAAGCAAAACTTCATGTATTTAGCTAATTCATCAATTGCCACATTCATATTTATTCACTATTATGTGGGTTGTCTTTGCTGAATATTTAGCTTCTACAAGGAGCCGCTACTCAGAGAGACATGTATGGGTAAAAGGCTCTGAAACATGTTGAGTTGTTACCCACTGAAGTGCCCTTAATTTATTTGGGCTAGTACAGCCTTTGTCAAAATTTTAGAGAGGAACATGTGCAATATGGACAATAGTACTTCTATGTATATAAGTTAGACAGGGAGAGGTTGGCTTATGGAGAGTAAAGAGTTCCGACTGTGGAATAGGGTAATGACTACTAGGAAGTGGTTTTGGACAAAAAGACACAAATACAAAACTATTTTAAATATATATGTAGTGGGTACTGGCAAATACCAATGGCACATGAAGTTATTCCCCAAAACTGCCTTAATATGTCATAGGGGTGTATATGAATTTTTAAAAATGCCTTTTGGTCTTACGAATGCACCAGCCCAATTTCAAAGAAATATAGATAATGTGTTGGTAGGTGTACCCAATGTCTTAGTGTACACAAATGACCTTGTTATCTATAGTAAGAATGTACAAGAACATGGCAAACATCTTTAGGCAGTTTTGAAAGATTAAGGGATGCAGGATTAAAACTAAAACAACCCAAATGTAGCTTTCTCAAACCTGAAATGAACCTTTGAGGTTTAATAATCAATAAAGAAGGAATCAGGACTGAATCAAAGAAAGTTGAAGCTTTATTGAACATGAAACCCCCTTCTTCTTTAAAAGGAGTCATGTCATTCCTAGGAATGTGCAACTACTAGTCTGAAACATTACCATCTTATGCTGAGGTAGCAGAAGCACTGTACCGATTAATTTGAAAAGAGCAACAGTCAAGTGGGGAATAGAAAAGGAAAAAAGTTTTAAAAAAAGTTGAAAGACATACTTTAATCAAATAAGGCCACAGCTTCTCCTAAAGTAAACAAACCATGCAAGCTGTATATAGACAATTTTGGACATGTAGTTGGAGGAATCTTATCCACATGCATTCAAAGATGAAGATGGAATCAAAAGAATACCATTGTTTAGTTAGGACTACGGCTTGGATATGGTAATGATACTGTCTAAATTGGAGGCAGAGGAAATAAATCTAGAAGAAGTGAAGAAAGATCAAGGAGAGGAATCCCCGAATTGCTTAAAATAACACAAGAATAAGACTCTGGATATGAAGTATACAGAGGATTGCTGTATTCTATCCTGAAACGAACATCCACAGAAGCAATCTACCCAAGATTAGTTCTACCAACAATATTTCAGAAATCAGTAATTGATACATGTCACAAAGACATAGGACATATGGCTGTGCATAAGACTCTCTGCCATGTAAGAGAAGCTTATGTTTGGCCAAGAGTGAGGAAAGACACTGTGAATTGATTACAACAATGTCTTACTCGTATTATATATGTGCTAAGACAAGAATAGACAAAGTTGGGAAAGATGCCAATACCAGACTATCCAATGCAGATTGTTGCCATGGATCTTGTCAGACCTTTTGGAGTCACCAATGAAGGAAATACATACTGTTGGAATGTGATAGACCATCATTCATGATGGGTCAAAAGTTATCTGAAACCTTCTGAGTCTGTGCAATACGTGGAGGAAGCCTTAGTCAAAGATTTCTTTCCTAGACATAGAATTCCAGAAGTCATAATAACAAGTCAAGGACAGAAATTCAATGCCACAGTCTTTAGAGATTATCTCAAAGGATTGGGAATTCCTATAATTCTCAAACCAATGGAAGGATGGAGAGATTAAAAAATCAATGAAGGTGACCATTGTCAAACTTGTGAACAACAATGTGTGAGCATAGGAAGATCAGCTTTCTAATGCTTTGCTTGCCTACAGGAATAGCATGAGTACTATCACAGGATATATTCTATTCTTCTTAGTATATGGAAGACCAGGAAGAATGCCTTTAAGCAAAATATTAAGCGTAAGGAACAACACTCAGTCTTTACAAGGCAGACTGAATGACTTGGGAGAAATAGTAACAAAGGCAAGACAGAACATGGAGAGTTCATGGGAAATCAATCACCAGAGAATCAGCAAAAAAGCCAACACTGAAGAAATAGAAGTAGCAGACACAGTGATATTCAAGGTACAGGAGAGGCTGACCTTGATCTCTAAATGGGATCATCAATTTGAAGTAATTCCAATACATGGACCTGTATGTTGGATATGTCAACAACAAACAGGGAAAACCAGAATAGACAACCGCAACAAGATCAAACCAATTGGTCCAAATATAGTTTGGGATGATGTTAGACCAAGACCAGTTAGGAACTCTAGAACAAGCACAGTTCCACAGCCAACAATACAGTTGGAGCTGGAAAGCCAAAGTGAACCGACCACAGAGGAGGAACCTGAAGCGGAGGCAGAACCAGAAGTACACACAGAGCCAGCCGAGGTAGAAGTAGACAAAGTACCAGGACCAGGAGTACCAGCCTTCCCAGACTTCGTACATCACTACAATACGTAAATAAGAGACCATGTACAGAAAAAAAAAACAGACTAAAGGAGGCCATGCAACTTTCCACATCATTGTGTTGACATTGATTACAATTTTATTCAATTCAGACATACTCCCATTACCACATGGATTGTTGATAACTGGAAAGCAGCTGATGAAAACACAAATTGCTAAATGGACCATCCTAGTTACACTAGAGAAGGCACATGCAGCTCCAGCAGTAATGGAAGAGTATGTGACCTTTAAAGCCATCATTTCAGTGTCATTCTGGCCAAGGAAGGACAAGACACAATGGATCATGAGAGCGGAGACCAAGATAAACATTCTACTAAAGAGACTGCAAACACAGAAGTCTCAGACAACACCATCCACATCAAACCAATCTTCACAGAAGATGAGAGGACTGATCAATGTATTCAGAGATAAAGCCCATGGTCCCCTTCTCTCACAAGACACAGAAGAAGATAATTGATCAAATCAAATGATTTTTGAAGGTTGTGAACCACACCTACAAGGAACTGGATAGAGCAAAGAAACATATTAAACACTAGTTAGAAACCATGCTGAGAATAAAATACCAGAACCTATGGAACAACACAGTAACAAAAAGAGCATTTGTCAGAGAACTATGGAGCATGATTACCATCAAACAAGCAGTAACTCTATTTCAGGAAATAGTGAACAACTATCTTCAAACCACCCACAGATTTCACAAACATAAAGCATCGCTGGAGATACAACAAATTATAGAGGAACTAATACTGCCAAAACAATTGGAAGCAATAACGTCAATGTGTATGGCACTACCTTTTTTGTTACTGGAAGTACCTCTTTCAATGGCAGTACTCACAATCAGTCAGAAATGCGAACAAACAAACTGATTCACATTTTCCTCATGATTGCATATTTAATTATCTTGCCAACTCACAATAAACAGACTGGACTCATTTGAAGCCACTATCGTTCCCTATTTTCCACAGGCTCAGGTATCATCAGAAGGTTAAAGAATCAATATATATGGGTATGAGCTTAAGGCTTCATGGGCATTGGCACTTGCAGCCTTGCCACACCATCTGTTCCCTTTGCTCTGACCGTTAGTACACTCATGGACCAATTATTTTCATTTGTTAGGTCCACAATCCCCTTTGTACTCCATTTTTATAATATTTTCCAGCTTCATTCTTCATTTTTATATATTTTACTTTCTGTCACTTTTTATAAGATTATGTTGTTTCACTTCTTTTTTTTTTTTTTATAAGCAAACCCTTACATATTTTTCTTCTAACTATTAACAAATGGACACTGCCTAAGAGTTGGTAACTGTGTATAACAACCATCAGAGTAGGACATTTAGATCACTGAAAACATAGGTCTTTTTTTCCCATTTGAACTAATTGGCTACTTAGTGGACTCTCAGGCCATTTTAACTGGCTAGTGGCCTATCCTGGTTCAACAGTCAAGGTGCATAGGTCTGCTAAGCAGCCAAGTCAGAGAGCTAAAGAGAAGAAATTTGATAATGTATAGGTCGACAGGTGAGGTCACTGCAAAAAGTTAATTTGTGACAAAAGTGAACTTTGGGAAACTCGTCAAATGGTAGGAGATCTTCTGGTGCTTCATAATGAGAATAGTGGCCTGAATAGTGGTGGAACCCTGTGAAAGAAATCCTCTTTCCATACCCTTCCACCACTGAAAGGCACATTGAAAGAACTTGGTTGCAAGGCATTGGGTATGGTTCTCTTACACTACTGTGCAAGTACTCATTTGGCAATGTTGTGAGTGTCTTCACATTTACACAGGGAATAATGTCAGGATTGAGAGCCATTGCAATGGCTTTCCGAGCTCTAACAAGTTCCAAAGTGCTAGCTACAGTATTGTGTGCTGGAACCCCTTGTGGGTCTTGAGCTGACTGAAGCCCAACATTGGATTCAGCAGATGCCTTTGCAGTTGCTTCCTGTTGGTATGTCAATGTGGCTGTCAGAGTATCAATTGTGTCCTGCATTCCAGTTGGATAGTCATTATCAATGCCAAGAACTCACATCGATGACTTCACTGCCTCCATGTATCTGACACATGGTTTAACTGGAGTAATAAGTTTCAGAGATCCAACCCCTGTGTCACAGATGTACAATGTCTCATGCTCACATGATATAGCTCTGGGCCGGACAAATACAGAGCTTTACTCGCAGCCACCTCATGAAATCAGGTCTTCAGTCTGCCTTCCACAGGCATCAACAACATGGTTATTTTTTGTCATACATTTTGAGGTTCTTTTCAATATTGTCACTGAAGTAGACAGAACCAAGCTCTGTGATACAAACATCATACTGTCACAGCCTTGTGTTCCAGATAATATCAGCTTTCTGATGCTGTTTGTCCTAGTGTCATAGCGCAGCAGACGACGTCAGCCCCGTTGTCTGCTCAAAAGAAACCTTTAGTACTAGGACTGAAGCGTAGGCCAGAGATACACTTGATATGGTCTAGAGAGCCTCAAGGTAGAAGTGGAGTCATGCATAGAATTTGTTGCATTCCATTCATAATAATAACCGAGCGAATAGGGCTGTCTATGCAGGCAATACAGTAGTGGATATGCACCCAACATACAGTAATGCTGAGAAAGAGTATCAATAATGTTCTTGAATATCATCAGTACATCAAACACTTCAAAATGTTTACATTTTTCCTGTGAAACAAAACTACGAGCAGCTGTGTCTTGTTTTGCCTATAGTATATGGTAAAATATGTTTGCTGTCTTAGGAAAACTTGTCATAATCTGTGAAAAACCTTGTATAGAGAATTATGCTAAAACATGGGCTAAAAAAGAAAATTGTGATGTTTCAGTTTATCTGAGTGGACTAACGAGATTGGTAGTATAGTGGATGGAAAGATTGATAAACTGAAGAAAAAAACGAAAAAACCACCTGATTCTGTCCTTCATAAACCTGATGTTAAAGCATGTCTACATGATTTACATGAAAAGTATGTTTTTGCTCCAGCTGACAATATAGATATAGTAAATTATCCATATATAAGTAGTAATATTCCTATCAATCTTGCTTATGGAACATAAAAATTATTATAATTACAACAAATATAAAATGAAATAAGGACCATTTAAGTTCTCAGGCATCATGTTGAACAATACAGGCCTTCAATATATTTTCTCATCCTTTTGAATATAGAGACAAAATGTAAGGAATACTTGCTCTGTTGATGTGAGTAATATTTTTTTAACGAATTTTAGTCCTATTGTGCTGTTTTTTCTAGTGAGAATGGAACATGGAAGAACTTAACCATGTTTCATAATAAATATAATATTAGCATCAAATTTAGTTATCCTGTGTTCACGTGGAAACTTTTTTTGGTGTTTAAATTCGGATTTTGACATGTTACGCAATTCTAATGTAAATATAGTAGTCTGACTTAAAATTCTTATTGTCCTGTCATTGTTTGAATGATGTCTGTGAACTATGGTCAAGTAATTACCTTTTATAACTGTACATTAACATTAAGAGCTAAATTTGTTTACATTAAATGAATCTGAGTGTTTTCCAAAGTGGGAGGATCCGGATCCCGTAAAACTGGTTTAACCCACTACCAATACGTTGGTAACCTGTTCCAAGTCAGGTAGAAGGTACTCTCATTCGTTTAAATATCATTACTGTTGGTCATGGATTCTTCTGACGACGAACACTAGCATGTTTACTATTTCGTAAATGATCCTGGATCTGACAAGGTTAAACTGGTATTTGGTTTGGTCTCATCACTATCATTGAAAACGGTTATCCACTTTTCTTTTCATGGAACCCTTATATATTTGGTAACAATTTGAACATTCAGGCATTTTCTGCACATATTACAGTGCAGTAAGTGTTCCAAGTGTAGTGAAACTGATGTTGTTTTTTATAATTGTCTGATGAATATAGTTTGTTATTGTGAAAGTCATGTCAGGTTGGCTCAAAGTGTTTAATGTACTCTTTCTCTGTCTCTCTCTTGTTTAAATAATTAGCATCTAAATCAACTGACTGACAAGTTGAACTACGTCTGATTAAAAATGAAAAAATTTAAAACTGTTACAAGAAAACAGTTATACTTACAGTTACCTTTAGGAATTTCAAATGATCCCTCCCTCTCTCTCTCTCTCTCTCTCTCTCTCTCTCTCTTCATAAAACCGAATTCTTTCTCTGATAAAGGTAGTAGAATTTTACAATAATTAGGACTGTTTTACAATTTGACCTTTTGAACTTTATAGAACCACGAGTTTGATGTACATTATACTTGGCTGACTTACAGATGACTTACAATGGCATACTACATTTTTGGAATTCTAAATTATTACCCTAATAATTGACTTATTAGATGATTTGTGGGATTATATGCTTTCTTGAACATTTAAATGTCCTTTCAAAAATACGTCTGGAAACCAACTTGAAATGTGACTGCTATCCTTACAAATTTTGACTATTGTAATGCATTTTGACTACGTTTTAATGATTTGGACCCAATGTCACTTGCTTCTGGCTGATGTTTAACATTTGAACCAATGTACTTACTATATTTGGAAATTCAAACACTTTTCTTTTTGAAATACTCTTAGTTTATCTCCTTTAAAACAACATCATGTCTTTAACTACATGCCTAAAACACATCGAATTATATAATCATGTTGTTTAGATTCTTATTGATGGTCATTTTAGGCTTAGAGGGCTTTTCTGATGGATTGATGTTGGTGTTGGTGTTGCTTTGTGGACTTATATGGATGATGATCATTGTTGAGATGGTGGTTGCAAGTAGTACCTTTTTAAATACTGAATTTTATTGACATTTTCAACAAGTTAAGAACCTACACTTACAAATTCTCTGATGTGCTGCAAATTTTTGTCCCTTTTCATAAATTGTATGGTCCTGTATATGCATGAATGATGCAACTGTTCAAGCCAATTTACTGAAATAGGCCTATAATTTCAAACAAAACTTTTTGCATTCTGTCATGTGAAAACTAGATCAAGTTTTTTTTCCCCCTATGGACCTTTGCACTTTCGTTTTGGTCTCTTTTGGGTAAATACGAACTATTAATTTATATGTTTCAACTATACATACCAAGGAACATTGCCTTTGGTCGGAATTGACTTGGATTTGTTTCGTTAGGACTACGGTTTGGATATAGTAATGACACTGTCTAATTTGTACCATGATTATCTCTTATCCTTCTGTGGGCCGTATTTATGGAATATATCAAACAGTTTGTCCCTTTTATTTAAATTTTTATTACACACATTTTCAAATAGGTGTTGCTTGCATTTGTGTCATATATGCATTGCACGCAGTAAGTTAGGACTCCAATCCAATGGTCACGCATTGGGTCAAGTTTGTCAGAGTCACTTTATTTTATAGGCCATGTATGTTTTAAATGTAGGCACACTGCGGCCACTTGGTACGAATTTTACACATCTGATATGTGACACTGTTACTCCATGCAAACAGAATGTCTTTGCTCTTTGTACTGTGTAATATAGAGAATCTTACATGGCTGACAGTGAGTTAGTATTTTTCTCTCACGAGGGATCATTGTTGGTGTGGAAAATCATGAGTCACTGTGGGTCACGAGTAAATTTCCACACCAACATCGATCCCGACTGAGTGGTTGATCTTACTCTGGCAATTACATGCAGGCAATAAATACTGCGGCAGGTGTGATGCACCTACGTCTCCAACTGAAAGTATGGAACTCTTACCTTGTGAAGAATTGGCGACATTTTGATATAATGCTGGTTAAATTCATTGCAAATATCTTCGACTCACCAAAGTAGTATGGCCGAGGTGTTATCCTTGCAATTTGTGTTTGATATTAAGCGGATGTTAGTGATTACTTGTACGCGGATGTATAAGGTCATAACAACTGCTGTTCACGTGTCGATAGTGAGACTGAGCAAAAATCAAGATAAGTGTTACAGTGTGAGTAAATGATGACTTTTTTCCAGTGCACAACAACAGTTGTTTTCTTTATTGACATACCTCTTTCTGTGCACAGCACGTTTAAAGTCAATCTACTTAAGTCAGAAAAGTCTGTAATAATCATTTGGATCCCAAATTCGTATTCCTCCTGTTCTTAAAAAGACATTGAATTCAAGTACCAGTATACCTATACTTCCAATGTGGGCCGACAAAAGCTGTCGACTCCGTTCAAAATTTGGCATTGAAAGGATTAAAGTGAAACACCATGCCATGCACATGCATACAGATGTTTGGGTCTTGGTAAGGGTTTGAAAAGATGGAATATTTCTGATGGTGAATGTGTTTTATGTTACAGTGCTAAGGAAGATGTACCCTATTTCTTATTCTTATCTCCAGTACTCAATCAAATACGGTCGAAAATGTTTGGATGCACAATTTGTTTGTTTGCTTGTTTTTTTATTTATTTTTTTTAGCTATTTTATGTACTCTATCTTTTCTACATTTAAGGTTTCAAAGAGATGAATTGTACCATGGGACATCATTTGGTCGGATCCATACACATTTATTGGGTATACACTGTCTTGTGGTATTTAAAAAAAGTATCTGCCCAGGCACAGCATATATTATCTATATGATCAAAGTTGAAATAGGTATCCCAATCAGCATTACCAAGTATTGATATTTAAGTATCCCAGTCTGTATTATTGTATTTCCATATATGTCTACAGTATACCTGTGACGTTTGGAATCTAAACAATAAAGATGCTGTAACAGTGCAGTGATCACTATCAGCAATGTGAGGCAATACCTCAGTCTTTCTTATTCTTAGTCTTTTTTATTGAGGAAAGCTAGAATTTATTTGGTCTAAACATGTTGCAGTACTTTCGGTGATACGAGTTGTTCTTTGATATGGCAGGTCAAACAAAATATCCCAACTTATTGCCGTCTGGTGTTCCAAAGTGTGCATTTAAATCTCTCATCAGCATGATTTTATCTATAAAGTCAAAATTTTGTGAAAATCGCCCCAAAACGATGTTTTAGAATTAGGTGGAAGATATATCACACCCAACAAAAATTTGTTATTATGCAATCTTACCTCTGTCCACATTAATTCCAGATTGCTAGATTCTAAATCTATTCTCGCTTGATGACAAGCGCGCATGAAGCAAATAAGGCTACACCACCGCCAAGACCAGAATCACAATCTCAACGGAATATAGGATGGTAGCCTGGAAGTGTAAGATCACTGCTACCTGCCTTGTCTGATAAATAGGTTTCAGGAAAAGTAATTATATTGTACTCATTTGCCAAAGCTGTCTTAACATATATTAATTAATTTATCCTGCGAGAGACTTCCTACATTCGAATGACAGAAGGCCAAATCTGAAACAAATCTACTATTAGACGGGCCATGGTTCGAATGCACATCACCAGACAAACTCAGTTGCAATATGAACATGTACAATAAGTAGCATCAGCAATTAGAGCATTTTTCTCCAATTCTAAGACAGAAAATTTGATGTTTGAATACCATTTTGTTATCGGCACGTATTTGGTAGCATAATCAGTGTGTTCTATGTCTGTGACACATAGAACACACTGAACACAGTTTAGTGTGTTCTATGTGTTACAGAACACACTGAACTGTGTTCAGTGACACATAAATATGTGTCCCTGAACGACCTTCAATATAATAGATTTCCAGTGCACTATACATTGACACTGTTATGAAAATGGTACATGATGGATTGGACTCAATAGTTTACACTATCAAAATTGTAAAAACTGCAGTACATGTTCGAGATAAGTTTAATAATTTAGCAATGGCCAAACCTATGGATTTCGTCATTGAATATTAGAACTATCATTTCGTACAATATAAGTAGACATACGAAAAATAAGTTCATATCGGTACCACAGAATGTTACATCCTTCAACAAGTAGCATATGTTAAATAATTCTTCAACAAAAATGTACTCACACTAAGGCACTGCACGGTTACCAAACGTATACATATTAAGAAAACCACACAGAGGTAACAAATAGATATTGCGTGAAAGTACCACAAATATAGATGAATGGTCTTACCTATATCTACAAACATATGCACAATGGATGAGCTAACGGTTGCATTAAATATAATTTTGTTCAGTCTCTTCGGCAGATATGTGCAGATCAAGCAGCAATTATATGATCCATCTGTTTGACAAAGAGAAGTCACATACAAAAAAAGAAAAACCACGTTCTCGACTACAGCTTTTCCTTCTTGTAGTTAATCTTGAAAGAGTAAATTCAATAGTTCAAAGCTTTGACCACCAATGTAAATTGTCCATATTGTAAACATAGTCATTGGACAGTTCACATACTCAGTTAGAGGAGCTGTTATCATCACTGGAGGAGCTGTCGTCACTATCAAGATGAATTATCATTTGGGGAACTTCATGTTCAAGCAACCCATCGATTTTCCACATTTCATTTTCGACTTTTTGGACGTGTTGCATGGCCCTTTGCCACAAGTTCCTATCACCCTTTTTCAAATTCTCCTTGAACAGCTCTTGATTGAGCTTAAATTGTTTATTGTGCGCGGCTACATAGTTTTTACAAAATGCCCATACAAGTTCTATAGCGTTCAGTCGCAGTGTTTCACTGGGGTTCTCAATATCACATGACCATGGGTGCCTGCCACTTGGTCAATGAGGTACGTGATTGGAGGACGATGAACTTTTATGAGTTGATACAACTCAGCCTTACACATGGTAGAATCAAATTGTGTTGCTTTTTTGTGAGCCAATCTGCATTTGTTGTTTGCAAAAAGTCATTGTAGGTATAATACTGTCTGGTGTCTTTATGTTATGATAAGACGCATTGTCCACAACAATCACAGAGGGGCATGTAAGGGCAGGTAGAAGTATATTTTGGAACCAATCCATGAATGTTTTACTGTTCATCTCCCCATGGTAATCGCCACTATCATTTTTGGCTTCAAAAACTAATTCGCAGCCAAGTATAAATCCAACAGCAGCAGAGCCAGCATGCAATATGATTAACCTGCGACCTTTGTTGTCAGGGATTTTCCAGTTGCAATTAAAACCACAATCTTTGCACTCATAGCCAAATCCGCAAATAGTTGTGTCTGCCCATCTCCCATTTCTGATATGATTTTGATGTACCCAAGTCTCGTGTACGTACACATCATCATAACCTAGTACATGATATTTACGAATCTCTCTTAGGAACCTATGTCTCTGAGCTAAAATGTCAGGGCGCTCATACACGGCCTTGCGATTGTCACCAATACTAGCTTTATATTTAGGGCTGGTTCAACATTTTCATCATTTTTGAATTAGTACTTACAGTACGCAAGGGGGGAGGGGGTTAAATAGGTCTGTACACTTTCACAGAATATGGAAAATGATGGTCAATTTTTGGCCTGTTTTGTGCAATTTGCTATGATTTTTTTTGGAACATCATCATTTTTAAAGTACTAATTTGGGGGGAGGGAGGGGGTCATGAAATTTTGTACCCTTAGTACTAATTCAAAAATGATGATAATGTTGAACCATCCCTTAAATCCAATAGACTTCAAGATCGTCCAAACAGTTGTGCGCTTCAAAGTTAATTCGGGCACTTCATCTCTAAGTGCAGCTACAAATTTGTCTAATGTCGGCGGTTTCTTTATCTGCATAAAATTTGAGCACTCTTCTCCTGATGACAGACACGTCAAAACTACCATATGACTTACGCCTGTCGCTAGCAGGCCTCTGTACACTGTGGCTGAAGTTTCCACCACAACTGGCTGCTTCAGCGCGAACACGAACTACGCTTGGCACGGATACATTCAAAGCTGCTGCTACCCGCTGGTTCAACTTGTGTGGGGCAACAATATTTTTCTTTTGTTGCAGTTCCTTCTCAAAGAAATTATATATATTATATATTCTCTGCTTTTCTCCATTTGTCAATGGGTCCTTTCGTGGCATGATTCACTGTGCTGAAGGTACCAGAGGAGGAGGCACTTGAAAATATGCATGTATGATATATCATATTTGTAAAAACTAAATCACATAATTACACATACAGGTAAATAATGAGGAGTATTTCCTTTGTCATTTTATTAGCACAGTCCCTTTGGTTTCATTTCTAATCTTGCAGTACCCACATACAGATCGGAATGCCCGTTTCCCCCTTTCAATCAAATTAACAACTGTAAGCTGGATTTTTGTTCATGGTACTCACGTGAATGTACATTGAATGGGGCCAGTGCAACATGTACATAACAAAGAAAGCCTGGTTCATGCCCTGGGGTTCACCTACCAACAATGGTAATAGCCATAGCACCATAACGTTCACTACTGGATTTGCCATATACATAAGCAAAAGTCCCTTTTGGTACATCAATGGACCATTATGAACCTTATCATGTACACCAAAAGAATTGTGGGGGCTTTGTTTTCCATATACCGAAAAGAAATGTGGCCAAATTTACCTGTGCAATTCGCAGGCTTCACATGTAGCGAGATCTAAATAAAATGAACAGACTTTAGATCTATCATCAACTGGTTAAGCCTACAGTTTGTCAGGATCAGTCTCTGATCGGACTTTCACCGTATGTTCTCCACCATTTGAGTCCTTGACCTTCACTATAATTCTCCCATCTTTGGTGTAGGTATGCTCAATTTTTTTGTTTTTCTTCAGGACTCTTGCCTGGTAAAAGAGACGATTATACCACTTCGTCAGGTCCTCTGATACAAAAATATTTGTATCCTTCTGGGGGCTCTTGACACCAAAACTCTGGGCACAGGTACGATAGCTTATAAAAAGAGCAAGTGTTTGCCTTGGTCGATCTTTAGCTGATAGACCTGAGTGGTGGGAACTCAATGTCTGTAACACCTAGATTCAATCCCATTTACTCATTGACAGTTTGCAGGACTAACTCGTCAGCATTCTAACCTGTGGTCTCGGGAATTACGGAAAAACCAAGGCTCGTACGATGCCAGTATTGCTCCAAGTCATCCATCTTTAATTGGAGGTTGCCAATACGTTCACTAATGTCACCAATCTGTTTTGTTTGTTGCTTATTAACCCCTTCCAGCTGTAACACCCGCTTCTCCAATTTGTCGATTTTGTCACAAGTACCAGCACTACGAGGGATAGTTCACAGTCGTCACATTCAATGCCCAGTAAGAGAACCGCATGTCCAGATGGATTAGTTACACTTGAGTGGTGGGGACTATCTTCAAACTATGGAAGGGAACAGCATACAACTCAGTGACGGTGTCCTCTGCTTTGCTGAGCAATGGTTTGCACACAGCCCTGAGAAGTACAATCTTCTATAGTCTAGTCTCTAGACGTGTCACAATGTCCTTTGTACTCGTCATGATTGTGTTACCTAGGATAAAAAAGACCAGTGCCTCAGGCTAGCCATAAACACAGGGAACCCATGGAAAGACGTCAAGCGTGATGGTGATTTACAAAGAAACTGATCAAAGGCACTTTGCATCACATTTTCTTTGGAACCTCCATGCTTTGATTGTGTCTCCAGGGATGTATATTACGTCCTTGGGGTCTTTGTGATAGTTATTACATGTCACATGACCATTATGCTACATAATCAACGAGGTCGAAGACCGAGTTGATTGTGATGGCATAATGGTCACTGTGACATGTTATAAATGACTTGTAACAAGGGTGGTAGGAACTGACCAAGATATGCCTTGGTGTGCGACATTTTTCCCCCATTTTTATGCATGGTGTACTTTGCCGCCTAAGTAAGTTGTCACATGCACATCAAGTTTGACTGCTTGTTCACGTATTTTCCACTTACTAATATGGCATTAAGCACAGCAGGTGGTGCAAGCCAAAATGACAGATTTAAGTGAGTTGGGCACCATTCCCATTCAACACTTAATTTTTCAGAGTAGTACGTGCCATAATAACGACAGTGCATGCTACAAGAAACCTATTGCAGGTAAAAAAGCAATACATTTTTGGAATATAATTCACTTTTTTCAGCGTTCATGCCTGATCAAGTGTTGTGAATTGAGTCATGTACATAAACTTACATTATGCCGACAATGATATTATGCTAGATTAGTGCCGGTAAGAGGCATAGAGCCGCTATGTTGGGATGGACAGCCTCTCCACCTTTGAAAGGGCAATGATTGTCACTGGAATGTCATAATTTTGTGTTTCATAAAGAGATAATTATGGGTTATTTGACAACTTTTTATGTTATGTTTTTTTCTGTCTTATAATGTTTCCTTCTGATGCATCATCGCAAGGCACTCCTGCATAATATGATATCTACCATTTTTTTTTGCATTAGGAACTTGCCATCATCCAACGGTGACTCGCATCCATGTTTTTTTTTCTTTCTTTTGCATGGCAGCAGTCATGGTGAAGGGGCAGAATTCTATTGGTGGCACAGAAAAAAAAGTCAATATCTTATTTCCTATGTCATGAAACTTTACCAAAATGCAACATGAATGACACAGACTTTTAAGAAACCCATAAATATGAGACATTGGGAAGGACCATTTATGTATATCGTGCAATTATGGTATTTATTGAGAGGTCTGCATGAAACATGCAACCTTTTATGAGGCGGAGATGGTGCCCATATTAAACAACACCGTCGATGCCTCAGAAATGTGGCTAATGCTAGATACGACAGGTCTATGACTTGGAAAGTTTTAGAAATACATGTCTTTACTATTCCAAGTCCTGTGGTCATCTGCACAGATCCTGCTGGAACAATTCTTTAGTTTGAGCTGTTCAGGGGAAGGTGTCAACAACAACTGATTCTGTGACACACTGCCTGTAGGTCACACTGCACTTCACAACACCAGCAATGCAATTGTATAAAAAGTGTTCTTTATGTGATATAATCAACACTTTTTCCGGCTCCCTATACGTCTGTTCTTACCACCCATGTTACAAAAACATTTTGACTTGGAATGCAATAGCTTTGTCACATTCCAGGTTTATATGCACGACAGCTAACTTCATTATACATTTTCTTCCAGCAACATGCAACTGGATCTCCTTACTTGGCGCATTTTTTTATAACTGGTGTGCTGTACAGATATGTTTTCTAAGTTTTTAATTGATATTTTGCTTTTATTTGTTGAGCGTATTTGCCTTTCCAGGATCGGTTTTTTTTTTTTTTTTTTTTTTTTTGTGTGTATAATGATTGGGCTCAATATATATGTTCGATGCATGTTAAATGTATTTGGATTTCGTCTTTCAATAAGAATAGGGAATCTGAATCCATGCACCATTTAATATGATCAAATCGTAGGCTACATGCAGATAAAAAATCTGAACAATCCACATTTTTTGAAAATTAGACATATAACAACTAAACTATCTTTTACATCATTGTAACAGTTATCTATCAGTTACTGGTAATGAAAGTATGCAACGTTCACGCAGCAGTTGCCTGCTAAGCAGACCAAACTGCATGTTACCATTTCTCTGTTTTGAATTTGATAGTGGAGGGGGTTGATGGAAGGACAGAAGGACGTCCGGAAAGTGAGTGCATTGTCTCGCCAACAGCTTACCCTGACGAGACAACTACGCCTTGCCTGCATAGACACATTCACTTATGCGCGATGGTTTGTGTAAAGACAGACTCACTGACGCGCGATGGTTTTGTGGGCGCTAGTGAAACTAGAGAAAATTTGAGACTTTTTTGGAAATAACTGAGATTTGGCACTTTTCTGAAGAAAAAAAAACAAACTTATGACGTAGATGGGTCCAAAATAATATAAATCGCATACAAAAGGCATAGCATTGGCAACACTGCACAAGTAACAACGTCAAGGAAGCCGACGTGATCTGGGTCAGCACACATGCTGGTGTTGTGCGTACTCTTATTCTACCTGTAGCGAAACATCCATTTTTTTACTTGTTATTCTAATTTACATAGACAGTACTTGAGCCAATCCAATTAGATCCTCCGGAGCTCTAATTGAAATAACTCCAGAGGATCTAACTGAATTAGACCAGCGCAAGTACGATGACCTCTTTAACCGGCACAAAACGTTGTAAAGTTAGAATATTGCCTTTGACTCTCTTATTTCGCTCTTCTCGCCAAGAATAAAAAACACGGAGAGCCCACTCCATGTTTTTTCTTGTATTTTGGGGTACTCGTTCCACGGCAAAATTTTCTATAGTTTTATCAGGAACTAACGCAAAACGATAGGTCTCAGCAGCTGTGTTCTCCTGTGCAGGCTACGTGGCGGTGGCGGATATCAAAGACGCAGGCTGCGGCCCCGTGTCTGTGACGGGTGTCCAAGTGGCAGGCCCCATAGCCGGTTTCAAGGTAACAGGTGCTTCTGAAACCACATGGTTTCTTTGCATGTTTTCCACCACTTTCAACGCATCTGAAACTTTGGCATCCATTCTTTCCACTGACACAATTACTTGCGAAAGAGTCTCGTCCCCCAAAGCGGAAAACTCGTACTCGGAAAAATTGTCATTTCTATCAAAAGATAGATCAAAATCCATGTTTGCTCCTCCGTGGTTTATGCAGAGTAGGAGCGCACGGAGACCCGTCCTAAATTTCTCTGCTGCACGTGCTCTCATGTTCTATGAACCCTGACCACCTGTTTTTGTGCATTGTCGTAAAATTGCATAATACGCACACATCGAGCAACGCTCTTTCTGTCAATGAAAGTACTTAGTGGATCAGTCCAATTTAAGGGGGTGAGATACTCAGCAAAGTGACTTCATTTCAAAGTTAAATATCATAAAAAATATATATATCTTTCATATTAAAACTATCTTCAATACATTTACTTTCACAGGGTTTATTATACGCAGTGTTCGCACATCAAACATTTCAATAAAATTTTAATTGCACTATTTTGGGTATGACTCCTTTTTAAAGTGATATTTCACTGTTTTTATTTCACAATTTTGAGCAATCAGCAATATAAGTGAAAGTAAGAATGCACGAAAGTAGAAGGAATTTATTGTATTTCAATTCGATTTTCACGTGAAGAATAAGTATGTCAGACACCTCATAGAGTTTTCCAATTGAATTAGAAGACTCGGGCTTCGCCCTCGTCTTCTAATTCAATTGGAAAACTCTACTCGGTGTCTAACCTATACTTAATGTTCCATTGTATTGAATCGATGACACACCCCTCCCATTCTCACCGCTGATCCACAGAGTGCAGCCCATACAATTGTCGCACATGGCACGCCATGTGATGGTTCCCGCCACTCAAGTGTAACTAATCCTTCTGAACGTGCAGTTGGCATACTGGGCGTTGAAGGAGACGACTGTGAACTATCTCTATTACTCGTAGACACTTGTTGCTTCTGAAACCCCTTTGCGACGATTTGTTGGACAATAACAGTCCAAACTCGCACTTACTTTACAATCAGATCAGGTTTAACAAGAGCATGTAGAAGCGCTCGCGACAGCTTCTTGGCTAGGACACCGTTCGCCCCTATTATTCATTTACCTGAAAGCGTGTACATTTTATTGCAGACAAACTTTAATACTTGCGACTGGCTATTTCCATTTTGTGCTTAAAGACTTTCGGTACACTGGTCAAAAGAATTTAGAAATCTCTGGTTTTTGGTGTGAACAAAGATATTGGCATTTGAAACAAAATGCAAGCGAAAAATTGGCATGTCACGGTGCTACTTTTGTCGCTAGGTGGCGATACAGGTAAGGACTACAGAAATTCGAGAGCAAGCATTATATATGTGGGTAAAAGCAACAAAATAAATTAAGGATGCAAAAATATGCATAAGGTAACTCAGTATGAGTGTATGCAATGTATATCAAGCTTTTGATAACAAATATGTAGACAAAACATGCTGGAATGTGACTTTTAATTTATCTCGTCTTGCAAAAATGTATAAGTGCTCACATTAGTTTTTAAGTTTGAAATAGAAAAAAAATTTACAAATCCCTGACAAATTGTAGCGGGTTTCCAAAATATGTACTGATTTCATTGATTAACGAAAAAAGATATCATACGGTGCTATTTTTTCCGCAATTGTACAAAGAATTCATGCATGTTGACTTAATTTGTTCTAAGTTCATAGGTACAAGGTATCCATTCATTGTCTAACTTTGATACCATATCAATATACATGTATGTAGCTTAAAAGAACGGCAGTACGGCGTCAATTTTTTAATTCAGTCATGATATATACTTTCATAGTTTCACTTAGAAGAGGCAAACATTTTAAGATTCTCTTCTCTATTGTGCAATACAGCAATGTGGAAAAAAAGAGGTAAAAATAAGAATATCAAAATTATAGTTGCCTGAATACATTGTCGAATGGTAACACAGGCAGCACATTATCAAATATGCCTGTGTCACCTTTTGACGCTGGGGTATTGCTGTGTTTTATTCCAGTTGGGACAGCGTTTATCGTACCACATTCACCAGAAATGTAAAGTACACTGTCCAAGCCATATCGTTTTTCTGATTCCGTATATTTTAGGGACAACGTTTTTTTATATTCCTCTCATACAAGATTATCGGCTAGTACCGTTAATTAGTTCCACTATTCTACGACCTTCGTCCCAGTTACAACTGTCAGTGGTTACATGTATATGTGTTATTTGGGGGATGGGCGTGGCACTTTCGACCGTGGCTTGGTCAGCGTTCGCTTATCGTGTACATGCGTTTTGGTGTACCACTGCCGTTTTTCGACGCATTCCTCCTTGCTTTAAAGCATTTAGTCGTTTGTTTTGGCACTGGTTAACAAACCACCCATTCTTTTTCCTTTTCACTCTTCGAAAACAATCCATATTTCTCAAACGGAACTGTGCAAAATAGGAAAAGCGAACAGCACCTAGTAGAGGTATCGACAAATACCAGCTATAACTGTGTAGAGGCATTGGACCATAATTGGTTGCGCATATCGCGATGTACCGAGCGTCTTTAACATAAGTATTTCCCTGGCAGACCGATTACAATATAACATCCATCCGTTTACGTCGCAATTTGAATGATTAAGTCCGAAATTCGCGCTAAAACGTTGGTTACTTTGTACGTTTGCGGCCTCAATGTTTCTCTTCGACTGCCATGATGTTTTATACCGCTGGGAAGCTCAGGGTGTTGTCTCTTTGCGTAACAACGTCTCTAATTGGTTAGACATATAGAATTTCTGGGATATTCATCCAAAGATAGCGTAAAATACGTCACTATTTTAGCCGATGACAGTTTCAAGGCCAGTCATTGGTTAATTCAATCAGGTGACACGCACTATCCAATCAAATGCGTCTAATTCCATGTGGTCCCACCGTGTCCCCAAAGTCAGACTAGGACCACAACGCGTTCGCGTACAAATTATGGGATCTTAGACCTATTTTTACGCTGTAACTTCACAAAGACTTGAATGGAACAAATTGTGAACAAACAGTAAGACAGGAGTGAATATCTGTGACGGAGCAAGAAAAATAAGGGGATTCGCCACCGCACAGTTACGAAGACTCTGGGAACACGCAGATCATTAAATGTGTTGTTATCACCCCGGGTGATCGCCAGATGCCGATATGACACATTAATATTGGAGCAACCAAATAAATTTGTGTTGGACGTTTTCAGAATAAAAATATTATTGGGCTTAGTTGCCTTTATTTTCACAGAGTAAAAAGTCAACTGAAGAGACAGAAATAAGGGGTTTTTTTGTCAGTCGAACTTTGCGTGTATTGGCTGGTAGTTTCCAGAAAATAATATTCAATTTTCACGTTTGATCCATGTTCACAACCCAGAACCTGGTCTACTAATCAACTGATAATTTGATCCGAGATGATGCATGGTTACTGAATTTATTTTGAAATGATTGAATAGCAAAAGTATGGATAATGGGTACTTATATATTCTTGTACGTGAGCGATAAAATGCCACTTACTTACTTTTCCGGTCGAAATAATCAACTATCACAAAACACCGAGTAAAAATCCTTATTTTGTTCAAAATGCGCTACATGAACTCCAGCTTACAAAAGACAGATTGACTTGTTATAATCCTTGCTATCGAACATTGTTTACTATTAAGAGGTCGTTTAGCATTTGTTTTTGTACATTTCCATTTCGAATGAACTTCACACCTCAAATCTACAAAACAAATACAGTTTTCAGGTTATAATTTGAAAGTAGGTTAAAACTAGTCACAAGCGGAGCATTGATACTAAATATGTTGTAGGCATAGCCTAAGATGCGAACGTCAGCATTACCACGTATCGACAATAACGTTGGTGGATCAGGCAGTAGCACCTGTCACTAGGTTCCTCTGGCGGCCAACGACTAAACCAGTCTAGAGAGGCGAGGCCGTAGTACCTTAAGCAGCTGAATGAACAGGTCTGTCATATGGCTCTTCTTTTTGTTAGACACTGTTCCAAAACTTTAGGTACTGTACACAAGATCAGGGTATATATTCCCATTGGTATTGTCATAACCTGTGGCAGAGACGCAATGGGTACAAAGAGTGTTTGTTGGAATCTTGCGCGACAACACTAAATCAGGGCGTTCATTGGCAACATGCCCGTTCGGGCCTCGACGTCATGATCTACATGCAAAAGCCACCACTAGCTTGATAGCTACGTCACACAGTGATTGGCATTCTGAAACCTCAGCCATGCGCAGTTGTTACCAGGCTAACCGGAAGTTTTAAATTTCATGGCAGGAAAAAATGTCGATAATCGGAAAAAAATCTGACCTCGGATGAGCAAAAATTGACCCAAATGATGTTAAATCTGGGAAAAATAGCAATGCCAAACACAGCGATTAAGATAACGTAATGTGAATCAATGATCCACGTGAGTGGGTTCCCAAACACTGTGCTGGGGAGCTACTGAAGGTTGATAATGATGATAAAAAATTTAGATGTGACCATGCACGTTTTTTCAAGACTGTAGGTTTGGATTAATGAATTACCTTACTTTTCCTTACACAATACTGCAACCATAGTATTGTATCCGCAAATATTTTATTTCTGCGTGAGAAGGAACCTGTCTATAAAAGATTAATCTGGAAGTATGATAAAGCAAATTTTGATTATTTTCGTTACTATTTAAGTAGAATTCAGTGAGACAATTTCTCTTTATCTAATGACGGAAACGAATGTTGTATTCCGTGGACTGAGTGTTTTATGTGCGCTGCTAAAGAATATATTCCAAACAAAGAAGTCTCAATCCGTCCTGATGACCTTCCATGGTACTTTTCTTCCCTACGATGTGAAAAGCGCAGGGTCATGCGCGCTTACAATAAAGCCAAAAAGGACAAAAAACGGACCCTATAGCCATGAATTGTGGGCTACCTATAACCGACTTCGTAACCAATACCAGGAGTATTTAAGTCAAGCTGAACAACAACACAACAACAAACTAAGCAACTCTTTAAAAAATCCCCAAAAGAAAAACAAAGCATGGTGGCAGACTGTAAAACATTTTCTAAAATGTCTCACTTTCAGACTATACCCTCTCTTTTATGTGGACGTATGCAGGTAACTGATAATTTGTCCAAAGCCGAAGCATTTAATTCTTTTGTCTTACACCAGAGTAATCTTGATACTTCTACAGGTCATAACCTTATACGTCCTGCGCATCCTAAAATACTATCCCGATGGCCTAGAGGTCAGCGTGTTGGACTTTACATTTGGCTAGGCGAGTGTGCCGAAGGTAGTGGGTTCGAATCCCATACAGGTCGACATAAATTTATCGTATTTTATCACTTGATAATACTCTATTGGTTTCGAAGTGCTGTGGGCCATTGCTCCGACTTCGAAATTATATTAGAGGTGTATTTCATAAATTGTCGGTCTGTGGAAATGCCCTACCGTGTCAATGTACAAGCCACACCTGCTATGACATCACCCTGGGTCCTTGGTCAACCTTTTTTGGGGCTGTCCCGATGGCCTAGAGGTCAGCGTGTTGGACTTTACATTTGGCTAGGCGAGTGTGCCGAAGTTAGTGGGTTCGAATCCCATACAGGTCGACCTAAATTTATCGTATTTTTCAATTGATAATTTAAATATTTGCGAAAATGAAGTTGTGGATATTCTTGAAACCCTGGATACCTCCAAAGCAACAGGTCCGGACGAAATAAGTACTATACTCTTGAAAGAAGCAGCTCTGTCTATTTACAAACCTCTCACAAGGCTATTTGACCTGTCTCTTGATCAAAAATATTTCCCATCAATTTGGAAAGAGGCCCGTGTGACACCACTATATAAAAAGGGAGAAGAAAATTTGTGCAACAACTACCGGCCCATGTCTCTTTTGAGTTGCACAGGCAAAATTATGGAGTTATATTCAAACAAGTGTTCAACTTTTCTCGAGATTTTTTAGTCATATCTGCAAACCAATCCGGGTTTATGCCTGAAGACTCTACGGTCAACCAGTTACTTTCTCTTTACCATGAATTACGTTTGGGTGTCGATCAACAAAAAGGAGTTAGAATTGTTTTCCTTGACATAATCGAAGCTTTTGATAAAGTTTGGCATTAAGGTGTCTTGTATAAATAAGACAAGAAAAGTGGTGTTATTGGAAACTTACTGTCTTGGTTTGAAGATTATCTTCATAACCGAAAGCATCTCATAGTTATTCATGGTCAATCTTCAAGCCGGGGAACTATTACTGCTGGTGTGCCCCAAGGGTCAGTCCTAGGACCCCATCTCTTCCTAATTTATTTCAACAGCATTGTTGATGTTGTAAATTCTAACGTCAAGCTTTTTGCGGATGATATATCCCTTTTCCTTGCTTTTGATGATCCTGTTCACGCCAGCACCATTCTTAACCAGGACCTTGCCTCTTTGGACGAATGGTCTAATGAATAGTTAGTCTCCTTCAATGCCCTTAAAAGAGACACTATGCTATTTTCTCTGAAGAGACAGACTTCTGACCACCCATGGCTCATTTTTCAGGGGCATCAGTTAGTTAACGTACCCGAACAGAAGCACTTAGGTCTTACTCTGAAATCTGATCTAAAATGGAACGCTCATATAAAACAAATAGCCACCATGGCCTCCAAACAGATAAACATAATGAAGCCTTTACAGCGTCGCTTAGATCGAGAAACGCTAGAGACAATACGGCAGCGTAGTCTGGGATAGCTGTGCACAAACGGACGACAAACTTCCGCAGGACTTGCGATTGACTGCGACCAGTATTGTAACGGGATCGATGCGTACTAGAACGGAAAATTGGCTTTAAAGCCTGTGTGCCTTCCAAAGTTGTAAATATTTAGTGTGGAAATTTTGTGCTTTGGTACTTCACATTCCATTAAGCTTCTGGCTGAATGAAAATTTCTTAATCCAAATGACCTTGACCTTTGACCTTTAACCTTTACAGGTTACATGTAAATTGCAAAAATAGACACTGTTACAATACCCACAATTTAAGTCCAGCATGATTAGAATTAATGGAAATTGGCCGAGCTATAGCTAAGTGAAATTTTCAAAGGTCCAGATGACATTGACCTTTGCCCTTTAGGGGTCACGTGTAAGTTCAAATGTCTAGTGTTGCATTAGCTACAATTTGAGCCCAACATGATCAAAGTTGAATAAAAATTGACCAAGTTATTGCTAGAAGAAAGCCACCATCGAAGGTGGCCTTTGACCTTGAAATGATCTTTGACATTCAAATGACCTCTACCTGAAGTGGTCCTTGACCTTTAAAATGACATTTTGACCTAAAACTGACCTGTGATCCTGACATGACCTTTGACTTTGACATTTGAGATGACCTTTGCTTTGCTATGATCGAACTCCAATACACTCGGAACTGCATCTACTACAGTATTTAAGATATTGAAGATTTAAAACTTTAATTAGCCTTCATTTGCATAATTTTGAAAAGCATGACCTCCAATTATAAAAAGGCCAGACTTCATCATTTGATCTATAATAGAGCCAAGTTTGGAGTTTGTACGTATTATAGGTTTTAAATGAAATGTCGGACAAATTTGCCTGTAAGGAAAGACAGACAGTCAGACAGACAGACAGACAGACAGACAGCCAGATAGAAAGAAGAAAGAAAGAAAAACTATTCCTACCGAAACAATGTGTCTGTTTTGGCACACAGACATAACTACACCTATTGCAAAATTGTACCAAGAAACTGGCTGGAAGACTTTGCCCAAGCATTAGGGAGCTATCCAAACTTGCCAAGATGTTTAAAATAGTTCACAGATTAACGCCTATTACTCATACGCTGCTCTTCCAAATCTCCCAGCTCCCAATGAAAATCATCCCTATAACACCAGGAGACAGTTCGATGTAGGCAGACGCCCCGCTTTTCCTCCTTTCCAAACTCGATTAACACTGTGTGATAAATCCTTTTTTCCCTCTGCGATTAAGTAATGGAATCTTTTACCACTAGATATAAGAAATTAACCAACTTTGGGCCAGTTCAAAAAGAGTATTTCAAGCCCCAAAACATGTCCTGTTAAATGTCCCAAGCTTTTGAATGTGGGCAAGAGATATTTATTATGTCTGGGTGCCAACCCAGACATTTTGTTTTTCCAAGAATTCTTTCTTTCTTTCTTTCTTTCTTTCTTTCTTTCTTTCTTTCTTTCTTTCTTTTTTCTTTCTTTCTTTCTTTCTTTCTTTCTGCCTGTTCTGCGACCAAATTTGTCTGGAGTTTTTCCCAGACACTATTATTTCGAAAACCACCAAACTTGCCAATATGACTGACCCATCAGTGAAATTAGGCACCTGACTTGGAAAAGTCATGATGTTAAGAATTATGCAAATTATGGGCACTTAAAATTTTAAAAGCTTTAGATCTTCAAAAATATTATAGATAGACACAAAGTTCTAACATACACATATAGGTTTGAGACATCTGGCAAATCCAATAGCATGCAAACAGAATTTGGGGAATTTAAATGTATGATAAATTCAGTGAATTTCCCAACAATCAACATTTTTACTAGGGCTTCTGCTGTAATGCATGTTATAAGCCTCCATGGTGCTAGGCAACCATTTTGCATTAATGATACTTGAGCCTGTCTCATAGGTAGCCTTCTAGCCATGCTTGCTGAGTTTACGGTTTGAAAGGTTTGGGTCTCATGGCAAATGGGAGGTAGGGGTGGGGGGAACTCCAAACAACTGTATAATGAGGTTCCCAATAAAATACAGAGAATCTCTTTCTGTTCATGCAAGAAACATATCTGATCAATGTTCACACTAATGCTGGGCAGAGCTGTAAGTGCACCATGTCTGAGACTGACCAGTCAGAGTTCGCCTAAGGCTAGGAGTCTGCTGGGCTTATCAGTCCCAAGGGATCAGGGGCATGGACTTCTAGGCAGAACAAGCTAGAGTGTACCCTCTGTTAAAAATATACTACATACAGAGCTGATTTTTCAGGACTGATCAAAGTTTGATTTACAGTCCTCAGTGACTGTTTTCACATTTTTGTGCATAAGATAACCAGCAAAATTGTGCATCTCATTTGGAATAGTCATGATGTTTAAAATTATTCAAATTTTAGAGGCAACAAAAAATGTTAAAAGCGCCATATGTTCCAAACTATTGCAGATGGACTCAAAATTCCAATGTGCATATATAGATTTGTGACACTTGCCAGTATAATGGGCAGTATAATTGTAGAATTTCAAATTATGCTAATAAAGGGCATTGAAAAATTTAGAAGTTGAGTATATCCAAAACTATTGTACATAGAGATGTCATTCCAACTTCAATTTGTAGGTTTTGTGGCAAAGCCGCATCCAATGAACCATGAACCAAAGTTGTAGGAATTTAATTTATGCAAATTAAGTGAACATGCAAAATGTAAATCTTTCGTAGCTTTAAAACTATTATAGAGGTGCCATTTCTACTTCAATTTATGGGTTTGTGGCGTAACCCCATCCAATGAACAATAAACCAAAGTTCTTCTAGGCTTATGATTCATTCAAAATAGACAAATACAGATAAATAAAATGTTGAATAGCTTCATAACTATTATAGATAGTAGTTTCATTCAAACTTCGCTTTATAAGTTTGTGACAGGGCCAAATCCCTTTGACCAAAAACCAAAGCCGAGCATTTTAATTCATAAAAATTAGGCCAATACACGAAAATTTAGATCATGTTGAACATTGGCAAATTATAGCATTTCAAACTGTTCTCATTTTGAAGGCACCCAGACAGAATTGTTGGAAAGCAAACCTTTTCTAGTTTATTTTACACTTCAGGTTGCGTATGGGCCGCAGGCAATTAAATGAACACCATTTCCAAATAGGAGTAAAGGAGTCTCTAGCCTGTTCGTGTGGCGCTGCTAGCGAAAATATGTGGCATTTCTTCCTCACATGTCCCCGATATATTACTATACTCAATATTCTGCATCCATCTATTAATTCTGTCTCTACATCATTCTATCTTAATACAATTCTGCTTGGCGATTGTAACTGCAACCTTGCGAAAAATATTACTATATTCTTATCAGTGCAAGGATCCATAGAAAAAGCAAACGTTTCGATGTCGAACCAATATATTAGTGATACCTCAACTATGCTGTCATTAATACCTCGAAACTTGTGAAAGTGTATACAACTTTTTTTTTCTTATGTATAGATGTATGTATGTATGTATGTGTGCATGTATGTATATATATATATATATATATGTATATATATGTATATGTATGTGTGTCTGTGTGCATGTGTGTGTGCGATTATAAATAAATAAATAAATAAATATATATATATACATATATATATACATGTATATACATACATGTATATATATATATATATATATGTATATATATATATATATATATATATATATATATATATATATATATATATATATATATATATATATATATATATATATATATATATATATACGTGTGTGTGTGTAACCACTTGATGTTTGGTACAAGCCCCGCTATCTGTGCCTTGTGTTAGTGGCGTCCACCTTTTCGCTGCTTTGCCTCTGCTACGCCTCTCTTGAGTCCCCCACTTGTCTGCATGGGTGACGGTGACTGGTCGGCTGCGCGCTGCCAACAGCCGCCGACGTCCGTGGCTGACTCGACGAGTGCTGGCGCTGAGGATGTGCTGTAACGTCCGTCCTGTGAACTTGTCTTTTTCCACAAGAGAGATTTATATAGGGCTACGCTCTCCTTCTCTATTGTAATTCTCCGAATAAAATATGTTTAAACCTTACTTTTTTAAAAAAAATCATGTGTTAAATATAGAGCTCGCTCCGCTCGCTAATATAGCAGCAAGAAAGCTTGGCTCATCGTGTTTGGCATCAAATTGTTCGTAAACGTGTCAGCATTTTCAAATTTTCCACCACGCATTATCATCTTCCTTTGAATTCGAATAAAACCACTCGAGCATGTGCAAATGTTTTTACTTCCAAAAATCATGTTTCCAGGGGTGTTGCTGAGACCCCGGTGTGGGCCATGCACGCACCAGTGAACAGGTGTGTATAGCAAAGAGGATCGGTCGGCCGTTGATAGCCTTCTCCGGAATATACTCGACTCATCTAGTATGCTCAAAGCAAAAACACCAATTAATTCGATTACGACACCTTTTATTCCAAACAAAGTTGTTTGAAGCCCAGAGATTCCCTACTCTCTATACTGTACATGAAATGACTCGACTCTGCCCGTCACATGCAGTGGGTGATAAAAGAAAGCCTCAAGTTATCAGCGAATGAATGTGCTTCTCGGAAAGCCGCTTGGGTATATTGAAAGTGACAAAGTCAAGTAAAAGTTGGATTCAGGAAAGTTTTACCACGTGTTCCGGAGAACTAGTATTTCATTTGAGTACCAACATACCTGGTATCCCTAAGATGTCTCCGGTCAAGACTGGTCAACCCTTAGCAGTTCGCAGTGGACTGTTTCCTGACCTAGATCGTCGTGCTGTATCCTCTTCAATTTTGTTTTATTAGTAGAACTGCTTCACGGTTTCCTAGGAAAAGATAGAGAAAGGGTGCATATCGCGAAATAGAGCGAAGCGAAACAAGAAACGTCAAAAGATTTGGGACCACTCATTTTCACCCATTGTAGGGAACAAGAAGAATGTACTTTTACAACTCGCTTATGTCTACATTTACCAAAAGCATATTCCTGCTTGATTATCATTAAAAAACGCACAGATATGTCGGAGACGATTAGCTACCGTCATTACTAACACCGGCAGTATCGTCCAGTGCTTTAGTTTCATGTGGTGCTTATTCTAAATTTCCCTAGTAATTGTGAGCGATTTTGCGTCCATCACTGAATATATGGGCTTGTACCCTGGATTTGAAAGATTCCAGAACAAATTTTTGTTTGTGTTTGTTTTTTTTTTTTTGGTGTGGTTTTTTTTTTGTTTGTTTTGTTTTGTTTTTGTTTTTGTGTTTTTACGCGGTTGTGGGACAGCATAAGCAATGTGTGAGTAGTAAAATCCTTTTTATAGTCCCATTATGTAACTAATCCCCCCTCAAAAATTATAGTCCCATGGGTATCTAAAAATAGTAGATCATAAAAATTAAAAATGATAGAAACCCTTGGACGGATTGGGGCAGGTAGGGTTAAAATCACCCCAAGTTGAACGCGTGTAACACAAATCGGGGCGTGCACTTTCTCTTAGCAAAAGAAAGAAAGTCCATTGTGAGGTATGCCCTTAAGGCGTTTCAACTGGCCAGTTTCAATGCCAAGATATATTAACTGATTTCACCCCACCCAGTTCATACTTTATTCCATACAAAAAAATCTAGGCCATTTCAAACATGAACCAAGATGTAATCCTATTTGAGGGGTAACATGGTGATCATTGTTATGAATGAATCCAACATGTGTCAACAGAGATGCGCATATGACAGAATCCATATACAAATGGAATTGGGCTGTGACGACAGCAAACAAATCCAAACAGCGCCACAAATGATAACATGATAATCCATATACACAAAAAATATAATTGTCTGGCTACACAGAAAGAAACAACACAACACAAGGTATAAACAAATAAATATTATTAGCCTGCAAAGAAAAAAAAAGGACTGTCACAGAGCTAACGACACAGACGTCACAGCATTTCTCAAAAGGAATATGATAAACAAATATGACAGCCAACTCCATCCCCAAAGGGAATAAAAAGAAGAGAAAAAACAAAAACAAACAAACAAAAAAAAAACAAACAAAAAAAAAAACATAAAAAAAAAAAAAAAAAAAGAAAACAAACAGAAAAACACAAGAGAAGGGCGGATGGGAAAAACTGCTCCAAGCAACCAGACATGTCCTCTCGGTCGGAAGACATAAAGACAAAAGAAAACAGATCTAGATGTTAAACGGCGGTAAAAAAGAACAAAGGAAATAATGACTTAGATAATCCCCGGAGGAGGCAAGAGGGTAAAGAAACCCCATTGTTCACCAGCCATTGACAATTTCGATGGAAACAATTTCGAAGTTGTGTTGGTCCTCAGAAAGCAAAGAAACAAAACAAAAAAAAAACAAAAAACAAACCTACCCCACAAGCTATACAAAAAGAAATGAATTTATTGTTTTGTCCGCAAAAAAAAAAAAAAAATAAAAAAAAATCTGTAATGGAGTTAACAGCACAGATGTTACAGATGTTAAAGCATTATTTATTCAAACTGAACATGGTAACAAACTCGGCAGTCAACTCCACCCACCGGAAACAAAAAAAAAAAAAAAAAAAAAAAAAAAAAAAAACAAAAAAAAAAAACAAAAAAAAAAACAGTCGAACAACAAACAAAACACCTTGTTGAAGAGCAGCAAACCCCCAAAACAATACGCACAGCTTCTTTCCAATTATCAAAACCTTGAACAACAAACACCACAAATATCATTGGCACAAAGAAATATCAGTCACTATCAATACATTACCTGAAAATGCATGGCTCCCTACAGGGAAAATTATCTAGCAAATTGAAATCGAGCATCACTTTTAAGCAGAATTACCAATACTGATGCATACTCATTCAAATCAGAAAGTATATCATCTACATACTGTGGCATAGTCACATTCAAGTCAATGAATGAAATTAGCAAACATGTTAAGGTAATCAAAAGTTCAAGTATCACCATTGTCCATTGAAGTTAAATGCAATAACAGTAGTAGATGATCGGCAGGTGAAGATATATATATATATATACATTAAGTCCACTATCAGTCCTAAAATAAATATACTGTAACAAAAAAATGTCACACTCTATAATCATATCCAATCTGCTTAACAATACACAAACACACAACACATAACAGACAAATCAATGAAATTCATATAACATCACAGTACAAAACAAAACAAAACAAACCAAAACAAGAAAAAAAAAAAAAAAAAGCAAAAAACCCAGAGAATCAAATAAAAAAAAATATACAATGTAATTCATGATATAAAGATATCCTAATACCAAATATGAAGAACCATCGTAGATTTAAAGAGACAATACATTAAAATAAATTATACTCTTAACACAGTGTCAATTTCAGCTGCAACTACTGACATCTGCAGAAATCACCACCATTACCAAAATACCTCTTGCAACCATGTATCCACATTATGAAGAAAACAGAGTAATATTCAAAGATATGGCAAATAATATAAAAGGTATCTCATGCCAAGATAAAACTTGCAAATTGAACGTCACTAAACGAAATCAGATCATGGTAACAGAATTACCATGCATATGTGATCGAACCACATCAAACACAAATATATCTATTCTGCTGTCATGTTACCATTTATCTACCATACAGCTGTAACATGTCCGGCATAACTAAACCAACCTTTAACTTCTTCGGAAGAGAAAAATCTAAATATTTCAAATACGCCTCAGATAACCAGTCCCCTTGCAGCTTGATGAGCTCTCCGGGAACATTAGCCATGAACGCAAAGGTGGTCCCTCTCCTCCTTAAACTATGCCCAGTAAACTGCTTAGCGTCAAACCCCGCCTTATCAAGCATGATCCTAAGCACGGAGACAAAACGAAAAGACGTGACGCACTGTAATACTGAATGGGCAGCAAACGTAAAGGCAGCAGACAAACTGCCTGCTGGCAACAAAGAAATTAACTTATGAAAAACTAAGACAGGACACGAAATCGAACCATGCATCAAAGGAAGAGGAATGACTACCTTCCTGTTCCTAAACTGATTAGTCTTTGACCCCTTCAACAAAACGAGCACACCAGCTTACCTAAAAAAATGTCCTCCCTAAAAAGCTGCTTTCGACAATCTTAACTACAAAATAATTAATAAAAATCCAAACATCAATGGAGCATGACCATTTGAACAAACTTGGTAGACACCCACCTAATGCACATCCCCACCAAGCTTGCAGTTAATCTGGCTGACGGTTTTGGAGAAGAAGTCGAAAATGTGAATAGTGGATGGAGAACGGATGGACGTCTCCTTTGAAACTTAAAAAGCTTCATACACTATTCCACCATATCGATACTGGTATTAAAAGGTAAATAGTAATGAAATTTTTAACACCATAAAATTGACTAGAGGTGTTATGAGGCAAAGTGTACTAAGGTATTAGCTAGAAGCAACCTCTTCTACTATACTGACAAAATCGCTAAAAAGTGTGGTGTTTCTACCAATGCGTATCACTTGTCCAATACAAACTCCATGTGCTTGTTTCTCTGGACTGTTTACCGTCAGATCAGGGTAGGAGATAATATCAAAACTGCCAACTTTGAACGCTTTATCCAACATTGAAATTAACACGCTGTTTAGGTCTGTCAAGTTGATCCTGGTCTACAATGTTGAGGAATCAAAAGTATGAATTGATTTGCCACCATTCTTATTGTTGATTATGACAATGTCTGGTAGAGTATCACTTGTGCTGTCTGTATCTTTCAACTCCATGTTTTTATCCACCTGGTCCTTGATAACAGTGTCAGAGGTTCCTACCTCTTGATAACTTTCATTATTTAATTCACTCAGTCTTGTATTAATGTAGTATGGTTGGTTACAAGCTAGTGCGATGTTATTGCTAGCTTTGTCAACATGTGTAATGGCAAACTTGTCGTACAAGTCATGCAATTTCTGACTACAATGTGAATCCTGCAGAACTTGTTCAATCTGTCTCCACTTTTGAAGAGGGCCTTTCCTCAGGTACTTAAATTTTTTCATCCAGATTCCCCATTACTTTAACTTTCCATTCATGAAATGCCTTGTTAAAGATGCCTTTCTTATTACTATGTTTTTTAGTGAAACTGTTGAGTCCTCTTTTAATCTTTTTTTTTGCCTTTGTGAAGTTGATATTATGTCTTTATAGTTTGGTCCCGTTTGAAACAAATGTTAATGGACGACGGACGACAAACCCTCACAAAATATCAGCTGACTGACAGGTCAGCCGAGCTAAAAAACATACCCCTTTTTCCATTAACAAACCCATTATGTGGAGCTGTTTTGCAACATTTTCCAGAATGAAACTGTGTGCAGAAAAAAACACAACCACTCTTGAGCCCAGCACAGTTACTCTCACTTGTACCTCTAGCAAAGCAGTTGCGTTTGAATCTTTATGGGGGGCAAATAAAAAAACGATTAAAAATAGATATGAACACCAGGTGGGACATGTTTTGTGGGGGTACAGCTAATCAGACTCGGGGGAAAAGAGTTTTCCCTGACTTGTCTGGACACAGCCAGACTTTGTTACATAGCAAAAACGAATGTATGCAAGACCACTATGACAGACGGAATAATTGATGTACAATGGCTGTATCTTACTAACCATTCTTACATATTAAATTGCGAATTATATATTTTCCTGAGAGTGGTATTTATCCATACACATCTCAAACAATACAATGGACATTCCTTTTCTTATCCATCAGGATGAAAATAAAATAGAATAGAATACCAAAAAGAGTACTAAAATCTAATTTTAAAGTAAAATGAAATGAGATAAAAATAAAATAAAATAAAGTAAAATTTACTCCTATGTTAACAAACAAAACAGATGACTTTTGTTGACACATTTTACATTACAAAATTTATTACGCGTTTTTGTTACATAAAGCATCCAGTTGAAGACAATTATCTTTCAGGGAAAAGCTTGTCTCTCCACTGACAGTTTAATTTCCAATATTGGGCATCTAGGATACTATATCATTCCTTCTTTTTGATCTTCCTCAGTCTTTTTGTCAATTTTGTATTTTTTCTTTTTCTGTTTGTTGACCTAGTGTTTTTGCTGCTCTCTTTTCATTTCTTTCCTTTTTGATTTCAGCTCCAGCTTTCTCCAAGGTCTGAGCCTCAGGACTGACCAGATTTATGACTGGTTTGTTTACTTCTTCTTTCTTTCAGTTCGGTTCTGGCTTCGATGGGATGATGCTATATTTATCAGATGTGTAAGGAATTTGCCCTTTGGGCATCTTCTAAACAAAGGTCACCCAGCTGAATCAATCTTTTTTTGTGCTATCGTGCAAAGCGTATCATATGTCACACACAGTACTCTCTCCATTTGTAAACTGCACAGGTTGTAAATCTTGGTCCCTCAGATACAGGTAAATTTGATGTACTTGATTATGTATGATTTTGATACAGTTAGGGTCCACAAAAATGAGGTCTATGTCTCAGTTAACCTCTTTGGATATATGTCTCAGAACTGGTAAATCCAGCACAATTATTTCTGGAAAATGCTTTTTTTTACTGTCTTCACTTGATAGGAATAAGAACACCTGTTCTGTGGTGTCTACTTATGGAATATAACCCACTGAACAGGCAAACCTTTCTACTTATAGAGTCTATATTAAATGGTATAATTGCAGTACATTCTTAATCCACGTTTCTCTATCATTCAAGGCCAACTTCTTGACATCCAATCTTGCCATGTTGCATCACTTGTTATATGTAACTCATAATAACGTCTTTTGCATGCTTTTGATTGTGATCAGGAATTGGCCTTATCAGTATGGTCCTCTGCTTGTCTACAGTAATATGATGTGTTTTCTGTTATTGCACATCTTTTTAAATGCATTCATGTTCTGTTCTATTTTAACCATTTCTTTTTATCACTTTTTTTTCAAACTATATATTTTTTTCAAATGAATGGATAAGATTAGTGAAGTTAATGTTTGCTGCTACAACTGGAACAGGACAATTCGTCTTAAAGCACCACATAATTGTCGGTGGCTTTAATTTCCCTCTTACCTTTAAGTTTTACTGGTCATCACAATTGAGGTTAACATTTTTAGGTCAACATTTTTGTGAATAGTTTGCTGTGGTTAACAATGTTGTGGTCAACATTATGCTGAAGACAACATTGCTTGGTCAACACTATGCTGAGGTAAACATTTTTTGTTCTAAACTATGCTAAGCTCAACATTTATTGGTCAACATCTTATTATCAACACTATGCTTTGGTCAGCACTATGCTCAACATTTTTAGTGGTCAACACCATGTTCAGGTCAACATACTTTGGTCAACACAACTTAGGTCAAACTATTTAAGCAGGACACAAATCATGAGTTAGGCTTCTTCATCTGATTCTTCCCCCATTTCATCTGGTCCAAAGTCTCGGATGAGTTTCTTTAACACGAAGTTTCTTTTCTTTAGTGCTGCATGCATAGCTTCCTGCCATCCAATGTCTTCTTCATCCATCAGCTGTCACTGATTTGCTTGATGGTATTGTGAATTTTATTTGTCTCCAGATAATACAGCAGTTCCCACCATCTAGCATACTTGAAGCTTTAGCAAATCTTGGCAGTACGTCCTCATAGGCCCTTTCCCTGGCTTCACTTGGTGCCATGCCTCCTGACCTGTATGGTTGTACCTTAGAATCATCATCATGTTGCATGTCATCCAGCAACTCCATGATTAGGGAATTGAATACCGAGTTGTCTTGTCATCAGCAGTGTCCTCTTGACTGTCCTCATCCACTTGATCACTCCAGACCACCCAATCTATCTTGGTCTGCTTGGAGCAAATGTCCTCCTCGTCCTCCGTCTCCTCCTCCTCCATCTCCTCCTCCCCCTCCTCCTCCTCCTCCTCCTCCTCCTCCTCATCATCATCATCATCACTGTCACCCATGTGATGTCTTTTTTGCCATGTGTCTCAAAATACCATTTGGCCAAGTGATGTTGGAATCCATCTATATAGGCAAATATGATACCAAAATAATTGCAAGACTCCATATCTGGAGTTAACTGAAAGTTGTCTGCCTCTTTTTTTCTTCATAATCCAGGGCGACCAAATCTAGGAACTTTTGTCAGCAGCAGTTACCTGTATGGGTAGGTGTCTTGGTATGTCAGCCTTACTTCTTATTCAACTCTTTTTTTAATTTGCGGTTCAACCTGATTCATAATCTGTTGTGGTAGTATGTCTTTCTTTACGTCTGCAGGCAAGATGTTTGTATTTAACTGGTCATGTTCCAGTGTGTCTGGCTTCAAGTCTATCAATAGATACCCATAAGGCCTGGCTGTGGCTCTCTTGTATTTTTCCATCATGTAACTGGGTTTATGAGATCACATGCGCTGCTCATGGTTTTCTGAAGTTGTTTGGTAAAAACTGGTTTACCAAAACATATTGGAGCAGCGATAACCATGGTGAAGGAATGCTTTAGTTTCAAAATTTTTTCTGACTTTTTCCTAGGCTGTTGACCAGGTGGCTCATGATGGTCATCTATGGTCTTGTGATTTGCATTTGGGACATGTTGTGAGGATGCCACAGACTCGAATGATATCTGTTGGTCTGGACAGTGTGAAATATTTTGGGGGTGTAGACAGTTGGTGTCTCTTTGGATTGTCACACCACCTAAATGCTATGTCACACACATGGCAGTAGTGTGACATTGTGATCTATGGTCATGACCTTGGTCTCTTACTATCCACTCAGTTTACTTATACAGTTTCACTGATACAACAGGAGGAGGTGACGAAGAAGCGGAGGTGAGGAGGAGGGAGGTGAGGAGTAGGGAAGGAAGAGGACTATGTGAAGCTGAGGAGGAAAAGAAGGATGAGGGAAGCTGAGAAGGAGGACAAGAAGTTAGTAGGGAGAGGAGAGCAGGGGGGAAAGGAGGAGGAGGGGAGAGGAGCAGATGGAGCAAGAGTGGAAGTGAGGAGGAGGTAAGGAGTAGGAGGAGAAGAAAGGTTGCTGAATTAATGATACTTTATACATTGATACCAAATTTGTTCAGAACACTCTTTTGCAAGGATGAGGTGGTTCTTTAAAGGACCTTTGTATGGCTTAGATAGAGAGTTTACCCCTACTGCGATTCAATGCAGACAGGTATCTCAATCATATCACCTGAAACATATGTAGCACAGTGCAGATGTCTTCAATGTATGTACATTTGCTAGGAATGTGTGGTTTCTCCAAACACCCACAACAGGGTACATGATAAATATAGGAAGGTAAAGTAGGTTTCTTTGGACACTTGGCTGTTTGAACCATACAGCGATGAGTTGGGTTTTTCAAGATAGCATTACATCAAGTGCAATTAAAATATGCCTTGGCATATTCTGCTCTTTAAAGACATGGTCAATGGCCCTTGTATGTTTTGCAATCCATGTTACAATTATCACAGTTTTACATTTGGCTAGGCGAGCGTGCCGAAGGTAGTGGGTTCAAAACCCATATAGCTCGACATAAAAGTTATCGTATTTTTCAATTAGAACAATTGATGACTGCCTCCAAAATTAACCCTGTTTAATAAAACTTTTTAATGCCGTTACAGGTCAACTGACCTTTCAGTTTTAACCAGTCTTGAACTTAGCTTATATCTTCCCTGTGGGGCTATACATTTTTCAATCCCCTCTGGAATGTGAGACATCATCTTTTTATCCCATGCAGAAAGTGCAGCCATCATATATGATTGCTCCACTCGCAAATTATTAGCGTAGTTCTATCTCAGCGATGCATAGTAGGACTGTATTTTCTATTTGAGATAATCGTTTGATACCTGTTATGAGCATCTTGTACGCTGCAATAAGTTTAAAGTGAATAATTTATAAATCCTCTCTTTTAAATATGGTTGCTGTGAAAATTTCTGGTTCATATTGAGCATATTAGTTCTTTGCTGCCTTTATCAGCTTCATTTGTGTGCTCAACATATGTACAAGAGACATGGTGACCACTCTTATTGTCTCAAGATGAGCAGTGTAGCCAGCTTTCTGGATCAGTCAGGCATAGCATGGCACCCTCTTCTTGTCTTCAGTGATAGTAGAAGCAGCTCCATTGGACATCATCTTGCTACATTTGGAAAGCATACAATTATATCAAATCTTTTTATGTCTCCAACTGAGACAGTTTGTGTTTGTGGGGATTGTACTCCCCATCTCGGGATACAGAAACTAAATACTGTAACTCAATCTCACACTGCACTTGGGTCATGCACACCACATTCGTCACCTGGACCATGTTGTACCTCTGCTGTCTCACTCAAACGAATTCCCACTCACATGCAAGCACCCTCACATGCAGAAAACAGAGCCAATGAAAATTCAAATGCCAATTTAATAATCTGATATAACCAGGTACATATTATGCATGTATAAGGCATAATTATAGCCAACAAGATCATAACAAACATGACTGGACAACTCACCAAAGTCCTCAGGTTCAAAGTCATAATTTCTTTGATGAGTCATCAAATTACTGTCCACTACTTGTTTCATTTGGAATAAAAATGATGGATCAGTCTGTCATAATAGATTTTGTGTATTTCCATAATTTCGAACACGCATTCAAATCTTTAATGAAAAAATCTGTTGAATGTCTTCGAGATGTATCTTTGGAAAATAATTGTCCACCACCACATGGCAGTGCAACAAACGACCAAAATCAATGCCATCTGTTTGACTAGGCAGATCACAAGCCAGATATTTGCCAAATTTTTTCGTCTTAATGCTAATTGCAAGACAACATTGTTTTACAAAGAGTTACTGTAAAACTTCCTAAAGAGAAGGCAAAGGTATTTTCCTGGTCACAATAGTGTATGTAGGGTTGCTCACTATGTCTGGATACCTTTCAAAGTAATCAGCTAATCTGTCTTTATATTGCTCTTTTGAGAATACCCAGAAGCAATGTTGCTCATAGCTAACACAATCAGAAAAAAATTAATATATTTCAGCAATGGTACTGCTCAACATGGGCTGACCCATTTCAGGTTTTTCTTCCACTTTTTGTCTTTTGGTCTCAGTTTCTTCTTTGACATCCATAGGAGGAGATCTTTTCAGGTTTCCAGCTTATTGTTCTGTTAATTGATCCATGGCATGGTTGATCCCACGAATGTTACTGACTAGGTCAGTACATTCTTCAAGGCAAAGATTCAGTCTACACCCTCGCACCTGCTGACCTTGAAAGTCGACACTGTGCATTACCACATAGAACTTCTCCTTGTAGATTGATACTTCCAGCAGTACCTGTCCATTTAACTGCAGACCGATTTCTTTCTCTTACCGCTCTTTGATTATGCTTACCATGTGTGGTACCAAAGTAACCAAGGTCTGCCCGGCTGCAGCTGATAGGTACACCCACCATATACTCTTCCCCTGGCTACTTTTAAACCAACATAGGGAAATCCAAACTGGCAAGGCGGTACTTCCGCCAGAGTCTTTTCACTCAACTGGAATGTAGTTGCCATCTTCAGGTCGGCCACTATCTTTTAATAGATCTACTCTCTATGACAGTGTCGTAACAAATGATAAAAAGTACTAAAATCAAGCCTCTTTTGTACACCTCTGGTGAGGTCATGCTGCTATATATAATTTGAATTGGCATATTCTAGACTCGAGTGCAAACCAACTGAGGCATGATTGAAATGTGTTTGAACATGTCTTGCAACGAGACAGTCTGTTTTGTACTTTGGCACACATTCAGGTTTTGTTATGTAACAATATCTGTGTCCAACAGGTCGGAAAGTGACTCTTTCATGACCGCACAAAACGTGTCCCGACGCGTCCAAGGAACCCAATTTTTAATTTGTATCATCTACTGTTTTTCGATACCCATGAGGGTACAAATATTTGGAGGGATTAGTTACATAATGGGACCATAAAGAGCATCCTACTACTTGCGTGCAATAAGCCAGCAGCCATTAACAACAACGCATAGAGCAAGGAAATGAAAAATGACAAAAGGCGACCAGCTCCTAAAGATAAATTTCACCAGCAATAGTGGAGATAGTGGTTGTAAGTGTTTCTGACAGCCACAGTGAAACAAAGCAGTGAACTTCTTTTGAATGTCAAACTTATGCCATTCTATGATGGATAGCGTTAGCTACAATTCTGGTCTCGTTATTGTTTTTACTAAGTACGTAAGTGTGCATTTTTACTGGAAATAATCATGGACAGCATGGGTGCAACACTTTAAATCATCAGGCAAGGTCCTCTTACGACGCATCTTAAAGATCTGTTGGTGGTTACAGTAAACCAATTGTTCCTGATCAGCATCAAATACCCGATGAGGAAAGGTTATCATTTATTACACCATTGTTGCAAGTTCACGAGCTTATTGCTTTTGATCGGTGTGTGAAATACCTGCTATACCCAAATCCTTTGCACGTGGTTAAACCTGAGAATAATACATCACAAACAGCAAGAGATATACCTGCTTTATAGTTCTAAAAATCTGAAATGACATTTTATAGCCTGCATGGCTTACTCTTTGTTTTCCGTATATTTTCACACACCAATGTTAAATCTGTTAATGATATTTTATCACGAGAATAATTGCCCACATAATCTTTTCTTTTTTCATAGTAGCCCTTCAGCTTGTGCCCCTAAAAAGATGTTGAACAAGAGCACATTATAACAATGTCTTCTTAATCTTTTCTTCTATAATATCTTGATATAAAAAAAACACATTGCACATAGCAGAAATGTGTTTTTTTATTGTCTCTTCTACTATGTCTTGATATAACTGAAACACATTTTGAAACATTGCGATTTTTGTCTCACTAGACCAGAAAAAAATATCAAATAATATTTAAATACAAAGACGGAAATAGATCTATTACTTGTATTTACATAAAGTATATGTAAATGGCAAGAAAAAAAAAACACTGAAAACATGGTATTGTGGAAAAACACAACAGGAAAGCTTACGGTATACCTGAGCAGTCAAACACAGGCAAATATGTCTGGCAAACAAGACACCAATCAGAGACATGCAAAAAGTGTGCCTGGTATTAGGGTACCTATGCCCTTTAATAAGGGGGCAATGGCTCTACTGAGATCAATGTGAATCGACAATGCTATGCTATACAGTTCACTCATATCTGTCTGAATTCGACAGGATAAGAATCATTGGGATGTTGGGTGTGAGCCTTTTGGGTCGCCAGAAAATTGGGATACTCCAGGCCATCGGTTAAAAAAAAAAGGGGGGGGGGGCATTTCCAGGAAACCAGAGGATGCAATAGGGGGATGGATTTGGGCGACCAAGACTGTCAAAAGGGAATCAATGTCAGTTATTTAATCCAGTATGTAAAGAGGCCCAGGTTTATTTCCACCAAAAGGTTCTGTCAGCAGTGGCATCAGGCCTGCAACATCAGAGCATCACATTCTAACAAGAGACTAGTGTCAGTCAAACCAAGGGAATACTGCCCTGCCATTTGCATTAGTCTCAGTCCTGCACACAGTGGTGTGACAAACATGCAGCCTAGACCAGAAATCAATGTAACAGCACGATTATGTCAGATGAATCCCCATTCTGTTTGGATTTTCCCGATTGAATTATAAGGGTGTGATGAATGCCTTCCGCGAGGTTAGAAAAAGGTTTTATGGTTGAACATGACTGCTACAGTACAGGCAGTGTCATGATGTGGGGAGCAATTACAGCAACAGGGAGAGCAGCTTTAATCAGGATGAACGGGACACTAACTTACTATGCAGCACCACATAGATTAGATCCTGCCGCACAGTTGACGAACGGGTCCAACAATATCCAGGGCTACAGTTTCAACAAGATAACTCATGACCCCACACTGCCCGAATCAACTTTCAGTGTCTACAGCCTCACAATATCCCATTGTTGCCATACGAACAATGTATTTAATTTGTTTATGTTTTCTCTTCTTCTGTCCTCATTGGCGCAATGTTTGCACAATAACACTCCTTTGCTCTGCGAGTGTTATAGAAAATTAAGTTTCTTGCCAGGTGTACTTTGGCCATACATAAATTCGTCCAAAAATGTGGAATGACAAGTACGCCAGATCACGTAACTGCGAAAGTTACTACCATTAGAGTACATTTAATAGAGATACTAGTGAAGTAGAAAAAGCTTGCTCTAATAAAGGATATGGTTATCAGTATAGCTATTATATTACTTACCTACGTTTTCATAAAAACACATATTCATCTAATAGTTTGAATTATGAAAGTACAAGGATATGAATTATCTTCAAATGGCAATGAGTAGGTGTAAGCCATGCAGTCCAGACAATAATGTATTCTAATGTTTTTTTGCATTGACTACACAGACTTTGTTACTATAAATCGTATTGCCAAACACAACTTACTGCATGCACTCGTGCACATACTATCCTCCCATACTTCAGCACAAACGCATCTAGGCTTTTATAGGGGGGAAACATGGTGGTGATCTCGGACACTATGTAGGCCATACTTTTGATCAAGGTTTACCTGTCATTCTTTTTTCAATCTTATGCTAGTTTGTGGTTCTGCTCACGAAATGTCAATCAAAATAATGCCGAACTCCATACCCAGGGACAAAAGAGAAATTGAAGAGTGATTCTGTTAATTACCAAGGGACAGCCGTAAATAATATATTAGGCAAACTATCAGCCTAGGGCATTCTGACGTAAAAAGCACAAGTACTCTGCACATCTGATTTACAGTTTGGGCTCAAAACTGATAGCTCCACGGTCCAATGTATATGTACATTACTTGAATGTTCTGATAACTATGCATTCCACAATACATATTTTGTTAGTGTAGTCTTCCTTGACGCTACAAAACCTTTTGACAGGGTTGAGTTCATTAAACCTTTTCGCACTGCTGCTGAATAAGAAAGTTTTCCCTGTTGTATGTCGCTTATTACTGAACATCTAAACAAACCAGAAAGTTAGTGTCACCTGGAATTACAGTACATCTCAACCATTTCCTTGCAGTAAAGGCGTTAAACAAGATGCTGTTCTCTCGGCCATGTAATTTGGATTATACATTGATGAGTTAATCTTTAAATTAAAAAAAACAAACTAGGTTGTCACATTGGAAATACATTTATTGGTGCTATACGGTATCCCGACGATTTAGTTTATGTAACACTCTGCCCAGCCAACTTAATGGGCATCTCCCAGTAGGCCTCAACATCGGGTCACAATGAGACAAATCTTGGGCTCTTTATATTTCAGTCTACCATAAAGATGTTTTGATTCCAGGTAGAAAACGCGTCCAAGTGACATAAGGTTAGAATACTCTTTCACACTACTTAGTTATCCTCTAAGTCCAACTCAAATAGAAACAAAATGTGACGTTTGTCCCACTATGACTCAGTCACCCTACGTTACACTATGGAGGTTTCAAAACACCAAGAAAAACATTCTCAAACGATTGCTTTTATGCTGTGATGCTAGCAACCAAAATACGTTGTCATGGGTCCACATTTATTTCCTGGTCAGTTTGCTCCAGGTGTCCTCCAATAGTGAAAAAACTACAGGTTCCCAGCGAACATTGAGAACCGACCGCGAGCTCGTTGGAAATACTTGGCTGGGAACTGACTGGATTTACCCTGCCCCTTCTTTTTATATTGGGCTAGCCAGTTCCCAGCTGGCTAGGAGCTGGCTACAAGGACTACCTGGCCAGTTCCCTGCCATCATTATGTACAGGCATGAAAGGTTGCAACCAGTACTTTCCAGTCATAGTTGTGCACGTGTGGGCGATGATAACCAGCCGGTCTAATTTATATGAATGAAAATTGTATATAGTTGATTTTGTATAGGTGCCCGCCCCTATCCAAACATCTACAGGTTCACATCAAGTTCCCAGCCGTTTCCAAGCCCAATCTGGGAACCAACTGGAGACTTGCTGTGATTTCTTGTCTGCGAACTTGCTGGATTATGAACCCTACTTAATAAAATATGTATATCATGGTCGTACATCTGCCAACCAATTCAAGTGCTCCTACCTGTTTCCCGCCAGCCAAGCATGCATAAAGAATTATGAATGACACCAGCCACTTTCCAGCCAGCTAGGGATTAGCTGAGAACACTTTCGACTCAGGTTCCAGCAACCATTGCGACTGGTCAATTCCCAACCATCACAGTGCATGTATGGGCGATTTTGACGAGCTAGTTTTATGTTGTAGGGTCCACATCTTCTTGGTGATTGGATCTAGGTGCCCAGCCTTTCGACAGGACTGTATGCAGTACGACTGTATTTCGACAGGACAATTTTCAGGCAGTTTCCAGACCAAGCATAGATCTATTATGGATATGCTATATGGTGCAAGCTAATTTGCAGCTGCCTAGGAACTGGCTGGGAATATGTCCCGGCTAATTCCACTTTTTTCTTCTTTTTTTCTTTTCTTTTTTCTTTCCTTTTTTGTGCAACAAAGGTTTTTAAATATGGTAGTGACTTTATGTACTACTTCTAAGTTGATGTTGTTGTTGTTGTTTTTAATTACATATAAGGGCATCCCAATATTTTGCGCAACTTTGACATATGAGGGTAACAGGCAGGTTCAGAATGACTTTCTGTCTCTAGTATGCTGCAGAACCTTTATTCTTAAGATATTTTATGAATAGCTGCAAGGGCAAAACACCCAACTTTGACCACTATAAGAAAGAAAGAAAGAAAGAAAGAAAGAAAGAAAGAAGAAAAAAGGAAGAAAGAATATAAGAAAGAAAGAAGGAAAGAAAGAAGGAAGGAAAGAAATAAATAAATAAAGAAAGAAAGAAAGAAAGAAAGAAAGAAAGAAAGAAAGAAAGAAAGAAACAAAGACAGAAAGAAACAAAGAAAGAAAGAAAACACATCTGTACTTACTAGCACAACAAGATACTTCTTCATTACTACCGTGATTGGTGTGGTTGGGCCGAACACAGCAAAATGAGCTTTGCATTTGATCATTATATAATGGTCCAAAATTTTGTTGGTGGCTAGACCTTATTTTACGAATTAGTCTCAGTGCATAAAGTAGCATACAAATTATGTTGATCAGTAAAATGTTATAGTGGAATCGCAGCCAGGGCCATAGCCAGAGTTGCAAAATAGACGAGGCGAACACAGCCTAGGTAGGGGCGTCCAGGGCATGCTCCCCCAGAAGAAAAATGAATACCAGGGGCTTAATGATGCACTCTGAGAGTATTTGATGCCAAGTTTGACACATTTGTCTGATACAAAAATGAGTATATTTAGTTGCATTATTTCATGTTTTTATTCACAGTGTAACACTATGTACCATCATGGTCATTTGTGCAGGGCTGGTTTAATGTACAGACACAGAATTTGTCTACCTGGAGACGAAATCACGAATATATGATGCTATTCTCTTCCAGAGGCGGATTCAGACTCTTTAAAAGGGGATTCGGATTGCAAGTGCGGAAGGCACGAAGATGACTGCAGGGGGTCCGGAGAGTTTGAAAAATAGATATTCACAGACGCGTTTTCCTAGCATTGAGACTCTATTTTCACATGGACAATTTGATATGAGAGACACACAAAATTCACTAAACTGGGCTTTCCCGTTAGCTCTCATATTTCCTTTCAGAGTACGGCATACAGGGTTAGACAAGTCTCCAACTTTTTACAGGAATGCAGGGCCAGTGCTTCAACATTTCCACTGGTCCTAGTTTGTCCCCAATCATTCCAGTGAGCATATTTAATGTCACTGCGACAAGATAATAAATGCAGTTATTTCGTTCAAGTTGGTTCATCACACATTTCAAGTCTATACAGTGTAAGTCTACATTTTGATGAGCTCTGATTCTTAAAATTGAGATGCCATTGGATACAAAAATCATCTGTGAGAATAATATTGTTTCCGTATGTCTCCTTGTACTCCCTCAGCATTTAATTATGTATTGAACTCCAAACCATATAGAGCCAATACACCAAAGCAGAAAGGAACTACAAAGATCTGATAATTTTACAAGTACTGTATTTACCCATTTAGACTTTCAAAAGTCAAAAATCGAGTTCCTAAGTAAGTTAAGGTATCGAGATACAAATGTATACATCTACAGTTTTGCTGCTAAGTATACAGGGTGAAGTTGCATAGTCCTACTGTATCAGTTGATTCACATAAAGATCAACGATATATTGCGCTAATTGAAAAAACTTAAATGTAACAACATAAAAGAACTAGATATAGGAGGGCACCTATTTTAAATTCATTTCTCAGTAAAATGCAGTCTGAAGTTCAAAAAATGATGCTCTTTTGTTCCAACCACCATGAACATAAAATGTGTCCTCCAAATTGTCCATATCAAAGGCCCAAATCGGGATTTCAGTCAATATTTTTCAAAATAAATGTTAGTGATATGCAAATCAGCAAGGAGTGAAGGGAAGAGGGGGAAGGAAAATTCTGGACGAGGCCACTGCCTCGTCTGCCTCATGCTGGCTACGAGCCTGGCACCCTTCATGGGCTACTTCTTGTCTTAGGTGATGTGTCTGTAGGTTCATAAAAAATTCGCATCTGGGTATAAAGTAAAAGGTACAACTTTGTTTTAGATAGCCATCCAGCAGAAGAGTGTCGAAGTTCAGTGTGAGAATAAATTCTCTTGACCTACAAATTTTCACTCATAGAATTAATTAGCTACATTTACAGTTCACAACATGACTGATCGATATTCAAATCCAAATTTATTTTCTAAAGGTCCAAATTTCTAATTGGACAAATGCAGGAAATAAGTATAACACCGTGTCATTTTTTAATAATTCAAACACCGCAATTTAAATTCCTTATCATTATAGAATTGTAAAATCTGAAATATCTGTGATTCAATTCTGAGAAAGTTTAGGATTCTCTTTGAAAAAAATGTCAACTTCTAAAGAGAGAGAAAACAAAATTTGGGTAAAAGGATTACATTTATTAAGTACATCAGAAGGCCCAGTAATATCCTTTACCAATCAATGACCCCACTTCTTTAATTAAAAGACGAAGCTGACATTTGAAAATGTAAAATACCTTTAATTTTGTAACAATAAAAATACCGTTTCTTCCCGATATTTGATTTAACAGTGTTGAAGAACATAACACTTAGTGTGTACTTTGAAGTTTGGCTCTTATGCACTACAATGAGACTTCATTTATTTGACGTGATGATGATGATGATGATGATGATGATGATGATGATGATGATGATGATGATGATAATGATGATGATGATGATGATGATGATGATGATGAGTAGGAAGAGGAGGAGTATATTTTTGCAAAAAAATATTTTCAAGCTATAGTGTAAAGAGAAAAATGCTGACATAGAAGGTGATAGCAAGCAGTCCAACTTTTTAAAAATCAGGTAGGTCTTACATTTTGACGAAAAGAAATATAAACTAAATTTTGCTGAATATTATTATGCTCCCCTTTGAAGAAGGTGGGGCATATAGCGTTGCACATGTCGGTCGGTCGGTCTGTCGGTCGGTCGGTAGACTGTGGTTTCCGCACAATAACTCAAGAGGTTTTTAAGCTGGGACTTTGATACTGTACAGGTGTATGATTCTAGTCAAAAGCTAGGCAAAGTTTAAAGTAGAGTGACCTTGACCTAATTTCCAAGGTCACAGTGGTACCTGAAGTAACTTTAGTTTCTGCACAATAATTGAAGAGGTTTTTAAGCTAGGACTTTTATATTGCACAAGATTATAGTCCATGTTTGGTGCTAGGCGCAGTTCGAAGATAGATGACCTTGACCTCATTTTAAAGGTCAGAGAGCCACTTTAATGAATCTGGTTTCATGCTTTCTGCATGATAACTTATACCTTGGAGCTAGAACTTTTATATGGCACAGGTTTATGGTTCTCTGTAAGGGCTAGGTTGAGCTTGAAGATGGCTGACCTTGACTCAGTTTTCAGGGTCAAAGAGAGATTGTAGAATTCTGTGGTTTCTGCACAATAACTCAAGAAGTTTTTAAGTTAGGACTTTGATACTTTACAGGTCTATAGTTCTTGCTAAGGGCTAGAAGAAGTTTAAAGATTGGTGACCTTGATTTAATTACCAAGGTCACAGTGGTACCTGAGTAAACTTTGGTTTCCACATGAAAACTGAAGAGGTTTTTAAACTAGGACTTTTACATTGCACTGGATAATTGTCCATATTTGGGGCTAGGTCAAGTTTGAAGATGGATGACCTTGATCTAATTTCAAAGGTCACAGAGCCATTTGGTTGAATACTGTTTCTGCATGACAACTTGCATTTTAGAGGTAGCACACACTTTTATATTGCACAGCTTTATGATTGCCTATAAGGGCTAGTTTGAGTTTTAAGATGGATGACCTTGACCCAGTTTGGAGGGTCATACACAGACAGTAGACTTCCTGTAGTTTTTGCACAATAACTGAAGGTCAAGTGAAAAAGAGTGACCTTGCCCTAATATTCAAGGTCATAAAGCCACTTTGCTGAATATGGTTTCTAAATGATGAATAATTTTACAGCTATAACTTTTATATTGTCCAGGTTTTTAGTCGTCTTTTAAGGGCTAGGTTAAAGTTTAAAGATATGTGACATTGATGTATGATCAACGTTCACTAATTTTGTAAGGTTACAAGTGCCCCATCTACCTCTATCAATAGGGTAGCAAGGGCAAGGGTGATGAGGGCGGGGGGCATCTATGTTTTACAAACATATCTTGTTGTGCAGAGTATCAGTGGTTATGGACTTTCTTCTAGCAGTACACCAGGGAGCTAATGGACGGAACAACACAAATTTAAACTGCTGCAACCAGTGGTCTTTTAATTTTCAACAACTGATGAACAGATCAATGGATCATAACTAATGCGCTCAGAGACTAAAATTATGAAACTGATACAAGTATGGGTGCTTAAAAGTAATGAAGCTCAAATATTCTAATCTTATGCTTTATATTTTCCATTTTCCTTGTTAACAAAGATTTTTCCTCAATCTTGGTGCATGAATGTACCACTTACAAAACTTATCTAAACCACTAAAATGCATCATTTTGTCCTTCGAATCCCATGGATTTCCCGGGGGCATCCCCCCCAGCAAGGCTTCATATCCCTCGTCTGCTTGCAGATCCAATCTTTTTATCAGTTGAACCTCCCCCCCCCCATTATAACCTAGCCAATAAGGGGCACCTTCCACAATTTAATTAATGAGGAAACAGGTTTTAAAATGCTATCAGAGAGAAGAAGGGAAAGTGAATTGATCCTATTCTACAGTATAATGTACCGCCTTGCACCTTAATATCTGAGGAATCTAGTTGCAACCAATTTGTCTGAACTTAATAGGTATAACGTCTGATCATGCCAAAAATTGCCAAACATACATACGAAAACAAAAGTATTCTTGAGTTCATTTTTCCTTCCGGAATTATATTATGTGATGGGTTGCTATCTGTGCGTAATGCTGAGTCTACTTATGATTTCAAAAAGAGTCTTACCGTATCAATAATGTTGGAAAACAAGTATGATTTTCTATATTGGAAATTGTCGACTAGCCGTTATTCCTGCTTGGCTATGAATGGAATGGAGCAACCTACATGGAGACCTTCATATGAAAGGTCTGGTGGACTCACCTGAGTCTGCCTGTGGCAATGCAAATGAAGATTCTTTTCATTTTCCTTGTGAGTGTAACAAATACAGATTACACAGACATATCACAAAGCACAGTTATTAGATTAGCACGATTCACAACCAGACATTACTTTATGGCTCCACAAATTGCCCTTTTATCGAAAATGAAAGCATCTTTAAGGCCGTCTGACATCATTTAAATGACACAGGTAGACTCATAGCAGTGACATAAAAGTTAGACTTGCTCAAGTCTTACTGGACTGTCTTCCGTATTTTATTTAAAATCAAATCCATTGCAAGATAAAATTTTAAGTAAACACACGTGGTAGCCTAATTCTGTTACATTACAGGTAGGCCCTTCAAGTTACCTAGCTAATTGGCGTGGAACGTGTATATAACCAGATAACATTGACTCCATATGATTAGCACCGGGCGGTCTGCACTGTGTTTCTTATCACACAGACAAGCGAGCGGTCATAACGCACCCCTCTTCAGAAGCAGTTAATTGAGCTACTGTGTAATGAAGGATTAATTGCAGTGCACTGCGTCAGGCAGAGGGCCAGCTTGTTGCTGCTATGAATTATTCATGAGCAGTCAAGCACGGACCGATTCAAGGCCGTCTCAAATTCCTTGCGTTGACTGTTGTTTATTTACATGCCAGCACGCACATTTTATTGTGGAGAAATGTCAGTTCTTGCCGATGGCTATTTTGATCTTGCGTTAAAATGAATATTTTCCTTCTACCATGATTTAAATTAATGATCAGTCTGTTGCTTGTGACAATTTGAATGATGTAACTTTACAAAACTGGGCAAACATAGGGGTGATTTTATCGTCTTGATCTCGATCCTTTTTTAGCCTCCGCGCCATGTTGTTTATATCATTAGAGTGCTCAGAACCTTGTATATTTTAACAACAAGCTCTCCCACTGGATGAAACAAAGATATTTTAGCGGGAACCCCTTCAAAACTGCACTTCTATTTCAAACAGATGCATCATTATTTTAGTCGGAGACTACAGGAGCCCCGAATCCATCACATGGTGTTCGCCGTCCAATCAAAAAGTTTTTTTCGTGACGCTAACCAAGAAAAATGCGCAGACCAGCACCCAAGCAATTGTATTCACACAGGTTTGACCGCTTTGATCAAATCATGATTGAGATCGATATATTTCCTTTGTTAGGGTCTAGGGCAAGAGTTTTTGTTTAAATTGACAAAAGAGCCACATAGAAATGCAGAGGTCTTAATGGACAAAACTTTAATCATGACGTGGATCATTTTGCATTAATGCAAAAATAAAAAAGTTGTGGCACTGATTTGACTTCTAAGATCCCGAGAAACCCTGGATATTGTGACGTCACTCCCACCGAATTGATGGTAGTCCACAGTGGGCTTGTGCAAGTTTAACAAGTCTCTGGTGCAGCAGCCGGAGGGAGACGGTCAGGTTTGTCTCGCTTGAGTGGCCAGTGACTAGCCATGCATTCATCGAAGACCACTTTTCACTCAGCCTTATCGCAATGATAATGGGATTAGAACTGACGGGGACTCAATAGCTGCTACTGTTGAAACCGACACGGCGGCAGTGTCGACCAGTTAAAAAAAACTAAACAAAACAAAACAAAACAAAACAAAAACAGTAGGTCCTACTTGATAACACCGTGTAGTTGGCATAATGTTATTCAGTTAACTTTGTGGAGGGGAAGATGTATCTCACTTCTGGGTGCGACCGCGGGATGGGAAAATAGGGACATGCACCAGGGACTTGTGCAAGTGTACATAAAAGTAGGTATACCAGTATATATGTATATTTAAATGCAAAACAGTTATTATTTCTAATATCTAAATCAAGATATAGTGGGAATAATTACCCCAAACCCATTTGTTGTCTGTGGAGGCTTGTTCTGGTTCATTTCTCCAAGCTGTGTGGCAGTGCTACACTATCTGTCTTGTCAGGTATAGTCCCATCTCTTACAAGTGTGTCGAACAAGTGTATCGTCTTTCTTGTTGTGCATTGTCCAAATGCACCTCCTTTTTTGCAAAAGGGATTAACATAGGGCTATTCCATGATTCGATTTTTTTTTCAATAAAACATGCTTAAACCAATCCAATTTCCTGCCTATACCCGTGAGCTGAGCAACCAATGACTGTGATTCTCACTATCTCATGATGCTACGGAAAGAGCAGCTGCATAACTTAATAATATTTTTGCTTTGTTGACTGTTTACAATTCAAATAGAAAACCGGACTTTGGTAATAGAATATATTTACATAAAAATTGTAAACAACTTTAAAGGTGGGACCACGCTGACAACGCCCTCCGCTTTTTGTATTTTGTTTGTTTTGTTTTTGAATGTTTGTTCGCTTTTTGTTTTTTGTTTTTTTGTTTTTTGTTTGCTTTTTTGTTATGTTTGTTTGTTTGCTTTTTTCTTTTTTTCACAACCCCAAAAAGGTATGTTTAACCGGAATGCAGTGACTATATTATATGAACATGTTTTTCAGGCCGAGTACTCAATATAACAGCTTGAAAAATACCAAAGTGACAACGCAGACGTATTGTGAGGAAAGTGCCCTTAATCACTGCCAAACATGTCAGAACTATGGGGTCTACCATGACAATCATCATGAACGACATTAAAATTAGTGAATTTGAAAATACAGTTCAACAAGCTTAGCACACATCCAAGGTATTATTGTATAAATGAAGTGATTTAACTTATGGAAAACACACGATCCCACTGTCAAGAAATTCACTCAAGGCAAAAGTAAGGAAAAGTTGATAGCGAATAAATGTACGAATAAAATTACAAAAATGTTGAAATGCAGAGCGTTCTAGTGCGAATTAGAAAATATTTAGTATCGTAAGATGTATTATTGTAGCCACATACTGCTGTGTAAACGGTGCAGCATTTATGTTGAAGAACGAAACGAACCAGTGACGAATTGTCGATTCAAAATGGTCAAATAATAAATTTAGAATTCAATGAAGCTAAATAGGTATACTTTTTCCAAGCGATTAAACGAATTATGAACCTTGAATATTTCATTCTTGCACGCAAATACAAATACCAGACTCTTTAAAGGTTCCAAAAGCCCAAAGGTAGATTTTGTTCAAAGTGAAAGACTAGGAGTGTTATAGCACTTTTGTAAAGAGAATTTGCCATATTCGCACAGATTAATAGCTTCATTTGGTGAAAAAGTTGCACATAAAGACACGAAGTTGACAACTTCGTGCCCTTTTCTGGCCATCAAGCGGCCGTAATGTTATGGAAGGGCGTCAATGTGATAGATTGGCGGGTAGCGATAGAGAAAGCATGAGCAGTAGTGACGCAGAGAATGATCTGAATTTCAGTTGTGGCCTTTTCCTAAGAAGACCTTGTTGACAACAAGGCAGAAGATGTAAGGTTAGGAAGGCAGAAGGACAGAGATATTAAGCTTTAATGGAAGTAGCCACAGACGGGCTACGACAAAGCCGGTCTTTGCCGGTGGAACTGAGGCTGAGTCTGTTGCCAGTACTATCTGACTACGCCGTAGTTGTCACGGAAGTTAACCAAAGCTGGCGATTGGAAAATTTATACTGCTATTGATAAGGGTGCGTGTGAAAAGTCATTCTGTGTAAATTTCTATATAAGTGACTGGTTGAAGATTACGGCAGGCCATCTTGCCAAAGGCAATACTAGCAATATACGCTGCACACTAAGAAATGTGAACTTAAAGCCAATTGAATTTGAAACCATAGGCCTACGTGCAGCGGACTTTTAATTATATTCTATTTAGTGATTGGTAACAAGGCTTGCACACATGAAGGCAAAGAGTCTCATTGAAAAGCATAATAAGTCCGGTACATGCCTAAATGGATTAACAATGACTACTGCAGCATGCTGCAAACTTCAAAACAGGGGAATACACACACTTGACCAGAGCATGAATACACAGAAGCCACACAGCGGTGCTACTGTTTTGCTTGCTCTACTCCTAGCGTACAGGGTATACTGGTGGTACTAGCAACCGCGCAAAATGGCCTGCCTTCTTGCGTTTAAAAATATTTTTGTTGCAAAAAAGGGCAATCGGAACAAGTGCATGACCTAAATTAAGTATGAATCCCTTTTGCATAAAAATAGGAGAAAATAAAGCACTGTGCAGCAGAAACAGGGTAGGAGTCACTGAATGAAGACAACTGTACACAAGTCACAAGACAGCAAATCATCGCTAGAATAAATAGCATGGCTTCCCATTATAGGCTTTAATCTGGAATTAGTAAAGAGACCTAAACTTCAACCAGTCACTTGTATAGGACTTTTGAAAAACATCCCTTTCAGTATAAACTTCCGAAGCGCAAGGTTTGGTCTTGTTCCCTGGCAGCTACGGCATGATCACATATCAGCGCTGGGAACAGACTCGATCAGTCCCAGTTGCACCGGCAAAGACCAGTTTTGTCATAGCCCTTGGCTCCGTCCAACATCGGTTCACCATGGGCGATGAGTTCAGACTGGACAAGCGGGGACAGCTTCTTGTTTGCATCCCAATTTCAATCCAGTAATCCATGAGCACACTGACATTCACTGCTGCCAGTGAATGTTTACAATAGGAGTTGGTGTAGAACCTCCCTTCCGTGACGTGAAAGACCCCAGTTGTCAAACTATTGAATTAGTGTCTTTTTGTCCAGAACATTTCCAAGTAGTCATTACCATATTTCGCAGCCCTACCTCGTTACTCACCATATCCTATCACTGTCTAATCTATATACATATGGAAGTACTATTGTCCACGTAGCGCACGTTCTTCTGCAGAATTTCGACATAGGCTGTATAAGCCCAAATAAATCAAAGGGTCTTCAGCAGTTAACTACTCAGGACATGTTTCAGACCCTTATCCCGTGCATATCTCTCTAAATATCGGCTCCTTGACTAAGCCAAATATTTAGCAAAGACAACCCACATAATAATGAATAAATATGAACGTGACAAATGAAGAATTAGCTAAACAAGTGCAGTTTTGCTTATAAATGCAGAGCTCCATTAAGAATGAAGAATACCTGTCAAACCAAACATCATTACTAAATTTGTATAGTACAAGTTAAGATAAGGACAATTCAACTTACCCCTGAACTAATATGTACCCTATCTAGCTGGATAACTTATCTTAGTTAAACTACCTGCCAGTGTATAACTGAAGTAGAAACAAAGTGGGACATTATTTTCAGTCCCAGTGATTATGAAATGAACAGTTGCAGCTAGACCACCCGTACGAACCTAGGGAAACCCTAACAAGTACCACAACAATGGGCATTCTGCACCAGAAATGTAAAATAAACCCATCATGACACCTACACCTCACTTTGAAAGTCTCTAAGTAATAAAGCTCTATTTCGCTGCCGACCCTGAGTCAATGTTACAACACAAGGAGTCAGGTTTGTGATTTTGAGTGAATACAAACTTGGATAAAGATTTTTTTTTCATATTTTCAGTAAATGTGTACTCAGGCATGTCAGGAAAGAATTAAAGTCATCAGCATTTAGGTCAAAAATATGTCATCAAAACAAATTGTTCTTGAATAAGATTTTAAGTACAATTTAGGAAACCTGTAACTGTTGTCGGCCGCTGCTTTCTACCGATAGCCTCTGGGGTTTAACCTGACAGAGAATATGTAAGCCAAAAATTTCTGAAAGTGAAAATTAAAACCGAATGATGCCCAAAGATAAAATAAAGTAGCAAAACAGGCAAGTCCAGTCTGTAAAATTATTGCAGCCAAACTTTCTAAGAATCTTTGGATATTGACCGCAACATTTGTAGGGCAAGTCAGAAAAGAATGAAGGTCAGTGGTGTTTAAGTCTAGAAAATGTAATCAAAATATAATTTTTCTTAACCGGATGCTAAGTACAATTAGGCAAGCCTGTATTTGTCGTAGGCCGCTGCTTCCTACCGATAGGCCATGGGGTTTAGCCTAACAGAAACCAAGCTAAGGTGAAAATTAAGACATAGTGATGCCAAAAGATAACATTATGTAGCAAAACAGGCTATAACAGAAAGTATTGATGCTTGATGAGGGGCAGCCACTATTAATTGAGACGCTATTCCAAAAGAATGAAATTGTGAATAAAGCGTATATTGCGTCATCGCCAATGCAAATTTTCTGCACAAAGCGCTATAACAATTTACCTTCTTCAATTTTCATATAAATATTGCATTTGGCGAGGGAGAATTCTAAAATGAAACTGTAATATGACAGAAATTCATCATCAGAAATACAACGCATGCATATAAATTTCCCGTCACAAAACACGGATTTAACGCTTAACAATCATGGGGGACGTACGGGTCCTATCACTGTCAGATGTTCATTTCTCACAAAATTAGCGGGTTTTTTTCGAGTAATTTAAGTTTTCCCTCTGCCCTTAATAAGTATTCTTTTATTCCAAAATATTACTAATATCCCGCTTGGCCACATAGGTACCGACTCGTATCTCGCCAAGCGAGACCAGGTAATCAGGTTTGCTGTTGTGGCGGGAAATTAATATGCATGTCTCGTATTTAGCCTATGTCGCCAGCATCGAGTCATCTGTGCTTGACATATTGCGTTGCTTATAGAAATGGGTGCGAGAACAAGCAAAGTGGATGTTGAAAAGAGGGGAAACCCAGCCACCACTTCATTCGGCAACCTGGACATCCCAGAAGAGGTGCTAGATAGTGTGTATCCATTTGAAAATCTTGTACTCGAAGGTGGTGGAATAAAGTGCAATTCCTATAGCGGGGCCTTGCAGGTGAGACTATTATACTGTAATTGAAAATTGCGCTTGAGTAATTGAGTAAATAACATACCCTGCATGAAATGATATCATTTTACACAAACTCGTGGACAGCAACAATTGTTTTAAATTGTAGCTCATTCCTTCTTCTTTATCGCAAGTTTCCCAATTGTAGCTAGCTTTTCGTGAGTAAAACAGCATTGGTATCCGTCAAATAATATTTTAAACAGAATACATCACATGTATATTCCTGTTTTGCGACACACTTTATAGGCCGCAGGTATTCATAAATATTGCTTGGCGTGGCAATTACAACCTACATCACAAATGTGATATGTTACAGTGAGTGTAGCAACAGATTCCCATGCCCCAGTATAGGTCTACCTCATTGCATTGCATAGCGGATAAACGTTGAAAATAGGCCTAGGATATATTTTTTGTGATGAATACCCTATCTAAATAAAATAAAGAAAAGCTTACATGGTTGGAAAGTGCGTTGCAATTTTTTCTCACCCGGGATCGTTGTTGGAGCGAAAAATCACGAGTGACATGCAGTCAGTCGTGATTTTGCCCACCAACAACAGTCTGTTGTGAAGGCAAAATTACTCCCTCGCAGTCATGTAATATTCTCTATTTCTTTTATTTTTCTATTGAAATAGAAAATTTGATTTAGTTAATACTGGTTTTCGTTCAGCAAAACCTATTTCAACAATTTCGCTTGGGTATGCGAATGAGTAGTTTCGTTTGATTTAGACTAAAACATACCTCAAACAGTTTCTATCAAGAATAAATAATTTTCTCAAAACGAAACTGGAGTCACAAGTCACGCCACTTTGTTCTTCCTTGGGTCTCCCATGCGTTTTGACTCCATCGAACATAAAACTCAGCGGAACCAGTTCCAGTTATTTAAGCAATACCATATCCCTGACAAGTGACTCATAGTCACGAAACCAGATTTGTGCTCTGATAAACGAATGTGTGATTTCCTGACAGGTTTGGTTGACCGAGAAAAAAAAAAAAAAAAAAAAAAAAGAAAGAAAGAAAACCTCTTCCAGGTCTTGTAGACGGAGTAAGTTTTACCATCCCATGCTGGATACGAGTGACGTAACTTTTAGGGACCGGTATTGGCAAATTCTTTTGTGTTGGAGGCTGAAATACAACCTCTCCTGTATTAAATTGTACATCTAGTCTTTCTAACCTTTGAGTGAAAGTAAGGTTATGGTTGAATGAATCGTTTTAAATTTTATTTGCAGGCTCTGCAGGACGTAGGTATCCTTACGAAAATCACGAGGTTCGCTGGAACCAGCGCCGGGGCCTTGTTTGCTACCTTGATGTGTCTCCGGATATCCCCAGAGTCAGCAACTAAGATCTTAATTTCAGACGTCAACCAAAAACGACTGGTTTTCAGTAACAGCTTTGCTATGCTCATATGCACATTGCCCAAATCTGTGATAATAAATACACTTTAATAAGTGAGAACATATGCCTAGCCACATACATATCATTTGAGAGCTAAATCTCAGTTGTCCTATCATCACACATATCACTAGATTTTTTGCGGCGTTTGGACACTTAGGCGGCGGTGGGTGGGGGGTGGCGGCAACAGGCGGTCGATGGCTCTGAACAGCAGCCATTGGCGGCGCTGGATGGCGGTTAACGCCGCCGTCTGCCGCAGACGGGTGCACACATTCTCACCTCTTGGAGAGTCTTAATAGAAATGGGCGGCGATACTGTCTATCACCCCTGACCACAGCGCAACGCAGACCATCTCCGCCTTCAGCCGCAGACAATCTCACATTAATCCAGGGAGCATCTGTTCCTTTCAGTTGTAAGCCACGAGAACAAATCTGTGCACTTAATAAACAACTGTATGCACTTATGGGCTCAGGGTGAGTGACAATAAAAGTCAGTATGTATATATACAGAAATCCACAGTAGTGCCACCAAGCAAATAACTTTTTTTACCCTTCCATAAGGAACGAGTCCACCAAATTTTAGGTTAATCTGAGTCTTGTTTCTGGAGTAGAAGCTGAAAATAGCGCAACACACACACACACACACACACACACACACACACACACACACACAAATAATAATAAAAAAATGAATAAAATTGCAGTGTCACCCAGTTAACAAAATAAGAACTAGGAGTGTCCCTCTGTAATATCAAGGCAACCGTGTTTCTTTTTGAGAATAAGAGTTGTAGCTCAGCTGACTTGTCAGTAAGCTGAGCTTATCTTATGGTCCTCGGACCGTCGTCCGTCGTCCGTCACATTGGTATTGGAACATGAATGTTGATGTTTCGGTAACTCTGGAATCTCTTTGCTGTCATTGTTGGGTTTGATATTTTTGAATATGGGTAATGTTTTTCTATATAAGTGTATCATAGTAGAGACGTCCGTGTGTAGAACTTCAATTGTTTAGTGAGGGACTTGTAGAAGTCTACTCCTTGCATTTGATACTCTATAACAGTAATTCAATCACTTAACTTATTAATTAGATAATATCCCAGATGAATAGATATCACAAAAACGATATACGCCTACTTTCTATGTTTGCTGTAAACTCAGCTGACGACCTAGTCAAAAGAACCAAAATAGTGATAGGCCTTCTAATTCTCCTTTATCTTTTGCAGAAGTAATACAATTTGAATTTTGAGTGGTTGGGCCTGTACATATTGGAAAGACTATAGTCTGTATTTAAAGAAGAATTTTTCAAAGGTTGAGAGGACTGGTTTAAAACCACCAGTTGCCTTTAGTGGGTGACTGCCTGTCTCAAGTCACGTGTGAAATTTGTTTTTTCACATTGGTATTGGAAGATGAATGTTGATGCTTTGGTAACTGTGGAATGTCTTTGCTGTCATTTTGGGTTTGTTATTTATGAATGTGGGTCATGTTTCTCTACATAAGTGTATCATAGTAGAGACATCTCTTGTCCGTCCGTCTGTCGTCAATTCACATTTTCGACTTTTTCGAAACCGTCAGCCAAATCCACTTCAAACTTGGTGGGGATGTGCCTTGGGTGGGTGTCTACCAAGTTTGTTCAAATGGGTACGATCCAGTGATTTTTGGATTTTTTAGGAATTTGTTTATTCTCTACTTCTTCCCCAGAACCGACACTTAGATTAAGCTTAAACGTGGTGAAAATGTTCCTTGTGGAAGGGTGAAGCAATGTGGTTCACTGTGTTGGAACGCTGCGGATTTCCTGATGTTTAACAATTTTTTTTCAATTCGGCTACTTTTCGGTTAATGCACCTTTCCTATTGATTACTATGTTAGTCAATGGGCGTTCTAATGCTAATTTACATTTTCGACTTCTTCTCCAAAACCGTTATCCAGATTTGCTTCAAACTTGGCGGGGATGTACCTTGGGTAGGTGTCTACGAGGTTTGTTCTAATGGTGGTGTTCCAATGATTTTTTAATTATTTTTTTTACAAAAGCTTTAATAGGAAAGTTTCATATGGGAATTTCCTATAATGGTTATAACTTAAATAATTCTGGGCAGATTTAATTCAAACTTTGTGGTGAGGTGTCTTGGGTGGATCTCCACCAAATGTGTTCAAATGGTCACGCTCTAATGATTTTTTTAATGATTTTTTTTGTTCTTTTTAGGGAAAACCTTAAAAACTATTCTCCTCTGGAACCGCGCATCCAATTGCCTTGATAGCGTAGAAAGAAACTCCCAGGGACACTTAGTTCTCAATTTGTTCACCAGGTGGCGCTGCAATATTTTTTAAATTTTTGAATGAATATTTTTTATGGTTTTGCTTATTTTTCACTTGTTCTGAGAACCGTCACTTAGATTAAGCTGAAATGTGATGGATATTTTCTTGTGGAAGGGTCAAACAATGTTGTTTACTAGATGGCACTGCTTTGGATTCCTGATTTTTGAGGATTTTTTTCAATTCGGGTACTTATCGGTCAATGCAGCTTTACTACTGAATACTATGTAAGTCAATGTGCATTCTAATGCAAATTCACAGGACCACTAACACGAATTTACTAATTTACTGTTTACTTGATAACTTGAGTTCTGATTTGAGTTAATATCGTGATGCTGCAAATGTTAGTGTTTCTGTATGAAGGTCATGCTTAGACAGTGCATGAATGACCTTGACCTCGTTTCTGGGGTGAACTTGAGAACTACTTGAACCTTGATGTTGCACATGTTAGCGTTCTTCTATAAAGGTCAGACTTACTTAGAACATGGGTGACCTTGATCCTTTCCCACGTTCACAGAGCTGCAAGTGTGATGAATGTGTAGGTCAGCTGAGCATGGGCTGTTCACACAGACCTCTTGTTTTAAGATTTGTCTCAAAAAGGGATTAAGAAATCATAAAAAATACAAAAATCACTGGAGCATATCCAGCCTGGTAGAAACAATCTCAAGGTACATTGCCACCAAATTTGCAGTCAATCTGGCCAACGATTTTGGAATAGAAGTCCAAAATGTGAATAGCATTAGAACGCCCATTGACTTACATAATAATGAAGAGGAAAGATGCATTTACCAACAAGTAGCCGAATTGAAAAAAAATCGTTAAAAATCATAATTCCACAGCAGTGGCACCTTGTGAAAAATTTTGTTTGATCCTTCCATGTGACATATCCACCAAGTGTCAGCTAGTGACGGCTCTAAAGAAGAAGTTGAAAGTTGCAAAAGACAAAAATCATAAAAAATTAGAAAAAAATACAGCACCACCTGGTGGACAAATTAAAAGCTAAGAATTCCTACAAATGTTCCTGTGTGATATCAAAGCAATTGGGTAAGTGGTTACAGAGAAGATTTTTTATAATTTGCCTAACCCGCCACCCTCAAAAAATTAAAAATAAATAAAAATTAAAAAAAAAATCACGAAAAGGTTACAAAAAAAAAACAAAAATAATAATAATGATAATAAAACGTGACCATTTGAACAAACTTGGTAAGGACTTTCCACAGGAACATCTCCACCAAGTTTCGAGTGAATCTGGATTACAGTTTTGGAGATGTTGAAAATGTGTATTGTGGACAGATGGAAAATGGACTGATGACGGACAATGAAACATCCTATAAGCCTTGTTGACTAACACGTCAGTTAACCTAAAAATTCATTTATACAGGAAAAAGATTCCATAAGGAGGGTTGCAAGTGATGAGTCACGTACCTGAGAAACATTTTTTTTTCTTCTGGTGGACTTGTTTCTGCATATATACATTTATTCATAATTTATGTATGAATTTATGGCTAGCCACTGTTCTGTGATGTTGTCAGAATGGAAACTACGTATTTCACGGATTATGAACCAATGATTTTGTGGTCAGTATGGTTCTATAAAAAATTACATGTAACTTTCAGGAATGATAATTGATTTTTTTAACCAAGTGTAGAATGGTTGATATGGAGCTTTATTTCATTGAAAGTGCTGTAGAGTGGTTGATAAAGACAAGTTGTAATTTGCTTCATACAAGTACTGCATTATATAACTTTTCGTTGTTCATAGGGCTTAAAGCTACAACATATGTACTGTCACAAAAATGATTATTTATTCATTTCATGCAGTACCTTGTAAATGGTCCCACAGGGGGTCCCAATCAAGATAATATTTCTTTAATTAGGATATATTGGTTCATAATTTGTGAAATACCTACAGCTTGCATTTCGATAACATTACAAACAACGACTAACTATAAATCCATAAATAAACTATGATTTAATGTGTGTGTATATGTATATGTATATATATATATGTATATATATGTATATATATATGTATATATATATATATATATATATATATATATATATATATATATATATATATATATATATATATATATATATATATATATATATATATATATATATATATATATATATATATATATATATATAAGAAAGAAGTCCATCAAAAGAATATGTAAATCTGATTCTCAAGCACCTCACTAATTACTTGAAACCCTGCCTGATGGATTCTTTTTCTTGCCAATATGTATTTTTAAAAATTATCATATTTTTGTGAAAAATCGTTTTTATTTTATTTTATTTTATTTATTTATTTATTTTTGTTTATGTTTCTGCTACTTTTTCTCTGCATTTATTTGTCAACATGTAAAGAGAACAAACAAGGAAACAAAAAAAAAAAAAACAAAAAAAAAAAAAAACAAAAAAAAAGGGGGGGGGGGGGGAGGGATTCCTTCATCCTCATTTTCCAAATTATGCCTGAGAACCAGATAATTAATTTTGGATGGGCTAATATGAACAGTTTGTAAAATGACATTGAAATTGTATCGTATATCAGTTACAAGCTAGTGCATGTACATGTATACGGCTTTCATATTCATGATGTCGTGTCATGGGGGCATTAAAGTTGCTTATTCTGGCCTTGACAATTTGATAAATGAAACCAGTTACAAGTGCACCGGTGTATGCACATGGGTACAAATTTACATATATTTATTCTGGTAATGATGTCTTGATTAAGAATTTGTGAAGGATATATATCCACATGTACATATATATGTTTGTATAATTATATACACCCAAGAACAGTGTGTGTATGTGTGTGTGTGTGTGTGTGTGTGTGCGTGTGTGCCTTTTCATTATGGATAGTCATACATTATGTGTGTCTGCGGATGTACATGTTTATATACAGATTGACTTTTATTATCAGTCACCCTGGGCCCCATAAGTGCATACAGTTGCTTACTAAGTAGACATATTTGTTCTCTTAGCTTACAACTGAAAGAAACAGATGCTCCCTAGACTGATTGAAGTTTGTCTGTGGCAGCAAGGGGCGATCGGCGGAAATGGGCAGTATCATTGCCAACCGCCTTTCATTCCTATTGAGACTCCACAGCAGATAAGAATGTGTGCGGCGTCTGCGGCCACCCGCGGCGATTGCCGCTCTACGCCACCATACCCAGCCCATCGCCGCCGCCAATGTGCCCAAACGCATAATAAAAATTCTCCATGTGTATAATCAACGCCTGGCTAGCTCATAGAGCTACCCCAGGTCCTGCAAAATAGTCTTGGACGTCTAGAACATGTATTTACATTTTGGCATAAAGCGGTGTAAGGGGTTCTTTCCAAAGACAATTAAAGCATAGGAACTCTCTTTATATCGGCAGTTAACTCCTTGAAGGGAACCTTAAGCAGCTAGATACCAACTTTCGGTATGTGATTCATGTCAGTAAACTCCTTGAACGGAAAATTAAGCAGCCAAATCTCAACTTTAGGTATGCGATTCTAGTGGCATACAGACGGAATATCAGAAAGTGTACAATCATGCTGTTTGCGCCACCACCAATCCACTCAGCAACAGGTCTTCATATTTTGTGCCCCTCGCCACATGTGTTGTACTTTCAAACCAGCTTTGAAAAGCTTAACTTCTAGCCCTCTGTTCACTTCAAATATTGATATACAACATTTCAAGTCTAAGCCGGGCATTCCATGTGAAAAGTTAGTTGTAAGCAGTACCGTGGTGCCTTCTCTTCATCTGAATACACACATAGTTTATGCAACAAGCATGACATTCTCTGATATTTTGCCACGTCAACAAAGGCCATCCATCCGTTCAAATTCCTGTTGCATTTTGGATGGCTTTGCAACAGAAGATATTTCAATATACATGATCTCAAACTGAAATCAGTGTACAGCCTGTTAAGATATGCATCAAGACTAAACTTTTACTAATTTATTCCTAATCCTGACCAGGAAAAAATTGCACCAAGACTAAACGTTGAATACACAGATTAAAAAAGTGCCTTGCAGTTACCTTTACCAGCTGTTCCAGCAAATCTCCAATTGCATTTGACCTTATGTATTTCTTAAAATTCTTAATTTTACCATCAAAATCACTCCATACAGATCCTAGGGAAATACCACAAAGTTGATATGTAGTCTCCTGGACCAAATACTTTGATCCTGTAGGCCCATAATTATACAATGAGGATAGAGGGGGTGGATAGATATCCATCATTTATGGCATGTTCATCATGTGGCAAAAAGAATGAAGATACCCATACAGATATCTGAATTAGACTTGAAATACCGATATCTGCATTAGAAATACACATATCTGAATTAGAAACACAGAAAACTGTATTTCTAAAACAGATATCTGCATTTGTAATTCAGATACCTGAATCAGAAATATCATTAACTGTTTTCTAATACAGATATGTGTATTTAAATACAAACGTCTGCATTTTAAACATAGATATCTCCATCTGTGAATATCTGCAGCCTTTTTGCCGTAATTTACAGGTAATTTTAGTCAGTGATGTCTCTGTGCTTCAAAAAATATGATTTGACAAATATAACAGCGCCATTTGTTTAGCAATCGTAATGACATATTACCATGCCTGCACAATTAGCCTTGTTTTCTTTAGTGTTTGACTGATTGATGAGGATTTTTTTCAAATCAAGCTTTTTGAGAATAGGGAGTTCTATATTTATTCAGATTGACCAACTGATGAGAGTTGAAGGGCAAAATACAAATAGTGTAATAATTTATTTCCTTATTTCCTGGTGGTTTGGTGTTAAAGGTGCGTCCGTGTATCAGATAAGGCTCACTGGCTCGCACTCCTCCCTGGACTTGTGGGCACCTGGGGCCAAGTTGCCACTAGTGTTGGGAGGAATGGAGTCATCCCGCATTTAAAAAGATCAAATGTTCTGAAGGTTCAGTGTTGGGGCGTTCGAATGTTCCGCAAGTTCAATGTTATTTAAGGGTAAACTATACTCAACGCCAAATGAAACAAAGGGACATCCATTTTAGTTCACCATGGAATGCATATTCTTCCTGGGAACTCTCAGGATGTCTGGTATGTAATTTAGTTGCTGCAGCTGTTTACTAGAATGCAAAAACTGGGTCTAACCCATTTTCTTATGAATAGGGCAATGTATTGTTGGCAATCTGGTATGCACTGAGCTCATCTGTAGTTTCGTCAACAGCGGGGGACTTGTGCCAGAGGGGATTCTTCCAATGGGCGAGGTATTTGTTACATGATAGCTGACTGAGGACTTGTCACATTTGTACCCTTCCCTAATTCTTTACTTTAGAAATGTATCAGTATCATGTCTATAAAAGATAAGATGTATCTCATAGCAATTGGTCGTTCATTGTGTCAGATTGGCAACAAGATGGTAAGATCAGCACAAGTTTGCAAACGTGTACGTTTTCCTAATGCATGAACAAAAGCTATGCCATCAAGGAACCCCATTTGCTTGACCATTTGCGGTCGACAGTACAGGAGTATAAGAAACTATCATGATCGTACCATTGCCAATGACTCGAGAATGGCCTAAGTCTCCCCTGGTCAGTGCACGACAGCAGAGGACTATCAGACAGAAAAGGGGGCAAAGACTGACATTCATGTTTTGAATTCGCTATCTTCAAATCAGAATCTGAGTGGGAGTAGGCAACAACTAAAATGGAAAATAGAGATCAGTTATCTTTAATATGTTTCCCTTCGGGGCTTTCTCCTGGTTACTGGCAAAATGTTTATCCTTACAGTCCCAAAGGGCTTTCAGGTGATTTGCCATTTGTGAACGAAGAATTTTGCATACTTGAATACTGCCTCTACATCTTCTTCTTTGGACGCTTGGGCCATAGCTACTTCGGCAACAGCACCATCAGCTGTGTTTCGGGAGCAAACGTTGCTCTTTGGCTTTTAGTTGCAACGTGGCATACATTTTCTGTTCGACTTTAGTTTTCTAGAACGTGGCCATTGTTTGACTCAATATTTTACAGAATGTTTTGTTATGTCTCTTCGATATCTGTCATATGCAGAATGGAACCCTTGTGATAGCAAATTTATTGGTAGGCTGACAAATTCTATATTTGCAGCTATATAGGCAACAATGTGGTAGTTTGAAGTGAATACTGTCGCCGTGCCTGTTTGAAAACTAACCGTTGCTCAAAGGTACAGGCCAAGCAGATAAGATGATACTTGACAATTTTGTATCACTCTTCAGGTAGACAAACAGACTTATGCCATATAAAGCCTTTGCAGATGTAGCAAATAGGCCTGCCAATTGGTGGCGAGAACCTGGAAATGTTGACTTGCCAAATATTTCGTTTAAAACTTTCTCCACCCTGTACAGCCTATCATAAATCCTTTTTGGCATGTTCCCAGTGGTCTCTGCGAACAATAATATCACAGTAGACAGGATTTAGCGTTGTATCTTATTCTATGAGAATGTTAATGGGAGATCTTTCAGCCGACTGCTTATATTAACAAAATATCCATCTCCAGATGACCCTTACCTTTGACCATTGTAGAGACAGTTGGCGCATGAAGTTCTTTCGGGGTTTTGGAGAAGTTCAGTTTGGCTTTTGCAACACTCATAATACTAATCAAGACGTGACTGCGTTTAAATCTAGAAACATTAATGTCATTAAACATGATACATTTACTATTGGAGTCTTCATAAATTTGTTGAAAGCATTCGATACCATACACTACAAAGGTTTGCTTAAAAGTTAAGAAATATCAGCACGCTGGAGACTTTCCCTTAGAACTGGGAACAAGTACATGCATGAGCAGGCACAGCATGCAGTCAAGCTTTATCACCGATACACAATTAAGTGGTAAGGCATTGAATTAGTGATCCAGTCCCAGATGACAGCAGATGTTGATCATTTGCTTTGTCTACCATATGGGTAGAGTAAGAACCCTGCTGTCCTTATGAGCATAATAATCATAATGTGCATGCCAAGGAACAGATAAAAGCTTTACCTAGACCTCCCATTGTACCCGACCTGGCCTTTCATCTACTAGGGGTATTGAGCCAGCCTGCCTCTAAAGCAGTGTTCCATCATGATGAAATTCGTGGCGTGGCCTTTCAATGGTATGAAAGTTACGTACAAGACAGATAGATAACAACTTGCAGTTTACAATGGCTACTCATCCAGTCAAAAACTATAGTATTTGGTGTTTTCCAGATTCAAGACTTGGGCCTTTTATTTTCTTAATTTATTTGAAAGATTTATATTTATCAGCTGTTCATTATTTTTGTGTTTTTTTGCTGAAGATACAAGTGTTTTAATGTCAGTGAAAAAAAAATGATGATGTTGGGTTGAAATTGGATGATGAATTATCAATATAAGGTATCTGGTTGTAGTTTAATAGATAACCTGTTACACTTGAAAAAACTAAATTTATTTTATATTTACTAAGAACTGATATTCATTAACTCAAAAGGTCAAGATGAAAACATATCCTATTACAGAATTTTCAACTTTTAAATTTTGTTAACATTTTTGGGGGTATAGTACAAGACAACAAATTGACTTGGGCTAATCTTTCGTCTCTTGTGGCTAATAAATTAGCCAAAAGTATATATGTATTTTATATATAGTAAAATATTTTCTCCACACAACAAAAATGAAGTGTTTATATTCTACTTTTATTTTACCATATATAATATTTTGCAATATTCTATGGGGATCAGCCTGTTAAACAACCTAACAGTAATAATCGTTCTCCAAACAAAGCACTAAAGGTTGCACTGTGTTTATCACATCAATTTTTTTCTAAACATTTGGTTCAAAATGTAAATGATTTTATCATTTTGGGACATTCATTTTTATGCTAGTTTGCTTATTGATGTACAAAGCCATTAACGGTATTCACCCCAGCTATATTTTAAATTTCTTTACACGTGAAACACATGGTCATGGTTATGCTTTAAGAAATATTTGACAATTAGTCATTCCTTGAGGGGAAAAAAAGGGGATGAAAAGCATTTGATTTCGGGGACTTTTTATTTGGAGTATTTTGCCGAAAGGCTTCAAACTTAGAAACTAAACTATTTCTCCATTCAAATCATTTTGCAAAATCTTTATATCTTGAGTACATTTGAGGGTTTACAACGACGTGTTTGGCATATTTTCAATATATCACCATATTCATTACATGTAGCAACAACGCAACAGACCATTAAAAAATATACAGGCCTTTTTTTATTTGAAAGGTAAATATATATAACGAGATATAAATACTGACTGCCGGATGTTGTTTTTGGTTATAAGGTACATTAATTGTTTTAAAGCTTGTTGGTTTTCATATTATGTTAGATATAAAAACAGTATATATATATATATATGAAACATTACATTTGTTTTCCAAAATGTAGCACTGATCAGCTCTAAAGTATAGATTCTGTAGACGCTGCACATACCCATATGCCAACGCTATTGTAATCAGTAATGACTTACAGGGATTTTAAAACTTTAATTTCAAAATGGAACGGGAATTCATGTTATTGTAGATTTTGTGGAGAGTAGAGTAATTACCGAGTCGTGGTATAAGGCTAATTAAGTCGGCAAAGAGCTTTGTACTCAGGTTATACGTTGTTCATGTGTTTCTGACTTCAAATAAAAATTATCTTATATTGTCTTAGTCCTGTATACACTACATATACCCATCATTCAACGCTGTTCAGTCAGTCCTGTATACGCTACATTTATACATCATGTGCTGCTTATACCCATCAGTCAAGGCTATTTCAATCAGCCCTGTATACGCATATACCCATAAATCAACGCTGTTGCAGTCAGTCCTGTATCCGCTGCATATATCGATCACACACCGCCCAGAACCAGCCACCCATCAACGCCATGTCAAACAGTCATGTTTACACTGCATGTATCCATCATACTCTGCCTATAGCTTAATGCTCCTGCTCAACTGCTTTTTGGTTTTTGGTTAAACAAAAGCAATCTAATTTATGATTACAAACAATTAGTACACTTTGGCTGATTGATGCCCATTTTGGCTAAAAGCAAAAAGCTTAGGTATGAGTGTGCAAACATGTAGGAAAAATTGGCGTTATGTCTTTTTATATAGCTTATTAAATTCAGGAAGTAAAGTACTCATTGCCAAACTTGAGCAATCGTGGCCTCCGACACCTGAATGTAAACATGCGCCACTGGACTAATTTATTACTCATGATGATGATGATGATGATGATGATGATGATGATGATGATGATGATGATGATGATGATGATGATGATGATGATGATGATGATGATGATGATGATGATGATGAGTGACAGATCAGAGTTTTTAATTACATTTTTCTTTTTCTTTTCAGTTGTGTTGTGGGCTTTGATGCTATCAAGAGACTTATGTAACTCTGGAACTAGAGATTTCCAATTATTTTATTCTCCTATTATATTGTAAAAAGTAATAAAGGCATGTGCCAGTGACTCAAATATGCCAAACACACTCACACACGTACGCTGTTCATATATGTTTATAGCATGGAAGCTATCTTTTTGCTTGTGACTGATATATGTAGTAATATGTATACATGTACATTTAAAATATAGAAGTAAATCCTGAGTGAAGACTCTGATAAAAGAACCCACCAGACTTACCTATTTGCCATTTTCAATAAAATAAGCTATTAACACGCTGAAATTTTTTTTTAACATCCTTGGCTGATTTCTTCTATAGGAAGGATGCAAGTTCCACGGTTCTTCCTTAGAGATTCACAAAATCAGTGAAAAACCTTTAAATCTGGAATTCTAATTCGTGTACGTTTTTTTAATTTCCATTAATTTGACCCCTTTGGTTTGTTACAAGAACGGAAAGTGTAACATTGAGCTTTTTCTAGCGAGATTTACGACACCAACATGTTTGTATTTCACAGGAGATTAATACCAGCAAGACACAAGCTATGACTTCGCAGTTTGTAAACTGGATGCCTTAGCTTGAGGAATATTTAAAGAAAGATGAACAATAAAAACTGGGTTAAAGAGCATATGTGTTTGTGCATTGGGTGCTTTCCATGCCCAATACGTACTACTTCAGCTGGATCCCGTGAACAAAACTCTGGCAATAACATTTATTAAATAAATTCTAAGAATGAAGCAATAACTATCATCGCATTTTAATTCTTTTCGTGGTATTGGTGTCGAGAAAAAATGGCAATACATGCACACGGGTGAAGCGGGTTGTGGTGTTCTACATGTACGTGTTCGTTTCACTTGTCATTCCAAATCTGTGCGTAATATCATAATAAAAATTGATGGTGGTAAATAAATATTTACTTTACATAAACACTGTATCCTTGGTCATTTTGTATAACATGGGTGTATTGAACGATAAATTCGATTTTGCACTGGCATTTTTTTTGGCATAAGGTAGTGAAACCCCCATGAAATGTGTCTTCCAGTACGGACATGCACCGACATTGTCCGATTCATAAATTGAGGCATAATACGGGTGCTGGGTAAGAAACAGCGCTGTTTAGGTCTCCTTTCTAAATTTCGAAATATGTAACAAAGACCCCAGTGCAAATACAGACAACTGATTTGTAAAACCATGTGTACATAATGACTTGATCACTTTGTTGTTTAAAACTGGTCCTTCATATCGGATCATCAACGTCCAGGACATACCCATCATGAGTTAATGTAATTAAACAACAACTGCTACATGACTATATTTACCAGCATGTGTATTCATCAGCATTTGATAGCAACCAAAGCAACCTACAGCAAACAAAACAGGACGGACTCATGACCGTTTAAAACGCAGAGAAAGCCGAAGTTCAAACTTGATATAAACCAAAATACATACGTTAACAATTAGAAGTAGCTCGTTAACGCTGCTGTAATTATGTTGATGTCAACAATGATACAATTTTGGTACTCCCTGAGAGCTTTGACCTGGTACAGTGGTATGCCTGTCCTGTTGGGCACTCGGTACTGATTCTAATGCCAGAGTAGGGAATACAAAAAAATCTAACAGAAGTTCGAAGCATATTGCCAGAGGCAGGCTGACTATCTTAGTTTTTTTAGTTTAACACAACATGGATCATAGGTCCAATAATGTGAAAAAAAGGGACATCTATCATCAGTGCTCTTTAAAATTGATTTTGCACCAGTGTTCATTATGAGGACTGTTCCTTGAAATCAAAGGCCGTGGCAGCCTTTTTTATACATTTTTTAAAATGAATACATAATACCCGTCCAGTACATTTCAGTATCCTAAATTCGGACACGTTTGTATTGCATGTCAATATCCCACATTAATCTGATGATCGTTTTCTCTTTCAGATGCCTCTTTTGGAAAGCTATCAATATTGCCAAACATTATGACGAAATTCGGATGGAATCCCGGTTCGCGATTTATGAAATATATTTTGAACATTGTTGAAACACATACTGGAGACCCTTTTATTACATTTGAGCAGGTATGTAGCTGCGTTATCACAGGAATACTGTTAAGCACAAGGCCAGTTTCATGCAGAATGCACTACATCACACAGGTTTGCACGTTAACAAAATTTTATGAACACAAAGACATATCTGTCCATTTTGTTAATGTGGTGCCTGATGATTTTGTGAGATAAAGTTGCAACGGAGCATGATGCATCATTTTGATGAGAATCATGTGGACACAAGGCAAAAGTTGAGAGCAAGCTAAGTATAAAAAGCCGTAAGTTTACTTCACACTCACATCACGAGTGAATTTGGGTCCATTTAGTCGAGGCACTGTAACCTGCAGCCTCGATCTGATGCCCCGATGGGAAGCCACTTTAGCCTTGAGCCATTAAGGTGTCTCAAGCAGTTATCTTCTCAAAATGTAAGCAGTCACGTGTCTCCTGTTGTGGACCATATTCCTCCTTGTGAACGTATACGAAATCGTTTTTGCTGTGAAAAACCATAAAATTGGCAATTTCGGATAAAAATCATGATGATACGCTAAATTCTGCGAATAAATTTCGTGTGCATAGTCCCAGCTCAAAGCAGACCAGGGTTTAATACATACATAAATATGTGATACATGAATGATAATACGTGTAGAGAAAAAAGGTCGTTTAGTATTTACAATGCTACTCTCTATCCGAAAGATACCCACTCATTCTGTGTATCTGTAAATAAAAAAACTTTACTACAGCAATTTTGTCAATGTCGTCTAACTTGATACTGGATAATAAATGTCGGAATCATTTAGATTGTCAATCATCGGGAAAATATCGGTCAGCGCAACGTACAGGTATTTTCTTTCTGTTTCATATGTTTTACAAGCTATAATAACATGATATACGTCTTTTAAAATATTACAATTTTAGCACAGTCTTTCTTCTAAAGGAATTTTATATGGCATTTTGTGTCTGCCAATTTTAATTTTCAAATTATGTGAACTTATTCTAAATCATGTGATGTTTTTCCTCAATATATAATCTTTATCCTCTGATAGCTATGTTTTATGACTGGAAAGTTTCTTGGAATTTAGAAAATGTACGTAGTTTTTTTTGTCCGAATCAGAATTACTTTTCGGTGTTTCTTGCCACTAGATGATAAATCTTCTTTTAATTCTGCGTACAAAAGTTCGAGAAGAAAAGAGAGGTTGAGATGCAATTAGATTTACTTTTTTTACCAAAGTCCTGTAAGCTCTATACATACCAAGCGGACTGTCTCGGTAAAGTAAAATGTAAATTTGAGCAGGTTCCACTACGTAGATAGAAGGTAATCATGCTTTCAAATGGTGGCATCCTGATATGTTCAACGGCAAAAACAGCACGGACATACCAATTCCCCATGTGTTACCCATGGATAGATACATGCCAATATGGACAATCTTATTTTAATTTCTAGTACGTTAACTTGCATTATATGGAACTACATCCTACTGAAGGCTGGGAAAGAAATACATTTTCACCTGTTTGCAGAATCTATCATCCTGCGGGTACCTTTTCATTGAGGGCACTTTATCGTTTGATCGTTTGATCTGCATCCTCCTGTGCAATATGCAGCCACTTCTGGCATTCAAACTTGCCGTCAGATTCTATACATAAGATGCAATTTCAGAATGGGGCACCTTTTTATTACTTCAAAAGGTTTTGACTTCCCAAATACGTAACGTAGCTAATGGCGCCATGTTGGATCATGATGTCACATGTACATAATTCTCTTCTGGTTAGTGGTAACTCATCCCGAGGTACAAAAATCTAGGTATAGGGTCAATCAACTATCGTGTGGCTGACTGAATTCTGGTTTATGATTTGCAACATGCTGCACACAGTTGAATTTCAGCAATGTGAGGACACATCTCCTTTTTTCAGGTGTATGAGAGGTATGGTACAGAATTATGTGTCATTGCGACCAATCTAACCAAGACGAGAGTGGAGTATTTTCACACGAAGACAACACCTGATATGCCAATAACCACTGCTGTAAAACTTTCGATGGCTCTCCTAGGTAAGACCTGTGAAAGTCAAAGTATGAAAGTTAATATATCTATAAGCAACAGATAGATGGATGGATGGGTAGATAGGTAACTGTTGATGCTACCACCAACTATTTCAAAAGAGATTACTTGGTACGGGTCTTTATGGGTTATATGACTGATACCAATCAGGGATGTATGCACAAATAAGCCAATCATATTGCTTCAAGTGTTATTTCCATATGTAAACACACTTATAGAATATATATTTTTTCATATAGGGATTAATCAACCTTGCCAGTACAATGGTGATTACTACGTAGACGGGGGACTCCTTTTAAACTACCCGATTAATTGCTTTGACGGTAAGTTTCTTTGATATCGTCAGCAAGAACCGGCATACGACAGTAACAAGTTTACTTGTATTTATAATCTGGGTAAATATAATTAAAGTTTGATACATGTTCTTGGCGTAAATGCTGATGACTCATTCTTTTCTTACATACCTAAGAACATAATTACTCAATGTCATAAATTACTCAGATTTGACAGTATTTACTCAAATGTCACAAACTTGACCCATTATGTTGAAACAGTAACTCAGCATTGGCAGCGAAACAGAACTTTTTTGTTTGGGGATCTTTAGAGTGAGAAGTTGATGTAATAATGGGATTTGTTGTGCACTTCTGGTGCAGGATGTCCATTGTTACAGTACTTGCTAGGATTTCCCTTGGTTTGTCAAATTATTCTCTTTTGAGCTTGTACTATACATATTTAGGAATCATGTTTGGTTTGACAGTTGTTCTTTATTCTTTTTTAAAGCTCTGCATTTGTAAGCATGGATCCACTTATTTAGTTAATGCATCTTTAGAGACGTTCATATTTTTCATTATTAATGTGGGTTGTCTTTGCTGACTATTTAGCTTAGACTAGGAGCCAATACTCAGAGAGACGTGTACAGGTACAGGCTCCGAAACTAGATGTGTAGTTGCCCGCTGAAGACCTTTTAATTTATTTGGACAGCCTTTGTCAAATTTATACACAAGAGCGTGTGCAATATGGACGAACGCAATTCCATATTCATATAGATTAGACAGTGGCAGGTTAGTTTATGGAGTGTAAAGAGTTCCGACTGTGGAATAGGATAACGATTACCAGGAAGTGGTGCTGGACGAAAGGACACAAATATAATTTGACGAATGACATCGGAGTGCGTAATTCAAATCCATTTTGATGAGTAAAGGTAAGCTGTTTTCTTTACTCTTTTATTTTTGTTAGTATTTGTTTTTGTTTTAAACAAAAATAGTTCTATGGAGTTCAAAAACTTTGAAATATGCCTCGGTGCTGGAAATTCATTTTAACACCAAATAGGGGTTGTTTAATAATGTGCATGGGCTCATATAATGTTTTGGTTATATAAATTTACAAATATTCTTGTACTAATAAAGGAAACGTGAAAATGACCATATTGTATACGTCTATTTGTTTCTTCATAAATCTTTGAACTGACCTATTGTGTGCACTACCTTCCATTTATTTTAGGAAGACCACATTGTATGCCCAACCTGTTTATTTACATGACATTATCATGTGCGTTACTACCTGTCCATTTTGAAATGTCCCCATTGTATGCGCGACTTCTTGCTTTAAAATGAGCATATGGTATGCGATACCTCCCATCTGTTTTGAAATGCTTATATTGTATGCATCACGTCATAGCTGTTTTTCAATTACCGAATGCTTTACTTCATATATGTTTTCCAATTGTCTTCGAATCAAGACACCCCCACCCACACCGGCTCATTTCCAAACGCATTGCTACTATTTTTTTCAGGATAAACAGCGTTAGAGTTGTGATTTGTGTGTAAAACAGAATGATTTCTGATATAGTGCATGTCACAGGAACAACTATTACTTGTAGGTACTTGGTAAACACTGCAATGCGTAGATATTAGCCTAAACACTGCGGCAGTATCCATTTGATCTTGGCACCATGTGTAAATGATTATTTCTGCTCAGGATGCTCGGTTTCATGATAAAACGTTTTCGATGAACATCTATTTAACAGTGTTGGTTATTTGCAGGTATATTTCGAATAAACCCATGGTGTTATGTATTATGATCTTTTCCTTGCCAATATATAAAATGGTTAGTCTCAGGTATAGACCTAATATTCAAACTTATCTATTGAGTGCATTTAAGGTCTCAGGACAATGAGCAAGATTTGATGTTCGACCAGCCTAACAGTGTTTCTTTTTCTTTTTTTGTTGTCAGTCAGTGGTAGTTTAACAGCCTTTGCTACCATTTTTGGGGTTTCCTCTTGCTTACTGAAAATATGCTGGGGTTACCGTTCGAGCAGAGGGTGACATAGGCTTAGTAAATATCAGCAAGGCGAAAATGAAAGTATATACGAATCTAGAATACGATGGTGCAGGAGGCCAAAATGCGCGAGGCTACTATGCGACAATATGCACAGCGAGAATGCGCGAGGCAAGAGAAATATAATGGCTTCCATAGTTCTACCTGTCTTAAGTGTGTACGTTGCCAGATGTTGTGCCAGTTGACGTTTCCTTGGAGGAGTTGTGAGAACATACTAAACTTTGCATGTGGTAATGAATTTATATTTTTCTCCACACACAAAGTTGTAATTTTATTCACTGCTAAAGTTCTTCTAAACTTGTATTTCAGGCTGGTTTTTGTCGATGAAGCCAGAAGATTCATTTTTCTACCGAGGTAATAGTACGGGGGCAGAGTTTGAAGGATTCAATGAAAAAACGTTAGGAATAATGGTGGTAAGTTTATATATCTTATCAAAAAGGCACATGCCGTGGTTGCGTGTGTAGTGAAACCTGTGTGACAAGGACATCAACCGTTTTAAACAAGTGCCCCTTCTACAGAACTGTCGTTTTTATCCAGATGTGATATTTTAAGAGATAACAGCATAAATGTACCAAATGAAACAAACTTAGATAAAAAGTTGCAGATACACACATTTGTATACACACAGATAATATTTGCCGCTTATATAAAAAGTCGCCGGTATCTGTATCCACTGTTGGGGCAACCATCGCTCCTAAGCTCTTACTTTCACTCAACATGGGGGCTTGGCAGGTTCGACTAGAAGTGCTACTTTACAATTCATATCTTGGGGGGAACTTCAGTGTCTGATAAAAACTCCCTATTCTGGGGTCCACCGCTGCCCACAACTGCTATTCTAACGGTGTTGCATTTATATTTTCAGGAAATGTTAGCTCCGGAGAAGTCCCATTATCTATTGTACATTGCATTCATTCGACAAATTAACCTTCCCGTACCACTAATTACATTTTTAACTTGGAGACTATCTTTTCAAAATATCAAATCGGGACTAACCAATAATGACTGCCATTTTGAAAATTGTGGATCCGCACCCAATGGTTTCTAATAAAGGAGGATAGCATTGGGACGATCTTGTGGGTCATAATATATGAAACCCAAAGGACAAATGTTAATATTGCAGAACATCAATAATGGTATGATATATGCTGTGGCCGCAATTCACTTTGATAACCAAGTCAAATGTATTTTTGTGCAACTGTACCACCGTGCAAAAGGAGCAGTCTCAAAATGTTCGCAATGTACATGTTGTAGATATTTGTAACGTGGACATTTTAGGCTTTGGTTTCGAGACACAGGTGGGTGAAGGCCGCCCGTGCGGTACCTCATCATCATTTATCATTGAAATACATGACTAAATGTCAATTTGGACAGTAGTTCCATGAACTTAGGCCCTTGCGTTCGGGGTGGAGCATTTTTTCTCTCTCACTCTTTCTTTCTTCAGTCGTTTGGCACAGCATGGGTATGAGCATTTTTCTTTCACATTTTTTTTTCTTTGGTGGTTAGGCACTGCTTTCCCCGGCGATGCATTGCCCCGTGTTTAATATAGTGCTGACCTCAAGTGGTGCCAACATGCATGACTTGTATGGCAGGGCATCATGTCACATTTGGATTTGTAACTAACAATGAAAACTGCTTCATACACAACCGAGCGGGTAGGTTAAAGTTATGAAAGAAGTCTTCTTTTAAAAGTTCTGTAACTGCCGTTTCCCTTCGTAACTTGGAGAAAATGGACACCTGGAACCTGGCGACAAAATCAAATATTATGATAACAATCACCAAACAACCGCTGCTATGCCGTTTCACTGAACAACCGCGGCTATGCAGCTGTCCTGTTCCCCGACCGAATTTAACCCCCCAGACAAGTTGATATAAAATGCTGTGTTTAGGTTGACTATACAGTAACACAACGGCACACGACGGTCACTTCCTCAATAAAATCTTTCAGCCAGGGTCGATCAGTTTTAGGTGAGGGCGTTTGACACTTCTTTTGGGGGGATTTTCATATAATTTATTCAGGGTCGAGTTTTCTTTTTTTCCGTTTTTGCTTTTTTTTTCAGTAGAGTCAGTTGGGTTACCGGAACCACAGATATATTTTCTGTTAGGCCTCAGGCAACTTGACATTTGTTCAAAGATGTTCAAGATTGTTATTCTTTCCCCTTTTTATACATTACCTCCGTTGACGCCAGTTTAATTTGCTTGAAGCGGTTTTTATTTTCTGGATATTTCATAAAATTTAAAAAGGGGGTCGAGATTTTCAGTGGGGTCTGTCCGGTTACTGAAACTACACATATATTTCTATTAGGCCTTAGTGAACTTGGACATTTGTTCAAACATGTTTAAAATGGATGTTCTTTTCTCTTTTACACATTACCTCCATTGACGTCAGTTTAATTTGTTACCTGGCCACAGCTGGAGGCACTTGTGAAAAGACAAAAAAATGTTATGATGTGTAATTTTATTGCAATTACAAAACATAAATTGATAAAGAGGTAAAATGTCATTAGGTATGAATGATTACAGTGAAAGTGACCTGATACGTAAGTGAGCTGCCAAACATTTGTCACAAATATACTAAAGATTAACCCAGTTTATTTGATAAGTCCAGTTCTAGTTGACCCCTTGGATTAATATAAAGGGACAGATGGATTATTGCCACAGCAGATCTAAAAAACCGTACTCAGTAATCTTTGATGATGCCCCAGCATTAGCCTGTTAAACGGATTAATTTTAGTGTTTTGTCGACTTCACTAATGCGGAGTTTGGTCTGCATTGGAGGCAAACCCCAGCATTAACCCGTTTAATTAAACGTTGAACATGAGTTTTACGATGTAATGAGGACACATTTTAATTACTAGGTCCAAAACAACAAATTGAGTTCAAGTTCAGTTCAAGTTCTTTAATGCGCATGACCTCCAACCAAGGTATGGGGCCATAAATACAGTACACGCAAAGTTTGACAAAGGCAAAGACAAGATGGGTACAAAATATGGAGGACCTTATATTATTCTGAATCCTTGAAGCCGAAATTACCTATCATACTTTTTATTCTTGTGTCAGAAACCATTAGTTCTTTACGTTTCAATACAGTTGGGAGTAAAAATAGTACAAAAGTATAAACCTTTATGTTAAATAGTGCAATGCTTTACATTCTAGAATAGAGTGAAACTCGGCTTTATACTTGTAATTCTTACAGACAGTACAATATGGTTCACTATGGGGAACGTTACTATTACGACCTGTTTCGACTGGCTACTCATTGCTGAAACTTCTAAATGTGCATACAAGTTTTCTTTGTTTAGAAAGCATTTGCACTAAGTAATCGTCAAAACCAAAATCCACTTGACAAAATCTACAGTTAAAATATTTATCACTATTCATGCTGCTGTTTTTCACTCTCAAGTGTATTGATCTGCTAGTGTCATTTTGATTTCTTTAATTAACCATTTGCCATTCTATTACTATGCTTTTCACAATACAAGAAGCAGGATTACTTTCCTAAGTCCCCATTGAAAATACAATTTGACGTGAAGCCTTTAAACCCAGAGTAAATTGTCAAAATGTCCTCCTTAAAGGTCATTACCCAGTTCTAATCTATCCATACCTCAACTTTATCATCCATATGAGATAATTGGCATGCCAATGGCATTTAATTACATATCGACAGTGAGGTTCATGTAGCTTCCTTTTTACCATAGCCAAAATTGTCATAAAGGCCCGGATTGTAAAGGATTATCTTTCACAATTAAAAAGAAATATCCATTATAGTCTAGGATTACCCCTAGATACTGGATATTATCAAGATTCCGTTTTTTATTCTAGTAGCGCGTGGCTGGGGATTTATTAGCCTATTTCCGCTGGAAGGGTACAGTTTACACAATTGAATAAAACAGGAAACTGACTTCCACAGTTGGAAAATGGGTTGTTGCCATTATATAGTGTTTTCTTATATTTTTTCTTTGTTTCGGACTAATAATACAATCTCTAATACACAAAGGAGAGATGTTCTCAGTGCACAGGTGTTGTTACTTTGAAAAGGACTTTAAAGTTTGAGTTCTTTGGTTTCGCTGGTTTCATTGTACTATATCCGAAAAAAAATGGGGTTGAGTATTTTAATATGAATTGCTGCGCATGGCTTTACTCTCTCTCTCTCTCTCTCTCTCTCTCTCGCTCTCTCTCTCTCTCTCTCTCTCTCTCTCTCTCTCTCTCTCTTTCTCGCTTACTCGTGGCAACCACTAATCATACTGACTTTATTCACCACAGCCTGTTGGGTTATATAGCTAGCAGTTGAGTTGCATATATTGATATTGTGCACTGCTTATAAATGCACATTTCGACCGAAAAGACGACGTATTATTCCGCAGGATGACAGGGTCATTTCGTTGCTGTGTTGCCGACTTTAAATTTGATATGTCAGGGATGAGAGAAACACTAATAGTTACAAAACTGCAACTGTACAGGAAACAAAAACTTCAAATACGTTTGCAATCTTCTTAAAAATACCCCGATTTCTTTTTTTTATTACGACTGGCATTTCAAACGGTACATTTTCGTACGCTGTCAGATGCAATCATGGAAACCAAACAAGTCACAAAGAAAAACTTAGCAATATTTGTTCAGCAAACAAAGAATTTTAATCATCTTTTGATCTGGCGTTGTACCTAGTCCGTTCCTTAACTTTTTTTGGGAATTCAATTACAGACATGTGAAACGAAATCTACCAATTATGCAATATGTGAGCGCCAACATGTGGTTACTGCAATGCTCAGCAAATTTTTCCGTTTTAATGTGTATTTTACTGTCAGTTGTATGACTTGGGGACTGCCCATTTCAAGTCAGGAGTGAAGTTTATATCTTTACGTTATTATTGGATGCTTCATGTTGATATTTTGGCCATTCTTCAATCTCTCTCTTTTTGTGCATTTAACTGTACTCTGATTGTTGGGTTGAAATTTATGAATGTTGGATACGTTTTTTCTGAACTATATTCCATGCCCTAGTACCAGCCAGTGTATTCTTAAAGAAAGGTATGACCAAAGTGAAATGCCATTATTCAATTGCAAGTGGGTTCAGCGTATCAGGTTTACGTTTCAAAATATCTGTCAATTTACGCCATTTAGCTGCTATATGAGTAAATGAACTTAATATAAAGATATGAGGACTTACCAAGAAACTTTTGAGAAATATGAGATGAAGGTATTTACGTTGTTCTGGATTATAAACGGAGCACTGTTCGAGTACTGCATTAAGATTATCAGCAAGCCTTTACATCTTGCTGACTTAAATGACTAGGATTTAAGTTTAAAATGGTATAAAACTTTCACTGCACAAGTCTGATACTGATACCAGGTCTTTGTCTCATGCCATTGCGCTTCCAACAGGGACGCGAGCTTTGATGTATAAGTTGTTGTCGTCAACAAAAAATCTTTTTGGAGATTGCACAATATCTGTATTGTTACCATTCATCAGAAACTCAAGAGCGCCCAAAACCCTGAGGGATAACTGCTTTGACATCCCCCACACGCAAAAGCTTTGGTGTGAAAAAACAACACGTTGTAAGCGGTCTAATGCCCATGCAGCAAAAAAACAAAACAAAAAAAAAAAACAAAAAAAACAAAACAAAAGAAAAAAAAAAAAAAAAAAAAAAAAAGAAAACAAAAAACAAACTTTCCCAGTTCTTTCATTTTACGACCCAAACCTGCATGGTGCACTTTATCAAAAACGTTGATAGTCGCCCCTCCCCCCCCCCCCCCCCCAAAAAAAAAAATAACCAACCTGCTTGTACGTCGTCATATTAATCTATGCCGTTGGGTAGTTTGTGATGTAGAAACAATGGCGGTCCATGGTAACACCCTTTTATTGTTTGTTTGTTTGTTTGTTTATTTTTTTTCATTTTTGTTTGTTTGTTTGTGTGTTTGTTTTTTTTTTTTTGGTGTCGATTGGTTTTTATGTCAGCTGCCTTGTCAAACAGCTGAGCTTTTGCGGGGGTCTGTAATCTTTCGTCCGCCGTCGTCCGTCCGTCGTCCGTCCACAATTTACATTAAAAAAAAAATTATGAAGTTTTTTGTTCTTTTGGGGGCAAATCTTAAAAAACTTCTCCTTCGAAACCGCTCACCTAATTGCTTTGTTATCGCAAGGGGGCATTCCCAGGGTCTCCTTGTTCTTAATTTGTTCACCAGGTGGCGCTGCAATTGGAAAAAATATATGATTTTTTGTGTGATTTTGCTATTTTTGACTTTTGCTCCAGAACCGTCACTCAGATAAAGCTGAAACTTGGTGGATATGTTCCTAGTGGAAGGGTCAAACAAAGTTGTTCACTATGTGGCACTGCTCTGGATTCCCGATTTTTAACGATTTTTTTCCGATTCGGGTAATTATCGGTCAATCTAGTTTTTCTATTGATTACCATGTAAGTCAATGGGCATTCTAATGCTTATTCATATTTTCGATTTCCACTTCAAAACCGTCATTCAGATTGACTTCATACTTGATGACAATGTACCTTGGGTGGGTTTCTACCAGGTTTGTTCAAATGGTCACGTTCCAGTGATTTTTTGATTTTAAATGATTTTTTTGTTTTGTTTTTGTTCTTTTTTGGACAAATGTTAAAAAATCTTTTCCACACCCGCTCACCCAATTACTTTGATATGACAAAAGAACACTCCTAGGGACTCTTAGTTCTTCATATGTTCACCAGGTGGTGCTGCAGTTTTGTTCAGTTTTGTTATGAATATTTCTGTGTTTTGATACTTGAGACTTCTTCTGCAGATCCGTTACTGAGATTAAGTTGAGACTTTGTGGATATGTTCCTTGTGAAAGTGTCAAGCAAAGATGTTCACCAGGTAGCACTGCTGCGGATTCCTGATTTTTAAGGATTAGTTTTTCTTCTCTGAAGAAACTGTCAGTCAGAGTCACTTTACACTTGGTAGAAAAGTATTTTGGGTGGATGTTGACCATGTTCTCTCAAATGGTGACGAGCCAGTGTTTTTTGGATTTTTTTAGGAATCATTTCGAAAATCTTGAAAAACAAATAATAGGAAAGTTTAATGTGGAAATTTCTTGTAATGGTTATAACTTAAATAGCTTTTGCCAGATTTGTGCTAAACATGGTGGGGATGTACCTTTTATAAGTATCCACCTATTTTGTGCAAATGGTCATGCTCCAGTGATATTTGGAGCTTGACCTCATTCCCAAAGTTCACAGGACAACTGACACGAAATATATTGCTCATTTGATAACTTGAGATCTGTTTTGAGTTAGAACCTTGGTGTTGTACATGTTTGTCTACAAAGGCAGTACATGAGTGACCTAACCCAGTTTCTGGGGTCACAGTGTATCATACAACATGTATTTTCCTCTTCAGTATAAATTGAGAACAACGTGAACTGGAACTTTAATGTTGCACTTGTTGGTGTTCTATAAAGGTCACACCTACTGAAAACATGGGTTACCTTGATCCTATCCTAAGTTCACAGAGCTGCAAGCGTGATTAATGTCTATGGCAGCTGAGCATGGGTTGTTCACACAGACCTCTTTTTTGGTATTGTGGTTTTTTTTTCTTCCTTTTTTGGGGGGGGGGGTGTTTTTGTTTGTTTTGTTTTTTACCTGTGTTTTTGGGTCTAAAAATAATATTCTCTTACTGAAGAAATTGAAGCTGTTGTTAAAAAAGTATGTTAAAATACTTTATCGACAAAACCTCAGACTGATAGAGTCCTACAACGTGTACAGAGCTTGGGCTGCTTACCTTTTCTTCATTCGCAAATTAAAAAGGGAACAAGGAAAAGTAAGCGGTTTGACCAGGTAGCCAAAAATGCTCAGTGCAGCCTCGTTCGACAAAAGGATTTAATACCGTCTGGGTCACAAACCGTATCAGCTTAGATGGACTGCAATATATGGAGAATAGCTTGCTCAATTAATTGAATATTTTCAAAGTACTTTGCCGATAGAGCATTTATGTCTGGTAGAGTAAAGATGACACGAACTGTTGCTAAAAGAACTTGCCAAGAACATTTTCCTTTCGCTGTCAGAAATCAAAGATTGTCTTAAAGACAAAAAAGAACTGGGGAACTAATTTTTCCATTTTTTCTCTTTTGTGGGGAGGGGGGTTGCCTCCAATTATACCTGGTTACAGGCTTTACCTAGTTTACAACATCACATTACCTATATATAACGTCAAAACACACACTGGAGTTCATCTTCCGAAGGACTGCGCATTTTTTAAGTCACCAGGCTAGCGGTGGGCCCTGGTCTTGGATGCACCTCCCCGCACAAACTCATAATTTGCAAACGTCAAGTGGTAACTTTAAGTATCTGTATGCATCCTGTGACATTTTGACATGAAAATGACTTGCCTTAGAGCAATATGTTTACAAATTGCGTAAAGATGTATCCTGCAACAAAACCTTTGGCATTGCATAGCTAGATTTAACCATCTATTGCCGCCATACTATGGTGGTTCATTATTCATGAAACAACAAATGAGTAATTTCGGATTTTTTTATTATTCTTCCCTTGCAAGTTTGCAAAGTAATTGCATCCTTCACCGCATCAACGTAATCTATTTTTAGAGATTCAAAATTGACGAACACCAATTTCAACTATTTCTAAGATGTCATTTCATGAATGTGGATCCAGTAAAGTTTTGAAAATAATAAATTACCTGAAGATATTATTGCTGCCAATTATGTGAAAACTAACGCTAAATTGCCCATTTTAGTTTATCATGACACAAACAACGAGATTTTTTTTTCAGTATTCGTCTGACGACAGCGAGGCAATGCAAGGCGCATTTCAGGAAAGATATGGCTATTTAAAACCAAAACGACCGAAGACTAAATTAGCTAGGTATGTAGTTTAGCTTGCCGAACTTGTTTGTAATTTTATGTTTATTTTCTTGGTGTCCAATTATAAACAAAGATATCAATTTAGATGCAAACCAATTGTAATTTCGATTTACAAAATGAAATTATTTTTGAGACTCACAGTTGAGGATATATATAGTTGGCTTTGAAAAGTTGCTTGAATTGTCCATTATACTGATCACATATCTCATAATTGAATTGGTTGTGACATTTCATGGCCTGGCTATATTTCAACAATGTCAATATTTACTAATCCATTGGTTATATCAACGAATGTCTTCTTGGGGATTAAAGGTGATTCCATATAGGATATAGAGTCGTTATCTGAATTAACTAATTGCAAGCTAACAAACCGTATGGTATGTGAACATTACTTCCAAAATCTTAACCATGTTCTTTAAATCACTGATATGGTCTTACAAGGTCCTACATCGAAGAAAGTACTATGCTTAGAAAATTTACATTCGCTTCAAAAGAACGTTTATCGGTGGTACTTGTAAAGAGTTATCCTGACCAATACTCTGTCTAATATTGCAATAAGCATTCCCATCCAGCATACTTCCTCACGTATTAGGCCAGAGTAATAAGTCGACAGCCTGCCCAACAGAAAAGTGTGGCCCTAGGAAATTCCTACAGGACTCATGTACAACGTAATTTAGACCTCATTTCCTGAACACAAGAATAATTAAGGAAAAATCTTTGAAGTAGATGACACGACTCACGTACAACGTAATTTAGGTCTCATTTCCTGAACACAAGAATGAATAAGGAAAAATCTTTGAAGTAGATGACACCTTATCTCCAATCGGTTTTGGTTACTCGAGCTCTGGGGGTTGGGGTACGCGTTAAAAAAAGCATAAGACAAGACCCATGTCCGACTTCACCCGAAAGTACAGATGCCCTTCCATCAGCAAAATAGTTGACCAAAAAAACCATCATGAAGGTATCCATGATCTACGAATTGCAAGCTCATGATGGAATATAGCGTAAATATACCCTTTTTCGGCCATGCAGCACTAATGCCACCGACGTGGTTTCATAATGGACTATTCTCAACCAATGTTAACATGTCTATAATTTCAAAACGCCTGCATTCAACCCACTACATTTTGATTTACAGTATATTGAAGCACCATAATTACATTTCGTGACGCTGTTTCTCTTTACTCAAATTGACACTATAATATAAAATAAGCCCTGGGAACCAATGTGGTTGGTAATTGCAGGCAGATCACATATTATTGATGTAGACTAGTATTGTGCAAAGTTATATGCATATATATATACATATACATATATATATATATATATATATATATATATATATATATATATATATATATATATATATATATATATATATATATATATATATATATACATATATATTGAAGCCACAAGTAAAGGTGACTTTTCAAAGAAGAAACAAGAACTATTCTCAAGGCCCTGGATTAAGTTTAATGCTGTGTATGTTGATGTGCTATATGGTGCAGAATTAACTAACAGGTAATCGTAACACGCATTTAACAGACTTTGTTCTCCTTGAATGGCTTACATTTTCTGCCGTGTACTTATTTTTTTCAGGTTGTAGTGTCAGTCCTTTATGGGCTAAGCTACACATATAAGCACATCGTTTAGGGAAAACGGCAGTGATTTCGATGTGCAAAATGCCAAGAATTTGTCATTTAGGGAAAAAAAAAACAATGCCGAATAATTAAGGGTCACCCGTTGGTCCCTACCTATCAGCCTTATTCTACGTTTGTTACAACCACTTTTCATTTTGCGACACGAAACTTCAAGCGACACTGTCATCCTCAAATCGTTTCTTCAGTTTTGCTGTCTTTGGACTTTAGAGCCTATCCTTCCATATGCCATTAGAGCCAAAGTACGGCTAAAATTACGTCATCAGGTCTAGTTTGCGCGGGAGCATAGTATATCAATTCACGAAGGATGGCCACTCATTTTAAATTAATACACTAGTCACCAAGAGCATGTTTCAAGAATAACTTTATGAGAAACGAGACGTTTTTAATTAAACTAATTTGGCGACTTTAGACATTTGACCAATTGCACGTAAAATAAGTTAGGCTAACCATGGAGACGACTGTCTATAAAACTTTAACGAAATGGAAAATCATAACATTAAAAATACAAATAAGAAAAAAATGCCTCGCAAAACTTAAGATGGCGTCATAGGCAAATATATTTCATATCCTTCTGTCATTAATTCAGGATTACAAAGGACCTGAACATAGACGACGTAGCAGTTACGCGCAGAGATTTAAATAAAATTAGCAAAGAACATTCTTTACAGTGCAGAACTCACGTGGAAATTTCACCCAAAAGCATGGTTGAAGGCGTATCTGTGCTATTTTGAATGACTGCATAAAATTGTTCTGTTTGTGACCATCTTTCTCATAAACTAGTTCATCCAATTCCTCCAAGAAGAAAGTAGTCATCAAGGCCAAAGCATGTCATAACGTTGGATGGCCAGGTCAATCTAGAGGTCCTGATTTGGTTTAAACATATTTTTATTGGGTACAATTACAAATCATTGTCAACAATAGCTACATAACGACTGGGAAAGAGGGTTCATTCCTTTTTAAATCCCTTCAGTGAGAAAAGATAATGGCAGAGGAGAACACAAGACTCACTGAAACATGATGCAAAACACACCACAGTGACAAGCCAAACAGAGGGGCAAGTAATAATCTAATTGACATGCTACGATGTCAATAGCGCCATTGCTGTCCACATGAACCCACAAGTTTACCTCTGACACAAGAATTTGAATAATTGGCCACTATAACAGGTGCTGAGACAGCATTTCCGTAAAAAAGCAAACGATCAAAGGGCACCCACATGTTCGCTAACCAAACAAGGGGTCCTGTGGAAATATCAAATAAAGCAGAAGAAAATATGGTGCAACGTAATGGAAAAATAAAGTTATGGGGTAACATGATTTTAATCATGTATGATCTGGTCGCACAACTGAAGGTCAAAGTCTCTGGATTTCAGGTCGGCACTGCTTTGAGGAGGCTTGGTTTAAGGTGGTGCGGCAAAGCTATGTGCTTATAGGAATGTGGCCTTTAACCCAATCTGATGCCTTGGTTCTTACTGTTAGACTCATAATTATTTATATTCAATTTGCTCACAACGTGTAGATTATATTAATATAAACAAATAATGTTCAAATGTGTTTTTATGGCACAAATGGCGCTTTGCAGACGTGTCTAATTTGGCAATCTATCGCAACTGAGAAACATCAAACTTAAATGCCTCAAAGATTACAAAATAGACTTCCCAGGTATGCTCAGGGGAGATTTAATAATTTTTCCATAAGTGTAATAGTTAAATTTGAACTGAACATTTCAAATTGTTATCTCAATGATTACCAATTCCTTAAGTTTGGGGCCCAAATTAACACATAAAGAAACTAAATATAAATATCCAGAAAAGCTTCCCCAAGTTAAACTCTTAGCTCCACAAGATATTTTATTTCATGAAAATCGCACCATCCGTTATTAAGAATTCTTCAATCAAAATTGCTATAGTCAGTGCAAAAACTGATACGAAGAAAACAGCAACTTTGTAATATCACTTGCATTTCTTGACATAAACCACTGTTAATTAAGTTGATCTCACTACAGGCCTTTTAGCTTTATTGTGACAAAAATATACACATACAGCTATACCTTTGATGTGTTTTCATCAGATTCTAGAGTTTGCATTCTTATCAAAGTTTATTTTCTTTGAGGTGAATCTTCTCTGGTTTGAGCCACCATTGTTTTTTTTTTTGAGAGAGAGAGACGGAGAGAGAGAGAGAGAGAGAGAGAGAGAGAGAGAGAGAGAGATGAGAGAGAGAGAGAGAGAGAGAGAGAGAGAGAGAGAGATTTTGCAGTCGTCCACAAGAAAGAGGTGGAGTGACAAAGTGGAAGAATTGCAAAGAAACCAATCGAGAGACTCAATGTAACAAGAACAATCGCGGTGACTGAATGGATAATTGTGCCCATTGTTCTGTCTCCATTGCCTTTGTGGGCGACACTGGGCTTGTACTGTCTCCCAGGCCTCTAGCCCATTGTTCTTCTTAGCCAATGAGTAGCTTGACCAAATGTCATTGGGCCCAGACCTGTGTTTGACTGACAGCAAAGTTTACTTATTTACATGCTCTTGTAAACACAGGGTCGTGTGGATCCTTGGCTTAAAGGTTATAAATTTTGTGCTCAAATTTCAACTTTACATAATACTTTTTTTTTTGTTTGCTTTCTTATTAAACATGTAGATGACCATAATAGCTTTCCAAAACATGCAAAGTATCATTTTGGTGCGGATGATTATTTTTAGGAAAACATAGCTTTGCTGACCCTACCTTAAAGGTCACCTCAAGCAGCCGTTTCTGGGATGCAGATCGGAGACGTGAATAAAGAATAAAAAAAAAAAAAAAAAAAACAGGAGAAAATGATCAATACCATGAAAGCCGTTCAATTAGTGCAAACTGAATTCAAAGGGATTCCGCTAAAACCATATAAAACAAGGTGTAGATCCAGGAGAGCAACTACGTTACGCTCTAAGTTCCCAGCCCCCACAACTTTCACAAAAGGCAAATAGTACTGGAGGACAATTTTGATGCAAGAGACTTTTTAGATCTCCAGAATGTCTAGAACTCTTTTCTTGGCTTCCAAAATATTGTAGACCACATGAGCCTCCGCACCTGAGTACCCGATCAAATATGGTACCATCTTTGCCACAAAAGTTCATTTATTTGGAAACAAGTGGTTTTTTTCAACATGAAAGATTTTGTACACACCATATTTTCTAATTCTCATACCCCAGGTATCTTTTAGTTCGGAGGGTCATTATTCGATTGCGGTTTATCCCAGTGGCAGGCAATTTGTCCTCCAAATCTTATTGAACTAAATGTCCTTTATGTAAGATTACTGCTTGTAGTAAAAATATCGAAAGCATCACTGGTGGTTACCATTTCATTTAGGGAAAGAGGAAAAAATATGGATACAGCACTAGAACAACTGGCCAAAAGAGAAAAAGTGAAAAAATCAGCATCAGAATTTGTCAAGATCCTGAAGGAACATGACACAAACCACGACACAAAATTCAGTTTATCTGAATTAAAGCAGGCGTTTAAAGTAAGTAGACACAGAAGTATTACAGGCTTTCAGAACGGACATTTTTCATTGGCAGGTGTTTTTGAAACTATTATGCAGAAATATATACATATTGACACGCTAAAGCCGTTTTCAACGCAAACAGGTAGTATTTCTACATAATATTTAAGTGTTTTGTCCGATAAAAATCAATTTCATTGATAAAAATTATGAAATGCAAAAAAAAAATCAAATTTAATTTGTTGTAACAAGTATTGAAACCATAGAATTTCTCTAGATCACAATTTGCAATTTAAACACTCATAAAAGGAGGTACGTATCCACACACAGTCTCTCTCTCTCTCTCTCTCTCTCTCTCTCTCTCTCTCTCTCTCTCTCTCTCTCTCTCTCTCTCTCTCTCTCTCTCTCTCTCTCTCTCAAGTAAATGCCATGGCATCAAGATACATACACATGTACAAATACGTCAGACAACTTTTTTTACCTCTTTCCTTCAATCTTTTATTAATGATACTTTTCTGTTTAAAAGTCCAATGCTTTGACGGACGGCGACGTGAGGCTCCTATTTGGAGAAAATGTCGATGCGTTTAAGGCCTTTGACCAAATGGACGAGGATCACAATGGAGAGGTATATTATAGTTATCATATCCACTTTGTTAGAAATGACTCATTAAGAAAGAGTTGCGTGTGAGTCACCAAGTTAATGAAGGAAAAATCCTTCATCTATGCTGGTTTGAACCCATGGGGAAACCAATAAATGCGGCAGATCTGGGAAACATCAAAAGCAGTATAAGTGAGAAGCCTGCCACCTAGATGTTCATTAGATATTATAAGGCACAGTTCAAATGGATTAAAACCCAGGCTACTATTTGTTTATCCATCATCGCTGATCCGCCCCCCCCCCCCCCCGTTGATTCCACCAGCAACATATGCATGGCAGTAAGAAATTATTTTTGTGTCTGCTGTTGGTTTCATCATGTTCATGCTCATGTGATACAGTCAGATCATTGTACGACCTTAGAGAGCAGAACTGTGCGGTGTCTTTCCATTTCGTCTGTTAATTTGCACAGCAACAATTTCCTGAAGCTTTTAACATGTAGAAAAGGGAAAAAAATCTTTCTAAGTTACGCCCCAAGTGCCGCCATCGAGAGTCCACATTCCGCCGATATATCCAAAATTGATGTCATTTGGTCTGATACCACGTACGTAACTGGTGTTTTAAAATGCAACAAGTATGGAAGGGAGCTGCATGCCAGTATAATAGGATAAGTCTGGAGGACTTGCATCAACACAGGGCAACCTGTCACTTCCTGACCAATCAGCATAAACGGCAGGCGTTTAGTTAAAAATAGTGATGCTTCCAATTGACCTACATCTTCTGAACCTATGCTACTTGCAAATCAAACCCGGTTTGCAATATAGCCAGACAACACTTGACAAAATACTGTAGCTATACTAATTGAAAATATTCAACAACCAATTTGTCTCGAATTTTGCCACAAGTATCTTTTATTCCCGTCAAGCTCTTGAACTGTATTTATAGTAATTCAATAAGCAATAATCATAATGTTAAACAGGGCTCATGTGTGGTAGTCCCCGTGTAGGGAAACGTGCGAAAAATGTCATTTTTGCATTAGGATTGTGACTTTGTTGTGGTCGTGGCAAAATACTATAGGTAAATTCTCCGTAAATAGCAACGATGCAAGTTTGGGTTAATATCTGCTGAACACGTACGTCTATCTTTAATTTAAAGAAGAAATATATGCAGACTCCCAAGATGGAAAAAAAACAGTTCGTGGCAAACCATTTGTGGAGACATTTACTATTTATAGCAGAGTTTTTGTCATATTATGCAAATGTATATTTAAATTATTTGAAACTTACGTGATAAACACAGTATTCTACTGGGCACTTGGCTCAATGTTTATATCTATTTTCTTTCTTTTATATTTCGTTTTTTTCGCGTTCCTTCTAATTTGCAACTTCAGATCACATTTGAGGAATGTCTAAGGTACATGGAGAAAAGGGGCGTGAATTTGAGGTATTCACTGCCCAATGAGATGTTCCGTGATATTAATAACTTGGGAGGCTACGTAAGCGCCATCAAAGAGGCAATGGCTATGCACTTAAAAACACTGGTGCTGAAGGTAAGGGAACTGACTAAATTCTTTTTAACTGTTCAAGAGTACTATGTAGAGAACATGAAGACAATGAAAGAACAAACGTCATGACGCCTGTGTTTGCATGTAATATGATGACATTATATAATTTTGTGTTATCGTATAACTGTATGTATCATTATGTATTGTAACCAATCGTGATGAAAAAGTTAAATTACGTGTTACGGTCGCATCGCTTGATATGTCATATCTTATCACAAAGCATACCATATCATGCCATGTCATGTATGCATATATATAATATCCCATACTCGTGTGGTACAGACATCATTTGAGAGTATAAACTAGGAAAAATAATATTTGTAACAGTCTCTTCGTTACAGCCAAATGATTTAAACAGAAGTATCGGAATTCACACAGACTACATTCAAGTGACTGATTTGACCGTAATGGAGGCGGACAACAACTTTCTTTATCAGGTGAAGAGCAAAAACTGATGATAGTTAAAAAAAAAAAAAATCAGAAATAAAATTTCATGTACTGTTGTTGCACTGACCTGCTAACACTTTACCTTTGACTATCCCCAATATGTCACAAACGTCACGAAGTATACATTTAATAAATCTACTATTTCCATTAAATTTACTGTGTGTCCAATAATCATAAAAATTATGAGAAGCAGCAGAGACGACGCACTCTGCAAAACACGGTGACTTATGAAAACAGTTGAGCATCCTCAGAGTGAAACCAGCAGGTGTTTCTGGAATTTCGCTCATATTGGAGTGACGGTAATGTTACTTTCATTAATATGGTTTCAAATATGATTTTGTTTGTAGCGCCATTGTTCCTTTTTACGCTCATGCACTAAGAATATAGGAAATAAGATTATAAAAAGTAAATACACTTTTTCCCGAAGTAACGGTCACAGACTTGATTTCCATAGATTATGGATCTCGATCGTACTTATTAGTGACAATGTGATTTTTTATTTACACACCTGTGTAGAGAGTGTGTATTGTCTGTTTCAACAATTTAAACGTCACGTTTTAGACGAGTCCGTAAGTTTCAATGAGCGCAAAGCGGTCCAATGAAAGCTGTTGACCTGAACCATTCTGGACCGGTTGACTTCAGCCCAGACCTTACTGTACTTAAATCAAAAATTTTTTGTTAGGAATTTGAACCAATCAGGAAGCATTACTATAATTTCAAGGCGTAATACTTGTATTGGGACAAGTGTGCAAGAGTTTAAAAATGTGATTGAATCCAGCACGGAAACTACATATCTATAGAATATTTTGAGCTGATCCTAGCAGAATAGAACCTCAAATACTTGAAGTAATTTTATTCGAAGTTGTCAGTTGGGTATGTATCGAACATACAAATTAATATGAAAAAATCGATATCACAGCAGGGTAAGTGTGCAATTCTACTAGGACTGGATGAGGGACAATACTGACTACTTTGTCCTTATTCATTTACTTATCAAAGTACATTACATAAAACTTTCAATGTGTCCGTTATGGTTTCTGCATAAAACTGATTGCCCACAGGAGCCCTGCATTATTGTCCACACACGTGTGAAGCAAATGTGACCAACGGTTTGCGGAAGTCTGATAACCAGCATACTTGGATTTTGGCAGAAAGTACTGCAGTTCTATTAACTGCAGTGCAATAAATTCCAGGATCATAAATGCCAAAAGTACAGAAACTATATTAATTAAATAAAATATGGAAAAACGGACATCACCTACTCGGCAAGCCAAACAGATGAATGAAAAGCATCCGTTTTGAAGAGGTCAGGTGCGGTACCTCCACACACCACCATAAGCGAATGACATTTTTGAAAAATCTTTGTGTGCTGATGTTACTTTATGTTAGGTAGAGGACAACTTCTATCATACAAAGTGTGTTATTATTATTATAATTTCTGACCCTTTTATTACAGCGTGGGTGGGAAGCAACGATACGGTTTCTGCAGAATCATGCAGGAGGGAAATATGCAAGAGGGAAACGTGTCTATAAAACGATTGTCCATATATATTGATGGGTAATACGGCGGACTGACTGAGTATATATTGTCAAGACAAACAGGTACAAATGAATTTGTCGTACATTTTATCATTTGTTATCACCAACGATATTAATTTGCAAGCAACATATTTGCAATCGATCGCACAAATGTAAAGTAAATGTGTAGATAATAATACAATTTTGGTGGTAAATCTTGTCATATGATATTTTATTCTTGTAAAATTATGCTCTATGCGCATGTGTAGAACCGGAACAGAGAAATAAAAAAAACATTTATTTTTGTCTTTTGCAGATTCAGCAGACGTTTGATTTTTCTGACATGTCAAATATTCAGGAACTGGAACGCCTCATTTCCCAATTAGAACTATGACAGAGAGTTGCAATATTTGCACAACTTCGTTTCCATAAGCAATAAAAATAAGGACTATATTTTGAAACAAAGGCCAAAGATTCGATTCGCAACTTCAAAAACTATTAAGCAAGAAATACCCAGATGCTGTATATATATGTTTAGAAGTAATATTCCATAAGAATCCCTATATCACAAGCCTAATTGTGGATCAAGTGACTCAGTAGCAAAATATTTTTATTGATCAGAAAAAAAAATCACCTAATATGTTCTCCCATTCGTTCGTTGAGAGTATGATGAAAAGAAATCCCAGATAGTGCACAGGTCCACACCATTGTACATGAGGGCTCAATCATGGCTACTAAGTGTTTGATTTTGATTTTTCGAGAAAAATGTCTCTATAGGAATCGTTTGTTTCCTTATACTGGCCGTTTATTTCCTTATAACTCGCCAACAGCTTTTAATACTTTGCCTTGTGACAATGGTCTTGCATCTTGTTATCCACTTTTTATCTCCTCTTCATTACTGTGGCATTTTGTGTTGTTATATAGAGCATATATCGTCATCATTTCACGTTTTTTATAAAGACATTCATAGTTCATAATAACAACTTCGTTTTCTCTTCATAACTTTTTATCACGTTAAAGCACTTTTTAACCCGTAATGACAATTTGTATTATGTCCCGAATATGTTAAACAAGAATGGCGTAAAACATTCTGCCTAACATGAGAATTCCTTTTAATCTTGTTGTACCAAATCATGAGGTACATAATGCAGAAGTTCAGGCGTATTATTAACATCATCATCAAAAGCTTGTGCCCTACGTTAGACTCAGATTGTGAATAATTGATAGGATTCCATAAGTCAATTTATTAATCATGGTCTCGTATACGTTACATAATGCGTCATTATTTTTTGAATGAATGGATTCGAATATGCATCAATCTGAGGGGCCTTTCATAATTATCATTTCTTTTAAAAATCTGGATCTTTATCAAATTGTGGGTAGGTCGGTACAAGAAAAAAAAAACGATTAGCCAAAATCCGAAACCCATCAAGCAGAAATGCACACTAGAGGCTTGTCTTGTCATTGTCCTCCTGTCTTGCTTAAATAGCATTTTATACAATAATACAATACCATTGAAAAAAAGCGTATTATATATGTGTTTTAATTGTATGTATAATCAAATACATGGGTATAATAACCAGGTTGATTGAGAGTACATGTAGGCAAGTATGTGTGGTACTTAGGCAATATATATAAGCTTCATGTCTGGGTGAAATATAACAATGGTAGTTACCGCTGTAGCAGGTCATGGTTACCCATATAGCAGCAGCTTTGTCATTAAAAACATTGGATGACAGCTCCGTGTATGACCTGTACACACCAAGCCCCGCCGCAAGAGGACAGTATCAGTTTAACTCTTTAATTGCTTAAAGCGACTTTAGTCATCTTCAGATGATTTATACCTATAAGATAATTTCGTATCCAAATTCTACGCAAAAATGCTTTCATTCAAGTATCAGCATGCGTAGTTTAAATAGAGTTTCAGAAATTGTAACCCCAGCCAACAGGTTGTCCCGGCGCAAATTGCGCGCAATGTATGCAAAGTGCACCGATTCAAGCTGTCGAGTCAGTCTCAATTTCAGCACCAAAAGAGTTAAACACTGGAAGTAGTTTTCACTAATTACGTTCCCTGATGTTATATTCATAAAACTGACCACCATGTCCATGCGAATATGGCAATGACAATACATCTAAATCAAATATGCATGTTTTCAAATATAAAAAATGAACTTTTACTTCTGTAAGATCGGAAAATCTGTGCGTGGTTATGTGAAATTTGGAAATTGTACAATTATGTTTGATTTAGTTGGGAAACAGAAACGTCAGGGGCAATACTGACAACTGTGTCTATAAACTTTAACTCATTTCATAGTATTTTAATCATACTGGTAAACTCCAATGAAGCCATATTCTTCGAACTATATATAGAAAAGCACTATTTCACATTAACAAAAATTGAAATTTAATAAAATCAAATCAAATTTTCTTTACATGACCTTCTTAATAGGAAAACAATAGTTACATGTGAAATATTGAACAACATCATTTAAAGATTCAAATTTGGTCGACCTAGTTTTTCACAATGCACCACTTTTAATGTATGCAACAAAAAGTTAATTTAGCACCAATATATTTTTTCTAGACTTTAAGTATGTGATTCTATAGACCCTTATTGTGACAATGTCAAAGAAATCAATTCTGTTGCATTGTGTGCTGGGTTCAGTCATAATTGGCCACAGGTTGACTTGGCTATATTCCCACTGAATGTTATAATAATAAAAAAGAGTATGACTGCTTTTATAAACTGAGATGTCAAGAAACAGACAGACGATTCTTTTAATCTGTAGAGTTAATCGAACACCCAAATACTCAAAATAACCTACAAGCTACAATTTTGTGTGTCAGCAAACAGCTTCCACATATGCTTTTCGACGGGACTTTGAGACAGTGAATTTTTCTACACGGAGTCCAGGAGATTAAGACCAATGGTTTCTCTGTCATTTTGAAGATTTCCGGGGGCTACATTGGACACTTTTGGCATTGCATAAAAAAGCCTCTTCCAGAAAAGAGGATCATCTCTCTCCAGATAAGTATGTGCCTGTATGTACATCTTCAGCGTGTGGTCATCTTTATGAATCTTGCTGAGGTCCACGGTCTCATACATGATCATGATGACTTGGCTGTTTCTTTCGTGAACTGCCTGCAAACAGAAAGAGTGGATGGTCTGCTATACATACATACATACATACATACATACATACATACATACATACATACATACATACATACATACATACATACACATACATACATTCATACACACAAACATACGTACATACATACATACATACGTACATACATTCACACATACATACATACATACATACATACATACATACATACATACATACATACATACATACATACATGCACACAGACACACATGCATACATACATACATAACTTGTCCAACAACACTAGCCAATCTAAATCAGGAGTGATGGTTTTCCATCAGCACATTCCAAGTAACGATGACTTGCTTGCTATTTATGGCCGCATAATTTATCCGCCACAATAGAATCCATCACAATAGAACTACTACGTGTACGGTTGATGTTTGAGAAGACATCTTGGTCATTGCCTTCTCTTAAAAGTATTTTGTAAAAATACACACAAGCACCTTGTAAAGTGATCACTACATCACTAGAAAGACACTCAAAATCTGCTCAACTAAACATATTTTAATCCTTTACCTGATACACTGCTTGCTGGAACTCAAACATGCACCATTCACTACCAATGAAGTCAGGAGACAGAAGAACGATGACCCGCTTACTGTTTGAAATAGCGTAGACAATATTATCTGAAACAGCAGCTCCAATTTCAAAATCTCGTTGGTGAATACAAAGTTTAAATCCATGTTTCTCCAGGGCAGGTAAAAGTGTGCTTATAGCAAAATCAGCGTTTGAGTTGCTGTGGGATATGAACACATCATACAGTCTCTCTGCTTGGTCCACTTGGTCACGCCGTACTCTCCAACCGCAGTAGTCATACACAAGTACTTTTAGAGTTTTGCGGAATCTGATCCCCAGGACAAGGATGAGAATAACCACTAAAAGAACGACTAAAGAAGAGCCTAAGACAGCCTCCAATAGTGGAATCACTTCAACTGTAAGATTAAAGAGATGCTTAAAACGTAAACAATGTGTAAATATTATTGGATGTAAGTCATATAAGATCTGTCATTGTACAAGTTAGTTTAACTTCCCGATTTAACTTCCATTCCTGGTGAGAGGTGAATTCTTATGAGACTTTTAAGGCAAGATATTTCTGCAAAAATTGTAAAAAAAAATAAAAATTAAAAAAAAATCAATCAACGGATCGATCGATAAATAGATAGATAATAAACAAATAAATAAATAAATAAATGAATGAATGAATGAATGAAAGAATGAATGAATGAGTGAGTGAGTGAGTGAGTGAGTGAGTGAGTGAGTGAGTGAGTGAGTGAGTGAATGAATGAATGAATGAATGAATGAATGAATGAATGAATGAATGAATGAATAAATAAATAAATAAATAAATAAATAAATAAATAAATAAACAGATTAGAAACTCTAATATTGTGAATAGAACTACCTGGTTCACAAACTTCGAAAGGTGGTGTCCATTTTCCACAATCACAAACGGAGCGGAAAATTGCGTGACCATTATGGTACCCTGACTTGCAAGAATGCTGCACGATTTGATCTTCCGGGACTCGGTTTGATGGGAACAAACCAATGTTCTTGACGATATGCCGGTACTCTGCATTGGAATCTTGTGTTGGTATTTCACATGCTGTCATGAATAGATTGGCATTGTCAATCAATAATTAAGTATGTATTGCAATCCATAAAAAGATATCTACACACGACCATTACACTGCAAAAACAAAGTTAACATGCCCAGAATTAACCTTACACGGTTATTATTTATGTTAGAAGAACCGTATTATCAGCTCTTTAACACAGAATACAAGAATGAAAACACAAACTCGGCCTTATTTTCATTGACAGGAATTATATACATGCTTAACTATCTTATGCATGGGTAGCGCAAAATTGAAAAAAATACCGAAATGGTAAAGGAGGCATTCTACCGGTTATCTGACAGTGGTATCAACAGAAAACACTTGAACCATTACAGCACAACATCGGTCAAAAGAGGGATATGGTGCCCTGTGATGCATCAATGTGACAGTTGTGACATAATCTCTGTTGACAAGTGGCACCCTCTGATAAATTTGTGTTCTGGGCCTGTCTTTTTCGGCTGTATGAGATTCAGTAAATATGGAACTAGCAAAATTATCGCAGCAGCAAAATTAAGCTGAATTCTAAGCCTCGAAGCGCAGTACTTTAGGTGCTGCTTCTTCACTGTGAAACTTAAAACAAAACGAATGCCTGATGGGACACTGAAAAAGCCAATAGATTTTTCTCGAGAATATATCGCCGTCTCCGTTGCACACATCGAGAAAAGCGCCTGTCAGGGAATTTGTATCACCCGCTTGCAATGTACATGATCTGGTATGAAGTGAAATCCATGGCAATAAAATAAAACTTATCTGTCAAAAAGGCACTACCAACCCCAAATAAGGGAATTTACTAGTTTTATGTTTGCAGGGTATGAATCATCCTGGCGTCGAATTTATGCTGTATAATTTCAAAGATAATGCAAAATGAATGGATGAATCACCATGCATAACCAGAAAACCCTATTACCTTACCATCTTAGCAGACGTTACACATATTGATACCCTATATATCAGCGACACTGTTTGAGCAGAGTTGCATATTTTACATTATTTTAAATGAGCTAATTATCTATTTTAAGCGACATACATCATAAAAATCTATTTGTTCAGTTCTAAACTGGAATATATTAGGGGTTCATTTCCATACCAAAAAGCATTCATATAACACACACACAAACACACACACACACATATATAAAGGACCCTTTATCTTTTGGAAGTGTGTCTAATGATAGGCACATTCTCGTTGCACGTAGAGCTCTCCGAATAAAAGTGGAAATTTGTCTTTAACATCCAATTTCACAGTACAATTTGATTGCTTTTTTTAGTGCATACGCAGGGTCAGGGGCATTTTCTTATTCGTTATTCGACGCCAGGATGATTCATACCCTGCAAACATAAAACTAGCAAGTATCAGGTCAAGGCAGTCAATTTTTACTTCCTTTTGATAGTTAGGGTCATTTGGTGCCTCCTTTTGTGAAGTTATCATGGAAACATTCTAACTGGGTCAGTCATAAGTCGATTTTTGCCGGCTCTCCCACATACCAATTCCGATATAATTTCACTGTCTTGCCATTATAGGCAAAAACTTATATCATTTATTTCCTATTATTTTACGTTCCGAAGTTATGAAAAGTGAAATGGGAAATATACAACAATTTAAAGGTAAAGAAAAGGAAAAAAGTCTCCCGGAATAATAGACTACGAAACATGCTTCATGGTTTATTGCTGTTGACTCGCAATTTAATTGGCTGTTAAAGCCTTCTGTATTTTCTTTATGCATAAAGGGGCCATGCAACTTACAATCCAAACGATTCTGTTTAAGGTACGTGCAGAATTATATATTCATATTAACCACTGCAGCTCTGCTCTGCCAGCCTGGGTTGTCAGGCAACACAAATATATATCCACAATGATGAAGTCTCATAAAGCATGGAATACTACTTAACCATCTAGAAAAAACACTTTTTCTCGCAAACAAATGAAAATGTTTGAAGCTTCCAGTATGCTTTGACAACAAGTGCGTAATATATGTTTAGCTTGTCGTCTTCTCAGTTATCACCATTTATCAGGGAACAGTTAGCCCTGTTTATCATACCACTCTACACGAAAGTACCCATCAGTGATGGCAGATCCCTTTATCAAAGACGGAAAATGTGTTGCTCTTGCAAATACCTGCGATTTGGAAACAAAAGTTCAAAATAGCCATAGTTATATTTTGTAAACATATTTACAACTTTATATAAGAAGAAACCGTCGGCCCTTTGGCACAAGTAGTTGTTAGCAGCACACATCTTAGTAACATCCTCGGTCTATTTGTCAATATGTCCGTATCACATGCTGCATTATTGTCCCCTTTACCAAACAACAAGTTACGAGATTTGAGTCCTGAATTACTATGTCTGACATATATCTCCTTTACCTGAATTTTTTGGCTTTAGGACAGAGGAAAGCAATGGGCTGCAACAAATTGAATACATTTATCTCATACTGTCATTAAGCGAAAGCTTCAACATATGAAACGTGCACTTTCTTCATAGCATACAGATTCACTATAAGGCAAATATTAGTTTTTTTCCAGTTAACACATGCAATTTCAGATCGACCCGATTTATGGTATCCACCATGCATATCATTACACAAAAGTACATTGAAGAACTTACATATACTACACTCTGGGTTTGATGGTTGCCATTTCCGGTTTTCGCACAAAAATTTTTTTTGAGGGTTAAATGCTGGTGCCCTGCATTCAAGTGTGATCTCGGCACCTCGGCTGTTGTTGTAACCACCACGCCCGGTCTTTAGCACCTTTATGACCTTATCATCATTGACATGTATTGCAGAGCAGTACTCTAAGGACAAATCAGAAAATACATGCATAAAGAAAGGGAAAATGGTAATATCTATACATATATATATATATATATATATATATATATATATATATATATATATATATATATATATATATATATATATATATATATATATATATATGTGTGTGTGTGTGTATGTGCGTGTGTGTGTATAAAATGCAGTATATTAATCAGAATTCTTGCAGATATGCAATCTAAGGGAAACGCAGAAAGTGCAAAATTCAAAACGTTATTTTTATATGATATATATATATATATATATATTTATATATTTATATATATATATATATATATATATATATAGTAGGTGTTTAAATGTGCATATATATGCAAATATATATATATATATATATATATATATATATGCATGTGTGTGTGTATGTGCGTGTGTAATGTATAGGGTATTAATTGCGAGGGGTTGTGTATAAAATGTAAATAATGTTAAAATTAAAATACTACTGAAAAAATCCCTGCTGTTAATAGTCCTGGGATATTAATTAAGAATAGTTGCGCAACGCGTGTCAGGAAACTAACATGACTATGATTGGAGTTGTCTCGAATCATATTTCAAGTCCGACGTTTTCAATACCTATTGAGCATTGTTCTCCCATATTGCGTGTCTGAAAAAGGAATATTTGAGAAATATCATTTTCTAATTGAGTTTGTCGTGCATAATCGTACTTACCACAATCAGGAACATCGCATTTTTCTCTCCTGAAACCTGTTTCTGCATCCTCCACATAGCAGTATGGAAGTTCATTCATATTGCATGGATTCCTGCAATAATTATACTGTTCTTTCCAATATTGTGGAGAATAATCTCCCCAGCAAATAACAGAATCATTAGCATTTACCCAACTGGCACAAGTTTTACCAAGAAGAGTAACATCGACAGAGCCAAAATAGTCCTTTCCAATTCCGTTAATGCAACCTTGATCTGTAAAAGCAACGCAATTAAAACAATATTTAATAACAATTATAGTGTTACAACAATGTCTTCCTTTAAGAGAACAGAACGTCAATCGTACATTCTATGCAGCATGTGGTACAACATAGAAAATGGAAAACATTCTGAGTTACAGGTTTATATTTTATTCATGGTAACCACCCACGAGTTAACCACATATTTTGTTAATGTTATATGAGCTGAACTTGTTCGCGACGTCAATGGTATTCCTATGGCGTCACACACAGGCGCCTGCTAGGCAATCTATTTACTCTGATTTGTCTCCAGATATTGAAAGGCAGGGAATGCTTGGAAAATGTCTGGATAACATGACCTGACCACGACACAGCGCAATGGAGATCATCACAACACAGGTGTGTTTGTTTATGTGTGCATTTGTTTTTCAAGCGACCAACGTGTCATGGCAGGCCAATTACATTGAGTGGAGTTTTTGTCCTGTGTCTTGAAGGGTGCTTGAGATACCAGCACTTTGTCATTGTCAGAATTGTCCCTCGCAAAGGTAAGAGAGAGAAGCTCCTCGTGATATTTAGAACTGAAGCGGAGCGCAGGTGTTAAATGTCACGAGGTGCTTCTATATGCGTTCTTGCCTACTTAGAATGCAAATAATTGACCAATGAAATGAAAGTTCCGTCTGTCAATCTTATGAAATGGATCGCATGACAAAATTATGTAACAGCTACAGGCACAGGCCTGCCACACTCTGTGCAGATTGGATCCCGAAAAATTATTAGGCTGTAATGCAAAAATGGATTTGAGTGCCATGGATCCATTTCTGAACCCTGCATCATAAATTTCCGATGACTTGGTGGATTTGGCTGCACAGGAGCTGTTTTTCAACAAAAAGACTTCAAAACAAGATGTATTAACTGGAAGGGTGACTATGCGGAGGAAGGCATAGATGCGCCATCTGATGACGCTTTCAAACAACACCCTGTAGAGCTTTTGAACCCTACCGATGTGGTTAATATCACTGATGATGATCTTGTAACAAATGTATCTATGCCTGTGTTAGACAACCCTATCGAGAGAGTGAATGTAATTGAAAAACAACTGAAACCAAATAAGGGTGTGGGCCAGACGGAATTAGTCCTGACGTTTTCAGACTGCTACCTGCGAATTGCAATGTGTTTTTCACCACATTATTCAATGCTGTTCGTGTCACAAGCTACCCTGCGTCATGGACATATGCCAAATTGATTATGATATTTAAGAAGGGAAATAAGAGTGTGTGTGACAATTATCGTGGTATGGGCATCAAAAACAGTATGGCCAAAATTTACGATTATGTTCTAAATAATAGGCTCATGTAATGGTTTACACCTGATCGGGAGCAAGCAGGTGCTGTTCCAAAGAGAAGATGCTTGGAGCAGATAGTTACCTTGAGACTTATTATGGATTTCTGTGTTAAGAAGAAGATAAACCTGTTTGTAGTGTTTATAGATTTTTCTAGAGCCTACGACCGTGTTCCAGGACATTCACTGAGGAAAATATTAAAACGACTTGGGTGTGGCTTAGTTATGTTACTTGCACTGGCGTCATTTTTATATAAAGTCTCAAAGAGTGTGCTAGGACTTGCTATCATTTCTGCTGCTATAGGAGTCCGCCAGGGGTCGCCAACCTCTTTTTTCTCTTTACAGTTTTTGGAAAATCTTATACAAAGCTTTAAAAGCAAATGCGCATGGGACAGTTTTCTGAAATGGCTCCATATACTTATGCTGATGGATGATACTGTATTTTTTGCTAGTTCAAGGGACAAATATTCAGAACAGTTGAACATATTGATGGACTATTGTAAGTCAGCTGGTATGATAATCAATGAAATAAAAACCAAATTTATGGCCGTAAACGGCTCTGTTACTGATAAGTTACCTTTCCTTGTAGGCACGGATAATGTGCTCCGTGTAGATCATTGCAAGAAGTATACATATTTAGGCAGTGTTTTTGCCTGTAGCAGCAGTATATTATCAGCAGTGAATGAGCATGCCAATGCTGTGAGAAAACACTTACTTAAACTGGTAACATTTTTCAATAAAAATCCAGACATGCCTTTCATTGTGAAAAACAAAGTCCTGGATGCAGCATTTATGGCATCTATTTTATATGGATGTGAAAATTGGTTTAATGTTGGTCTGAGAAAGGTAGAAAGCCTGTACATGGGTGCCCTGAAAGCTTTGCCAGGGGTTCGTATCACTACTGCTAATGACTTGTGCCTGATGGAATTGGGGTATTCTATGCTGAAAGACTTAGTAAAACACAAACAGAATGTGTTTTTCCAGAGAATGACATCTGAAAGAAGTGGGATGCAGGATGATCCTTTGATGTATCCTATTAGATTAACTGGTGATACAAGTACAGGATCCTATATTAATACGTCATTAGGTATGGACAACGTTTTTGAACATGGCATGCGTGTTATCAAAGATCGGGTTAGAATGTCTGATAAGTAAAAAGTTACAATGTACAGACATGCTAATCCGAGCCTGGATGTTCATAATGTGTATGCAAAGGAGGCAGGAGCTCATATCCCAGAATACACACGAGTCTCTTTTTCTCGTCTCCGCTTGTCTGCTCACAATCTACGTATAGAGATGAGGCGGTGGTCTCGGTTACCGCGGGACCAGAGGGTGTGCAGATGCGGCAGTATACAAGACGAGGCGCATGTTGTACAGCATTGTAATTTAGTTCAAGGCATTCGAGACTCGTACAATAAATCGACACTTCCATACCCTATGGCTGTCATTGAAGCCAAGGATTTAGCAGACTTTAAAGTGCTTCATAAAATTCTAATGTATTTTGACTGATAAGTGTTATGATTTATGTAAAGATTTCTGTAGTAATCTATATTGTAAGATTGAGCTGCGATTGTGTTGCTTTATTATTATCATTATTCGCCTTATACATGTATTTTGCTTTGCACCAAGGTCAATAAAACTACTACCACTACTACTAGGAAATAATGACCGATTCAGCGAAGTCGTCACATCTGAAATTTTGAGGCAAAAAGTAACCGAGGCCGTACCGAAAGCAACTAGAGAAAATAACAGGTGGTCTGTTGTAGTGTATCGGGATTGGGCTCTGTGGCGAAATACGAAGCCAGAGACATTAAGATTCGTGTGGTTGCAGGAAAATGAAGTACACTGAACATGTTATTGGTGTACATGCCGTTGCCCATTGAAAAAACTGCTCTTCTGCTTCCTGCTTGCCTGGTGAGTTCGCTTCTGTGACATAATTGTGCCATTTCATCACACGTTGTACAGATGGGCGTGTTTTTCAGTTCGTGGAGCACGCGCTATGTAGAGAATGGACTTAGTGCAATCGTGTCATGAGGAAAACTCCTCGCAGGTTAAGAGGAACGAAAAGCAAGTCTCTGATTGGTTCATTTATGATATAGGTCAATTATTGCATTCTAAATTACTCTTGTTGGTAGTGTCACTGAACGCTGTGCATTGCTACCACGTGCGTCTTTTGTTGCGACATCTTGCTGGGTATATAGGCAGCAAGTGTCATGTATGAATATTAATTTAATTGACTGATGTTGGTCAGGTCATGCTCTCCAAAAACTAGTCCAGAAAGCCAAATAGGGTTTTCTTGATTGTATGTATCTATGCTTACCTGAGTACTACATTTTCCTTAGAAACGAGATAGGCAGACAGAAGAAAGGTGTGTCGACCCTCACGTTAAAAGTGTGCGTACATTGTGTTTCTCCTTTTTAGCACATGCAGCCTGACCTCTCATGGGTGACCTGATAGAACACCTTGTTTGCATTTTGCATCCCCTGCCTTGTATATTAGTACTGACGTGCTTCATGAGAGGTCGAGCATAGATGGCGTGGCAAGCGCCTATGTTTTTACATCCAAATATAATCACACATTCACCTTTGGAAACAACGGGATGGTGACACTTTACAACGATATACATATAGTGGTACTTAACTCTTTAAGTGCCATATTTTCGACTGAGTCAGCAGCTTTTTTCTGGAACTAGAGGCATGCTGGTACTTGGATGAATGGTCTTTTTACGGGGAATACGAATCTGATATGCTAATGATAATTCAGACTAGTTTTACTTCATTATATCGACTTTTCATACGTGACTGGCACTGAAAGAGTTAAAAAATGAAATAATCAATTGAGGCGAAATGACAAGGACAGCACAGTAATCCTTTGAATAAAGTTTCAATTTTGGGTTGAAGCACAAATGTACCATGGAAGAGTCCGAATGAGTTACAGTATCTCAGAATGCACAATGCAAAATGGAAAATCTGCATGCCATAGCCAACAGAATACACAGGCGGGTCATGTGCAACATGCGCTGAATGTTATCGTCTTCTTGTCATCGATTCGACATCAAACCATAATTTCTGTAGTAACTGCCAACCCACGCTATCACTTGTATTTATGTGTGAGACCCGAGGAAAAAACTAGTATAAAGCCAGAGAGGGCAAATAAGACATGTATGATTCTGTTTATTTATCAAATGTGTCACACAGTCAACATATAAGTGGAAATTCTGTATCAAAATATTGCAAGGAAGTGTTTAAACTGCCTTATAAAGATTATCTGGAATTGAGAAATATTGGATAAATCGGCAGTCATTGTGGAATGAGAATTTCCTTATAGTTCTTTCACAATTTTAAACAGGTCTCTATTCAAAATTAATTGTTAGGGTCTGCATGTGCTCGTGCAACATCTGTTGGTTTTTTTTTCGGGGGGGGGGGGGGTGGATCTCTCGTTTTATTTTATTTTATTTATTCTATGTCGTTTTATTTTATTTAAGTATTATGCTCTGTGACTGCTCTTTTGTGGGCATCAGTTTTAGTTTGGTTTTTTTAAACTGTATCATTTGTAACTTTGTAACAAATAGCGTAGTGGCTTTTTGTAAAATATATTTACCTTTACACAATTTTCCATAATAACCACTGGGACATATGCATGTAAAGTCTTTTTCAGTGGGACGACACGTTCCACCATTCTTGCAAGGTTTATTCAGGCATTCTCTGTTCTCTGCAAAACAATGTCGATTTCAAATTATAAGATTACCTTTTCAAGAAAGCCCGCATAAAATGTGGCAATGAGGTACTAGAAGAAATTGTCACTTTTAGCAAAACAGTACCAGTATCAATTTAAAAGAGAACATACAAACATGGCACATCTAATGTATGTATTCCCAACACGGTGTGCAATTAACAGAACGTATGGTGTGCCAGAATCTCAACTTGTCCAGATAAAAGTGCACAAAGTATTTTCTCAGGTGTGACATGCATTGGTACACTAGTATCAAATGAGTATTTTTAGGGTCTGTTTTAACGCATGCACCAAGGTTACGTAGATGATAGCTGTGCATATTGTAGTGCTCAGTTAATCAGCTAAAATATTCAAGATTTCTAAAAAGGCTGTTTTCTGTTATGTTGTTAATAATATGTTTATGTGCAAACTGTCAAGGGAGTGTGGCTGTGTACATTCGTGCAAAGTAATGTGGCCTGAATGTATTGGCCCTGTCTTTATTATCAATTATCCAAACGTGTGGTCCTTATCTGATAACATAAAGAGCTGCAAATGTCAAGAAACATTAAAGTTGACATCTTCAGCTGCCGAGGCGAGTTCGACAAAGACGATACATCTTAACGCTTGAACAAAGGGCTATGACAGCATAGCTCACTGAATTGTCCTTTCATGAATGATGTTTAGGCTCAATATATACTCACGCATTAGCGCTACATTGAAGACACTGGACATTGGTAGAAATTCCGCCCTTTTCTTGTATCTTTGCCAGCATTTATGTCCATTAAACGTGTATGAAAGTTCTTTGCAGTTAAAATTAGCCATACAGCTGTTCAAGCAACTTGACAATGATATTGAAGTTTTATAATCCAACGAAGCCCCATAGGAAAGACCTGTCCTCACGTAGGTACTCTCCAAATCTGCGATAACAAGAACATATGTTTGCACGACGCCTTTGTCCCCAAATGTACTTCTCGTGTGGCACATAGATGATGCTCTTCGAATTAATGTCACATTTGCACAAGTGAGACTGTCTTTAATATTCCGCCATGCACATATTTTGTAGTATTTTATTAATAGCAATTTTCAATTCAGTTTCAAAGGAATTGATATTTCAATACTGCAATCACATTTTCTAACATGTCTGAAGTGTACACATACTGTGTGTTAATCTTTTCCGCCAAAGATTACCAAACACTTCATCACCAAATGATCTGTGCAGAGGATGCTAGCTGGGAAACAGGAGAAGATCAGGCAGATAACTGGCTGCTGGGAGAGTACCGGAGAGTACCGGGGGTGGAAAGATATCTGATCATTGATACAATGGAACATAAAATGGTAGAGTATTGGCAGCTGGAGGTAAACATGTTGCATGGAAATATTCGGATACCAAGACAGATCTAAAGACAGATCTGGTTGCCTGCGTAGACAGACCATTCTCACCGTGGTAGCTTTTCTTTCGTTTCTAACACTAATTTAACCCCGCTCGAAGGATTTGCGTCAATAAAAAAGCAATACTATTAATAGCAGCGCAAACTGGTCTGTCTACGCAGGCAACGGATCTGGTGGCTGGCAGAAAAGCAAAAGCAAGTGGAACAGGACTATCTGTGACAAGTCCAAATAACTTAATTTGCCTCTTTTTATGCCACATGCGACTAAAGGCAAAATACTTTAAACAAATTGCTTTAAATTTCCATAGCTTTTAAATTAATACACAAATTATAATAGTTAAGGTCACAACTTTCTGCGGTACGCTGTGGGAACGCCGAGGAAAGCTGTTGACCCTAGTTCAAATGTGGAACTCAAAGAGTAACAATGCTATAATGGTAAGAAAATCAAAAGAATTCAAGTCCGTAAGGTAAAATAGCAGAGTCATTCAATTCGATGCAATCAGTACTGTTATAAATGGTGAACATTAAGAAATTAGATTAATTTAAGTGGTTCTATAGTCAGAAGTAATGTTCAGATGTTAGCAGTAAAAACAACTGCCTCTTTTGGAATCTGGAAACTACATTTAAAACAACATCCAAAAGCAGTCTCCCGTTGTTAATAATTGCAGGTCTACTAAAATTGCTGCATTATGTCTATATTCGAGCTTCTTCTCCTCCTCCTTTTCTTCTTCTTCTTCTTCTTCTTCTTCTTCTTCTTCTTCTTCTTCTTCTTCTTCTTCTTCTTCTTCTTCTTCTTCTTCTTCTTCTTCTTCTTCTTCTTCTTCTTCTCCTCCTCCTCCTCCTCCTCCTCCTCCTCCTCCTCCTCCTCCTCCTCCTTCTTCTTCTTCTTTTTTTTGTTTTTTTTGTTTTTTTGTTTGTTTTTTTATTTTTTTGTTGTTCGTTTTTGTTTTTGTGTTTTTGTGTTTTTTTATGTTTTTGTTTTGCTTTTGTTTTATATTTTTCATTTGCAATTAATTACAGGAACGTCCCTCTTCATGGCCAGGGGTTTATGCCCCCATACGTCGCGAGCAAATTGGAGTGCACGTAACATGGATATTACCATAAACCGGGGCCAAGAGCACGTATAGCAGCTTCCTGCACATCTGCCATAATGGGCGCTAGCTCAATGTAGCATATGTAGAGAACATCTACCTATTCATTCCCACTATAAACTGTAAATTCGAAACGTTCAATTCTAAAGGGAGCTTCCTAGCGATAAACAATTTATTAGATATCTAGTCTACTTGACAGCAGCGACACCTAACAGTGCAGACAGCAAGCAGGAAAAGCAAAAGTGTTCATTTGTCACACCTTTGTGGTATAATCAGGCCTGGGAGATCATACTCGCAAAAACTGTGTATTGTAAATTTTACCACATCGTCACCTCTATTGATGCATATTAATTTTGATTAACATCGAGGCTTATTTACATGTCTTTTACAGTTCAGAACTGCAAATTTGTACACTTTACTGTTTCCAACAAGTTTTTAAACTACATAATGCGCTTCAATTTGTGTACTTCACATAAGCTACTTAACCAAGTTTAGGCAGATTTAAATTCGTGTACGCAAGATGTACATTCTGCGCGGTCTGTTTTGACTGAAATGAAAATCAAGAGATGAATTACTATTTTGTCCACGGGAATGCTGGAGTTGATTCATTCCACATGAAATTCTTGTGGTTTTAAGAGTGTTTAACGGTCGATGGACGGAGAATATATCTTATGTTCCTGAAACGGTCATACACTCGTCAAAGACACTTGATTTTAGGCACATCCTGGTAGCATTGGTATTGTCAAAAAAAATATCATTGTCCTGAAGTGATAGCTCTGTAATCTGTTAAGTAAGCACATCCCAGTGTGTGCCAATGAAAGCTGGTGACTCACACCAATTATATCTTTTCAGCGTTTATTATCGTATTTTGCTGCGTCTGTTTTCAAAGAACAAATCTTTCTTTGTGAGAGTTTAGCATAAAATAGACTGCATGTGTGTTTTCTAACCTTGTCACATTTCAGGTTCACTTGTTGACAGGTGTCCAGTATAGGTCTGCTATAATTTTAACGCAAAGAACCTGTCCTCTAGATGTTTGCAAACGAGTTGATGCTACATTATGCAAATGGAAAAAGAGTTTTACTTCTAGGTAACATCATGTATTTGGGTCCGCAGGCCTTACTAATAGTTTTCGGCATACACATGGGATTACATATAGGTCATGTGCTTATTGTAAGCTACTCCCTTGGTGGAAGTCAGCCCAGCCCAACTTAGGCGTAAGCGTAACTATTTGGTCAATCATTTCAAATTGATGATCAATCATAATTTCATAAAAAAAAATTAACCCTAAAGACAGTTCAGCTTGGAAGTACGTAAATCTATGTTTTCGATATTACTTTAAGTAGAAACAGGGTGTTCCAATGAAACTAGGTAGGCCTACATGTATCGCAATAAGGTCTAACGTAGGCAAGCATGCCTACGCAAGGAACCTGATAAGGTATAGGAGTGTTACAACTGTTATCAATGCCTTCCCGAAATCAATTTAATTTGCATTTTATTATAAATGAAAGGTATTATCATAAACACTGAAATTACATTTTATCATAAATGTAACAATCTTAACTAAAAGATGGTTTGCTTTGAAATAGGCTACAATATGTTTCATCCAAACGTCTTTACTACATGTGTGCTAACCTATGTATATATAGAGAGACAGACAGAGAGAGACCGAAAGACAAAAAGAGATATACATATAGTGGTGCAAGTACATGTTATGTTATATTATGTTATGTTATGTTATGTTATGTTATGTTGACAACTAGGTAAATTGTGTAACTGGCTTCAGCTATCAGTACACTGAAATCCATATATCTAAACATCCAAATCGTGCCCCTGGCTTATGCTTTTAGGAACCTTCCTCGGTTATTAATAACAGGAACATCGAAGCCTCAGATTGTCTAATGCAGAGAAAAGGGACTTTTTGAGTTGACTTTTGTCTCAATAATATTTTATGAAACATAATGAACTATTTTTCATATAATAATGCTAAAGCATGCTAGATTTGAAGTGGCCGTGGATACATTTTGTGAAATCCGTGTAATTCGTGTTCGATTATTTTTATTATTACACGATCATTCCCCTGAAAATGGGTGTTTGTTGAGTCTCTATAGTGCTCATGAACAACATATGTCTTAATCCCGCGAATAGATTATCAAGGTATGTACCTTCACATAGACAATACATAGGCATATACATACCATATTCCGTGGTCCAGCTCGCATTCACCATGGCTTGTGGCTGCTGTAACCGGAAGACACGTAAATTTTACAAACTGGCGTTGAGCATGATGATAAAATCTTGTGAAAGTAAAAATCAAATAAACAGGCTAAAAGCTTTCCAGTAGAAAAGTTATGATGTGATTTTTTTGTAGAGAGCCATTAACTCTTCTTGCCCTTGGCACGAGCAGGTCCCAATGTGGCCATATAAAAGAGATAGCACTGTGCATGTGGTGCAGTATGATTTGTCTTATCATTCCAATTTATACATGATGCTATCTGCCTGGGCCTACTTATTTCCTTTGACCAAATCCGTCCACAGGCAATTATGGAATTTTGCCAGCATAACATCCCAGTTTATCCCTTTAAGAAACCGCCATCAACTGTCTTAAAATTCTCAATGAAGCAAGGCTTCGTGTATGTCTCAAACATCGTTTTCATTTCAGAACAACCTAAATCCGTCAGTGTGTCATACATGATAATGTAGCAAGGTAGTGCCAATAAAAGTGGCGTCAATATCATTTATTTATTTTTTTCTATGCTTCCACGATAGCCAACATTTTCAGCATTATCAGCAATGTATATTTCAGGCACCTTAATGACTCCAACAAAGGGCTCCACTTGCTCACATACGAGTACCTGTGTTTTATAACTACGGCGACGTTCTGCGTTAAACACCTTGGGGTTAAAATAAATTCCCAAAGTCTCTATTAGCATCCACTAATGGGCAATAAATGTGTTATGGGCAACCACGTGTAATATAACCTCCATGCAATCATATACCCTCTTTTATTTGTAATAAGCAGACTCATGCAACATATGGTCTACAATGTAAGCTGCAATTTCATAATATCCTGCTCGAAATTCTTGAAATTATTGGGTGCTGTAGATTTTAGACTACATTACACATGACATGACGTGACGTGACTCGACTCGACCCAGTTTGACGCGAGAACTCATGAATTTCACGATACCGAATTATATCTTATGTGACTGTTGTTCACCGAAAATTGATGAGAAAGGGTATCGGGGTAGTGCTGTCGTGCCCTTCCATACACTTTAATGTGGAGAGATGGTCCCTGAGGAATTTGTATCTTGCGTTAGCTTGGTCCCTTGTGGACATTATGTGAAAAAAAATGTCACTACATTGAATCCCTTAACAGTGTTTGAGAAAAGTTTTTTTTCCTTATGATACAATGTTGTCGGCTTCATCGACCGCTGCGTGACCCATTTCCTATGATGCTGTCAAAAGATCACTGATGAGGTTGAGAAATTAACTTTTTTGAAATCCCAAATTGGCATTCTTTAAGTTGTGACGTTATATTAAAAGAATCATGAGGAACAAATGAAGATAAGTTTGAATTTAAAATCACAGGATAAGTCCAGGTGAATCAGTGACAATTAAATCTTAAAGACAATTTAAGAAGTCGCTAAATCTGGCCATTTCGTCTTTTTATCCACACGTCACCAGTAATTGTCTGAAAACAGTTTGCAGCTTGATGAAATCTTTATAATGATATTTATACATTTGTATATAAATGTTATATTACATTGCAATTTGTGATCAAAGAAGTTGTTTATACAATGGTTTAAACCAAAGTGGACTATTCTAGCTTTTTTCATAATTTATAGGCACACTTGAGAAACACTGAGAACCCAGAAAACATCTTAAAGCAAACTTTCTTCCTTACTTTGGTCTTACGCTATCATATTTAAGGCTCTTAAGATGGTCTAAGAACTTTTTCCTGCCCAGTCAGAAAAAGAGAAAGTGTGTAGGACCCAGTAAGAGGAAATCAAGTGTTGCTATGACCATGAGCGAAAGGAGCAGAGTCAGTCAGTCAATGTTCAAACCATTTCAGTGGCTGGCTCACTAGCATAATGAGATGATAAGAATATATTCAGATCTCGAAAAACATTTGGTAGCTGGCTTATTAGCATAGGAGAAATACCTGGAGGGGACAAGACTAAAATAAGATCTAGTAAGATGTTTTGGGGGGTAGTGTAATTAGCACAAATAACATGATAACATATCCTAAAACCTTGTAGATGTTTTGGGGTAGGGTAATTAACACAAGTAACATGATCAGGTATACCAATCCCTTGTAAGATAGGAGCTAGGATATCCATAAAGTGTCACAAAAGAGTGTGCTTAATGTTTGTACTATCCTACTAAGCAACATGTCCACTGATATTCCATTCTTTTCCTCCTTTTTAAAGTCGAATAAAGGTCCAGACCATGATATATATACTAGCTGGAGATACACATGTACAGTACATACCCCCATTCATGCATGTTGTACCCAAAAACGTTACCTCACCTGGGCACAATAATGCAAAGTGTGTTCACAAGGTCATTACTGATGGAGGGCAACGTGTTGAAAGTTAAAGCAAACAATACTTGTGGTCCAAGACCTGTGACAGCATATGTATATATGCAGTCATCTAATGCAGTCTAACAGTTACATTGTACTGTGATGGGCAGACCGATAAACCTAAGACATCAAAGTTTTTTTTTCTTTTTCAACACGCATTTTGCGCACAAAGTAGACTACTTTTATCTATTGAGGTTAAGGATTGCTATGCAGGCAAGTTTCACCCTCCCTTAACCCAGGACAATACAGTGGACCCATGTACAATGTACATGTACATACATACAACCACAGATGGAGAGTGAGAGAAAATAAAGAAACAACCATGATTTTAAACATTCACATTTTCAATGTCTGCATACTAGTGTCACTTCTAGTACATCAGCTGATGCACAAACAGAGATCAAGACTGAAAGACAACTGCCTGTAAAAATACAAATAAATTCTATTACTGCTTTTAATTCATCATAAAACCTTTCCTTTATATGATGCTGAAGTTCTACTGCTCACATGGTGTGATTTGCATCTGATTCCAGATATGAGCTGATCCAATTTTGTGCTGTATATTGTATTCATGTGTACAGCATGCATTACTACATATGGCTGTTAAAAAGATACATGTACATATTCAAACATACATGGAGAACTTCAAAGTAGAATCAGTCAAGCATGTATGCTGTGGTAAACTAATACTGGCTGAATTACATGCAGTCAACAGTTTACCAAGTTCACTAAAATTATGCATAGCAGTGTGACAGCACATTACATTAGTCTACCAGATTTATCCACACAGCAACCTCTTCATTCTCTCTCTCCCTCATTCTCTGTCTCTCTCCCCCCTCTCTCTGTCGCTCTCTGTCTCTGTCTGTCTGTCTCTCCTTTGCTCCTTTGCCATTGTGGAAACTGAGTCTGCGGGGGGGGGGGGGGGTCCCGTAATGGCACACTGGGCATTTTATCGGCTGTATTTATGTACTGGAAGCCTTTTTATATTCCTTACTTTATACCAACCATTAGTTGTACATTTTCACACTTTCCATACCTTGTACCAGGGCAAAGTTTTTACTCGTACCAGCATACTACCCTCCCCCCCCCCCCTTACCCCCTCCCATACCAACTACAACATGTCATTGTTTGTTTTAAATTGTGCTGTTTCAACAAAACCCTGGGGAATGTAATATAACCACACCTGGTTACATCTGGATGTAGCAGCAACTTTACCATTTACTGGTCAGTGACAAAGAGACCAACCACCACTGGAGAGCAGCCCATGATGTCATGGTTGAACCTGCACCACCTACACAACACTACATGTAAACACTGATAAAGCGTTTGATCGGGACAGATCAGAGATTGCAGAAGTTTTACATGTTAAAATTCTCGATTTTTAAAGAAATTAATGTAGCATTATGTCGCCACATTAAGGATTCTGTGACAAAGAAAAGCATATTGTACAGGTCTGGAGTGAGTGATCAAAAGCAACATCTAACGAGATTTGTTTGTAAAACAGAGATCCCCTCTACCGTCATTATGTTCGCCCCCATTACTCTGTTGATGGTATTAAATGAGGCACTCATGACCTCAAAAAGAGGATGTAGAAACCAAATTCTCTAAAGTGGCCTTGGAACCTTGGTAATTAGGCCAAGTTCATCGTTCCATAATAGAAGACAATAAATCTCTGTAGAATAAGAGCTCTGGCTCAAAATTTCTGCACTTATTAATCAGAATCCCAATTCAGTAATGGGACACTGTGAACTTGATCTGGCTGTTCTTCTGTTTATATTACTCGTTATTCTGGGTGGCGCCCATGATAGTGACATGACTGTGTCTTAATGAGAGTCTCTTTTTGAGCCATATCAATATTAATATTTTTGTATATTGGTGATTTTTATTCAGATTGGCTGAAAAAAAAGATATTTTAAGTATCTTTTAATCAATCGACCAAAAAAGACAGACATGTCAAACCAATTTGTCTTTGGATGGATCCTTCCCTGTTCACATCAGAATAAATTATCTGGTGCTGAGAGCCTGCAGTTTTCATGAAATAATTAAACAAATATCAAAATAATGTAACAACCTGCCCCTGCCTGTCAGGCTACATTGTTACCGTATATCAATATCATTATTAACATTTGTAACAGTAATTATGGCAAAAGTGCAAAGATTATGCAAATATGATGGATTCTATAATTTGGGATCTTGTAAGTAAAACGTTAATTAACAGATTGTACGTTAAAATATAAAGTCTAATAAATGGAAAACTTATTTTAACTCTCGGAATCTGGGTAACACTGTGTAGAGTTAAGTCTTATTAATGGTGACTTTATTGTCATTTATGCAATGATTTTGACAAACTTTATGGGAGAAAGATGCTAAATATGTTTACAAGCATGCATGTATGTACATGTATGTACATAAGTACGTACATACATAATACATATATACATATGTAAGATTCATATGTTGAAGTATTTTATGGAACAATCATCATTCAACACTTTTATTGTAAAAACAAAAAAGGGTTCATAATCACCATGCAAACAAACCCTGTTAAGGGAAATGCATTTGTGGGTTCAGTGTGGCTACAAAATAGTTCTGCCCACAGCTGAATGGCTGGAGATCCGGATTTTAGTTAGACAGGGTCCACTGAATATGCAAGCCTGTATCATAGGGCACTCAACTGAGGCTGGTGGAATGGAGTGGGGCAGAGGTAAACAACTCCTGTGGGATCACTGCCCCACCGCACTGGACAAGCATGTTTGCACAGCTGTGTTTGTAGGTAGGTTGGCAGGGGGGGGGGGGGGTAAGCTTAAAGAATTCAACTAGAAAGAAGATTTGCTCCCCAGCAAATCTGTCTGGGTGCCTTCAAAATGAGAACAGTTTGAAATGCTGCATTTTGCCATTGTTCAACATAATCTGAATTTCGTGTGTTAACTTTTATATATTGAAATGCTACAACTTTGGCTCTTGGTTCGTTGGATGTGGCGATATCAAAAACTTAGAAAGTCAAGTTGAGTGAAACTACTATATATAATAGTTTTGAAGTTATTCAACACTTTAAATTTGTGCATTTGCAAGTTTGCATGTTTGCATAAATTGAAAGCCTACAACTTTGGTTTATGGTCCATTGGATTGGGCTATGCCACAAACACAATTGAAGTAGGAGTGGCAACTTGATCTATTATAGTTTTGAAGCTATTCAAGATTTCCATTTTGCTTGATCACCTAATTTGCAAAAGTTTAAATCTTACAACTTTGGTTCATGATAAATTGGATGCAGCTGTGCCACAAATGTATCAATTGACGTTGGAATGACATCACTATGTATAATAGTTTTGGATATTTTGGACTTTTAAATTTTTCAATGCGCCTGCATAATTTTAAATTCTACAACTTATATACAGTCCATTATATTGGCAGGTGTCATAAATCTACATGTGCACATTGAAATTCAAAGTTTATCTGCAATAATTTGGAGGATATGGAGCTTTTAAAATCCCCCCCCCCCCCCAGTCTACATAATTTTAAACATCATGACTATTCCAAATAAGATGCACAATTTCACTGGTAAGGCAAGTCGATGACAAGTTTGTTGGTTTTTCGGAAAAAAACAGTGTCTGAAAAAAACTCCAGACCAACTAGGGTCACAAACGAAGAGGGAAAGAGAGAAAGACAGACAAACAGAAAGTCTGTATCCATTCAATGAAACCTTTACACAGTGGGCACCCTTGGGAACCGAGAAAAGTGCCCACTCCTTAGAGGGTCAACCCTTCTGGGCAATATGGATAAGTATATTATGTGCATTCCAGGTATACACACTTTTGCCAGCGATGCAAGGCCTGGATGTCGGTCAAAAAGTATTTTTCTTCAGCCCCCCTAAAAAGTCATTCATAGTGGAAATTACGTCATCATTACAAGGAAATGGCGACCAGGTAGTTCCTTTTTCACTTTAGGAAACAGGTGGAAGTCTGACGAGGCTTAATGGGGTGAATAAGGGGCCAATAAGTCCAAAGTCACAATCATGGAGCCCTGACATGGCAATCACCAATTTGTGGACAGGAGCATTCTCTTGGTGGACAAATAATAGGATTCCTTTAGTGAACATCCCCCTCCTCTTATGTTGGATAGCTTCACGCAACTGTCGCAGTAAGTCAGCATAGTATGTTCCATTGGTAGCCTGGCCTTTTTCTAGATGGTCAATAAGCAGAATATCCTTGGAATCCCAAAAGACTAAAGCCATCACTTTTCCAGCAGATGGAACCGACTTGGCTTTGTGGGGGTGGTGGTGGTCCCGGATGCTTCCATTGCTTAGAGTAAATTTTGTTTCTGGTTGAAAGTGATGAATCTAGGTCGTATCCATGGTTACAAATAGGGCAAAAAAAAATCATCGGGATCTGCTTCAAAATGACATAAATGTCACACAACTCCAGGAATCTGACACGCTTCTAATCCACTGTCAAGAGCTTCGGTACCCATCTCGCAGAAAACTTCTGTAATTCCCAACTCTGTGGCGATAATGTGCTCATGGGAAATGCCCGCAACACTTATCGACGATTGATCACTTGACATATTGCCAATGTTGGTTCAAACAATTTTTTTTTTTTGCAGAGCACAATTGCCCTGCTTCCCAATTGCTTTCTGCGAATAAAGTGTATGTTTAAACCAACACTGGCAATAAATCGAGTGACCAATCTTCGATCAGCCATCACCATGTCACGCATGCGGGTAATGTCTTCGGAAATGGTTGCGGTTGAAGGCCTTCCTGGTCATCGTCAAGGCTCTCTTTCTGCCTCGCAGAGCTCCGCAGGCCTTTCTTAACTGTGGCAAAAAAGGAAGGGACATAATCCCCTAAAGTTGAGACAGTGCTGGCATGTAGCTATTTTGGAGTTAGCCCTTTCAGCTGCAGGTACTTGATGACTGCCCTATAGGCAGTTTTCTCGATTTCTGGTGATTTAAATGGGTAGGTTCAAAAGATGGTCAGGTAAAAAGACACTAATCACACTATTCGTTGGTGGTAAAAGTTTCAATGACGGAATCTGAGTAGATTATTAGGAAATCTGTATTGGCGACCATGATTCTGTGAACAACATATAAGAAGAGTAAGTGGTCAATAAATGACAAGGAAAAAATTGATCATTTTTAATATTCATTATCACATGCACCGCTATACTATATATTTGTGACCACGAAACAGCCAGACCTTGACCCAGCAACTTTTGGCAACAATCACCCAGCCAAAAATGAGAAACGCATATACCAACTGTACCAAATCCCCATTCCTTAAAAAAAATGGTTAAATGGGGGCAGGTAAGCGTAAATGTCATAATGGACACGGTATCAAATATTCCAGGCTCTTGATGAGATCTTGTATTTGAATGTGTCATACGAATCCTTCTCCTTTCCAGTCAAACAAAAACAGTCTTTATCAGAATTCAAAACTACCTTTATTTTTGTTCAAGCGAAATCTAGCTGCTCTGTTCATTCGTAATGCCTAAATCACACACACACACTCACACACACACACAATCATCATGTCTTTGTGTCAACACAGACATATTGTTTTTCTGGGAATTCATGCCTTTGTGTCAACACAGACATATTGTTTTTCTGGGAATTCTTCCTTTCTATCTTTCTTTACCGGCAAATTTGTTCCACACTTCATTTGAAAAAAAACATTATAAACATTAAATTCCGAAATTGGCATGATTATACGTCCATACATGAGGTTTTGAGTTATTGTAAAGAGGTTTTGAAATATATGCAAATTAAGGTCATTTGAAAACTTAAATCTTGAATATCTAGAAAAATTATTATAGGTACAGTTAACCAATCCAACTTCATTTCATAGGTTTGTAACACTACATTTCTGTATTTTACATAGGTTAAAGTTCAAGGTCATTTGGACCTTTCAAATTTTCATCAAGCCGTAGGTCAACTCTGTTACTTTTCATCCAGTTTTGGCCATGTTGGACGCAAATTATGGGTATTGAAACACTCAATATTTTTTGTAATTTATATGTAGCCTTGAAAGGTCAAAGATCAAGGTCATTTGGACCTTCAAAAGTTTCATCAAGCCATATTTTGACCATTTTGTATCCAAGTTTGACCATGTTGGACGCCAACTGTAGGTATCCCCACAGTGCATACTTTTGTAATTCATATTTGACCTCTAAAGGTCAAAATCAAGATCTTTTGGACCTTTCAATGTTTCATCTAGCCATAACCTGACCAATTTTTATTTAATTTTAATCATGTTGGACTCAAATTGTAGGTATTGCAAGACTGCACATTTTGGGAATTTAAATGTGACCTCCAATGCTCAAAGGTTATTTAGTCCTTTGAAACATTTATCTAGCCATTACGTGATCAATTTTTATCTGATTTTGGTCATGTTCGTTTTAATTCTAAACATTGTAACACATTACATTTCTGTTATTTATATGTGACATATAAAAGTCAAATGTTAATTTCAGCTAGGCCTTTGATGAATGCCGAAAAGCAATCGGAAAAAATGCATCACCTGCGTACCCGACTTTTCTTTCCATGATTACCCGCCAATGCTCTCAATTGAGATGTTAGATCAGAATCACAAAATATGATAGGTTTTTAGCTTCATGGAATAGCTCTTAACCGGATATTTGTGGATGTTTTATTGTTCAAATGATCAGGGAGCTGCTACATGTTCATAGATTCAACAAAAACATGTGTTCGGTGCATCAAGGTACTGAAGACGGGCTGTATTACAATCATATACACGTTGAACGGAGAAGCTTCACATTGGTTGAAAAACTGAGTGTATATCCTAGAAATAGGATCATTTTAAGTCTTAATCCCATGAAAAGGTCGCGAACCTTGTTGATAGTCTATTTCGAAGACTTGATCTGACCGGGGTCAGTCGCTGAAACAGACCTATTATTCTGTTTGATCGTCAGGTGGAATAGAGTCCACATATGGAAAGGCTTTTCAACAAATAAATCTGGTCACTTAAAACTTTTGACCTATACAAAAACTATTTATTTCAAAACAGATCATTTTCAGAATATATAATCCGAAAAGTTATTTTAAAACGTAACTTCAAGTGTCTTTCTCACCACTTATTACATTGACAGCTGACATATCATAATAACATGATAAACAACAATAAAAGACTGCAAAAGAGAACAATAACAAGAATACAAAATAGGAAATAGGAACGTGTTTCAAGATAAGTTGGGTGTAGTCGTACATTATGGAGGGATAAGTTTATTAGCAAGAACTGCGTCACATAGTTTGGAACAAACACAAGATTTGGATCTGCGTTGAATAAATATGAAAATCCACATCACCTTGTTAGTCCCGTTCTGGTTGCTAAATGAAATCATGCCTTTCTCCTCAATCTTGGTGCAGGCACCCATTCTGAGTCCATCCGGAAAGATGTTACACGAACTCTCCCTAGACCACCAAGATATGCCTAACAGATTTTCAGCTACGATCCGGACAAGACCTGCATATCTAACTGAAATATAAACATATGCGCCCTTACAAAGTGTATGCACACAGAGGGCTTCTTCCAATGGCGATACAAAAAAGCTAATCCACTGTCAATAGTTCTACTTATAGGATATAGAAATTTTCATATTGTACAAACTTCAACACAAAATGTAACGGGAAAACCGCAATTAAGTTCGGGCCTGCTACGCGTCGTCAATTTGACAGATTTCGATAAATATATAAATATTGTTAGTGTCCACTGCAGTATTTTGCAAACGCGGTCACACCAGGAAAATTTCTAGACAAGATGTCATATTCTCCTCATCTTAAAGGCTCATGCCAAATGTCAAGATCCCCAAACAAAAAAGTAAATCAATTAATTAAATGAAATCCCAATCTGTACAACTATAGCTTGTACTGGAAATGTTTAATCAAACATTCAGTCATCTGTTAGGACATATGCCATTGAAAGTAGCGAAGGGGTGGCTCTCAAACTCGGTCAAGCTTTCACCGACTACAAAAGATACCAGACTCATTGCAGAGTAAACCAGTCTAAATTGTTCCAAGAACAATTCTGCTTGACAGTGCTTGACAACGCAATAAGGTCTACGACATATATGCCATCATCAGCCCGTGGTAGATGGCTTCAGTAGGTGTCTTTTAGGACCAATCAGAGGTTTTCACAGGCTGTCCAGTTTATCGTTTTATGGGGCGACGAGAGGTCCATTCACTTTCGCGATAACTAGATGCGAGACTTGTGACAATCATTATCATACTCTGTTTTAAAACAATAAATATAAAGCCTCTATTACTCATTCATGATTGTGAAAATGAATTGGAAGGCACTTCTGAGTAGTAACTTACTGCACATGTCGTCGCACGGCAGGATGGGCACACCGTCAACGCATGGCTGGAACAAGAGCCAACAAGCTGTCGTATTTCGTCCATCTATCTCTATGTTTCTAATCATAGGTTTTAGTTTTGTGATGAGTTTTTTTGTTGAAGACTGAGATGTCTTCAAGAGTAGGTTTGGATACCAGGCTGTTGTGTACGGCAGTGCACACCATGATTGGATGTCTGCGCTTATTGGGATGCACTGATCTGAAAGAAAAAGTATGCATTGAAATGAAAGCGTTTGCCTAAGCTATGATAGCATAATTACAGTTTTGAAATTAATATCAATACAATACAATTTTGCAGAACAATGTAGGTGTTACAGCCGCAATGGAAATGTGGTTACGGGAACTATTTTGATTGCAGGATGTCAGCATTATTTTTTTTCAAACATTCAAAGAACCAGGTAAATGAAGCAACCAGAAGCGCGGTTTCCTGGATTGATACACAAGACGCCCTCTTTCCATAGCTAAATTCGCCCAGGCGAAAACCATAAAACTTCGCTGAGACGAAAGGTGTCCCAAATATTGCTGCAATGTACCATTCGTGATCCACCGGGTAGCTGATAAATGCGGTGTACATTAAAAACAGTTTTTAAAATTTTAATCCATAATTTCACGAAATGGTTGTTTATTGCTACTTGAACCGTACACTCCGGGCTCAAGCTCTCAGGCAGCAATTGCCAACTGACTTTTCACCACGGCACTAAATTTCTGTCTTTGAGGCTTGTTCTTTGATGTATCAAAATTACATTAATTTTTAGATTGTTCACAAAGATTGCACTAATACTTTTTTCGAAATTCATGGAGATATGGTGAAGCAAAACGTACGGGACTGCCACCTGACGTTACCCTCGTGATCATGCATTGTCAGCCAGCCACTGTCTGTTAAGGTCAAGTCAGCCATTTTGCCGTAAGTATTAGAAGCCCACTTCAGAGTAAAGTTGTCAAACAACTCTAGATTCCCATAAGGTCGAAACTCCAGACGATCTCCTTGTTTTCCCGAGGAAAAAATTATCATCTGTAAAAAGGTAGCTTTCAATGAATGCCACATAAAGTCAAACCTGTCTTAGCATTTTCTTTATTATGTTACATGCCAAGTCTTACAATAAACCTTAGGTCCCTCGCCTAGTGATATTCCAGCGGTTTAAAGGACCCACAAAGTGACACATTCAAAATTGCATGAAACAGACCCATACGGATTGTAATTATTTATACGATTAATGTCAACAACTTTTTCGGTGATAATTTAGTTTCCTTTAGTTTTGAAAGTTTGAACCGTCTCAGCCCGAAACGGCCTAAGTTCATGCCTTTTCTCTGGATGACGTCAGGAGCCCTGACGTCATCAGGAGAACACAAAGCCAACCAGCATGTCGACAAGGGGAGATGCCAGTGACGCGAAGGGATGTAACGATGAGTTGGATATTTTGTGCTCCTGCAAGCCTCTGGAGAAGTGACTGGTATCAGTAGTTCTGATAGCGATGGGATTTTTTTCGTGGGGCGGGCTCGCCACCCTTCTGGTGTCCGTCCATACTGGCCAGAGCCACGGGCACCTAATTCCACCGATCGGCCGGTTCAAGAGGATAAGACATGAAGCTTGAATAGTTAAGTACGCTTATATCAATTTTATGGTGCGTTTGTTTCATACAAAATAATATGAAACTAAAATTTCGGAAGCGATATTTGCTTTTAACAAAATGCATGTAAAATAAGAGCACAGCCTTTACAAAATAGATTTGCAAAAAGGGACGGGTGCCGACTGCAATGGCAGCTTGATCAAGCAAGAAGACTAAAACGCACAGCGACTCACAGTTGCGTGACCCTGCTCCGCTGGGTGTTATAATCGAGTGTATTCCAGCTTATAGGTCTGACGTCTTTTCACCATGACTCCCTCTCTCCCCTCCCCTTCCACCATTATTCTGGTCACGGCAGACCACAGTCAACACTTTGGAAACATTTTGGACACAGTCTTGTTTGCAAAATAATCCTGTACCTTTCCTGCACATCCAAACGTTGTGTGCATACGGGATATGCATATTAATTTCCCGCCACAAAGCACTGGTTTGACGCCTGGCTATCAGGGGGGACCTTTACTGCGCATCCAAACGTTGTTTAAATACGCGGTATGCGTATTAAATTCCCGCCACAAACCACGGGTTTGACGCCTGGCTATCAGGGGGGACGTGCGGGTAGCATCACTGTCACAGACAGGCCAAAGCTCATTTCTCACAAAATTAACATTTTCTTTTTTTTTTTTAAATTTAAGCTCACAAATGCCAAACTGGTATTCCTATAGTACTTCCCAAGCCATATGTAAGAAAAATTTCCACATGCCTTTGATAAGTATTCTGTTCTTCCAAAATATATTAGCAGGCCTAATATCCCGCTTCTCGCCACAGGTACCGACCTGCATCTCGCCATATCTCATTAAGGAAGACTACGCAATCAGGGATGCAGAGTCGGAAATTTAATATGCATGTCTCCTATTGCAGTAGCTTTCGAAAATATTTTGATAATATATTATGCAAGTTTGTAGCGAAATAGATGGAATCCATAAGCCACTGAGGACCTTTTCTTGCTAACTATGTTGCTGGGAACACATCTATGCCACCATCATGATGAGGGCGTTTGCAGCAATTTTGTTACTGAAAGATCTAAGCATTACAGTTCATTTGCAAAGCACGCGACAAATTCTGAATATTTTAGAAAAGAAAAAAAAAGACACATTTTGCCCTGCAAAATACATGCATGTGCTCTCCTTCCTGTCAAGATACTTGTTGCAGGATATGGGACAGCACGTGATCGTAGTTATTTTTAACCACTTCCTATTTTCTCGGCTAGCAATGCCTGCAATCCCCAACTCTTGATACAATTAACAAATCCTGAAGCGCAAATAAAATATTGGAGAAGGTAAACTTACCATGTCAAGAATGATTGCCATAGATCAAAACGCAGACATAGCTTATGTTTTTTTCATGAAACCCCAAAATGTATGGACCTGTGAGTGCGATGGGAGATGGCAGTAGACAGTTCTATAGATAAACAGAATAATGCGTATCACTAGGCTAGTGACGTTTCCATATCAAATGAATTAAATAGCTCTGATACAATCCAATGATGTAAAGTCTATTTCTGCAAAATGCCGTGTTTTCAAGTGTACATTTTTGGGTCGGCGTCGACACTGGTCTTGACGCTGGGCTGGTTGGGGGTCTTGCAAATTCTGTTGGCATAGCGTCGTCTTTAACAACGTTGATTTCCATTCATAACATAGGATGGATCGCACATTTCTTCCACAAAATGTGCCAAGCACAGCGTCCTGCTTTCTATCACACTGAAGATCACCGTTCAACCGTACTTGTCGGTGCCATAGTAGCCTTTGATTTGAATGTTTTTGGGAAGCGGAGATGATTGAATCCTTTCTTGTGAGTATTGGCGCGACCATAGACAACAAGCCTTCTTCGCCAATTGCTTCCGGACTGTCTGGCCGGAAAAAAACGCCCCCCCCCCAAAAAAAAGCTCACAGTCTGCCCAATCCGTGGCTAACTTGCTTTATTCTTTGCCGGCAAACTTACCACAACTATCAAGGAATCCACACAACTGCACTACTAGTTTGCAGATAAATACGGTACAAACTATTGAAGTGGAGATTCGGTTCAACGTAAATAAGTACGCGTGTCTTCAAATATAGAACAGTTTGAAATGTCCACAATTTGCTCATATTAGTTTGAAATATGCTGTTGCTGTGACTTCGAAGCAGAATAAGTAGGTTTCCCATGTTACGGGCCAAGTACGAATACATGTGAAATGGATGGAACTTGTGACGCGTGTCTTTACTTTTTCCTGTCCTGTCATCTCAAATTTGGGTTCCAAATTCAGACATGCATGGTAAATATGCTGGATAGAAACGTTAAAATACAAACTCGGAAGTGAATGTATATGAGGCACGAGGATGTGATCTGTTCCTCACCTTGCAGATGGATGTTGAAAATTGGAATATTTACACACGAAGACAATTCTGGTAAAATTAAATTAAAATGTGGGTACTAAAGTAGTGAGGCAAATAATTGTTACTTTGAGATAAATTTCAAAATGGTTCCATGGACTTCCTATATGATAATGGCCCAATACTAACTGGTTGGATTAATTAACTCATTCCATACTAGGGTGACAGGCCTTGGTCAGTGGTGGTGGCGCTGACTTAAAGACGTTCCGAACACCGCAATATGCGCAACCAGTTATGGTCCAATGCCTCTATACAGTTGGAGCTGGTATATGTCGATACCTGCACTAGCTGCTGTTCGCTTTTCCTATTTTGTACAGTTCCGTTTGAGATATATGGATTGTTTACGAAGAGTGAAAAGGAAAAAGAATGGGCGGTTTGTTAACAAATGCCAAAACAAAGGACTAAATGATTTAAAACAAGGCAGAATACGTCGAAACACGGGAGTGGTAGACCAAAACGCATGCACACAATCAGCGAACGCTGACCAAGCCACCGTTGAAAGTGCCACGCTCCCCCCCCCCCCCCAATGCAACATGCACCTGTAAAGACTGACATTTATAACTAGGACGAAGGTCCTAGAATAGTGGAACTAAGTGTACTAGCCGATCATCTAGTATGCGAGTAATGTAAAAAACAAAATTGTCCCTAAAAAATACAGAATCAGAAAAACGATATGGCTTGGCCAGTGTACTTTACATTTCTTGTGAATGTGGTACGATAAACGCTGTCCCAACTGGGGGAGGGGGGGGACCACAGTAATACCCCAGCGTCAAAATGTGGCACAGGCATATTGGATAATGTGCTGCCTCTGTTACCATTCGACAATGTATTAAGGCAACAATATTTTTTGTATTCTTATTTTAACCTCTTTTTCCACATTGCTGTATTGCAATATGGAGAGAATCTTAAAATGTTTGCCTCTTCTCAGTATAACTATGAAAGTATATATTATGACTGGAATATAAAATTAAAGACGTACTGCCGTGTATTTAACCTACATACATGTAAATTGATATGGTATCGAAGTTAGACAATTAATGGATACTTGTACCTATGGACTTAGAACAAATTAGGTCAACATGCATGAATTCTTTGTACAATTGCGGAAAAAATAGCACCGTATGATATCTTTTTTTTGTTAGTCAATGAGATCAGTGCATATATTGGAAACCCCCTACAATTTTTCAGGGATTTGCAAATATTTTTTCCATTTCAAACTTAAAAAATTTATTTTTTGTATATTTTTGCAAGACGAGATGAATTTAAAGTCACATTCCATCATGTTTTTTCTACATATGTGTTATTAAAAGGCTTGATATACATTGCATACACTCACATCCTTAATTTACTTCTTTTTTTTTTTTTGCTTTTAACCACATATATAATGTTTGCTATCAAATTTCTGTAGTCCTTACATATAGCGCCACCTAGCGATAAAAGTAGCACCGTGACATGCCAACTTTCTGCTTGCATTTTGTTTCAAATGCCAATATCTTGGTTAACACCAAAAACCAGAGATTTCTAAATTCTTTTGACCAGTGTACCGAACGTCTTTCAGATTATATGCATGTTGGCACTTGAATGAAAGCTCTTTTCATGAAGAATTTAAATATGCAATTGTGATCTTAGATCTTTGTAAATATACGGAAAAAAAAGAGACTTGTGCAGAGTGAGTTGACGCAGGTGCTGTGTATGCCTTCATTTCTGTGTTTGTAGCTTCCCCAAATACAAACCTGATTATAACCATCAATGTGTACAGGGAATATACCGTTCGGTCATAGGCTACTCCAATACACACAGATTCCGAGTTAAGTTTATACCGACGTAGATTAGCTCATTATACCATTCATTTCTGTAGTCATGCTAATGAAGTTGTTATTTCTGTCCTGGCATCATGTTAATGTAAATTTGTTTATGTTCTAAAAAAAATATTGCTGACTTGACCACATCCAAGTTACCTTTACATGTATTGCTGTCACCTTGAAAACCAATGGTTTTCAATGTGAGAACAACAAAAAACAAAACAAAAAGGAAAAGAAAAGAAAAAAGAAACAAAAGAAAAGAAAAAAAAAGACGCAAACGCAGCTTGATACGTGTATTGAAACACTTTTTTTATGACACGCACGGCTTGGACATGTAAAAAACATAGTCCACATATAATTAATATTTCATTTCATATTCAACTTTGTTCATGCTTAAGCATATGAGCATGTCAGCTTTTCCGGTATTTAATGCCGCCCTCCTGTTATTGATTGTCAAACACACGACACTGAGTACTCGTTCACCGGGAACACTCGAACAAGGAATTCCCAGGTATTTCTTAGCTACTTTCGCCAGGTTAGAAAAACGGCATGATCTACCCTCTTTCCACCAAACTACTGGATTAACATTGCGTGGGGCTCTGGGGAAACTTAAGTACTGTTCCAAATCACTTGTTTCAGTGGAAATATTTTGGCTATCTTCAGATTCATTGCACATTGATGATTTTGCCTTGCGTGGAATATCCGCAGCTCTCGGGTTTGCTGTTGTTGTGGGGGTGCAACGTGTCTGTGGGAAAAAAAAAAGGACACCTAGCTTTTAGTAAACGCTGCTTTATTGTGTCATGACCTGCCACAGCTTGTTGCTGCCATGAATATAAATCACAGTGTCAGGAGGTTGCATACTGAATCCGAACGTCAAAAGCTTATCCAAGCCGATCCCGAACCGATCCTAAATGCTGTGAATCGGTAATATCGGATTCGGTGATTTGGATTCGGTCAGGCTTTAAAAACCATCCAGGGTATGTAGGCATTACGACATTCTCTTTATGTAGTTTTGCAGGTGTCGTGTATGTCGTAACATGTTTCCGATTCCAACAGTAAGTCTACTGATCACCAAATCAAATAAAACTCTATATTCTTATTTGACGTTCCCCACACATTACTTTTTATTGAAACACGTCGGGGCTATTCTCGCGCCATTTCAGTTGTATATATTGTCACATCCATAGACAGAGACTTTTTCTTTTGCTCTGCACCAATACAGTCGTACCACCAGTGAGTTTTTTGCGTATTTTTGTTACCGCGTTTTTCTCTACTCATTGCATAACAGGGCACAATGTATACCTAAAAAGTCAGGGTCGTGGGTCGGCGGGGGGGGGGGGGGCAGTGGTAGCACGTTCCCAACGCTTTAACTTTCATTTTTGTATTGTACTATCATACCAATATGGAATAATGTTAGGTCATGCTACTTTACCTTCTTTACTCATTTCATGAACGGTTAAACTGGAGAAAATGATGTTCTCCAACATTTTGATAGAACCAACAAAAATAATCCGAACGAACTTTTTCCACATTCAGATGACCTAGGCAGCGTAATATCCACTGTGTCTGACTCGCCATATGTTCCCCGAGATAATCTTATATATGATCTAAAAGCACTTATTAATACTTTGTCAGTGCTTTATTTAAATATTCAAAGTATAAATGCCAAATTTGACGAATCTAAATCATTTATTGATGATCTTGCAATTAAGACTTGTTACTTCAGTGCGATATATCTCCAACAAACTGGCTGGCTGGGAGAAAACCCAGCTGACTCCACATTATTTTAAATTGCAAACAAGATTTGAATTGAGGTCTATCCTCCTTAACGCTAGATGTATTTCCCATTGTGATCGTATGGTATACCTACACAATAATTTTTTCCAGTACAATACACGACGTTTTATTCACCCAACAATTATTGGGAAGGCCATTTTCAATACGAATTTTCTCAGTTGTATTTTCTTCTCTGAAGATTCGATCATTTACCCTCATTCACTTGTACAAATCAAACATTAATTGAATTAAGCAAGGCTCCCATAAATTTTTCAAGATATGAACAAAAGACAATACATTAGTACAGAATTACAGTGACGAAATATACAATAGACATAATGCAAAACTGAAATCCGACCCAAATCATGATCCAAATATTAATTATGGCAAACTAGTAAAAATGCTCTGTGAAACAAACACCTTTCTAAAAGAAGTGAAGTTTAACAAGTAAAAACATAAATGACCTCCTTCAATAACCCTTGGTATATGAGAATTTATAAAATTCCGTGACGGTTTTCACAGAAAATTAAAATATACCTTTTTGGGATACGCTAAAACTCATTCTATCAGTAAATACACTGAAACATGTATCATTCCAGATTGTTTTGTTTGCAACGACTAAAGCGCCTTGTCTCTTCGTTTTTATTTAACTGCTATCCCATCATAATCAACCTACTGCTGAAATAATCTGTTTAGGTTTATTCATATCCTAGGTGGCCCTAGTGATAGCGGACATCCGGCCTTAACTGGGTCATGTTGACCTCACCAGTTTTGTTCATATCATGTGCTTGTGTCCCTCAATAGAACTGTTACGTGTGCGTATTGTACTTCACCTGTATTGCTGTCCAATAAACCACCTCTGGGTTCTGAGTTCTGAGTTCCAAAACACTTGCGTAACCGGTATCGTACTATTCCCTACATAATTTGTCTGCATACATTAGTCTCGGTTGCCTAGAAGAAAACCACCCACTTGTGCATATTCAGGATAAGCCACCGTATGTTAGTTTCTAACAGTTATATAAACATGGGTTTTGACATGTCCATGCCGTGTTTCGTGTAAAAACAGTGACTTTTACTCTCAAGGTATATTATGTCTGTGGTATATGTGTGCTGCACGCATGTAAGTACGCTATGATCTTTAAGGGTGCACTACACAATTAAAGCCCATACAATTCTATGTTAACCTACCCCTATGCAGGGGGTGATCATAAATGTTCTGGCGTATTTGCACTAAATATATATAATTTTCTTTATAAAATATGGGCTGAAAGTTTTTTTTTTCATTCAAATGCAATAAAAACTTCGGTAAAACTTTTTTATTGCCCTCGAAATATGTCCGGCAGCATAAAAGCAACGTCAACTCGCGTCACCAACCGGGACCCATGATACATTGCGTATGAATACATAATGCTTGCTTTAAGCACCAGTCCACAAACCCTGTGCACACAAAGACCAAACCACTCTGGATCTCAACAAAATGAACAATGCTGGCCTTCCATTTATATTATCTCCACAGTGTACACTTGAGTACAGGCCCTATGCTTACTTTTAATTGGCACTTGACTCTAAACTTCGCGTAATAGTGCTATCTTAACGGTGCATTAGATTTCCATGCACTTGCGAAACATGTCACTGTTTATTTGTACATCGGAACAGAATGCTATACTCATAAGAGCTGACATGCTGTCTAACTCTCTTGGCATGTTTTTAACTTCTTATATAGATGTGTGAGCACATTTTCTTCATGGTGTTTCATATGCGTATCCATTTATCTTTGAATTTTCTTTTGTTCGCCTAAACGTCTGCTTTGTCCAGATAACTTGCAACATTCTTCATTTTGAACTCCACAACACAACTACCACTGTGTATGTGTTTGCTTACAATATTTCAAGTGTTCTTTTGAATATTAGTGTTACTCGTTTTACCATATAAAATAGCCTAAACCCCGCCGCACACCTGTCACTTATTTTCTGTGCTACTTATTAGCTTTTAGACTCAGTTACTCATATCCAGCTTAGGCCACAACATCCACTTATAATTGGCTTCTCATCAAATATTTTTCAGCTAAAACAAGCCAGAAATTCCGCTATTTTCTCTTTCATTCGTGCTTTAACTCATGGGGTTTGTATAAAGCAATGTTATGTTGCGATTGAACTTTTGTTTAATCTCAACTGCATGTCCGTTACCTAAGCTTGGTTAAATAGATTTGCTGCAGCCACACTTTTGAAACTGCAATATTTTCCTTTTTTTCCCTGCTTTTAGTTGCAATAAATATGACTCTATTGGGATTCTCGTGCCTACAACATATAGGCCTACTCTCAGTTTTGCGCTTTTTTTTCAGTCCGCCATTGACGAACCTCCTAGCTCTCAGCAAATTACCCCCTCCCCCGTTAAGGACTGTATAAAGTTTGTCATTCTAATTTCCGAAGTATAAACAGTTCCACTAAACTGATGAGCTTCAGGTATTAGCTGACCCTGAAAACTTTGATGTAATTATCCTATCTGAAACTTGGCCTGACGCGAATTTTCTCCTCTTACTTCTTGGAAACTTTCAACCTACGTTTATAAGAGATTGCCCGAGAGAATGAGGAAGAGTAGGCCTAAAACATGTTTACTCCTCACTACCATATCGAAGGCGCACCGATCTTTAAGGTCTAAGTTCAAAGTTTATCTTGGTTGAGATTTCCACAAAACGCTGAATTTTCTTGATTGGTAATTGTTGCCGACCTCCCGGTATATCTGCCGAAATACGCAATGCTTTTTCGAATCCCTAATCATCTCCATCTCAATAGCGACATAAAATAACCCCCGCACTCAGTTCTTATTACCAGTAACTGCAACGACAGATGTCCAGATTGAAATTCCTTGCATTAGAACAGTGCCCTCGGTCTGGCGTTGTTCAACCTATCTTGCTCAAAAAAACCTCTTTCATTTTATAAATGAACTGACAAGAACCACTGAGAATTTTCTGACAGCCTCCTTGATCTCATTATCGTGGGCGTATTTGGTTTAAACATATTTTATTCAACTAAAGTACCGGTGCATTGTTCTTCTTTCAAACATAAATTTAACGATTAGGAAAGAGGGCTCAGTCCTATATTAATCCCTCTCGTGAGAAATGACAAGTATGGACAGGACAGCACGAGACGTACATGGAGTCGGGAACATGCTGCACATGACAATACCCAAACGAGACAGACAGCGAGGCTGCACCAGTAATGTTTTAACCCATGTAACCTGTAAAAGTGACTGCTGCGATGCTTAAATGACAAGTTTTAAATATACCTCGGTCCTTGTGTTGACGGTTCATTAAAGTGTGTGTGTCAAGACACACTTTTCTTTTCTTTCTTTCTTTCTTTCTTTCTTTCTTTCTTTCTTTCTTTCTTTCTTTCTTTCTTTCTTTCTTTCTTTCTTTCTTTCTTTCTTTCTTTCTTTCTTTCTTTCTTTCTTTCTTTCTTTCTTTCTTTCTTTCTTTCTTTTCATTATTTCTTATTTTTATGCTACCAAGTTTTGTTCGCCAGTATTTTCGATCACTATTACACTGAGAAACTTCAGACTTGGCATGATAACAGGTCTATATACATGAATTTCTGTCCTTTAAAGAGAAACTATGTTGAAGATTATGTATATAAGAGCCATTTGAAAACTTAAATCTTGAATATCTCCAAAGCTATATAAGGTGCAGGTTACCAATCCTACTTCAGTTGATAGTTTGAAACACTGCACATTTTGTATTTTATCCTGGACCCCTCTTTAAACTGAAGCAGCTTGGTTTATCTGATAAGCTTATTACATGGTTTGAAAATTCCCTAATCGCTTGCAAAGAGTTAGTATTCACGGTGAATCTTCTGCCTGGCTACGTAACGTTGTTGGGTTACCTCTGGGCTGTATTTTGAGCCTTGGTATCGTTAGTATACATTAACAATCTGGTGGACAACTTCACACGTAATGTCAGACTAATCACTGATGATACGAGGATACTTGAAATTGTCACCAACCCTGTCGTAGCATCACTCCAACTTGCTACTAATCTGTCTGTTATACACTTATGTGGTACGCTCTGGAGAATGGCTTTAAATGCCACCAAATCATTTTCCGTACATTTTTCATGACGCCTGTGAAGCTTCATGACCCGCCTCTTTCCTGGATGGGTCCCCAATACCGGGAGAGAGCCATGCACGTCTGATAATCACCTTCAGTACTGACTGTCCTGACATGCCCATATAACACGTTACTAATAAAGATTGTTAAAGAATGTCCATACTTAGGAGTTTTAAGCATAAACAATCTTGCAAATCCCGGGGCAACCTATATCGTTCAGTGATCAGTCCAATTCTAGAATATAGTTGTGTATTGTTGTGTAATTGTGGACAGGCACTGTCTGGCCGCCTTGAATTGTTTTAGTATAATGCTGCCAAAATATGGACTGGTGCTTTGAAGAATACGTCACATATTTACTTATTGCGTGATCTTGGTTGGTGAACCCTTGCAAACAGGCATAAATACTTCAACCTTGTCCCCTTGTACATGATGGACCACAGATTGACTCATTTCTTCCTCCTAATCGAGTATGACCTTCCCTTCCTGGCCTTGCAAACCATTAGGTGTAGAACTTCTGGTTTGACCAGCTCTTTTCTCACACATGTGAAATTACATTATGAATTATACATTCACATGATATTAGATTATTCCTTTCCTTGCAAATATTTCAATCTATACAAATTCACTCCTTTATACAGCTATGTATTGTGGCTTTAAAAGTAAATAAATTCACCTCTGCCCCAAAAAGCTTGTACGCATGAAATGCTTTCATTGGTCTCAATGTGCTCTGCAGGGCTCCAGCTGGAGCGCTGCAATTTACTTGTGGTGTGCACAGGCGTAGCATACTGAGGCTGTTTTGGATCAAGACCAAGAACTGCATTGAATTTGGTGTCCCAAAATCCCGGGTTTGCAGCCAATGCTTGCCACAAGGAAAGCGAATTACTCATGAGGCTTTGTTTATGTGCAGTATTTGGTTTTCCAATATCGTTGTCATATTTAGATTATTTGTAAAAATGCTACAGTCTCTCAATTTCCCACTTATGATGATATCATGCTTTCTTTCGACCACCTGGAACTTCCCCCAGTTTTTATTTGGTAAATTATTACACTATTAGAAATGCAAAGATATGTTTTCTCCGAGCAAGAGCCAACCTGGTTATTGCAAAGCTAGCGGGAAGCTTTTTTCACAATTCACAAGAATGTAGAGTGATTGTCATGTTTTCATCCTTTATGCTAACAATTACAGCACACAATATTATTCTCTGATCATCTCCTCATGTAAAGTTAGCTCTTTTTTTTTTGCACATATTCATATTTTGGCATCGTACTAGTCTCAGATATACAGCGATTACGTCAGTCAATTTGGGGTGCGGAGCCATGTTCATTTATAATACAGTCAATATTGGTGTATGTTTTTCTTAAAAACGACTGTTTATTATTATAGTTGATATTTTATCAACTACTCAAGCCCCTCTCCTGGAAGCTTACTCGGTTGTGTGCTATTATATGGCCCTAAGCTGCTACTTGTATTTCATGCTATTTTGTATGGGTGCTGTCTTTGCATACATGGGCATAGGCTTGCATAGTATCACGGTATTTATCTAAAACGGTTATACAGTATATTACGCTAAATTGGTTATGTATTTTTATTATGCGGTAATTTAGTGTAGGTACACATTTACTATGGTTCAATATACTATGTCATTCATTTTATAATCACGAGAATTGTTAGGATGCGAGCACCCGGTCCAATTTTCATAATATATCTGTATTATTTGTGCACAACTGTCCCAGACCACAAATATTTTCCGTTTTTCTGTCACTTTGGGATCCATTTGTCATACGTAATATCCTACGTTCGGCTTGCCCGTACTTTTAAAAAGATATTTCCCCTTACAATAGATAAAAGCTACTTGTAACATATGTATGTAATTCTATTATACCCAGGAAACGTTCGAGTATAGATGTTTACCCACTTATTATTGTCCCCTTTCTGATCTTATTGGCAGGCGATATCCATCAGAATCATAGACCTGATTACCATGATATTAGTCTATGTCATATTAACATTCAAGCTTGTCACAAGACAAGTTTACTGTTACAGTGCAGAGACACGACCTATGGGCTACCTGTAATCAAAGCAGAAACCAGTACCAAGATAATTCACGTAAAGGCTTTTGTAGAAAGCAGCTTTAATAATAACCAAACCTCTAACAAAGCTAATTGACCTTTCTTTGGGCAAAAATAGTTCCCATTAATTTGGAAAGAAGCACACGTTATGTAGCTGCATCAGAAGGTGAAGACATTTTTGTAATAATTACCAGCTCACATCCCCCTAAGTTGTACTGGGAAAATGATGGAAAGAGTTGTGTTCAAACATGCGCTTAATTTTTCAGAGACAATATGGATATATCTGCCAACCAATCTGGTTTTATGCCCGGTGATTCCACTATTAGCAAATTGGTTCCCTATACCATGAGCCATTTTTGGCAGTCGATCAACAAAAAGAAGTAAAAATCGTATTCGTCGACATCAGCCAAGCATTCGATAAAGTGTGGAATACAAGTCTCCATAAGTTATTAAAATGTGGTTTCATAGGAAATTTACTATCCTGGTTGGAATATTATCTCCATAACCGGAAACAACGCATAGTTATCAATGCCAGTTCCTCCAGCTGGGGAACTATTCCTGCCGGTGTCCCCCAAGGATCTATGTTTTTTATCTATGTCAAACATAAAGTTCATATTGTAAATTGTAATGTTAAACTGTTTGCCGACGACATATCCTTTTCCCTTGCATTTGATGACGCAACCCATGCAGCTACTGTTCTTAATCAAGATCTTGCCTCTATGGACAACTGGTCCATAGAGTGGCTCATTTCCTCCAATGCCTTAAAAATCGACATTATCCTTGTCTCTCTTGAAAGACATATTCCTGACTATTCACCGCTTGTTTTCCAAGGCCATCAGCTAGAAAATGTTCCCGAACACAAACATCCAGGTATTACCCTGAAATCTGATTTTAAATTGAATGCCCATATTACAGAAATTGCCACCCCAGCTTCCAAACAGATTAACATATTGAAGTCTCTTCAGTTTCAAATTGATCGCGTAAAATTTGAAGTTATTTACTTTTCATTAATTCGTCCCATTTTAAATATGGGAATGTGGCCTGGGATGGTTGTGCTCAGGCTGACGAAAAGATGTTAGAAGATATACAGTTAGCTGCGTCCCACGAAGTTACAGGAGCTACGCAAATTATCCCCAGTGTTTATTCATGTAAAAAAACTGGTTGGAAGACTCTTCCCAGACAGAGAGATTTTGAATATTTCTAAGCTGTATAAGATAGTCAACGCGTGAACTCCTAGTTATTTGTATACCGCTGTCTCCAATTTTCCAGTACCCTACGGAAATTACTGCCACGACACCAGGTGTCAATGTGATATCAATAAACGTTCTGATGTACATTTAATTCCAACCAGATTAATATTGATCGAAAAATCATTTTTTTTTTTTCTTGTTCTGCTATCAAATTGTGGAATCTTCTTCCGCTTGAACTGCACGATTACCGACTTTGTGCCAGGTCAAAAGGAGACTTTCTAGTGCATTGAAATGCTCTTGAAATACAATATATCCCGAACTTCTTAACGCAGGCAAGAGATATCTATTTTACTTCCGAGACTACGCATGGGCCACAACCAACTGAATACACATCTTTTCCAAACAAGTATTTTAGAGTCACTTACATGTTCGTGTGGTGCTGCTGCTGAAAGCGTATGGTGTTATTTCCTTTGCTACTTGGCCTCAATATGTTATGATACTCAACAATTTCCATACGTCTGTTAACACTCTCGCCGCATATATATCCCATGGGAAATATACCTGACCGCTGAGATTCCAGGACTTTGATAATACAAAACACCACTCATATTTTATATCCTGACAGTAAAAATATTAAAAAAGAAACAGGAAAAGCAAATAGTACCAGCAACAATATGGCACCTTAACCTTGTTTTGAAATAATTGTATTCGCGATCACAAACTTTGGTAAACTTATGGGCATTCTTGAAAATTTGATAAAATATCAAAATTTCTTTAAATGTGCGCTGAAATTCGACTGGAGTCGCTTCCTGCGGTCTGCCGACAATACGACTGCTGTTGCCTCCTGTGCTGAAAGAGTTAATTACGTCCATGCAGCATTTTGTTTAAATACAATTTGGTTTGGTGATTGTCACTGCAGTCTCGAAAATAGGTTTTTTATATTTTTCTCTGCGCAAGAGTTTATACAAAAACTTTAACCTTTCGAAATTGAATGATGAATATGATACATATATTGGTAACTTCTACAAGCTCCTCTGTCTCTGCTTTGTTCTGGTGGAGTCCATCTTCTTCTTTTTTTTTTTTGCTCATGCGTCACCATTACTGGAGTGCTTCTTGTTCTTGACGTGTGGTGTGCGTTACGTCTGTCCCTTGCTTGTGTCTCTTCTTGGCAGAGGGATTCACATAAAGCTCTGCACTTCTTCTCAATTGTTTTCTTCTGCGAATTGGTATCTTTAAACCATTTCAATCTACACTGATGTCGTCTCTTCTAGCCACAGAAATGGTTCCTGACCTATAACTCCATGGGGATAAATTTTTAATCAGTTATACCCAATTACGCCTAGGATACTCCAAATTAAATTCCTATCTTTACAAAGTGAACATTCTACCGGACCCATCTTGTGCCAGTTCGTACCCCTCTGAGGACTTCAAGCACTTTCTTTTTCCCTGTCCAAATTACATTTTTTTCAGAGACAGAAATTATTCAAGACTGTTTTCCCTATAATTGCTACTGTGGTTAGCTCGTATCTTATTACTCATAATGGTAGTGATAAGCTAGCCTAAATTGCCTGTATGACACCCATAATTTATTTGATGGCAGAACAATCAAATATTTGAAGACTTTTTTATCAGTTCATAAGATAAATTGGGCGGTTCAATGAGTAAATGCTCTGTAATAGTCATGGTCAACAATTCTAACGGGTTCATTTGAATTACGTATTTCTTCAGAGCAGCACATAACTGTTTTTCGTGTTGATCTAACGCTGTACCTTATAATTTTACATAATGAGATGGGTCATGACAAAATGCTCCCCTGTAATACTGATAAATGCTTTGGTACAAGTTATCCTCTCCTGTTTGTCATATAAAGTGCATATAATTTGTGTAAGTAACCATATTGTAAAGATCCCAACTTAATCATTTAGATGTTCCATGGGGGTTAGCCACATGAAATAAACATGTTAAAAGTAAAACACACACCATAGTATAGACAACGTCTTGTTATCTGTTTGTGCCATACCTGCTCTGAAAATAGGATGTTATCTGGATATTGTGGGCTGATTATATTGAAGTTGAACTGGAATTCATTTTAAAGTGCAGAATCCAAAGCAGGCTCCTTGTTCAATTGTAATATATTGCCCATACGCATTTGTTGTTTAATTTATTACCTGGCTATTTCCCATACGTATTTTGCAATTAAGAACAATTGTGATATCCAAGTGAATATAATTATGTTATTGTGAGAAAATACCATGTTATCACCATATGGTTCTTCTTTTATTTTTGTTTTAGGGATTTTTTGTTTGTTTGTTTGTTTGTTTGTTTTTGTGATGGGGGTGTATTGTTTCTTTATTTTATCTTTAACTTTTTCCTTTTTCTCAAAGTATTATATTTGTGTGTTTTTGTCCAGAACCACTTCCTAGTAGTCATTACCCTATTACGCAGTTCAGGTTATTTACTCTCCATAAGCTAACCCGTCACTGTCTAACCTATATACATATGGAAGTATTATTGTCCATGTTGCACACGTTCTACTGTAGAATTTTGACATTAGGTGTATTAGCCCAAATAAGTTAAAGGGTCTTCAGTGGGTAACTACCGAGAATATGTTTCGGAGCCTATACCCGTACATGTATCTCCGAGTAGCGGCTCCTTGTCTTAGCTTACTATCAAGCAAAGACAACCCACGTGATAATGAATAAATATGAACGTGCCAAATGATGAATTACCTAAGTACGTGAAATTTTGCTTATAAATGCAGAGATTCATTATGAAAAAGATTACTTGTCAAACAAAACATTCTTACTAAATTTGTATAGTGCAGGTTCAGAAAAGAACAATTTGACTTCACCTGAACCAGTATGAACCCTTTCTAGCTTGATAGCTTATCCTGGTTAAACCACCTACCAGTGTATAACTGTAGTAGAAACAAACTGGGGCATTATAACAGGTCCAGTGATTGTAAAATAAACAGTTACAGCTAGACCACCTGTACAAATCAAGGGAAATCCAGAGTACTGCAATAATGGACAACCTGCACCATAAATGTAAAATTATGCCCATGGTGACACCTGCCCCTCACTTTGAAAGTCTCCAAACAATTAAGCTCTGTTCCACTGCCAACCATGAGTCAATGTTATAACGTAATGTGTCAGGTTTGTGACATTTGAGAAAATATTGTCAATTTTGAGTAATTTTCTAATATTTAGTAAATATGCGTATAGGCATGTCAGAAAAGAATGAAAGTAATTAGCATTTATATCTAAAACGTGTTATCAAAACATGATTTTTCTTAACACAATTTTAAGTACAATTAGTCAAACTTGCAACTGTCTTCGGCCGCTGCTTGCTGACGATAGCCCCCTGGGAATTTTACCTGACAGACAACATATAAGCCTAAAATGTCTGAAAGTGAAAGTTAAAATAGAATGATGCCAAAAGATAAAACTAAGTAGCAAAACAGGCAAGTCTATAATCTGTAAAATAATTGTAGCCAAACTTTCTAATAACGTTTGGCTAACAAGGTTTTGATATGTTTTGAAATGTTCGAGGAAAGAGCTCAAAAAGCACTTTTGCAATGTAAATATATTATATTTTCTCTACAGTGTTGTGGGAGTGTTCTAATTCTTTGTTGTAACAAACATTTTAATCTTTCTCTACTTCTGCACGAATCTAATAAAGTGTTGCTCTGGCAATGTGAGAGCAGGTGTGCAACTTTCGTTGTTATATGCCACCTTTTCTTATAGTTAAATCTACTTATAAGAAGAGACTAGAAATAATGACTCAAACTGGCCTGGTTTTTGTCCTTTACCACGAACGTCCCCCGTTCGTCGAGATATCCTTGGTAAAATGCATTTAGGGAACACAGACTATCATTTCTCCGCATGACAGAGTTGGGTTTCAACGATAGAATGCATGCTGAAATAAAGTAATTTTGCCTTTCATGTAGATGAAACAACTTTCATTTATCCGTGAAAGATGGACAAGAAACACTTATGTCGTATTTGTGAATGACATTTGCGATTCAGTAAAAGTTAGGACACTCAAACCTCCGTGTTTTCACGAATTTAGTAATATAATACATTGAGTCAAAATACATGTAGCATGCAACAGACCGATGGTTGAACTGCGTTGCTACGTTATCGCTATACCGACATAAACCCTTGAATGTTACAAAACATAACCATTCAGTTATTGCGTACATTATGTAAACGTATATACATAAAGTAAAGGCTTTCGTATTTTTTTTCCTCTTTGGCTATCTTTGTTTTCTCGTGTGTCTAAAATTTCGGGTATTTGCCGTCGTATCAGTTAATTGCGTTTTCTGTACATGCTGTTAAAATTACATTTTTGACTATTCAGACACATTGCAAAAAACTATCAGATTAATAGCGATAATAATCGTTTTCAGATGTATTCAAACGAAAGTAAAGATCAAGTACAGTAATGAAGATGCAAACCAAAATCTATACTAACAGCTGTCAGTTTTGTTCTTCACACTAGATTCTTTCGTTGGAGACGGGCATCGTTTCGTAGCAGACACCAGATAGCTTCCCACCATGAATGCTGTAAGCCACATGAAAAGGATTCATTATATCTACATGCATTACATACATACGTACATACATACATATATACATACATACATACATACACATACGTATGTTCGTGTGTTTGAATATAATCATAAGAGTATCTGTCTACTATATTAAAACTAGTAATACGAGTCACTGGTGTATCCATATATATGCATTGACACTAAACAGAAATTGCGCGTCCAAATATGTGATGAAATTACTTTATATTAAACACGACATGGCTGGTCCGAAGTTAGTGATTTTGCTTGCTTAGAAATTATGATGTTGGAAATGCCGTAACTTGTATTGTATTTTTATTTTCTGAAAATCATACAGACGGTGTATTTCAAAACCGAAGTACAATATAGTAATACTATTAAATAGTAATAAATGGTACACAAAAATAATATGAGACAAAAATGATATGATTTTCAGCTGGAGAGAGGAAACCCCGTAGGGCTTATATTCCCTCCAGACTGTAGCTGAATCCAGGTGACTATAAATATGATATTCATTTTTATTTTCACTTTTGATAAGCATAATTTCACTGTAAAAAGCATGCATTTGCAATTTTATTTTACTTAACTGCTGCATGAGTTCTCAGACAATACAACTCATATAACATCTAACAGCATTAGCCTGCTGTTTTGGTTTCAAACTAATCTTCTATAAAAGCTCCAAGTCCTTGAATGATCACCACCCAATGTCCTTAAAATTTAAAACTTAATTCTTATGCCAAAGATGTAGCTGGGAAAATGATGTGAAACACATGATTATGCTTTCGAGGCGTTGAAAATAAAATTGCAAATGCATGCTTTTTGCAGTGAAATTATGCTTATCAAAAGTGCAAATAAAATAAATATCATATTTATAGCCACCTGGACTCAGCTAAACTGATTTAAATCACTGATCTAAATTCTCGCATAAGGATGATTGTGATTTGACAAGATATCAAATTAAATGAATTACTGTATCATTTTACAATCACAGAAAACATAATATGAGTATTTTCTCAGCATCCACACCAAATATATATATGTATAGAATATTTACATCCACTGTGTTTTTTATCATTACACACATATGTGAGAGCCAGCATTTTAAATTTGCTCAAATAGATTCGCATCAAAACAGCTCAAATATGGAATTGAATTGTGGGACCTAATTCCCTTAGTTCATTCTTAAACAACTGCAACTGTTCAATCTGTAGCAGAAATATAGTACGCATCCTTGAACTGACACAAACATCAGCTCGTAAAGCTCTTAAATGTGTTGTACTAAACAGTGACAACTGCGCAATAAGCCATTAGCATTGTTTACTGATACTAGATATACGACAATTCTGGTTTTTAAAATATGGGATAACACAGTTTGACTTTTTAATGGTGCTTTGCTTACATGTATGAACGGAAAAATACAGTAACATTACAAGATTGAGACACTTAAAAATGTTAATTGCGTTTTGATTTTCGATCATATAATATCAAGAAATAATATGGTACCATTTTGTAGCATATAGGATCAGCACATGTGATCTAAATTTACCGTCTAAGAAATAAAAAGAAAGAAATATATTGATGAGGTCAGGATAACACATTGTGCATGGAAGAAACAGCCTTTATTCAATAGGGCTAGCAGCAAAAACACAATAGTAACATATTTAGCATGATAAACTCCTGTGTGTTTTTATCAATTTGAAAATGGAAAACTAAAATGTCACAAATACCTACCTGCAAGGAAAATATTCAAGGTATGAAGATTTGTCCATGTTCCACACATATCTAAAGACACAAAAGAAGAAATTACAAAATAATCATGTGCCTCTTGCTTCAATTAGTCAAACATTCACGTTAACCTATAATTGTTGTTATCATCATCATCATCATCATCATCATCATCATCATCATCATCATCATTCTCACTGTCATGGTTCTTCTTCTGCATTTTGTTTACATACATCCAATAAAAGCATGGCGACATACTTGAGTACCTTGATCATAAACCAACCATTTTGAACATGTACAAAATTCAAGAAGCTACAGATCATGTGTCACTGTTGTCTGTGCAATGTTGGCACTCACAAATAAACAAGGGTAAACAAAAATGACCACAATACCTTATCCAAAGTGGGCATTGGTATTTAGTAGTGATAAACACTAATATATTGCTGACCAAAAGAGGGGAAAAAACCAACACAGTGTAGATGATAAAGGTAGCAGGAAATGGGAAGGAAAAGTGTGGCACTTTTATATCCCTGCGTGGTCTCTTTACCTGTGATGTCATTCTGTAATGGTCATGTGATAATAGGCTTCTCTGTGAACTCTGTGTGTAAGGCTTGCTGGCCTAGGTACCATTGGTTGAGGTGTTACTTTCATCTTAAACTGACAAGGGATTATGTATACTAGCCTGCCCTACACATATAATCATCTTATATCATTTAACCACCTTGTAAAGTTCCCCAACTTCATTTTTAGAATGAAATCCTCCACCTTTATTCTAATTAGGGTAAGTTTCAGCATTATATTTGGAAATAGGTTAACAGAATGCATTATTTATCTTAGTATAATGAATGTGTGTCATCATCAGTACATGAAAGCTGGACACAGTGTGTAACTTTAATGAGTGATGCAGCTGCACTGTAATCACAGACTTAGTAGGATTTCCCCACACATGTAGCTCAGCTCCATTCATCAAATCTTGATGGTGATAAATGATGACAGAGATGAAAAGCACAGGAGTAAAGAAACTGTGCAATATTTACAAGAATAAAAGGTCAGGCTAGCAGCAAATATTATGGTTGAATTTATCACATAACAAGAAACAAAAAGATAAAAAAATTTAAATTTAAATATACAAATTGTATTTGTATTGAGTGAACTCAAAGGTTGACTTTTCGAATGTCATTTCCCGAAGAGACAAAACATAATATAGATGGCGCCAGCACCAGGTCTAGAGAAGTCAAAATGCTGATGTTTCAGTCATACTCCTACGCAAAGCTAAAATTAAAACTGGGAATTTCACTTACCAATTATCTATGTACTGATAATGTTTACAAGAAAAAACTTTTTATGAGAGGATGATGAAATCACACACTACAGAGGGTATACATATAAAGCACTCTCAGCTAGCATAGGGAGTTTGACAGTAACTTGGGATATGGAGCTGAAGTATATGGCCTCATAAAATGTGTACACTCCGGCCAAGGCTTCCAGTTGCGCTTTTGACAAGAAGACTGAGATACCATATGCTTAGCTGGACCTTGACCATAACAAACCGTACACTACCCCCTTTGTGAATGATGTCTGGGGATCAGATTTAAGCCAGATACACCTCAAGATCTAAGCACTGAGACCCCAGGCATCTTTTCAAATTGCCAAGATCTTCAAGATTACTGGAAGATGTCAGAATTACTGAGAGATGCAGATGGCTGTAGCAGAACTCGTTAGATGGCAAATGGAATTTATTATCATCAGCGGTGAAGAAGACTGAGAAGAAGATGTATGAACACCATTAACACTAGGATACATTACTAAGAGCAGCGACTCGGACCACACAGATGAAGAAGCCACGTCCCAAGATCAAGATCAAAGAATCCTGGTTAAAGTCAAGGAATTGGTGGGTCACTTAACAAAGACAAGGAGTGGAAAATGACTTATGGCCAGAGCATTACAGCAAGACTGGGAAGGATGAGTCCAACAACTGAAGAGGAAAGTGGAAAGAAGAAGTAAAGCCAACCTACAAAAGACCAGAAACACTGCACAACCACACTAAACCATGGGCACAAAACAATTTAAAGGCCTTAACCAAGGGGTGATTACCATGTTCCCTGACAAGAACACAGGACTGGAGAAATGATACATGAACCAGGAACAACTCAACAAGATCAGGACCTTAACTAAATGCATCAATCAGACCTGCAATGCAGCATTACCAGCAGAAGTCGGGGAAATTGAGATGGGTATCCCAAAGAGCCCCGAGACTAGACCTGCAGTTGCTTCCACAATCCAACTTGCCACATGGACAATGTCTGGATCTCTGAAGAGAGAAATGGAGAAATTGTTGATAGTGAAAGACAACAGATACACCATCCCATGGTCAGAGTTAAGAGAACCTATTAGAAAGTCATTCTTATCAGCCAATGAGGATGAGAGGCTCAAAAGCTAATTAGACAACATACAGCAGTCATCCTATGAAAATGTGGGCACCTTAGAGAAGATTTTGAGAGGCTGCAACCAAAGCCTAACCTGCAGGAAAAATAACCAGATGCTGAGAGGAACATACTTTGAGTCTACACCAGAGGATTATACTGTAGGCACTTGGCAAAATAGCTCATCATAGAGGCCAGACCTGCCAAATTAGAGGAAGCCATAAGCTATGGAGAAAAATAAGAAGCCAGACTTGAAAGATTTAGAGAAGTGGAGAGGCCAGACTAAACAGAAGAGCCTATGGAATTAAATCAAGTGAAGATGGCTTCCAGGGCTGCAGGAGTGACGAAACTCCTGTAAAACTGCACCAAGACACAGGCGAAGGTGACTGACAGAAAAGCCAGACTGGAGGCTGAACACAAGAACATATGTAGAACCTGTGGATTTAGCTAACCCAATGGCAGAGATGGAAAAATCTGCTGTTTCTATTGTTCCAAGTTGGGACATAGAATAGCAGATAGTTATCAGAAGAAAACCAGCAGCAGCACCAATCCCAAATGCCAAACCAATGACAGGACAATGCTTAAATTAAATCAGGCAAAGGGGCTGTCAGATCAATTATGGATCACTACACTAACACTACATGGAGTACAAAGAGGAGCCTTGATTGGTACAGGAGCCTGCATGACAATCTTGCAGAAAACTGTGTTCGACAAATTATGCAGATCAACTGGACGAGCCACATTACTACAACCTGCTAGAGGAGAGCACATCACATCTGGACACTGACTGAACAAAGAAAAGAGGCTCTCAAGTCAAGGTGGACTGAGCCAAGGCCATGGATGTATTAGTGGTGGATGGGATCCAGAATGAAATGATTTGGGGATATGACGTACTACAAGAAAGACTTAAAGTGGTGGATTACCCAATCAAGATGCGGACCTGGTTCGGACAACCTTGGCCACAGACAACACACAAAGGAAAGTCTGTCTTGACTGCTGATACCAAAGTGAAGATAGTAAAGACCATGGAGAAAACCAGATACAAGAAAATTGATGCAGTAATATATGAGTAAACTGATTTATTCAGTGACAAAGATGAACCCTATTAACGATGTGACACCTTGTGGATAGTCATCCATACTAGAGTGTCTTCCTTTCAAACAGAGAGCCTACCTGACACCATTATCTAAAAGAAAAATCATAGAATGAAGAAAAGGTGAAGAAAATGTTCAAGGACAATAATATTTGACTTAGTTCAAATCATTGGGCTTTACCTGTGACTTTTGTACCAAAGCCAGCTGGAACCACAGGATTCTGTGTAGATTACCTGAAACTCAATGACATCACCAAGATGGACAGTGATCCTTCACCTTTATTACTGGATATATTTGATAAAGTAGGTGGTATGAGTATTTATAGGTTTCAGAGATGTGTTTTTGGACTTGGATATTCAGGTCACTAATGACAGGTTTTGTATTAAAGTCTATCACAAAATAGATGAGTTTAACTTTGAAGTAGCTAATTATCCTTTCCCGGACAGTAACATTTCCGATACTATTGGATATAATACATTTTTGTCACAGATTTTGATATTTGGTCGTATTTGTTCTAAATTTCAGGACTTTGCACCTAGAACCAAATTTATTTACAATAAACTTGAGTCAAGAGGATTCAAAGGTGTACCTTTGATCAAATATTTCTACAATTTTGCTGTAAATATCCCAAGATGGTTAGAAAGTTTGGCTTCAATAATTTTAGAGATTTTAGACTTGCCTGCTTTGCTACTTAATTTTATATTTTGACATCATTATGTTTAAATGTTCACCTTTCAGACAGTTTAGGCTAGCTTGTTTTCTGCTAGGTCAACCCCCAGGGGTACAGATAGCAAGAAGCAGCCTACGACAGTTACAAGCTTGCCTAATTGTACTTGATATTTGGTAAATATTTTCATTGCATTTTCTTGACATAAATACAAAAGACTTTCATTCTTTTCTGACTTGCCCTATAATTCTACTGCAGATATCCAAAGATTATTATAAAGTTTGGCCACAATAATTTACGGTTTTTAGACTTGTCTGTTTTGCGACTATACTTGATCTTTTGGCATCTTTCTGCTTTAATATTCACTATCAGACATTTTAGGCTTACATGTTTTCTGTTAGGTAAACCCCTAGGGGCTACAGGTAGCAAGAAGCGGCCTACAACGTTTGCCTAATTGTTCTTAAAATCCTGTTAAGAAAAATTTGTTTTGATAGCATCTTTTTGGCATAAATACTAATGACTTTTGTTCTTTTCCGATATGCCTTAATGCACATTAACTAAATGTTAAAAAATTACTCAAAATTGACAGTATTTTCTCAAATGTCACAAACCTGACACATTAACTCAGGGTTGGCAGTTAAATAGAGCTTAATTGTTTGAGGAGTAGAGGTCATCATGGAATTTGTTTTACATCTCAGGTGCAGGGTGTACATTGTTACAGTCCTTGTTAGGATTTCCCTTGGTTTATACAGGTGGTTTAGCTGCAACTGTTTATTTTACAATCACTGGGACTGAATATGATGCCCCAGCTTGTTTCCACTTCAGTTAAACATTGGCGGATGGTTTAACTAGGATAAGCTGTCCAGCTAGAAAGGGTACATATTGGTTCAGGGGTAACTCAAATTGTTCTTATCTGAACCTGTACTATGCAAATTCGGTAATTATGGTTTGTTTGACAGGTATTCTTCTTTGATATGAAGCTCTGCATTTATAAGCAAAACTTCATGTATTTAGCTAATTCATCAATTGCCACATTCATATTTATTCACTATTATGTGGGTTGTCTTTGCTGAATATTTAGCTTCTACAAGGAGCCGCTACTCAGAGAGACATGTATGGGTAAAGGGCTCTGAAACATGTTGAGTTGTTACCCACTGAAGTGCCCTTAATTTATTTGGGCTAGTACAGCTTTTGTCAAAATTTTAGAGAGGAACATGTGCAATATGGACAATAGTACTTCTATGTATATAAGTTAGACAGGGAGAGGTTGGCTTATGGAGAGTAAAGAGTTCGGACTGTGGAATAGGGTAATGACTACTAGGAAGTGGTTTTGGACAAAAAGACACAAATACAAAACTATTTTAAATATATATGTAGTGGGTACTGGCAAATACCAATGGCACATGAAGTTATTCCCCAAAACTGCCTTAATATGTCATAGGGGTGTATATGAATTTTTAAAAATGCCTTTTGGTCTTACGAATGCACCAGCCCAATTTCAAAGAAATATAGACAATGTGTTGGTAGGTGTACCCAATGTCTTAGTGTACACAAATGACCTTGTTATCTATAGTAAGAATGTACAAGAACATGGCAAACATCTTTAGGCAGTTTTGAAAGATTAAGGGATGCAGGATTAAAACTAAAACAACCCAAATCTAGCTTTCTCAAACCTGAAATGAACCTTTGAGGTTTAATAATCAATAAAGAAGGAATCAGGACTGAATCAAAGAAAGTTGAAGCTTTATTGAACATGAAACCCCCTTCTTCTTTAAAAGGAGTTATGTCATTCCTAGGAATGTGCAACTACTAGTCTGAAACATTACCATCTTATGCTGAGGTAGCAGAAGCACTGTACCGATTAATTTGAAAAGAGCAACAGTCAAGTGGGGAATAGAAAAGGAAAAAAGTTTTTTAAAAAGTTGAAAGACATACTTTAATCAAATAAGGCCACAGCTTCTCCTAAAGTAAACAAACCATGCAAGCTGTATATAGACAATTTTGGACATGTAGTTGGAGGAATCTTATCCACATGCATTCAAAGATGAAGATGGAATCAAAAGAATACCATTGTTTAGTTAGGACTACGGCTTGGATATGGTAATGATACTGTCTAAATTGGAGGCAGAGGAAATAAATCTAGAAGAAGTGAAGAAAGATCAAGGAGAGGAATCCCCGAATTGCTTAAAATAACACAAGAATAAGACTCTGGATATGAAGTATACAGAAGATTGCTGTATTCTATCCTGAAACGAAACATCCACAGAAGCAATCTACCCAAGATTAGTTCTACCAACAATATTTCAGAAATCAGTAATTGATACATGTCACAAAGACATAGGACATATGGCTGTGCATAAGACTCTCTTCCATGTAAGAGAAGCTTATGTTTGGCCAAGGGTGTGGAAAGACACTGTGAATTGATTACAACAATGTCTTACTCGTATTATATATGTGCTAAGACAAGAATAGACAAAGTTGGGAAAGATGCCAATACCAGGCTATCCAATGCAGATTGTTGCCATGGATCTTATCAGACCTTTTGGAGTCACCAATGAAGGAAATACATACTGTTGGAATGTGATAGACCATCATTCATGATGGGTCAAAAGTTATCTGAAACCTTGTAAGTCTGTGCAATATGTGGAGGAAGCCTTAGTCAAAGATTTCTTCCCTAGACATAGAATTCCAGAAGTCATAATAACAAGTCAAGGACAGAAATTCAATGCCACAGTCTTTAGAGATTATCTCAAAGAATTGGGAATTCCTATAATTCTCAAACCAATGGACGGATGGAGAGATTAAAAAAACAATGAAGGTGACCATTGTCAAACTTGTGAACAACAATGTGTGAGCATAGGAAGATCAGCTTTCTAATGCTTTGCTTGCCTACAGGAATAGCATGAGTACTATCACAGGATATATTCTATTCTTCTTAGTATATGGAAGACCAGGAAGAATGCCTTTAACCAAAATATTAAGCGTAAGGAACAACACTCAGTCTTTACAAGGCAGACTGAATGACTTGGGAGAAATAGTAACAAAGGCAAGACAGAACATGGAGAGTTCATGGGAAATCAATCACCAGAGAATCAGCAAAAAAGCCAACACTGAAGAAATAGAAGTGGCAGACACAGTGATATTCAAGGTACAGGAGAGGCTGACCTTGATCTCTAAATGGGATCATCAATTTGAAGTAATTACAATACATGGACCTGTATGTTGGATATGTCAACAACAAACAGGGAAAACCAGAATAGACAACCGCAACAAGATCAAACCAATTGGTCCAAATATAGTTTGGGATGATGTTAGACCAAGACCAGTTAGGAACTCTAGAACAACCACAGTTCCACAGCCAACAATACAGTTGGAGCTGGAAAGCCAAAGTGAACCGACCACAGAGGAGGAACCTGAAGCGGAAGCAGAACCAGAAGTACACACAGAGCCAGCAGAGGTAGAAGTAAACAAAGTACCAGGACCAGGAGTACCAGCCTTCCCAGACTTCGTACATCACTACAATACGTAAATAAGAGACCATGTACAGAAAAAAAAAAAACAGACTAAAGGAGGCCATGCAACTTTCCACATCATTGTGTTGACATTGATTACAATTTTATTCAATTCAGACATACACCCATTACCACATGGATTGTTGATAACTGGAAAGCAGCTGATGAAAACACAAATTGCTAAATGGACCATCCTAGTTACACTAGAGAAGGCACATGCAGCTCCATCAGTAATGGAAGAGTATGTGATCTTTAAAGCCATCATCTCAGTGTCATTCTGGCCAAAGAAGGACAAGACACAATGGATCATGAGAGCGGAGACCAAGATAAACATTCTACCAAAGAGACTGCAAACACAGAAGTCTCAGACAACACCATCCACATCAAACCAATCTTCACAGAAGATGAGAGGACTGATCAATGTATTCAGAGATAAAGCCCATGGTCCCCTTCTCTCACAAGACACAGAAGAAGATAATTGATCAAATCAAATGATTTTTGAAGGTTGTGAACCACACCTACAAGGAACTGGATAGAGCAAAGAAACATATTAAACACTAGTTAGAAACCATGCTGAGAATAAAATACCAGAACCTATGGAACAACACTGTAACAAAAAGAGCATTTGTCAGAGAACTATGGAGCATGATTACCATCAAACAACCAGTAACTCTATTTCAGGAAATAGTGAACAACTATCTTCAAACCACCCACAGATTTCACAAACATAAAGCATCGCTGGAGATACAACAAATTATAGAGGAATTAATACTGCGAAAACAATTGGAAGCAATAACGCCAATGTGTATGGCACTACATTTTTGTTACTCGAAGTACCTCTTTCAATGGCAGTACTCACAATCAGTCAGAAATGCGAACAAACAAACTGATTCACATTTTCCTCATGATTGCATATTTAATTATCTTGCCAACTCACAATAAACAGACTGGACTCATTTGAAGCCACTACCGTTCCCTATTTTCCACAGGCTCAGGTATCATCAGAAGGTTAAAGAATCAATATATATGGCTATGAGCTTAAGACTTCCTGGGCATTGGCACTTACAGCCTTGCCACTCTATCTGTTCACTTTGCTCTGACCATTAGTACACTCATGGACCAATTATTTTCATTTGTTAGGTCCATAATCCCCTTTGTACTCCATTTTTATAATATTTTCCAGCTTCATTCTTCATTTTTATATATTTCACTTTCTGTCACTTTTTATAAGATTATGTTGTTTCACTTTTTTTTTTTTATAAGCAAACCCTTACATATTTTCTTCTAACTATTAACAAATGGACGCTGCCTAAGAGTTGGTAACAGTGTATAACAACCATCAGAGTAGGACATTTAGATCACTGAAAACATAGGTCTTTTTTCACATTTGAACCAATTGGCTACTTAGTGGACTCTCAGGCCATTTTAACTGGCTAGTGGCCTGTCTTGGTTCAACAGTCAAGGTGCATAGGTCTGTTAAGCAGCCAAGTCAGAGAGCTAAAGAGAAGAAATTTGATAATGTATAGGTCGACAGGTGAGGTCACTGCAAAAAGTTAATTTGTGACAAAAGTGAACTTTGGGAAACTCGTCAAATGGTAGGAGATCTTCTGGGGCTTCATAATGAGAATAGTGGCCTGAATAGTGGTGGAACCCTGTGAAAGAAATCCTCTTTACATACCCTTCCACCACTGAAATGCACATTGAAAGAACTTGGTTGCAAGGCATTGGGTATGGTTATCTTACACTACTGTGCAAGTACTCATTTGGCAATGTTGTGAGTGTCTTCACATTTACACAGGGAATAATGTCAGGATTGAGAGCCGTTGCAATGGCTTTCCGAGCCCTAACAAGTTCCAAAGTGCTAGCTACAGTATTGTGTGCTGGAACCCCTTGTGGGTCTTGAGCTGACTGAAGCCCAACATTGGATTCAGCAGATGCCTTTGCAGTTGCTTCCTGTTGGTATGTCAATGTGGCTGTCAGAGTATCAATTGTGTCCTGCATTCCAGTTGGATAGTCATTATCAATGCCAAGAACTCACATCGATTACTTCACTGCCTCCATGTATCTGACACATGGTTTAACTGGAGTCATAAGTTTCAGAGATCCAACCCCTGTGTCACAGATGTACAATGTCTCATGCTCACATGATATAGCTATGGGCCGGACAAATACAGAGCTTTACTCGCAGCCACCTCATGAAATCAGGTCTTCAGTCTGCCTTCCACAGGCATCAACAACATGGTTATTTTTTGTCATACATTTTGAGGCTCTTTTCAATATTGTCACTGAAGTAGACAGAACCAAGCTCTGTGATACAAACATCATACTGTTACAGCCTTGTGTTCCAGATAATATCAGCTTTCTGATGCTGTTTGTCCTAGTGTCATAGTGCAGCAGACGACGTCAGCCCAGTTGTCTGCTCAAAAGAAACCTTTAATACTTGGACTGAAGCGTAGGCCAGAGATACACTTGATATGGTCTAGAGAGCCTCAAGGTAGAAGTGGAGTCATGCATAGAATTTGTTGCATTCCATTCATAATAATAACCGAGCGAATGGGCTGTCTATGCAGGCAATACAGTAGTGGATCACCACCCAACATACAGTAATGCTGAGAAAGAGAATCAATAATGTTCTTGAATATCATCAGTACATCAAACACTTCAAAATGTTTACATTTTTCCTGTGAAACAAAACTACGAGCAGCTGTGTCTTGTTTTGCCTATATAGTATATGGTAAAATATGTTTGCTGTCTGAGGAAAACTTGTCATAATCTGTGAAAAACCTTGTATAGAGAATTATGCTAAAACATGGGCTAAAAAAGAAAATTGTGATGTTTCAGTTTATCTGAGTAGATTAACGAGATTGGTAGTATAGTGGATGGAAAGATTGATAAACTGAAGAAAAAAACGAGACAACCACCTGATCCTGTCCTTCATAAACCTGATGTTAAAGCATGTCTACATGATTTACATGAAAAGTATGTTTTTGCTCCAGCTGACAAGGCTGCCAATAATGTTATTATCATTTGTAAACGGTTCTATCTTGATGTAATTGTCAAAGAATTAGGGTTACTCAACTCTACAGTTAACTCTACTACCTATGAAAAGGTTAACTTTTCTGTTGAACATTTAGTGGATGGTCACTTTAAATATTTAGAAAAGTACAACTTAACTTTCAGTGATAAATTCCGTAACTTACCAAGGATTTTTGCAATTCAAAAATTACATAAAAACCCATATAAATTCCGTTTTATTGCTGGATCTAAGTTCTGTTCTACTAAAGAATTGTCAGTTCTACTAGCTAAAGGATTAGAAAAGGTACAGGAATTTTGGTCTAATTACTGTAAAAGAATTGAATCAACGTCAGGAGTTAATAGGTTTTGGATATTAAAGAATTCTGTAAGTTTACTTGACGCTTTACAAACAGATAATGTTTCACCTTACAGACACATATCATCTTGGGGTTTTTCTACTCTCTATACTACAATACCTCATGCAGATTTGAAACGTAGCATCCAAACATTGGTTTTTAAAGTTTTGAGAAAAATAAATTTCAGAAAATTATGATTGGTCATAAACATGCTTTCTTTGGTGATTCTGCTAAGAATGGTCAACATGCATTTGACTATGATGAGTTTATAAAACTGTTGGAATATTTGAGAGATAATATTTACATTCGTTTTGGTGATAGTGTCTTTAGACAGGTCATAGGAATTCCCACGGGTACAAATTGTGCGCCACTTTTGGCTAATCTTTATTTATTTTAACACGAGTATAATTTTCTAATGAAAATGGCAAAAGATAAAAAATTACCATGCTAGATCATTTAATTTAACTCTCAGATATATAGATGATTTATTAAGTGTCAACAACAAACATTTGAAAGATTATATTACATCAGTTTATCCTAGTGACCTGGAACTAAAAGAAACCACTGAATCGAACATAACATGCTCATTTTTAGATCTACTCCTATTCAATGATGGTGGTATTTTAAAATCAAAAGTGTCTGATAAAAGAGATGATTTCAATTTTGATATAGTAAATTATCCATATATAAGTAGTAATATTCCTATCAATCTTGCTTATGGTGTCTATGTCTCAAGACTAACTACTTTCGCAAGAAACTGTACTGATTTTAAAGATTTTGCTGATAGACATAAATCACTTTTTGGAAGACTTATTAAACGGGGGTTTTCCAAAATAAGATTAAAAAAGGTTTTTCTTAACTTTAAAGATAAATATCAATATGTTCTACAGAAATATCATGTTTTATATGAACATATTAATAAGGTATTTTCTGAGTGTCAGTAAAACACATAGAAATATGTTTATGTATTTTAATGTTGTAGCTGAGATTGTTTTACCATGAGCTTGATCGAACTTTCAATACTGGAACATAAAATTTATTATAATTACAACAAATATAAAATGAAATAAGGACCATTTAAGTTCTCAGGCATCATGTTGAACAATACAGGCCTTCAATCTATTTTCTCATCCTTTTGAATATAGAGACAAAATGTAAGGAATACTTGCTCTGTTGATGTGAGTAATATTTTTGTAACGAATTTTAGGCCTATTGTGCTGTTTTTTCTAGTGAGAATGGAACATGGAAGAACTTAACCATGTTTCATAATAAATATAATATTAGCATCAAATTTTGTTATCCTGTGTTCACGTGGAAACTTTTTTGGTGTTTAAATTCAGATTTTGACATGTTACGCAATTCTAATGTAAATATAGTAGTCTGACTTAAAATTCTTAATTGTCCTGTCATTGTTTGAATGATGTCTGTGAACAATGGTCAAGTAATTACCTTTTATAACTGTACATTAACATTAAGAGCTAAATTTGTTTACATCAAATGAATGTGAGTGTTTTCCAAAGTGGGAGGATCCGGATCCCGTAAAACTGGTTTAACCCACTGCCAATACGTTGGTAACCTGTTCCAAGTCAGGTAGAAGATACTCTCATTCGTTTAAATATCATTACTGTTGGTCATGGATTCTTCTGACGACGAACACTAGCATGTTTACTATTTCGTAAATGATCCTGGATCTGACAAGGTTAAACTGGTATTTGGTTTGGTCTCATCACTATCATTGAAAACTGTTATCCACTTTTCTTTTCATGGAACCCTTATATATTTGGTAACAATTTGAACATTCAGGCATTTTCTGCACATGTTACAGTGCAGTGAGTGTTCCAAGTGTAGTGAAACTGATGTTGTTTTTTATAATTGTCTGATGAATATAGTTTGTTATTGTGAAAGTCATGTCAGGTTGGCTCAAAGTGTCTAATGTACTCTTTCTCTGTCTCTCTCTTGTATAAATAATTAGCATCTAAATCAACTAACTGACAAGTTGAACTACGTCTGATTAAAAATGAAAAAATTTAAAACTGTTACAGGAAAACAGTTATACTTACAGTTACCTTTAGGAATTTCAAATGATCCCTCCCTCTCTCTCTCTCTCTCTCTCTCTCTCTCTCTCTTCATAAAACCGAATTCTTTCTCTGATAAAGGTAGTAGAATTTTGCAATAATTAGGACTGTTTTACAATTTGACCTTTTGAACTTTATAGAACCACGAGTTTGATGTACATTATACTTGGCTGACTTACAGATGGCTAACAATGGCATACTACATTTTTGGAATTCTAAATTATTACCCTAATAATTGACTTATTGGATGATTTGTGGGATTATATGCTTTCTTGAACATTTAAATGTCCTTTCAAAAATACGTCTGGAAACCAACTTGAAATGTGACTGCTATCCTTACAAATTTTGACTATTGCAATGCATTTTGACTACGTTTTAATGATTTGAGGCCTAATGTCACTTGCTTCTGGCTGATGTTTAACATTTGAACCAATGTACTTACTATATTTGGAAATTCAAACACTTTTCTTTTTGAAATACTCTTAGTTTATCTCCTTTAAAACAACATCATGTCTTTAACTACATGCCTAAAACACACCGAATTATATAATCATGTTGTTTAGATTCTTATTGATGGTCATTTTAGGCCTAGAGGGCTTTTCTGATGGATTGATGTTGGTGTTGGTGTCGCTTTGTGGACTTATATGCATGATGATCATTGTTGAGATGGTGGTTGCAAGTAGTACCTTTTTAAATACTGAATTTTTTTGACATTTTCAACAAGTTAAGAACCTCCACTTACACATTCTCTGATGTGGTGCAAATTTTTGTCCCTTTTCATAAATTGTATGGTCCTGTATATGGATGAATGATGCAACTGTTCAAGCCAATTTACTGAAATAGGCCTATAATTTCAAACAAAACTTTTTGCATTCTGTCATGTGAAAACTAGATCAAGTTTTTTTTCCCCCTATGGACCTTTGCACTTACGTTTTGGTCTCTTTTGGGTAAATACGAACTATTAATTTATATGTTTCAGCTATACATACCAAGGAACACTGCCTTTGGTCGGAATTGACTTGGATTTGTTTCGTTAGGACTACGGTTTGGATATAGTAATGACACTGTCTAATTTGTACCATGATTATCTCTTATCCTTCTGTGGGCCATATTTATGGCACATATCAAACAGTTTGTCCCTTTTATTTAATTTTTATTACACACATTTTCAAATAGGTGTTGCTTGCATTTGTGTCATATATGCCTTGCACGCAGTAAGTTAGGACTCCGATCCAATGGTCACGCATTGGGTCAAGTTTGTCAGAGTCACTTTATTTTATAGGCCATGTATGTTTTAAATGTAGGCACACTGCGGCCACTTGGTACGAATTTTACACATCTTATATGTGACACTGTTACTCCATGCAAACAGAATGTCTTTGCTCTTTGTACTGTGTAATATAGAGAATCTTACATGGCTCACAGTGAGTTAGTATTTTTCTTTCACGAGGGATCATTGTTGGTGTGGAAAATCATGAGTGACTGTGGGTCACGAGTAAATTTCCACACCAACAGCGATCCCGACTGAGTGGTTGATCTTACTCTGGCAATTACATGCAGGCAATAAATACTGCGGCAGGTGTGATGCACCTACGTCTCCAACTGAAGGTACGGAACTCTTACCTTGTGAAGAATTGGCGACATTTTCATATAATGCTGGTTAAATTCATTGCAAATATCTTCGAGTCACCAAAGTAGTATGGCCGAGGTGTTATCCTTGCAATTTGTGTTTGATATTAAGCGGATGTTAGTGATTACTTGTACGCGGATGTATAAGGTCATAACAACTGCTGTTCACGTGTCGATAGTGAGACTGAGCAAAAATGAAGATAAGTGTTACAGTGTGAGTAAATGATGACTTTTTTCCAGTGCACAACAACAGTTGTTTTCTTTATTGACATACCTCTTTCTGTGCACAGCACGTTTAAAGTCAATCTACTTAAGTCAGAAAAGTCTGTAATAATCATTTGGATCCCAAATTCGTATTCCTCCTGTTCTTAAAAAGACATTGAATTCAAGTACCAGTGTACCTATACTTCCAATGTGGGCCGACAAAAGCTGTCGACTCAGTTCAAAATTTGGCATTGAAAGGATTAAAGTGAAACACCATGCCATGCACATGCATACAGATGTTTGGGTCTTGGCAATGGTTTGAAAAGATGGAATATTTCTGATGGTGAATGTGTTTTATATAACAGTGCTAAGGAAGATGTACCCTATTTCTTATTCGAAAATGTTTGGATGCACGATTTGTTTGTTTGCTTGTTTTTTTATTTATTTTTTTTTACCTATTTTATGTACTCTATCTTTTCTACATTTATGGTTTCAAAGAGATGAATTGTACCATGGGACATCATTTGGTCGGATCCATACACATTTATTGGGTATACACTGTCTTGTGGTATTTAAAAAAGTATCTGCCCAGGCACAGCATATATTATCTATATGATCAAAGTTGAAATAGGTATCCCAATCAGCATTACCAAGTATTGATATTTAATTATCCCAGTCTGTATTATTGTATTCCCATATATGTCTACAGTATACTTGTGACGTTTGGAATCTAAACAATAAAGATGCTGTAACAGTGCAGTGATCACTATCAGCAATGTGAGGCAATACCTCAGTCTTTCTTATTCTTAGTCTTATTTATTGAGGAAAGTTAGAAATTATTTGGTCTAAACATGTTGCAGTACTTTCGGTGATACGAGTTGTTCTTTGATATGGCAGGTCAAACGATTGGTCGAAACAAAATATCCCAACTTATTGCCATCTGGTGTTCCAAAGTGTGCATTTAAATCTCTCATTAGCATGATTTTATCTATACCATTGATTACTTCTCACAAAGTCGAAATTTTGTGAAAATCACCCCAAAACGATGTTTTAGAATTAGGTGGAAGATATATCACACCCAACAAAAATTTGTTATTATGTAATCTTACCTCTGTCCACATTAATTCCAGATTGCTAGATTCTAAATCTATTCGTCGCTTGATGACAAGCGCGCGTGAAGCAAATAAGGCTACACCACCGCCAAGACCAGAATCACAATCTCGACGGAATATAGGATGGTAGCCTGGAAGTGTAAGATCACTGCTACCTGCCTTGTCTGATAAATAGGTTTCAGGAAAAGTAATTATATTGTACTCATTTGCCAAAGCTGTCTTAACATATATTAATTAATTTATTCTGCGAGAGACTTCCTACATTCGAATGACAGAAGGCTAAATCTGAAACAAATCTACCATTAGACGGGCCATGGTTCGAATGCACATCACCAGACAAACTCAGTTGCAATATGAACATGTACAATAAGTAGCATCAGCAATTAGAGCATTTTTCTCCAATTCTAAGACAGAAAATTTGATGTTTGAATACCATTTTGTTATCGGCACGTATTTGGTAGCATAATCAGTGTGTTCTATGTCTGTGACACATAGAACACACTGAACACAGTTTAGTGTGTTCTATGTGTTACAGAACACACTGAACTGTGTTCAGTGACACATAAATATGTGTCCCTGAACGACCTTCAATATAATAGATTTCCAGTGTACTATACATTGACACTGTTATGAAAATGGTACATGATGGATTGGACTCAATAGTTTACACTATCAAAATTGTAAAAACTGCAGTACATGTTCGAGATAAGTTTAATAATTTAGCAATGCCCAAACCTATGGATTTCGACATTGAATATTAGAACTATCATTTCGTACAATATGAGTAGACATACGAAAAATAAGTTCATATCGGTACCACAGAATGTTACATCCTTCAACAAGCAGCATATGTTAAATAATTCTTCAACAAAAATGTACTCACACTAAGGCACTGCATGGTTACCAAACGTATACATATTAAGAAAACCACACAGAGGTAACAAATAGATATTGCGTGAAAGTACCACAAATATAGATGAATGGTCTTACCTATATCTACAAACATATGCACAATGGATGAGCTAACGGTTGCATTAAATATAATTTTGTTCAGTCTCTTCCGCAGATATGTGCAGATCAAGCAGCAATTATATGATCCATCTGTTTGACAAAGAGAAGTCACATACATAAAGAAAAACCACGTTCTCGACTACAGCTTTTCCTTCTTGTAGTTAATCTTCAAAGAGTAAATTCAATAGTTCAAAGCTTTGACCACCAATGTAAGTTGTCCATATTGTAAACATAGTCATTGGACAGTTCACATACTCAGTTAGAGGAGCTGTTATCATCACTAGAGGAGCTGTCGTCACTATCAAGATGAATTATCATTTGGGGAACTTCATGTTCAAGCAACCCATCGATTTTCCACATTTCATTTTCGACTTTTTGGACGTGTTGCATGGCCCTTTGCCACAAGTTCCTATCACCCTTTTTCAAATTCTCCTTGAACAGCTCTTGATTGAGCTTAAATTGTTTATTGTGCGCGGCTACATAGTTTTTACAAAATGCCCATACAAGTTCTATAGCGTTCAGTCGCAGTGTTTCACTGGGGTTCTCAATATCACATAACCATGGATGCCTGCCACTTGGTCAATGAGGTACGTGATTGGAGGGCCATGAACTTTTATGAGTTGATACAACTCAGCCTTACACATGGTAGAATCGAATTGTGTTCCTTTTTTGTGAGCCAATCTGCATTTGTTGTTTGCAAAAAGTCATTGTAGGTATAATAATGTCTGGTGTCTTTATGTTATGATAAGACGCATTGTCCACAACAATCACAGAGGGGCATATAAGGGCAGGTAGAAGTCTGTTTTGGAACCAATCCATGAATGTTTTACTGTTCATCTCCCCATGGTAATCGCCACTATCATTTTTAGTTTCAAAAACTAATTCGCAGCCAGGTATAAATCCAACAGCAGCAGAGCCAGCATGCAATATGATTAACCTGCGACCTTTGTTGTCAGGGATTTTCCAGTTGCAATTAAAACCACAATCTTTGCACTCATAGCCAAATCCGCAAATAGTTGTGTCTGTCCATCTCCCATTTCTGATATGATTTTGATGTACCCAAATCTCGTGTACGTACACGTCATCATAACCTAGTACATGGAATTTACGAATCTCTCTTAGGAACCTATGTCTCTGAGCTACAATGTCAGGGCGCTCATACACGGCCTTGCGATTGTCACCAATACTAGCTTTATATTAATAAATCCAATAGACTTCCAGATCTTCCAAACAGTTGTGCGCTTCAAAGTTAATTCGGGCACTTCATCTCTAAATGCAGCTACAAATTTGTCTAATGTCGGCAGTTCTTTATCTGCATAAAATTTGAGCACTCCTCTCCTGATGACAGACACGTCAAAACTACCATATGAGTTCGCCTGTCCCTAGCAGGCCTCTGTACACTGTGGCTGAAGTTTCCACCACAACTGACTGCTTCAGCGCGAACACGAACTATGCTTGGCACAGATACTTTCAAAGCTGCTGCTACCCGCTGGTTCAACTTGTGTGGGGCAACAATATTTCTCTTTTGTTGCAGTTCCTTCTCAAAGAAATTATACATATTATATATTCTCTGCTTTTCTCCATTTGTCAATGGGTCCTTTCGTGGCATGATTCACTGTGCTGAAGGTACCAGAGGAGGAGGCACTTGAAAATATGCATGTATGATATATCATATTTGTAAAAACTAAATCACATAATTACACATACAGGTACATAATGAGGAGTATTTCCTTTGTCATTTTATTAGCACAGTCCCTTTGGTTTCATTTCTAATCTTGCAGTACCCACATACAGATCGGAATGCCCGTTTCCCCCTTTCAATCAAATTAACAACTTGTAAGCTGGATTTTTGTTCATGGTACTCACGTGAATGTACATTGAATGGGGCCAGTGCAACATGTACATAACAAAGAAAGCCTGGTTCATGCCCTGGGGTTCACCTACCAACAATGGTAATAGCCATAACACCATAACGTTCACTACTGGATTTGCCATATACATAAGCAAAAGTCGCTTTTTGTACATCAATGGACCATTATGAACCTTATCATGCACACCAAAAGAATTGTGGGGGCTTTGTTTTCCATATACCGAAAAGAAATGTGGCCAAATTTACCTGTGCAATTCGCAGGCTTCACATGTAGCGTGATCTAAATAAAATGAACAGACTTTAGATCTATCATCAACTGGTTAAGCCTACAGTTTGTCAAGATCAGTCTCTGATCGGACTTTCACCGTATGTTCTCCACCATTTGAGTCCTTGACCTTCACTATAATTCTCCCATCTTTGGTGTAGGTATGCTCATTGCCTGGTAAAAGAGACGATTATGCCACTGCGTCAGGTCCTCTGATACGAAAATATTTGTATCCTTCAGGCGACTCTTGACACCAAAACTCTGGGCACAGGTACGATAGCTTATAAAAAGAGCAAGTGTTTGCCTTGGTCGATCTTTAGCTGATAGACCTGAGTGGTGGGAACTCAATGTCTGTAACACCTAGATTCAATCCCATTTATTCATTGACAGTTTGCAGGACTAACTCGTCAGCATTCTAACCTTTGGTCTCGGGAATGACGGGAAAACCAAGGCTCGTACGATGCCAGTATTGCTCCAAGTCATCCAGCTTTAATTGGAGGTTGTCAATACGTTCACTAATGTCACCCATCTGTTTTGTTTGTTGCTTATTAACCGCTTCCAGCTGTAACACCCGCTTCTCCAATTTGTCGATTTTGTCACAAGTACCAGCACTACGAGGGATAGTTCACAGTCGTCACATTCACTGCCCAGTAAGAGAACCGCACGTCCAGATGGATTAGTTACACTTGAGTGGTGGGGACTATCTTCAAACTGTGGAAGGGAACAGCATATAACTCAGTGACGGTGTCCTCTGCTTTGCTGAGCAATGGTTTGCACACAGCCCTGAGAAGTACAATCTTCACAAGGTCCTTTGTACTCGTCATGATTGTGTTACCTAGGATAAAAAAGATCAGTGCCTCAGGCTAGCCATAAACACAGGGAACCCATGGAAAGACGTCAAGCGTGATGGTGATTTACAAATAAACTGATCAAAGGCACTTTGCATCACATTTTCTTTGGAACCTCCATGCTTTGATTGTGTCTCCAGGGATGTATATTACGTCCTTGGGGTCTTTGTGATAGTTATTACATGTCACAGGACCATTATGCTACATAATCAACGAGGTCGAAGACCGAGATGATTGTGATGGCATAATGGTCACTGTGACATGTTATAAATGACTTGTAACAAGGGTGGTAGAAACTGACCAAGATATGCCTTGGTGTGTGACATTTTTCCCCCATTTTTATGCATGGTGTACTTTGCCGCCTAAGTAAGTTGTCACATGCACAGCAAGTTTGACTGCTTGTTCACGTATTTTCTACTTACTAATATGGCATTAAGCACAGCAGGTGGTGCAAGCCAAAATGACAGATTTAAGTGAGTTGGGCACCATTCCCATTCAACACTTAATTTTTCAGAGTAGTACGTGCCATAATAACGACAGTGCATGCTACAAGAAACCTATTGCAGGTAAAAAAGCAATACATTTTTGGGATATAATTCACTTTTTTCAGCGTTCATGCCTGATCAAGTGTTGTGAATTGAGTCATGTACATAAACTTACATTACGCCGACAATGATATTATGCTAGATTAGTGCCGGTAAGAGGCATAGAGCCGCTATGTTGGGATGGACGGCCTCTCCACCTTTGAAAGGGCAATGATTGTCACTGGAATGTCATAATTTTGTGTTTCATAAAGAGATAATTATGGGTTATTTGCCAACTTTTTATGTTATGTTTTTTTCTGTCTTATAATGTTTCCTTCTGATGCATCATCGCAAGGCACTCCTGCATAATATGATGTCTACCATTTTTTTTTTGCATTAGGAACTTGCCATCATCCAACGGTGACTCGCATCCATGTTTTTTTTCTTTCTTTTGCATGGCGGCGGTCATGGTGAAGGGGCAGAATTCTATCGGTGGCACAGAAAAAAAAAGTCAATATCTTATTTCCTATGTCATGAAACTTTACCAAAATGCAACATGAATGACACAGACTTTTAAGAAACCCATAAATATGAGACATTGGGAAGGACCATTTATGTATATCGTGCAATTATGGTATTTATTGAGAGGTCTGCATGAAACATGCAACCTTTTATGAGGCGGAGATGGTGCCCATATTAAACAACACCGTCGATGCCTCAGAAATGTGGCTAATGCTAGATACGACAGGTCTATGACTTGGAAAGTTTTAGAAATACATGTCTTTACTGTTCCAAGTCCTGTGGTCATCTGCACAGATCCTGCTGGAACAATTCTTTAGTTTGAGCTGTTCAGGGGAAGGTGTCAACAACAACTGATTCTGTGACACACTGCCTGTAGGTCACACTGTACTTCACAACACCAGCAATGTAATTGTGTAAAAAGTGTTCTTTATGTGATATAATCAACACTTTTCCCGGCTCCCTATACGTATGTTCTTACCATCCATGCTACAAAAACATTTTGACTTGGAATGCAATAGCTTTGTCACATTCCAGGTTTATATGCACGACAGCTAACTTCATTATACATTTTCTTCCAGCAACATGCAACTGGATCTCCTTACTTGGCGCATTTTTTTATTACTGGTGTGCTGTACAGATATGTTTTCTAAGTTTTTAATTGATATTTTGCTTTTATTTGGTGAGCGTATTTGCCTTTCCAGGATCGTTTTTTGTTTGTTTTTGTTTTGTTTGTTTGTTTGTTTTGTTTTTTGTTTTTTTGTTTTTGTTTTTGTGTGTGTGTATAATGATTGGGCTCAATATATATGTTCGATGCATGTTAAATGTATTTGGATTTCGTCTTTCAATAAGAATAGGGAATCTGAATCCATGCACCATTTAATATGATCAAATCGTAGGCTACATGCAGATAAAAAATCTGAACATTCCACATTTTTTGAAAATTAGACATATAACAACTAAACTATCTTTTACATCATTGTAACATTTATCTAACAGTTACTGGTAATGAAAGTATGCAACGTTCACGCAGCAGTTGCCTGCTAAGCAGACCAAACTGCATGTTACCATTTCTCTGTTTTGAATTTGATAGTGGAGGGGGTTGATGGAAGGACAGAAGGACGTCCGGAAAGTGAGTGCATTGTCTCGCCAACAGCTTACCCTGACGACACAACTACGCATTGCCTGCATAGACACATTCACTTATGTGCGATGGTTTGTGTAAAGACAGACTCACTGACGCGCGATGGTTTTGTGGGCGCTAGTGAAACTAGAGAAAATTTGAGACTTTTTTTGGAAATAACTGAGATTTGGCACTTTTCTGAAGAAAAAAAACCAAACTTATGACGTAGATGGGTCCAAAATAATATAAATCGCATACAAAAGGCATAGCATTGGCAACACTGCACAAGTAACAACGTCAAGGAAGCCGACGTGATCTGGGTCAGCACACATGCTGGTGTTGTGCGTACTCTTATTCTACCTGTAGCGAAACATCCATTGTTTTATTTGTTATTCTAATTTACATAGACAGTACTTGGGCCAATCCAATTAGATCCTCCGGAGCTCTAATTGAAATAACTCCAGAGGATCTAACTGAATTAGACCAGCGCAAGTACGATGACCTCTTTAACCGGCACAAAACGTTGTAAAGTTAGAATATTGCCTTTGACTCTCTTATTTCGCTCTTCTCGCCAAGAATAAAAAACACGGAGAGCCCACTCCATGTTTTTTCTTGTATTTTGGGGTACTCGTTCCACGGCAAAATTTTCTATAGTTTTATCAGGAACTAACGGGAAACGATAGGTCTCAGCAGCTGTGTTCTCCTGTGCAGGCTTCGTGGCGGTGGCGGATATCAAAGACGCAGGCTGCGGCCCCGTGTCTGTGACGGGTGTCCAAGTAGCAGGCCCCATAGCCGGTTTCAAGGTAACAGGTGCTTCTGAAACCACATGGTTTCTTTGCATGTTTTCCACCACTTTCAACGCATCTGAAACTTTGGCATCCATTCTTTACACTGACACAATTACTTGCAAAAGAGTCTCGTCCCCCAAAGCGTAAAACTCGTACTTGGAAAAATTGTCATTTCTATCAAAAGATAGATCAAAATCCATGTTTGCTCCTCCGTGGTTTATGCAGAGTAGGAGCGTGAAAGTAAGAATGCACGAAAGTAGAAGGAATTTATTGTATTTCAATTCGATTTTCACGTGAAGAATAGGTATGTCAGACACCTCATAGAGTTTTCCAATTGAATAAGAAGACTCGGGCTTCGCCCTCGTCTTCTAATTCAATTGGAAAACTCTACTCGGTGTCTAACCTATACTTAATGTTCCATTGTATTGAATCGATGACACACCCCTCCCATTCTCACCGCTGATCCACAGAGTGCAGCCCATACAATTGTCACACATGGCACGCCATGTGATGGTCCCCGCCACTCAAGTGTAACTAATCCTTCTGAACGTGCAGTTGGCATACTGGGCGGTGATAGGAGACGACTGTGAACTATCTCTATTACTCGTAGACACTTGTTGCTTCTGAAACCCCTTCGCGACGATTTGTTGGACAATAACAGTCCAAACTCGCACTTACTTTACAATCAGATCAGGTTTAACAAGAGCATGTAGGAGCGCTCGCGACAGCTTCTTGGCTAGGACACCGTTCGCCCCTATTATTCATTTACCTGAAAACGTGTACATTTTATTGCAGACAAACCTTAGTACTTGCGACTGGCTATTTCCATTTTGTGCTTAAAGACGTTCGGTACACTGGTCAAAAGATTTTAGAAATCTCTGGTTTTTGGTGTGAACAAAGATATTGGCATTTGAAACAAAATGCAAGCAAAAATATGGCATGTCACGGTGCTACTTTTGTCGCTAGGTGGCGATACAGGTAAGGACTACAGAAATTCGATAGCAAACATTATATATGTGGGTAAAAGCAACAAAATAAATTAAGGATGCAAAAATATGCATAAGGTAACTCAGTATGAGTGTATGCAATGTATATCAAGCTTTTGATAACAAATATGTAGACAAAACATGCTGGAATGTGACTTTTCATTTATCACGTCTTGCAAAAATGTATAAGTGCTCACATTATTTTTTAAGTTTGAAATAGAAAAAAGACCAAATCCCTGGCAAATTGTAGCGGGTTTCCAAAATATGTACTGATTTCATTGATTAACAAAAAAAAATATATCATACGGTGCTATTTTTTCCGCAATTGTACAAAGAATTCATGCATGTTGACTTAATTTGTTCTAAGTTCATAGGTACAAGGTATCCATTCATTGTCTAACTTCGATACCATATCAATATACATGTATGTAGCTTAAAAGAACGGCAGTACGGCGTCAATTTTTTAATTCAGTCATGATATATACTTTCATAGTTTCACTTAGAAGAGGCAAACATTTTAAGATTCTCTTCTCTATTGTGCAATACAGCAATGTGGAAAAAAAGAGGTAAAAATAAGAATATCAAAATTATAGTTGCCTGAATACATTGTCGAATGGTAACACAGGCAGCACATCATCAAATATGCCTGTGTCACCTTTTGACGCTGGGGTATTGCTGTGTTTTATTCCAGTTTGGACAGCGTTTATCGTACCACATTCACCAGAAATGTAAAGTACACTGGCCAAGCCATATCGTTTTTCTGATTCCGAATTTTTTAGGGACAACGTTTTTTTTATATTCCTCTCATACAAGATTATCGGCTAGTACCGTTAATTAGTTCCACTATTCTACGACCTCCGTCCCAGTTACAACTGTCAGTGGTTACATGTATATGTGGTATTTGGGGGCTGGGCGTGGCACTTTCGACCGTGGCTTGGTCAGCGTTCGCTGATCGTGTACATGCGTTTTGGTGTACCACTGCCATTTTTCGACGCATTCCTCCTTGCTTTAAAGCATTTAGTCGTTTGTTTTGGCACTGGTTAACAAACCACCTATTCTTTTTCCTTTTCACTCTTCGAAAACAATCCATATTTCTCAAACGGAACTGTGCAGAATAGGAAAAGCGAACAGCACCTAGTAGAGGTATCGACAAATACCAGCTATAACTGTGTAGAGGCATTGGACCATAAATAGTTGCGCATATCGCGATGTACCGAGCGTCTTTAACATAAGTATTTCCCTGGCAGACCGATTACAATATAACATCCATCCGTTTACGTCGCAAGCGACCAGGAAGTCATGAAAGGTGGCCCTGCCAGACCTACGCCATTGTTCTTTGGAACAATGGCGTAGGTCTGGCAGGGCCACCTTTCATGACTTCCTGGTCGCTTTTCCACTATACAACAGATATCGTCAATAGACAGCATCTACATTTGGCCTGGTATGTTATAAGTGTCTTGTGACTTGAGTGGTTCATCATTTTCAAACCTACCGCTCAAATTTATTGAGTGAATTTGCAAGAACTTTTCATATATATATATATATATATATATATATATATATATATATATATATATATATATATATATATATATATATATATATATATATATATATATATATATATATATATATGTATATATAGGCAACATTTGTGCCATTCAAACTGTGCAAGCACCGTGACCTGTTGATTGCTATTCTACATAGCATTGTATTGAGCATCGGACTGGCTGAATTATGATGTAACCCCTCCAACATTGGGTATGCCCTTGTGAATGGCTGCATACAAATACAGCAAGGCTTGTTTGTAAACAGAAACTGGTTAACTCATAGCTCCCCGTGTGTAAAGGTTGTCCATTTCAGATATATATGTACTGTCTGTAAGCCTGCCTGAAGACATCTAAGTAGTGATTATGGGCAAACCTAGTAGAGCCAAATCATCAGCAGAGCCTGAGCCTGATGGAGATGAATTAGTGCTCGCCATTATTGAAGCCTTGTCTGATGACAGAGTTCTAGCGAAAATCCAGAAAAGCCTGGACAATTCTGACAAGTTGTCAAACAAAATCAGCACTATGATTGGCCAACACTTTTCCGTACTGCAGAGGGAAATCGCTGATAAGAATGAAAAGATATCTGAGTTGGAAAAAAAAGTAGATGAACTGACAATGAAATGTGATGATTTAGAGCAGTATTCAAGGCGTAACCTGATTAGAGTATCTGGCATAACTGAGACGACAGACGAAGACACAGATGAATTGATAGTAAAAATGGCAAACAACGTAATGGACACTCTCTTGGAATTAATTGAAATAGACCGGTCTCATCGCGTTGGCCCAAAGATAGCAGGCAAAGTTAGACCCATTCTGGTGAAACTGACATCCTACAGGAGCAAGTCCAAGCTTATTAGAAATCGCCGCAAACTGAAATCATCGAATGCACAAAACATCCTTCCCACTGGTACAGATAACTCAAAAATCTTCATCAACGATGACCTCACCAAGCACCGGGCCCAACTCTTGTACAAGGCAAGAATTCTGAAGAAGGACAATACAATTAATGACGCATGGTCCTATGATGGTTGCATTCTTATCAAAGACAAGAATAATAAAATTGTCCCCATTTTGTCCATGCGTGATCTTACGCACCTTGGGGAACCGTCCTTGTAACAATGATTAAACCCCGACTTGGAGTTACTGACACAACTGAACACTGACATTCCTTGATACATATGTATTAGCACTGTTTCTGAGCTAGCCGCAACTGATCACATGTATGCACTCTCTACCATACACAGAGTACTTTACCCAACTTGTTATATTTTTTCTTGTCACGTATTCTGTGCCTAAATCAAGGTACAAGTGGATACCACAATGAATTTATACGTATTACTTTTATTTTTCCACTACGCAATGTACTGTTGCTCTATAACGAAAACATATAGGGCTAAGTCAAAGATCAACAACACCTTTCATTTATTTTCTTTCTACTATACTGATTTTTTACTTACCTATTATATGGTACACATTGTGAATATTATGTACATCGATGTATGCTTGCTTATTCTTACAATTTGTTTAAACCATACAATTTCTTCAAATATGAATATGTACGTCTTGTTTAAACTCGTGAACGTATGTATTTATCACTTTATACCCTCAACATACTTCAAATGCCTTGCAGCTGACCGTTATATATTACTGAAGTCACATGTAGAAGATGACAATCATCCTGAGCTATTATTGTGTAATATTCTTAGTTTAGAATTGTCAGTTGATTCACATATTCATTATTTATTCTATATCGACTGCAGTGACTTATTCACTTTTTGTTTACAATGATAACAATTTGTAGCATATGCACAAAAATGGTGAACGCTAGGAATGTAAATCAGATTGCATGTTCTTCCTGCTTGAAACACTATCACAAAAAATGTCTTCCCGAGGTCAATACTACAGATAATGCCTGGCTATGTCCAACTTGTTTACAGCATATTTTTGCCTTCAATCACTTGGATGACAATGATATATTTTTAAATTATATTTCAGAATCACGGTTTCGTGATACAAAACTAGATTTTTCTACGCTCAACAAAAAGATATTCATTCCTTTTGAAACTAATTATAAAGAAACATCCCTACCAATTTATGACTGTGACCCCGACTTATATTATTTCAATCTACACAATAGAATTAACAACATGTGTGATAGCCAGTATTTCACGGAAGACTCCTTCATTGACATGATTGAAAACATGGATACCAATTTTGATAACATTTCGTTATTACACTTGAATATTCGCAGCCTTCCATTGCATTTTGATGAATTTGAATCATATTTAAGTACCCTGAAATATTATTTTGATGTTATTGCTCTCAGTGAGACTTGGTTAAATGAACACAACCAGGACCTCTATGACATATCATCTTACAATCATATAAAACAAATTCGACCAAATCGTGTAGGAGGAGGAGTCTCTCTGTTTGTAGATCAAGCTATGCAATTTATTGTCAAGGATAACTTATGCCATTGTAATGATACTTTTGAATCAGTTTTTATAGAACTGATCAATGATGGAATAGATTCTAAGGGTAATGCTATTATAGGTGTGGTATATCGACCACCAGGTGCTAGTATAACAGAATTTAATTTGTTTTTTGAAATTATTATGGAATCTTTAAAATCAGATGCTGTAAAATGTTATATAATGGGAGACTTTAATAATGATGTTTTAAAATCAGATACACATACTGGTACTGCAAACTTTATGGACATTATATACAGGAATTCTTTTTTACCATCTATCAATAGACCAACCAGAATTACTGAAACTACCGCCACTATCATAGATAATATTTTTACCAATGTTCTCAACCCATCAATAGCTGCAAAAAATGGCATTTTATATACAGATTTATCGGACCACTTGCCAATTTTTCATATCAGTGAAACCAAACTATGCTCTAAAGTGACTTTCCCTACCTCTCAACAGGTTATTACTACAAAAACACTCTCCAAATTGAAACTCAGCATTGATTCATACGATTGGACAGATATTACACAACACCTGGATACAAATTCTGCCATGACAGCTTTCAGCAAAAAATTTAAATTAGTTTACAATGAATGCATTCCTACAAAAGTAGTGTCATTTAAGTATGATTCTAAAAAACCCTGGTTAACAAATGGCCTTATCAAGTCAATTGGAAGAAAAAATAAATTGTATTATAACTATCGACATTCTAAACACAATATTAAGGCTAAATTCGAAAAATACAAAACATATAGAAATAAACTTCATCACCTTATTCGGATTGCTGAAAAAGCGTACTACGCCAGTCTCATTGAAAATAACAAACAGAACCTTGCAAAAATATGGAAAATAATAAATAATGTTATCGGCAAGAATAAAGTAGCATTAATTAACAATAGATTCAAGTTCAATGGAACTGTAATTACTGACAAAAAGAACATCGCAAATCATTTCAATTCATTCTTTGTCAAAGTTGGACCAAACCTGGCTAAAAAGATGCCATCAAGCAATTGTAATCCACTAAATTTTATGAAGGGAACTTACTTACATTCATTTTACTTTCATCCCGTTATTGAGGACGACATACGAATTATAATAAATTCACTAAGAAATTCATCCCCTGGATGGGATAATATTAATCCTAAAGTAGTAAAATATGTCAGTAACGGTATTCTCCAACCTCTTTCTTACATCATTAACTTATCATTGGAATCTGGAATCTTTCCAGACGAACTAAAACTAGCTAAAGTTATTCCATTATATAAAAAGGGCGATCCTGAATTATTCACGAATTATCGTCCAATTTCATTACTGTCTTTCTTTTCTAAAATTTTGGAAAAGGTTGCTTACAATCAACTTATTTTATACCTAGAAAAAAAATCAATCTTGTATGATTTTCAATTTGGATTCCGCAAGGGATATAGTACTGAAATGGCAGTTAGTTACCTTGTCAGCAGAGTGTCAGAGGCCTTGGACCGACATAACCATGCAATCAGCATTTTTCTTGATCTGTCTAAGGCCTTTGATACTGTGAATCATGAAATTCTTCAATCCAAATTATCTCATTATGGTATACGTGGATCAGCACTCAGTTGGTTCACTAGCTATATATCTAAACGAAAACAATATCTATGTTTCATGAATGAAGAATCAAATTCCCTTGATATAACATGCGGAGTTCCTCAAGGCTCAATATTAGGCCCTCTCCTTTTCTTAATGTACATAAATGACCTAGGAACCTTATCTGAAAATGTATTTACTCTCCTCTTCGCAGATGATACTAGTTTACTTTTTACTGGGCGTAATCAGACATTTTGATTGATAATGTTAATGCTGCCCTAAAGATATGTCTTGATTGGTTTCATTCAAATAAGCTGTCTGTCAACTTAGATAAAACTAACTATATGATATTTGGAACAAAAAGTAAAAATAATTCCTCAATCAAAGTAAATAACATATCTTTGGAACAAATATTCCACTGTAAATTTCTAGGTGTTTGGATTGATAGCAAGTTAAATTGGAAATATCACATACTGAATATATCTAGGAAGCTTAATAAAATTATTGGCATCTTCAAAAAAATAAGATGGAAACTTGGAAAAGATATCCTTATTCAGCTTTATTATACACTAGCATACCCATACTTCTTTTATTGTAATGTCATCGGGGCTGCCAATTACCCATCTAATTTAGATAAACTTGCAAAAATTCAAAAGAAACTAGTTAGAATAATCAGCAATTCTGAATTCAATGCACACACTTATCCTATTTTTGTCAACCTTAAACTTTTAAGATTTGACCAACTCAATAGGTATGCTACAGCCTTGTACATTTTCAAAGCTATAAACAACATCATGCCTCTAATTCTCCATAATCTATTCCAATTTACCTCTGATATACATTCTTATTCGACTAGGCAATCATCTAATCTTTATGTACCCAGATCCAGAACAAACCTGTGTAATTTCTCTATCAAATATCATGGAGCTGTAGTATGGAACAGCATTCCAAACAACATCAGATGTTCACCTTCTCTTTATGTATTTAAATCAAAGCTTAAGGGTTACTTAATTTCTTGCATGTCTTAGTTTTGTTATGTTTGAGTGGTATACTGTCTTATAGTTATGTTTAGTGTTACTATCAAGTCATTTTTACTTAATTATTCTCTGCCAGAAACCTATTATTAAACAGTTATGTAATGCATTTTGTAACAGGAGATTATATAAGCCCACTTGGGTTTCCATCTCCTATGTGGCTGTTGTAAATATTTGATGTACTTTTCGTCATAATAAACTTCAACTTCAACTTCAAACTTCAATTTGAATGATTAAGTCCGAAATTCGCGCTAAAACGTTGGTTACTTTGTACGTTTGCGGCCTCAATGTTTCTCTTCGACTGCCATGATGTTTTATACCGCTGGGAAGCTCAGGGTGTTGTCTCTTTGCGTAACAACGTCTCTAATTGGTTAGACATATAGAATTTCTGGGATATTCATCCAAAGATAGCGTAAAATACGTCACTATTTTAGCAGATGACAGTTTCAAGGCCAGTCATTGGTTAATTCAATCAGGTGACACGCACTATCCAATCAAAAGCGTCTAATTCCATGTGGTCCCACCGTGTCCCCAAAGTCAGACTAGGACCACAACGCGTTCGCGTACAAATTATGGGATCTTAGACCTATTTTTACGCTGTAGCTTCACAAAGACTTGAATGGAACAAATTGTGAACAAACAGTAAGACAGGAGTGAATATCTGTGACGGTGCAAGAAAAATAAGGGGATTCGCCACCGCACAGTTACGAAGACTCTGGGAACACGCAGATCATTAAATGTGTTGTTATCACCCCGGGTGATCGCCAGATGCCGATGTGACACATTAATATTGGAGCAATCAAATAAATTTGTGATGGACGTTTTCAGAATAAGAATATTATTGGGCTTAGTTGCCTTTATTTTCACAGAGTAAAAAGTCAATTGAAGAGACAGAAATAAGGGTTTTTTTTGTTAGTCGAACTTTGCGTGTATTGGCTGGTAGTTTCCAGAAAATAATATTTAATTTTCACGTTTGATCCATGTTCCCAACCCAGAACCTGGTCTACTAATCAACTGATAATTTGATCCGAGATGATGCATGGTTGTTGAATTTAATTTGGAATGATTGAATAGCAAAAGTATGGATAATGGGTACTTATATATTCTTGTACGTGAGAGATAAATTGCCACTTGCTTATTTTTCCGGTCGAAATAATCAACTATCACAAAACACCGAGTAAAAATCCTTATTTTGTTCAAAATGCGCTACATGAACTCCAGCTTACAAAAGACAGATTGACTTGTTATAATCCTTGCTATCGAACATTGTTTACTATTAAGCGGTCGTTTAGCATTTGTTTTTTTACATTTCCATCTCGAATGAACTTCACACCTCAAATCTACAAAACAAATATAGTTTTCAGGTTATAATTTGAAAGTAGGTTAAAACTAGTCACGAGCGGAGCAGATACTAAATATGTTGTAGGCATAGCCTAAGATGCGAACGTCAGCATTACCACGTATCGACAATAACGTTGGTGGATCAGGCAGTAGCACCTGTCACTAGGTTCCTCTGGCGGCCAACGACTAAACCAGTCTAGAGAGGCGAGGCCGCAGTACCTTAAGCAGCTGAATGAACAGGTCTGTCATATGGCTCTTCTTTTGTTAGACACTGTTCCAAAACTTTAGGTACTGTACACAAGATCAGGGTAAATATTCCCATTGGTATTGTCATAACCTGTGGCAGAGACGCAATGGGTACAAAGAGTGTTTGTTGGAATCTTGCGCAACAACACTAAATCAGGGCGTTCATTGGCAACATGCCCGCTCGGGCCTCGATGTCATTATTTACATGCAAAAGCCACCACTAGCTTGATAGCTACGTCACACAGTGATTGGCATTCTGAAACCTCAGCCATGCGCAGTTGTTACCAGGCTAACCGGAAGTTTTAAATTTCATGGCAGGAAAAAATGTCGATAATTGGAGAAAATTCTGACCTCGGATGAGCAAAAATTGACCCAAATGATGTTAAATCTGGGAAAAATAGCAATGCCAAACACAGCGATTAAGATAACTTAATGTGAATCAATGATCCACGTGAGTGGGTTCCCAAACACTGTGCTGGGGAGCTACTGAAGGTTGATAATGATCATAAAAAAATTAGATGTGACCATGCACGTTTTTTCAAGACTGTAGGTTTGGATTAATGAATTACCCTACTTTTCCTTACACAATACTGCGACCATAGTATTGTATCCGCAAATATTTTATTTCTGCGTGAGAAGGAACCTGTCTATAAAAGATTAATCTGGGAGTATGATAAAGCAAATTTTGATTATTTTCGTTACTATTTAAGTAGAATTCAGTGAGACAATTTCTCTTTATCTAATGACGTAAACGAATGTTGTATTTCGTGGACTGAGTGTTTTATGTGCGCTGCTAAAGAATGTATTCCAAACAAAGAAGTCTCAATTCGTCCTGATGACCTTCCATGGTACTTTTCTTCCCTACGATGTGAAAAGCGCAGGGTCATGCGCACTTACAATAAAGCCAAAAAGGACAAAAAACGGACCCTATAGCCATGAATTGTGGGCTACCTATAACCGACTTCGTAACCAATACCAGGAGTATTTAAGTCAAGCTGAACAACAACACAACAACAAACTAAGCAACTCTTTAAAAAATCCCAAAAGAAAAACAAAGCATGGTGGCAGACTGTAAAACATTTTCTAAAATGTCTCACTTTCTGACTATACCCTCTCTATTATGTGGACGTATGCAGGTAACTGATAATTTGTCCAAAGCCGAGGCATTTAATTCTTTTGTCTTACACCAGAGTAATCTTGATACTTCTACAGGTCATAACCTTATACGTCCTGCGCATCCTAAAATACTATTGATGATTTAAATATTTGCGAAAATGAAGTTGTGGATATTCTTGAAACCCTGGATACCTCCAAAGCAACAGGTCCGGACGAAATAAGTACTATACTCTTGAAAGAAGCAGCTCTGTCTATTTACAAACCTCTCACAAGGCTATTTGACCTGTCTCTTGATCAAAAATATTTCCCATCAATTTGGAAAGAGGCCCGTGTGACACCACTATATAAAAAGGGAGAAGAAAATTTGTGCAACAACTACTGGCCCATGTCTCTTTTGAGTTGCACAGGCAAAATTATGGAGTTATATTCAAACATGTGTTCAACTTTTCTCGAGATTATTTAGTAATATCTGCAAACCAATCCGGGTTTATGCCTGGGGACTCTACAGTCAACCAGTTACTTTCTCTTTACCACGAATTATGTTTGGATGTCGATCAACAAAAAGGAGTAAGAATTGTTTTCCTTGACATAATCGAAGCTTTTGATAAAGTTTGGCATTAAGGTGTCTTGTATAAATAAGACAAGAAAAGTGGTGTTATCGGAAACTTACTGTCTTGGTTTGAAGATTATCTTCATAACCGAAAGCATCGCGTAGTTATTCATGGTCAATCTTCAAGCCGGGGAACTATTACTGCTAGTGTGCCCCAAGGGTCAGTCCTAGGACCCCATCTCTTCCTAATTTATTTCAACAGCATTGTTGATGTTGTAAATTCTAATGTCAAGCTTTTTGCGGATGATATATCCCTTTTCCTTGCTTTTGACCATTCTGTTCACGCCGGCACCATTCTTAACCAGGACCTTGCCTCTCTGGACGAATGGTCTAATGAATAGTTAGTCTCCTTCAATGCCCTTAAAAGAGACACTTTGCTATTTTCTCTGAAGAGACAGACTTCTGACCACCCATGGCTCATTTTTCAGGGGCATCAGTTAGTTAACATACCCGAACAGAAGCACTTAGGTCTTACTCTGAAATCTGATCTAAAATGGAACGCTCATATAAAACAAATAGCCACCATGGCCTCCAAACAGATAAACATAATGAAGCCTTTACAGCGTCGCTTAGATCGAGAAACGCTAGAGACAATACGGCAGCGTAGTCTGGGATGGCTGTGCACAAACGGACGACAAACTTCCGGAGGACTTGCGATTGACTGCGACCAGTATTGTAACGGGATCGATGCGTACCAGAACGGAAAATTGGCTTTAAAGCCTGTGTGTCTTCCAAACTTGTAAATATTTAGTGTGGAAATTTTGTGCTTTGGTACTTCACATTCCATTAAGCTTCTGGCTGAATGAAAATTTCTAAATCCAAATGACCTTGACCTTTGACCTTTAACCTTTACAGGTTACATGTAAATTGCAAAAATATACACTGTTACAATACCCACAATTTAAGTCCAGCATGATTAGAATTAATGGAAATTGGCCGAGCTATAGCTAAGTGAAACTTTCAAAGGTCCAGATGACATTGATCTTTGCCCTTTAGGGGTCACGTGTAAGTTCAAATGTCTAGTTTTGCATTAGCTACAATTTGAGCCCAACATGATCAAAGTTGAATAAAAATGGACCAAGTTATTGCTAGAAGAAAGCCACCATCGAAGATGGCCTTTGACCTTGAAATGATCTTTGACATTCAAATGACCTCTACCTGAAGTGGTCCTTGACCTTTAAAATGACATTTTCACCTAAAACTGACCTTTGATCCTGACATGACCTTTGACTTTTACATTTGAGATGACCTTTGCCTTGCTATGATCGAACTCCAATACACTCGGAACTGCATCTACTACAGTATTTAAGATATTGAAGATTTAAAACTTTAATTAGCCTTCATTTGCATAATTTTGAAAAGCATGACCTCCAATTATAAAAAGGCCAGACTTCAGCATTTGATCTATAATAGAGCCAAGTTTGGAGTTTGTACGTATAATAGGTTTTAAATGAAATGTCGGACAAATTTGCCTGTTAGGAAAGACAGACGGACAGACAGACAGACAGACAGACAGATAGAAAGAAGAAAGAAAGAAAAAGTATTCCTACCGAAACAATGTGTCTGTTTTGGCACACAGACATAACTACACCTATTGCAAAATTGTACCAAGAAACTGGCTGGAAGACTTTGCCCAAGCATTAGGGAGCTATCCAAACTTGCCAAGATGTTTAAAATAGTTCACAGATTAACGCCTATTACTCATACGCTGCTCTTCCAAATCTCCCAGCTCCCAATGAAAATCATCCCTATAACACCAGGAGACAGTTCGATGTAGGCAGACGCCCCGCTTTTCCTCCTTTCCAAACTCGATTAACACTGTGTGATAAATCCTTTTTTCCCTCTGCGATTAAGTAATGGAATCTTTTACCACTAGATATAAGAAATTAACCAACTTTGGGCCAGTTCAAAAAGAGTATTTCAAGCCCCAAAACTTGTCCTGTTAAATGTCCCAAGCTTTTGAATGTGGGCAAGAGATATTTATTATGTCTGGGTGCCAACCCAGACATTTTGTTTTTCCAAGAATTCTTTCTTTCTTTCTTTCTTTCTTCTTTCTTTCTTTCTTTCTTTCTTTCTTTCTTTCTTTCTTTCTTTCTTTCTTTCTTTCTTTCTTTCTTTCTTTCTTTCTTTCTTTCTTTCTTTCTTTCTTTCTTTCTTTCTTTCTTTCTTTCTTTCTTTCTTTCTTTCTTTCTTTCTTTCTTTCTTTCTTTCTTTCTTTCTTTCTTTCTTTCTTTCTTTCTTTCTTTCTTTCTTTCTTTCTTTCTTTCTTTCTTTCTTTCTTTCTTTCTTTCTTTCTTTCTTTCTTTCTTTCTTTCTTTCTGCCTTTCTGCCTGCTCTGCCACCAAATTTGTCTGGAGTTTTTCCCAGACACTATTATTTCGAAAACCACCAAACTTGCCAATATGACTGACCCATCAGTGAAATTAGGCACCTGACTTGGAATAGTCATGATGTTAAGAATTATGCAAATTATGGGCACTTAAAATTTTAAAAGCTTTAGATATTCAAAAATATTATAGATAGACACAAAGTAGTAACATACACATATAGGTTTGAGACATCTGGCAAATCCAATAGCATGCAAACAGAATTTGGGGAATTTTAATGTATGATAAATTCAGTGAATTTCCCAACAATCAACATTTTTACTAGGGCTTCTGCTGTAATGCATGTTATAAACCTCCATGGTGCTAGGCAACCATTTTGCATTAATGATACTTGAGCCTGTCTCATAGGAAGCCTTCTAGCCATGCCTGCTGAGTTTACGGTTTGAAAGGTTTGGGTCTCATGGCAAATGGGAGGTAGGGGTGGGGGGAACTCCAAACAACTGTATAATGAGGTTCCCAATAAAATACAGAGAATCTCTTTCTGTTCATGCAAGAAATATATCTGATCAATGTTCACACTAATGCTGGGCAGAGCTGTAAGTGCACCATGTCTGAGACTGACCAGTCAGAGTTCGCCTAAGGCTAGGAGTCTGCTGGGCTTATCAGTCCCAAGGGATCAGGGGCATGGACTTCTAGGCAGAACAAGCTAAAGTGTACCCTCTGTTAAAAATATACTACATACAGAGCTGATTTTTCAGGACTGATCAAAGTTTGATTTACAGTCCTCAGTGACTGTTTTCACATTTTTGTGCATTTTGAAAAAAAAAGTGTGTAGATTTGTGTTATCTCAATGGACACTTTCATGACTTTGTTTCTTGTAACCAGTGAGATGAAGCCTGTTCGTCATAGCAAATATAAGTCAGTATAATGTATGTCTCAGTTCACAGGTACATGTACAGGTAGTTTTGAGACAGCATCTGTTAAAAATTGTTTATGTAATAAAGGTACAAAGACAGTTTTGCATTGCATGCATACATATCCCTCTGAATTATAATATTTGTACACTGTACATGCACATATACTCATCAATACTGCCCAGAAGGGCTGAACCTCTCAGGAATGGGCACTTTTTCTCGTCGTGAAGGTGCACACTGTAGAGAGGTTTCACTGTACAGTGGTACCCGCAATTTAAGACCACCCCTAATGCCAGACAAAAGTGGTCACATACGACATCTGGCCTTTCACCTCACATAAATTAACAAAGAAATAAAAGGCCAATTTCTTTCTTTTTTTTCGGACCAAGTTGGTACATAGTTTTTTTTTTCAGATACTATTGGATAAAACCACCAAACTTGCCATGGTGACTGACATAACCGGCAAAATTGTGCATCTCATTTGGAATAGTCATGATGTTTAAAATCATGCAAATTTTAGAGGCAACAAAAATGTTAAAAGCGCCATATGTTCCAAACTATTGCAGATGGACTCAAAATTCCAATGTGCATATATAGATTTGTGACACTTGCCAGTATAATGGGCAGTATAATTGTAGAATTTCAAATTATGCTAATATAGGGCATTGAAAAATTTAAAAGTTGATTATCTCCAATACTATTGTACATAGAGATGTCATTCCAACTTCAATTTGTAGGCTTTGTGGCAAAGCCGCATCCAATGAACCATGAACCAAAGTTGTAGGATTTCAATTTATGCAAATTAGGTGAACATGCAAACTGTAAATCTTCCGTAGCTTTAAATCTATTATAGAGGTGCCATTTCTACTTCAATTTATGGGTTTGTGGCGTAACCCCATCCAATGAACAATAAACCAAAGTTCTTCTAGGCTTATGCTTCATTCAAAATAGACAAATACAGATAAATAAAATGTTGAATAGCTTCATAACTATTATAGATAGTAGTTTCATTCAAACTTCGTTTTATAAGTTTGTGACAGGGCCAAATCCCTTTGACCAAGAACCAAAGCCGAGCATTTTAATTCATAAAAATTAGGCCAATACACGAAAATTTAGATCATGTTGAACAATGGCAAATTATAGCATTTCAAACTGTTCTCATTTTGAAGGCACCCAGACAGAATTGTTGGAAAACAAACCTTTTCTAGTTTATTTTACACTTCAAGTTGCGTATGGGCCGCAGGCAATTAAATGAACACCATTTCCAAATAGGAGTAAAGGAGTCTCTAGCCTGTTCGTGTGGCGCTGCTAGCGAAAATATCTGGCATTTCTTCCTCACATGTCCCGGATATATTACTATACTCAATATTCTGCATCCATCTATTAATTCTGTCTCTACATCATTCTATCTTAATACAATTCTGCTTGGCGATTGTAACTGCAACCTTGCGAAAAATATTACTATATTCTTATCAGTGCAAGGATCCATAGAAAAAGCAAACGTTTCGATGTCGCACCAATATATTAGTGATACCTCAACTATGCTGTCATTAATACCTCGAAACTTGTGAAAGTGTATACAACTTTTTTTTTCTTATGTATAGATGTATGTATGTATGTGTGTGTGCTTGTATGTATATATATATATGTATATGTATGTGTGTCTGTGTGTGCATGTGTGTGTGCGATTATAAATAAATAAATATATATATATATGTGTATATATATATATATATATATATATATATATATATATATATATATATATATATATATATATATATATATATATATATATATATATATATATACACGTGTGTGTGTGTAACCAGTTGATGTTTGGTACAAGCCCCGCTATCTGTGCCTTGTGTTAGTGGCGTCCACCTTTTCGCTGCTTTGCCTCTGCTACGCCTCTCTTGAGTCCCCCACTTGTCTGCATGGGCGACGGTGACTGGTCGGCTGCGCGCTGCCAACAGCCGCCGACGTCCGTGGCTGACTCGACGAGTGCTGGCGCAGGGGATGTGCTGTAACGTCCGTCCTGTGAACTTGTCTTATTCCACAAGAGAGATTTATATAGGGCTACGCTCTCCTTCCCTATTGTAATTATCCGAATAAAATATGTTTAAACCTTACTTTTTAAAAAAAAAATCATGTGTTAAATGTAGAGCTCGCGCCGCTCGCTAATATAGCAGCAGGAAAGCTTGCCTCATCGTGTTTGGCATCAAATTGTTCGTAAACGTGTCAGCATTTTCAAATTTTCCACCACGCATTATTATCTTCCTTTGAATTCGAATAAAACCACTCGAGCATGTGCAAATGTTTTTACTTCCAAAAATCATGTTTCCAGGGGTGTTGCTGAGACCCCGGGGTGGGCCATGCACGCACCAGTGAACAGGTATGTATAGCAAAGAGGATCGGTCGGCCGTTGATAGCCTTCTCCGGAATATACTCGACTCATCAAGTAAGCTCAAAGCAAAAACACCAATTAATTCGATTACGACACCTTTTATTCCAAACAAAGTTGTTTGAAGCCCAGAGATTCCCTACTCTCCATACTGTACATGAAATGACTCGACTCTGCCCGTCACATGCAGTGGGTGATAAAAGAAAGCCTCAAGTTATCAGCGCCTGAATGTGCTTCTCGGAAAGCCGCTTGAGTATATTGAAAGTGACAAAGTCAAGTAAAAGTTGGGTTCAGGAAAGTTTTACCACGTGTTCCGGAGAACTAGTATTTCATTTGAGTACCAACATACCTGGTATCTCTAAAGATGTCTCCGGTCAAGACTGGTCAACCCTTAGCAGTTCGCAGTGGACTGTTTCCTGACCTAGATCGTCGTGCTGTATCCTCTTCAATTTTGTTTTATTAGTAGAACTGCTTCACGGTTTCCTAGGAAAAGATAGAGAAAGGGTGCATATCGCGAAATAGAGCGAAGCGAAACAAGAAACGTCAAAAGATTTGGGACCACTCATTTTCACCCATTGTAGGGAACAAGAAGAATGTACTTTTACAACCCGCTTATGTCTACATTTACCAAAAGCATATTCCTGCTTGATTATCATTAAAAAACGCACAGTAAACTTCATGTTAATTATGATGCAATTTATATCCTGACGTCGATTGTAGTATACTGCCCCATCACTGTTATGCCCATGTACCTGCTTGAATGTTTCTTAAAGACGTTCGCTACACCGCGTTTATGGTCCAATGCCTCTATACAGTTAGAGCTGGTATTTGTCGATACCTGCACTAGCTGCTGTTCGCTTTTCCTATTTTGCACAGTTCCGTTTGAGAAATATGGATTGTTTACGAAGAGTGAAAAGGAAAGAGAATGGGCGGTTTGTTAACAAATGCCAAAACAAAGGACTAAATGCTGTAAAACAAGGCAGAATACGTCGAAACACTTATTTTTATCTGAAGACGACACATTTTATCAAAAGTTGAAAACGTCTCTACACATCTAACAATGTGGGATCATTCATTATCGAATCCAGTCGTGTTTGACGAACATACAGAATTTAGTAAGTCATGGCAGATCTATAAATTTGTTTAATTTATTTATTTATTTATATATTTATTTATTTATTTATTTATTTATTTATTTATTTATTTATTTATTTATTTATTTATTTATTTATTTTTACTTATTTATCCATTCATTCATTTATTCATTCATTCATTCATTCATTCATTTATTTATTTATATTTGTGTGTTTTTGTCCAAAACCACTTCCTAGTAGTCATAATCCTATTCCCTAGTCCGAACTCTTTACTCTCCATAAGGTAACCTGTCCCTGTCTAAGCTATATACACAGAAGTACTATTGTCCATATTGCACACGTTCCACTGTAAAATTTTGACACAGGCTGTATTAGCCCAAATAAATTGAAGGGTCTTCAGCGGGTAATTACTCCAAATGTTTCGGAGCCTTCTAACCGATTGATTGATTGATTGATTGATTGATTGATTGATTTGCATTGAATGACGGTTCCCAAATTTTTATTTTAGTACCATTAAAAGTACTGTTATCGACTGGTACTTACATTTTTTTGCGAATGACAGGAGCTCTACGTTTAACAAAACTTAAATTCATTTTGCATTCAATTACTTTGTAATATTTGATTCTTGGGAGCAGAATTACCAGAAGTTTTGCTTATTTCTCAATCCCTTTCCTTGCACTTTTAAACAAACGCATGTTTAAGATAATGTTAAGTGTCCCATGAAAAACCATCTTTTGTATAATGGCATGGTTACCTATTATCATTATTATTGCACCGAGGCAAGCGAGATTACCCAGTATTAAATTCAACACAGAAAGACCATTAAGAACCAGGTATGGGCAACTTGTGTATTACAAACTTACAAAACTCACTTGCTATGAATGTGGTGGCTTGTCTGACAGCTTTAGTTAACACCTGCATTGGACCCTACAGGTCCTAACACTTGCTGTAATTTCATGATGAGATGCCCAAAATATGCGTTTTGACGACACCACAACACAACAAGAACTAGGTAGCTTCAGTTTTAACCATGGAAAATTTTTTCACACAAAAACTACGAAAGCTATTCAATAAATATATATTTTTAATCATTAAATTGAGTTTTTTTTACAGAATATGTCAAAAATCAATATTGCAGTAGTGATTTAAATGCCAAGATGAATATAGTTTTGTTTAGTTTAAACATATTAATTTCTGCTGGATTGCCTAATAGTAAAAAAAAATGTCTAATATAGGGGTTCTCCAGGCATGGAGATGCACAATAATATAAACAAGACTCACAGGACAATACAAATTGTGATAATATGACTATGAGATAACCATGCATGATATTAATTAGACTATAGATACTATAGACTTAGAATTATGATACAACAATTGAACAATATTTGTACAGAGTTACATGCAAACAAACTTACACACATGTTTTCACACCTTTTCATAATAATCAGGCTGGTATTCAAAGAAGAAGAAGAAGAAGTCATGGACAAAGAAAATCACGAAAAAACAGGAAATGTAGGAACGTGGATACAAAGTACCTTGTCCAAAATTTACTATAGGCTTTCTCCAATGGCATTGATCAATTACATACAGCTCTTAAAGCACTATCATTTCGAGACATAACAAGAATCAATAGATATTTGGGTCTCACTGATTCAGAACACACATTTCCGCAATTTTTTGGTGAAATTGTGTATGCTTACACAACAACTATTCGGAAACCAGATTCTAATAAGAAAAAAAATACATCAAATGTTTTGCAGCATTCCTTTCCAACACAAAATCATTGACTCACTAAACATTCAGTCCTTTACAAATTAAAATTTGTTGGTAACATGATTCCCAAGGAGTGCAAAATAAAAGATAGCCCTCATCATTTCCTATAAATATGGCAACAATATGGGACAAAGTATCATGAATTGCTAAAAAATTCTGGCTTCGATTACCCTTGAGTATATCGCAGCAAATCAAAATTGTGACTGTATGTCTAATAGTAAAAATTCAGGTTTAAAAGAAATGATGAAAAAATGTACAAATTTCGGATAGGTCCCAAGAAAAAATGTACAAATTTCGGATAGGTCCCAAGTTAAACATTGACAGTATTTTTCAGGACACATGTGATGCACTTGATTCCTACTGTATGAAATGGGCAAAGGAGGGAAAAATGAAATTTCAGAAATTTGAAGGATCGCTATGAAACTTGAAAAGAGTCTTTAGAAATAGAATTTATCGTTACAAATCCCATATTAAGAATTTCAATACGGTAAATCTAAAACAGCTTAGAATATGGCAGTCAAAGAACTACAAGAAAGATTTGTAGTCACTAACATAGATAAAAGACAGGTAACACTTTTGGCATCATTTATCTGAATGTTTTGAAAAAGAAACCTGGTATAAACAATATTTCAAACATAAGAGGATATAACATATATCAATTACACGAACAATCCATTCATAATTTGATGATACACATAAATATGAGATGAAAAGGAATTTTATTATCAAAATTTCTGAAGAAGACTCCTCTATTCCACTTTTGTTCTGGATACCCAAATTACATAAAAACCCTTTTAAATCTAGATTCAGTGCTGGTGCTTCAAAATGTGCTACAAAACAATTGTCAAAAGAAGTAACATTGTGTTTGACTGCAATTACGAATCAATTTAGTAAATACTGTAATGCAATTTCTAGAAACTGTGAAATAAATTGTTTTTGGAGTATTAGCAATTCTCCCGAGTTTGTGTCTAAAATCAAAGATGTAAAAGCAAAAAAACATCAAATGTTTTGATTTTTCTACACGGTACACAAATTTACCCATAGATGAAGTCAAAAGTTCACTTTCAGAATTAATAAGCAAATGTTTAAACATAATGGTAAACCATGCATAAATAATAATTCATATACAAAGAAAGCATATTGGTCACACACTGGATATTCAAAAAGCAACATTAAATCTTACACTGTTGAAACTTTGATAGATGCTATAAAATTTCTTTTGGATAATACTTTTGTTCAATGTGGACCATTGTTTTTTTTTAACAAATAAAAGGCATTCCAATGGGTAGCACCTGCTCCCCTTTACTGGCAGATTTATATTTAACTTGGCTTGAATTTAAGTATAAGGATAAATTGATGAAAAAGAACTTTCAAATAGTTACAAAATTATCAAACAACGCAAGATATATTGATGACATTGCTAGCGTAAATGTACAAAATTTCAGTGAAATTGCTAAAGAAATTTACACAAAAGATATCCCTTTGGAGGGTAACAATTCAGATGGTTTCCGAGATGTGTTTTTTGACTTGGATATTCAGGTCGCTAATGACAGGTTTTGTATAAAAGTCTGCCGCAAAATAGATGAGTTTAACTTTGAAATACATGTAGTTAATTATCCTTTCCCGGACTGTAATATTTCGGAAACAATTGGATATAATACGTTTTTGTCACAGATTTTGAGATTTGGTCGTATTTGTTCTATATTTCAGGAGTTTGCATATAGAACCAAATTTATTTACAATTGACTTGAGTCAAGAAGATTCAAAGATGTACTTTTGATTAAATATTTCTAGAAAATTTGCTGTTGATATCCCGAGATGGTTAGAAATCTTTTGCCACCATTCTGTGTTAATGTTCACCTTTCAGACATTTTAGGCTAGCTTGTTTTCTGTTAGGTCACACCCCCAGGGTCTATAGGTAGCAAGCAGCTACTGACGACAGTTACAAGCTTGCCTTAGTGTACTTAAAATCAAATGTCATAAACATGACACATTACGTTGATACATTGACTCAGGGTTGGCAGGGAAATAGAGCTTAACTGTTTGAGGGGTAGGTTTCATCATAGAGTTTGTTTTATATTACTGGCGCAGGATGTCCATTGTTGCAGTCCGTGTTAGGATTTCCCTTGGTTTGTACAGGTGGTCTAGCTGCAACTGTTTATTTTACAATCACTGGGACTGAATATAATGCCCCTGCTTGTTTCCACTTCAGTTATACACTGGCGGGTGGTTTAACTATAATAAGCTATCCAGCTAGAAAGGATACATATTGGTTCAGGGGAAAGTCAAATTGTTCTTATCTGAACCTGTACTATACAAATTTAGTAGTAATGGGTTGTTTTACCGATATTCTTTTTTCGTGATGAAGCTCTGCTTATAATAGTTCTTAAATATAATAGTTGGTGACCAGATAAATACACTAAATATAATAGTTCTTAACCAGATATCAAGATAGCACATCTGGTTTTGTCTGTTCATCATAAACCCACACAAAGTGTATCACTGGGCACATGGTACCGACATGTAATCAACAGACCAGAACATGAGAAGACTTGATGAATATGTTGACGTTGATAAATCAATAACATGGAGAAAAAAATAGAGTCTACCAGCAGGATGAATGTATCTTGCTACAGCCCAGTCGCTGAGTAGGGGGGGGGAGGAGAAGAAGAAGAAGAATAAGGAGAAGAAGAAGAAGAAGAAGAAGAAGAAGAAGAAGAAGAAGAAGAAGAAGGAGAAGGAGAAGGAGAAGGAGAAGGAGAAGGAGAAGACAAAGAAGAAGAAGAAGACAAAGAAGAAGACAAAGAAGAAGAAGCTTACGTTGCAATAAACATTAATGACAAGTATAGAGTAAATTGGAAATAAAATGAAATGACCTATAGATTGTGAGGTTGAACAAATGTATCATATAAGTGCTCAATGGAATTTATGAACATGGTCGTACTATATGCATCATATCCATAACCGTAATGAATGTGCCGTATTAACATTGTAATCAGTTAGTCTATGCAATACATGTATAAAAGTTCAGGTACTAATGACTGAAACGTTAATAATCCATAATCCTATGTTTACTATGAAAGATTCGACGGTAGGCTTATGCAGCACTCAGCATTAATGGTATGCATGGGATTAATTGTAAGATAAATTGGTTAATGGAGTTTGAGATTGTACAATTATAACATATAAATACATTCACTTTCCATTTAACATCGCCATAATGAATAAACCATTTTAACATAAAAAATAATCAGCATATGGAGACATGTAAATGGAAAACTTGGATAATACAGACGTGAACCAGTAACAAATGCACCTCTAATACATGTCACATCTGCGAGGTATGGTCGAGTTGTGTCACAGAAATGTTCAACATAACACAATTAAAGGTATGCAAACTTATTCCCGAAAAAGATATACTACATGAAACTAGTGACAGGATCGATAGCACACCTCATTCCTAAGCGTACGGGATGATGCATAGTGTACACTTTTAGCATTATATGAAAACGGCAATACATCATGTTAAGAACATATTATAATAGTTAAAGAAAACTTAACAGTTAGACCCACTTATTAGGTTGAAACAGGAGGAACGTATCCTTATAAATACCTTTGTGGTCAGAATTTGCTTAATGATATGGTTAAGGATGTACTTGAGTAGTGGAAATGTAACATGACCATAAACTACGTTAAAATACCAGTAGTGCGTGGCCGTTGGTACAAACTGCTCGTCCCAAGTTTAAATTTCAAGCGTCGCTGCACATAATAAATTACTATGGTAGATGTATAGCTCAAAACAGACGGTACTTTGATCAAATATTGACAATACATCGGCCATGTGGTAATTGTTCATTTACAGCACACTCAAATATTACACAGCATGGGCAATAAAGGAAAGATGACCATGCATGGCGCAATGAAACAAAAAATGACAATAATGTAAATCATATACATGTTTGACGCAAAATAAGGAAAGTATCAGTTGATTGAAATTGAATTCACGCTAATGTTGTACAAAGACTGGTCTCTGGATTAAGCCGTGAAGTCAAGTGGCGGTAGATCAAAAACCGGCATGCAACTGACTTGGGGAGATCGCTGGAATGCTTGAGATTGTACACATCGATTCATCGATACCTTTCCTTGCATATTGATCGTCACTGCACCTTGTGGATTCAAGGTAAATGCTGTCTATGTTTATTGCCTTATATTATGAATATATATATAAGTAGAACATTTCATTTGGTACCAGAAGTAGTCGGAACACGCTCAAGATTTGTCAAGAACTTTGAAGCCATCCTCGAGACCTGCGATAATTTAACGTAATATTGTTTGCCCATAGTAGGGATATAGATCTTTACTATTGTATTTTGGACCATCAAAGCTCTTCTGATTTTAAAACTTCCATGGCATTTTGATTTGTATTATTTAAAACTTGTACTTGGATTGATTACATCGTGTTTGTGGAACTTTTTAAGCCCATGTGTGTGCAACATTGAACAGAACTGCATGCAATTAGCATTTGGATATTGATTGTTATTGAGGGCAGCTGGAAATTATAAAATTTGACACTGTGACGGTCTGATTTGGATCAGACAGGCGTTTGTAGAAAATTTGACTTCAGCAAAATTTTTGGTATATTTTCTGGCCCAGTTTTGAATTGCTGAATTAATTTACTTAACATTTTTTTTATCTGGTTGTAAATCTTTACTTTGCAAGTGTACTGTAGGTTTGATTTTGATCTATAGCTAGCATTTGCATTGATTCACTACATTCTGGAATTCATTGGACAAGAATTTTAGTTCTCTAAATTGTTTTCAACAAGGTTAAAACAATTTTCTGATTTTGAACTTGCTGACATTGGCTGCCATTGTTATTTTTTCAAAATTTCCCGCCCGTTTTAGACATCTTCTGTTAAAAATGTTCATTTGAATTTTCTATTCAACATTTAGGTTTTGAAAATCATTTGAACATTTGGAAAAAAAAAAAGAAATAAAACTTTCATTTTCAACCAATGTTTTGGGCTGAGTACGTCTAAATTAATTTATTTTTTATACATTAGGATCAGGGGTGTATTGGGTATTTTAATAAGTACAAATACACATTGTGTCAGCCCTGTGTTGAATTTATTCCCTGTCCCTACAAATCACACACATATACACATGTTGCATTTTTGTTGCATATGTATATATTGCATTGCCCAGTGTTTTTTGATTGAATTGCATTGTTTGACTTTAATGTAATTTTTGACTTGCTGATATCATTGCTGATGGAATGTATCTTGCAAATTAATTGAATTTTTGATTGAAGTAGTTGAATACATTGACTTGATTTTTTAATATTGTGGTCTGTGGAGGTAAACATAGCCTTCAAAATATGTTGTGATTTTTTGTTGTATATTTCCTTGTCTTGTCAAAATTTTCCGCCTTTTCTAGGCAGCCATTTTTAATTGTGACACAAATTAAGTGGATTTTTGAAAACTGAAATTTCATTTTGTGTTTTCGGGCTTATCTTACAGAAATTTTTGGTACTTTATCTGTAATTTCAATTTTGTAGTTTCACAATTTTGGATTTTGAAGAAATTTGTGATTTTGAATTTATTTTTATTTTTTTCTCAATTTTTGACTAGAGTTGGTGACTACTTAGTGGAACTTTTAATAATTGTTGGTTCTGAACCAATACCAGGTTTAATTTTGAACTGTAGTTTACACAGGTAGAAAGATTCAATTTTGATCATTTTTAGAATTTTGAGGAAAATTTTTCTCAATATTTCCAAATTATGTTCCAAGATCACTGATTTTGATTTTGCAGTGATTCTCATAAGATTTCTTACCAACTTCAAAATTGTCATTTACTTTTACATACCAGTGAATAATATAATTACAACATGGGTAAAATAAACATACTCACCACATCTCTGAAAGCGCTCACGTGGTTGCCAGGTGTGGGCCCTGCCAAGGCTCATGCAATTGTTACAGTGCGCGAGAGTTTTATGGCCAGGGGAGAATGTTTGTCCTTTCAAGATTTGAGAGAAGCACATATTTTGCCACCAGGTGAAGGGGGGAATTTATGGCAGATGGTAGAATAATTTTTGTGCCACCTCAAGACCCACGTTTACTATCCCAGGAACAGAATGTGCCACAACTTTGTCAACAACACAATACAGAAGATGGACCTTCTGCTACTGTCCCTCAAGGTCCCATAGATGCTGTTAATCTCCTCACTGCTATAATGGCAAGTGTTAGAGAGTAGATTACAGAGATGGGATATAGGATTATTTCTTTTATCTCAGCAACTGTGGAGCACAAACTTACCAGTTTGGAGCAACGAGTGCAGAACACTACAATGGTAAATGCTGGGATGACTCAGGCCACAACTGCTTCCTTGGATACAGCATATCCTTTACCCCATACCAATAACAGCAGGAAGATCGGCATCAATGGGTAATACGGCTACAGTGTTTACAACTTTAAATCAAAAAACAAGTACACTTGCTTCAATTTCAGTGTCAAGTACATTACCAGTGGCACATAGCACTCCACTGGCATCTTGTCAAGCAAGGTCTGCTTTGGTTGGTAATCTGCCACCAGGGGAGCAGCAGGGAATTATTTATATTGCAGTGGTGCAGGAACACAGACATCTGATCCACCATTACTTTTATTCATGAATCAGTGTCTTACTTTACCATCATCACTGGCAAATCACAATGTACCACCAGTGCCTACAGGTATTCAACTGCTGCTTAATCAACCCCCACTAGGTTACCAGGTATAGCACCTCAACCAGTGATTGGTAACTATGCTAATCAGGTTATTGCGCAGGTGCAGCAACCTGTGAATGGTAACAATGACAACCAAGGTGATCCACTGCAACCATTTCATGCAGCGGAGCTTAATAACTAAGCATGGCAAGTGACGGGACCACTGCATCCACATCAACAAAATGTGAGGGAGCCACCCACTTCAAGGATGGTAACCTTTAATGGTTCCCAGGACTGGCTGCCTTTCTATCTGCAATTTGAACGTCAGGCAAATAGATATGGTTGGGCACTGGAGGAAAAGTTAGATCGGCTCATAGACAGTTTGAGGGAAAAAAAACTTGATTTTTATGGTAATCTGGATAGAGCTACAAGCTACAACTATGACCTTCTTTCCATGAAATTAGACCAATGTTTTGGATGTACAGACCCACCATCAGCTTTACGCCAGCAGCTTTCGACATTGAAGCAAAGAACAGATGAAAAGCTGGAGGAGTTCCCTGAGAGGGCTCAAAAAGTAGCTCAGGGCAGCTACCCACATGCTTTAGGGGATGCAACTGCCATAATACAGACAATGTCTATGGGAGCTTTCCTACGTGGATGCATTCATCAGCAGGCAGCTGTTCAAGTACTTCACAGAGAGCCACAAGATCTTGCTGAGGCTTTACGGCTTATGAAGATTCATGTTCAGAACTATAAAACAGTATTTGGTCTTAAAAAAACAGTCAAGACCGTTAGCTTTGAACAGCAGGAAGAAGAGGATGAATACACTGTTTATCAAACAAAGTTAGAGCCTAGGGAAGGAAAGGTAAAGTCAGTGGAGGAGAGGGTGGCTAGTATGATAGAGAAGCAACTTTCTTTAGCTATTGCAACTGGAACTGAGGAGGGAATGACGGGTCTTGCCTCGGTTCTGAAAAGCATCTTGGAGGTGCAAGATAAGTGAAGTAGTGGCAAAGTAACAACACCACCAGGGATGCCACCTAGGGAAAGAGGAAATTGCTTCAAATGTATAGAGCCCTCACATTTCGCAAAGGACTGTTCAACAAAGTTGAAGCAAGCTAGTCCACCCAAGGAGAAGCCAAACTAATAAGGGTCGTAGGGATATGCCAACAGGCAACCCAGTCAAGTATAAGTGGCCTACAAGATGGTAATGTACATATTTTTGTAAATAACGACAAACATGTTTCACAAGAGTCTACACACAGATGAACAGATTTGAAAGAAATATCAACTGTAATATTGTAAATATTACAGGAAGTACAGAAATCGTAAGCACAGAGACTATGGTTACAGATCAAGCTGACTTCCTGTAGTCTTTGAGAAGTTGTATTTACACAGGGATATAACTTATTGATGCCTGTGCAAGTAAATTTTCCAGATGCCAGTGCTCTCATTGATTCGGTTGCTCGGGTGACAGTCATCATTACTGAATTAGCTGAGCAGATTGGACTGGAATTCAGGGATGCTAAAAGAGTATCATTGAAGGGTGTTGGTACAGACAAGCGATTGGAGGCATTCTTTGTCAAGTATTTAAGATTCCTCATCGGTAAAAGAAGTTATCCTTGGAAGGTGTATGTAGCCACCATTACAGATCAAGTTATACTTGGTTTAGATATCATGATGGCTCACAAGTGTCAAGTTGATTTGAAGAAAAACACCATTTTAATTAATGACACCATTATACCAGCTTCTTTGTATAGAAACGGGGACAATTATTACAGCGTCTACCATGTGTTTTTACACTGGCAATTGGTTATACCACCAAGGAGCAGGGTCATAGCAATGACAAATATTGATGGCCAGATGGAAGAACAGCAAGGCTACATGGTTACACCAGTACACCTCCAAAAGGGATTAGTGGCTCCCACTGTATTGGTGCAAGGTTGCCAAACTGCTCCAGTTGTGCTTATTAATATAGCAGAGAAGTACATAACCATGCAACCAGGCGAACTTATTGGTTGTGCAGTATAAGTGGGTAACATTTTGGTTTCAGACTCTCAGTGTTTGTGAAAGGTGAAGGACATTGAAGTTTCTGATTATTATTCAGGTTCCCAGTGTTGGTCAAATGAGAAGGTATCCGATTCAACTGCCTCCAACATTTGGTCTGAAGGTTACAGACTACAGTTGTGATTGGCTGGTTGCGCATCCCAACGGAGAGAGTCCGTAATGGCAAAAATACTGTGTTTTCAGCATGCTGTAGCTTCTGTGTAAATAAAGTTAGGTAAGTCAGGTTTGCTGCATTGCAGAGTTGCTTCATTGGAGGTCATATAGGTGCACTGTCTTCCAGGCCAGGTGGGAACTTTATGGTGGGGAAGGACACTGATGTGACCCTGGCAAGAGCACAGTTCATACATCTGTATAAAGCTGACATCCAGGTGTTGTTTCGTATTTCAATTATCACAAATTAACGAGCTGGGAATTGTATGACAAAAATCCGTCCATATTTTTCTGACATTTTTATCTGTTAAATGCCATTCACGGAATTTCAAAATACCGAAATGCTGATTTTTCAGACTGAAAAATGCTAATATGAAAAATAGAAGGATTTATAACTGTGGTCTGTGGCCTATTAGGGCTAACTCTGTATGTATTGGAACTCACATGGTCATGTTGTTATTCTATTATCGTCCATCAAGCAAGTTAGAAATGGGAAGTCAGCACTATTTGACATCTGCCTGGACATTTTTGAGTGATCCTAACAACTTTTACATGGATGGAGCATGCAAGATATTGTCCTGGGACTGTAGATCACAAAGCAAATGGTTCGGGCTATGGTATTGTGTACCTCAGGCCAGCTTATGAAAAGAGAAAAGAAGTTTTACACCAATAGATCGGCTGTGAATATCAAGTTTAACAGTCTCAATTTTCTAAAAAATTCATGAAGTATCACATTTATGTCACAAATCATTGTGCATAGACATGTTGCACCTATCAGTGGAACCACACTGCATAAATAATAACAGGATTCGCTGCAAGACATTTAACAAGTGCACAGGCTATGCCTCCTTTGCTGACTGCTTGGTAGATAGATAGCTTCCATAGCCCTTTGTATTTAGCAATACCTCACAGGTACCACACAGGTAATCATATGTGTGTATGAGAAATTACCAATGCTAATATGATATGAATAAATTATGCTAATCCCATTGATATGAAACTTAGTGACCCTCTGTTTCAAACTTTTAATTTTGTGGCACTGTCATTGTAGGCCTACAGCCTCCATTCATATGCAGAGCTGTTTATACAAAATCATGTCAAAGTGATTTTCGGCATACCAGAAAAAAATGCGCATTGTCTGTCAGTAGAGCTGTACAAATCTTAGGTAAAATGTAAATTTCTGTTTTTTTTGGTTTTGTTTTTGTTTCTCCCCCCCCCCCCACCCCATCCCCTTTTATTTTTATATTTTTTTTTTTGGTAGACAAAAGCTTGTCATATATGTGTGTCATTTGACTGGGGTAAATCATTTAAAATCAGGCATGCTGACTTTGTTTAGCTGTTGAGTTCATCAGCATATTATTTTCACATAAATGAACCAATTTATATCCATGAATATGGATGACAGCACTTATGAACAGCAGATTTTATAACTTTTACCAAGCTAGTGTACATAGGTGGCAAAACATTTGAACTTCGACATACAACCACATAAAATTATAACAGTTTCAGAAAGTGAAACAAGGGGGAAAAAAGTTAGCTTCCATTAAACACTTGCCTGAAAACACTTGCGCCTGATAATTGAATTGATAATTGGATGCTTATCAAATTTAAAATCAGAGCACTTGTGAATACAAATATGCATTTATGATATTGCAGTAACTGTACAAAATGTTGTCATTTTCTTTCTAATATGTGCACATACACCAGAAACTATGTCAATAAACCACAACTTATACAGTCTACTGCAGAAAAAAAGGTATAGCACTATTGGTTTGTGGAAGCTGGATCACCCAACTGCCCTCCTAATGTTCAAACAAAGGGCGTGTTAAAATTCCATAATTTTAGTACCAAAAAACATAATTTGCTGAATACTGCTACTCTAATCTGTGACCTACTGGTCTTAAACTGTGCACTTTGATGGGCTAATAATGTTAAAAGACTGAAACTGTTCCATTGTCTGCCATAATTCAGATTTTATCAGGGAAATACTGCCATAATGACTGGTATTAGATGCTGACTGGGTGTAATTGATACTCCCCCCATCCGCCATTAATGCCTCATCAGTTATAGATGTCATATTTTTTGTAGACAAATGTTACGAATCTATCCATAAATAGTAAAAAAATCACCAATTTCACCTAAAATTCATAAAATTTTAGCAATATATTCAAATTTGGGGTTAAAATTAAGGGGTGGGGCATTGTAATTTGATCTCTCATTGTAAGGGCAGGGCATGCAGGCAAGTGATTATGGGTTTGCATCATAGCCCATTGTGTATTGTATTCATATTGGACAGAAAAGAATTGATTGGATGATATTATATAATTTTCCTCAAAATTTTAATTAATTAATTTTTTTGTCATAAAAACTGATTTTTCAGATTTAAAGGTTGCTTGCAAAAAAGTTGATATTTTCTTTAATATTGAAGTTTGGTAAAGTTAATGCAAATGCTTTGCAGAAAACAAGTTGTGGCTTCAGTTAAACAAGTTTTAAAAATTTTGATAAGTCTATTAGGTTACAGACTACAGTTGTGATTGGCTGGTTGCGCATCCCAACGGAGAGAGTCCGTAATGGCGAAAATACTGTGTTTTCAGCATGCTGTAGCTTCTGTGTAAATAAAGTTAGGTAAGTCAGGTTTGCTGCATTGCAGAGTTGCTTCATTGGAGGTCATATAGGTGCACTGTCTTCCAGGCCAGGTGGGAACTTTATGGTGGGGAAGGACACTGATGTGACCCTGGCAAGAGCACAGTTCATACATCTGTATAAAGCTGACATCCAGGTGTTGTTTCGTATTTCAATTATCACAAATTAACGAGCTGGGAATTGTATGACAAAAATCCGTCCATATTTTTCTGACATTTTTATCTGTTAAATGCCGTTCACGGAATTTCAAAATACCGAAATGCTGATTTTTCAGACTGAAAAATGCTAATATGAAAAATATTAACTGTGGTCTGTGGCCTGAAGCTCAGTGTTGGTCATATGTGACCAATACTGCAGTTCCAGATATGAATACTCCTGAATGGTCAATACAGGAAGTGCAAATTGATTCCTCTCATGGCATAGATTTGTGTAATGTGCTGGAACATCTGCATTTCCTGCTTGAGCGATCAAGTGTCAATCTCACTGTGGTAGAAATGAAGCAACTTGCATCACTTTAATGCGAGTTTAGTGACATTTTCTCAAAACACCATCTGGACATTGGTTGCTTTTCAGGTGTCACTCATGGAATTGACATACAGAATGCAAAGCCAATTAGAAAATGCATGCATCACACCCCAGTAGGCTTTCAGGGTGAGAAAGAAGAACACCTAAAAGCTATGCTAGATGCACAGGTTATTCAGCCATCAACATCTGCATGGGCAGCAGCACCTGTGCTAGAGAAAGAAAGATGGTTAGGTGGTTTGTTGATTATAGAGATTTGAATAAGGTAATGGTGAAAGACCCTTACTGCTACATTTAATTGAGGTGAGTTTAGATTAGGGGGCAGCACTTTCTTTAGTAGCCTGGATATGGCCAGTTCCTATTGGCAGGTCTCTATTGAACCTCAAGATAGACATAACACTGCATTCATTACACAGCAGGGACTCAATGCATATGTCAGCATGCCCTTTGGATTATGTAATGCGCCTGGGACCTTTATGAAAGCCATGAATTTGGTTCTAAACGGCTTATATGGTTTGAAACACCAGCATTTTTAGATGACGTGCTGATACTTGGAAGGAACTTCAAAGATCACCTAATTAATGTCAGAACAGTGTTTCAGGAGATTCGGAATTGTAGTCTGAAACTGAAACCCCCAAAAATGCTCTCTTTTCCAGAAAGAGATCAGGTGTCTGGGGAAAGTACTTTCCAAAGATGGCATAGCAGTTGATCCAGACAAGATTTGTAGCCTAAGAATATTCAGATTACCTTTGCTTCAGATGGTCCCACTGTTAGAAATGTGGATTTAGAGGACCCCTCTATTTATCAACTTCAGTAGTCAAGTATGAAAAGAATGGTTGAGGATTCTCAAGGCAACATTCTTCAAGGGGTTCCCTTAAAGTCCAGGAAAAAAAACACCCATCCTTGCCCCATTTGCCCAGAATATGTTCCACATGTGAAGTGACATTGCCTATGTAGTCATCTTCCGTGGTATTCAAGCGCACATACAGCATGCTGGGATTGTGGTTAGCAGGCTACTCAGGTGACGGGGTTGCATGATCACTTCAAGCAGCATGAGGAAGGCATACCAGAATTCCAGGAGAGTTACATGGGAACATGGTCCTCATTAATGGCCGGCTTTCTGGTTATCTTGGCAACAGAGTTTGGAGTTTCATCTGTCCAAGAGCTCCTGACGTATGTGGTGGACAATCATTTATATGTGGAGGGCATCAATATGACAAAGGTGGAGGAGCAGTTATATCAAGATTTTCATTGCAGAGACCTTCATGGTAATGATCAAATTGTAGTTGCACTGCCTAACTGTGTTTTAGATTTATTACGCTGGCATAATCTTTGAGGTACCATTAGCACCCTCTCTTTTGAAGTGGCAGAGAAACTGGGAAGCTTCCTGTAGATAGCCCAGTCATTGCCAATGGGGGATCAGACTTCAGTGCCGATTATTTGGGTGAATCAGGACAGCTACCATGTTGTAGACTCTTAGTGTCATGTTGGAGAACTTCTCTTTAGGTTGCAACTTAAGGAGTTGGCTCATGTGCTTCTGCAACATCCTGTCTTTGGAGAAGATTTCATTTTGGACTATGTAGTTGCAAATCAGTGCTTTGAAAATATGTGGAAAACCAATGCCTGTCTACGACAGTTACGCCGGGATCCATGTATTGTTTTCTGCATGGGGATGCAACTAAGATTTATCGGGAAATATTCCTGGCCAAGGATCCATTACATAGTCCAATATCAGGAGGGATTGCTTCATGAGTCCAAAGTTGTTGGTCTAGGAGAGATGGGTCTGTACTTCTCTGATGGTGGTGTCACAGAACAGGTGAAGCGCCAAAATATGCAAGTAGCCTGTGGTAATGCACTGTCGAGATCAGGAGGGATAAACAGAGGCTTTTCAGCGGTGCATGGAGATCATGAAATGGAACCTGGCATCAAATCAACCTGACATGGTCTGCAAAATGACAAGATCAGTGGCAATGAGTTTTATGACCTCTGAGACTGTACATATGTCTATATATTCACCTGCTGATGGGTCATATATTACTGCTCCATTTGGTAGCATGTAGGGTTACTTTGGAAGTCTGAATTCTAATACCCTTATTTATACTTGCTGTTTGGTGAGATTTTGGTTCAACTATTCAGTAGGTTATATATCATGTATATATATATATATATATATATATATATGTTATTTAAATTTAGTAATTTTTGAACAGTTATAATGTTGTTGCTGTCTGCTGGGCTTTGGATCCAACAATTTTTGTCTGATAATTTTTATGTCCCTTGCACTTGCAGGAATGATATGTTGCTGCATGTGGTTGATAATATGGAGACTGTGCATGCTGAAGTGAAGGTGTATTTGAATTCCTTTGCTTGTGATGAGGATATAATCTGATGATGTATCAATTATTTATGTGGTTTTTGCCTATAGATGTGAAATTCACTTTTTTCTAGATGTGCTTTAACTATGGATAATCCTCCTATCACCGGAGATACAGTTAGTGTATATCTATATAGATATGACAAGATGCAGGAAATGCTCTAATCCTTTTATATTTCCTCACTTGCTTCAAGGTTGCACCTGGTCGAGTGTTGTAACCTAACTACCTGGCATCACGTTGTCAAAATTATCTTTTGGTCTGTTTATCAAAATTCATTTCTGGCCTACTCTCAAAACTATATTTTTTGGGGCATCTTTACAACATTTATACCATACCAGAGGCACTCTTTTTTTCCAAAACGGGAAGGAATTTTGTACAAGGACTGGACCCTGGGTTACAGCCGTGACGTCAAGTGGCGGTAGATCAAAACACCGGGCACGCACTGACTTGGGGAGATTGCTTGAGATTGTACACATCAATTCTTTGATACCTTTCCTTGCCTATTTATCATCACTGCACCTTGTGGATTCAAGGTAAATGTTGTCTATGTTTACTGCCTTGTATTATGAATGCATATGAAGCAGAATACTTCACTTCTATTAAAAAAAACTTTCAAGCTACGAAATATGAAATACATTACAAAAAGTGGATAGCTGCTCAACGACATACTGCATGGATAGATATACACATAATTAATGTATGTCGAGGACCCAACAGTACATGGCAGATATCAAAAAAACAAAAAAACAAACAAAGATGCATCTCTTGCATAATTGTATACAGTTCAAATCTAGTTACATATTAGTACAATATCCAATCTGAGTCCAAATTCATGGTTTAGGCACACGAAATAGGTGATAACAATGACTTGCAGTGGCAGGGGTAGCTTGAAAAGTGTCCAGATGGTGCATATACATTTTATTCTCAATTTTTAAGACTTCTACAAGTCCTGCTTACAGTGTATTTGTACAACACGGCTAAGAACATTTTTGCAGTTTGCTCTCCACAGGTTATTCTCTTGGACAAACAAACATTCGTCTTTTGATTAACAAGAGTGTGAAGGGTTTTTTATTTTTAAAACGCATACCAAAGAAAGGATGTGTACTCTCCTTCTGGTCAGGCCTTCGGTGACAAATACGTCAGCATTCTTTCTTCTTGCATCATACACCTTTTGTCTTGTTCTGTAGCACAAAAAAAATTGACAATGATTGCCCTCGGTTTACCTTCCCGACTTTTCGCAACACGATGTGAATGGCTGATCCTGCCTTTGTCAATCTGATTGCCAAGACTGCTGGCTGTTTCAATTACAATATCATCAGTGTTTTTGCCGCCTGTTTCTGTTGGAGCTCGTCAAGTTTGTTTTTTTCAATATCTTTGAACTTTGTATCACGCTCATCATGCTGTATCTTGAACTGAGTGTTCACTTCGGCAAGTTTTCCCTCAAGATTGGCAACTTTAATCTCAAGTTGCCAAAATTTGCTTCCAGATCTTTTGTTCTTTTCTCATGCACACTTTTAACAGTCTCAACAATAATTTTCCTTAGAAAGGCCTTAATCTTAGGATGGGTTATGATCTCAAAGAAATCTTCTGCTCTAGCCTGACTAAGCTCTGAGTCTTTACTTTTGCCACTATCACTACTAGTACACATTCCTTGTTGCTGCATTTTCATGGGAGGTGACTCTCCTGCGGGTGAACGTTGCTAAGGGTGCTTGAAACTTGTACTACCAGACCAAGCGTTGGGATTATTAGTCAGCGTGGAAACAGCAATTTTTCTAGCATCATCAACAGGTTGAAAAAAAAAGTCAGCTGCACTGGACTCGCCTTTACCTTGGCTTGTGGCATTTATCATCAGGTAACAATGTGAATTATAAGGTTCCCCATGGCGGGTCTTTCAAACAATGGCCAGGCGCGAGTTAGAAGAAAAAACTCATAAATGAGGCATATCCCACAATATTCACTGCTCCAGATTATATCCAAGAGATCACACTAACATTAGAGATCCATGCTGCACAAAGACAAAATCATCAGTATCCAATATTCTCCAAAACTAGACCAAAATCAGCGGCAGAGTTGATGCACTACACAGTACACCATAGTCACACAGAGCGCGTGTGCAAGGTTTGGTGATTTTCCATTGATAAGTAAATTATTTTGAAAAAAAATCTGAAAAATGTCTGGTATTAGTAGTTATAATGACGAAAAAAATATATGTCTGGTTCAACTCAAAGCTACTTTATTTCTTAGGAACAGTCATTAGAGTCAATTGCAATATTTGAAGCACTTCATAACTGAACTCTGCGTGAGAATTTTGACCTGTAGGCTCCGATTTTGACATGAACTAACGTCAGACACTCTAAACATATCTGGATATTTATAATGAAAAAGGTACTGCAGCCGTATAATTCGCAAACGTCCCATTTTTTCATTCCTATTATAGCTAAAATTTTACTCTACTTGTATATTATGTACTGAATATTTATGTACTTCAATACCTTTTTCTCCATTTGGGGGGTTTAACATAAATATAAATGGGGGACTTCAATAGGGATATATCAAGTCATATAAACATAATCGTAAAATGAATTAACGTGTACTCTGTATTGTACTACATATTCCAATAAAACTGATCAATGTAAGACTCAAAGATCCAGGTATGAACACATTATGGCAAACGTATACATGTTTTTATTTTAAAAATTTGCTATCTTGTTACATTCAAAGACTTTAAACCTGTCCATACAGCAGAGCATCTGTTCTTTCCCCTATGGATCACAGCTTTCTTTCTTTCTTTTTTTTCTATCTCTCTCTCTCTCTGTCTTTCTTTCTTTTGTAGTGAGGGCCAGACAGTGTTGAGGTCTCGTGTTCAATGTCTGGACTTTTAGCGTAATGGCAAAACGCTGGCTCGGGGTGCTAGAGGTCCCGGGTTCAATACCTGGTTGGACCACAGCATTGGTGTCAGAAGTCGGAGGGACAAAGACTGGTGGGGTTGTGCTCTTCAAGGTTGGGAGTCAGGGAGGCAGCCTGTGGGGTCAGCTGGTGCCATCACTGGACATTCCGTGGTCCGTGGGGTAAAAGGGAAAGCAGTGTAGTGAGTGCCAGGCAGTGTTGAGCCCTCGCGCTAAACCTGCGAACTTTTAGCATAATGGCAAAGTGCTGGCTCGGGGTCTGAGAGGTCCCGGGTTTGCTACCAGGCTGGACTTTCTTTCTTTCTCTCTTTCTTTCTTTCTTTCTCTCTCTCTTACTTTCTTTCTTTCTTTCTCTCTCTCTCTCTCTCTCTCTCTTTCTTTCACCTCTTACATTGTTGGGCTGCTAAATAAGACTTGTACTATTAAAGTATATTGTAATGTATCAGAATAAAATGAGACACATGGATTCGAACCCGTCACCTTTCGGATGTAAGCTATCCACTCTAACCATTGTGCCACAGATGTTCTTGATACTTTCGGTCAGTTGGCAGACAATTGTACATGGTGCTATAATCGCTGATGTACTACAGAGCTTAGAAGATCAAATTATTACTAAGAATATTCAGTTAATATCGATAACAATATACATATCCGTTTTTCAACACTTATTAAAATCTAAAAACAATATGCAATGCAAGTCTAATAGTATTACTTATACTACTAATAATAATAATGATAAAAGTATTGATGATGATAATAATAATAAAAACAACAATAATAATAATAATAATAATAATAATAATAATAGTAATAATAATAATAGTAGTAGTAGTAGTAATAATAATAATAATAATAATAATAATAATAATAATAATAATAATAATAATAATAATAATAATAATAATTTATTGCACACCCATTCATTTGGGAAAATAATATACAGCAAATAAATCTAAAAATATATAATAAGGGTGACAGTCATTTTGTTGAAGGTACTTTCTCCATAGTGATAATAGATATCTTGTGTGATGGTAGTAAATGAATAAATAACTAAGTAAGTAAGTAAGTAAGTAAGTAAGTAAGTAAGTAAGTAAATAAATAAATAAATAAATAAATAAACAAATAAATAAATAAATTGATCATTTTAAAATAACTGAATAAATAAATAAATTAGTTCATTAAAAAAGAAAATAACTAAATAAATAAATAAATACATAAATCAATCAATCAATATTGAAAGAAAAAAAGAATAAAACCTAGTATATTTAAATACGCATGCTGAGTCGAACGCACCACCCATAGTTCCAACGTACACCATCCTAGCAATTATGCCACATAGCTCACAGGCAGTTAAACAATTTGTAAGGATAAGTATATGTAACGCTCGAGTGTTGTGTGGCACGCACTTGAATTCCCTTTTCAAATGCAGCACTCACAAAGAATTGCTTCTTCATTTATTATTACTCATCGATTTGATCATCAGTGGCAATGCTATATCTTTGTAGGTCTATAATCAGAGAACGGTTACAATATTTTTTCTGTTGTTCTATAAAACGACAATAGCAAATCACATGTAGCCTGTAATGCATGGTCCTGCCTTTATTCAACTCAGTGTTTCGTTTCTCACCCAATCTCGAGGCCTTTCACACTTTTTCGCTCTTCGGGAAAACTATGAAGCAGCCCTGTTTTAATGAACTCTGTGTACACTTCAATAGGTCATTGACACGTGTATTCCGGCGTACGTCCGTGAGGATCAGTTGGTTTTGAACATCTCATCAGTTTTTCTGCGCAAGCACACACTTGCTTTCCAAATACCAATCCATTGGCTATATTTTCTCAATAAAAGCACATCCAGTCATGCACAACTGGCAGACAACGTGAAAACTTTTATGACATTGCAGGTTTTGCATTGCACCTGGCAGAGTTCACGTAAAAGCCCGTTTGAGGTCAATTGTTTTTATTTATCTATTTAACCCCCAGTACTGAGGAAAATATGTATAGAATCATATCATGCGCAACTGTGGAATGGACGTTTATAGGTCAAATCACAATATTTTGATGAACACAGTATAACGGAATTTGTGGTGCTGTGAAATATGTTGTAAATTGCCATAAAATGCGTCTTAAATTACAATAGAAAAATATTTTGTTGTGTCATGTCATGACTGATGTTTTTTATCACAGTGAAATGCAGCACAAATGACCTGCTTTTTTAATCTCTGTGCATTTGTCTGTGAGGTGAGCTGTATAAACTAAGCAACAAAAGTAACTCTATACCTTTTTTTAATCCATTTTTTTAATGTTTTTAAATAAATCTCCAGAATCTATGTCGACATGCGGGACAGAACATCTTGTCCACATTATCTGTGATTGTTGAAAACATTTGCACTCAATCTTGGCTGCATTTACACTGGATAAAAGTCAGAGGTGAAATGGAGAGTTTGCATAAATGTCGTTGGATAGCACCGTCAACTCTCAATGTGCTTCTGTGACCAAAGGATGACAACAGCAGATTTAAAGATGATCTCTTCTTAACTGAACATTTAATTTGGATTTTAATTTTAAAAAAAGGTAGACACGCTTCTTTGAGCAAGGTCAAACCTGACATAAGCTTGTAGAATGAGCACTATTATTACAGCTTGCGTGTATCACAGTGTCTTTAAAATTATGACAATATGGTGACAGTTTTCTTCATCACATAATCACTTACAATACTGGTTGAGGTTTCATTTCTCAGCATCAATTAGCAGTATAACCACCATTGGTATGCACACTTTTATGCCATATTATTAAAACAATGATAGTTTCGAGATGGATTTTAACAAGGACAGGAAAGCTACTCACTATCTCCCTGCCCAATGCTTCATGAGGAGGTTTCCCCTTATTGGCATGACCATCATGTAGATATTTGAATGTGTATATATCTGTATTCTAATCAGAGGTGCCGGTTTGCAAGAGATCGTACAATAGCTCTTGTCTACTAATTTTATCTTTGCGCATGACTGTGAAGAAAAATACACGCGCTTGTATCCTGTCTAATATCAATCAGAAATACATGGTAATTGGGGCACTAATAATGTACATGTTTAGCTTTTACTCAGGCCTGATGTGTTTTTTGACTGATGAGTTTGGGAAACTGCTGGCTTTCTACAACTTTCATTTTAACATTAATTGTTTTCCGACCAGCCTAATTTTCATTTGACTCATAAAGGGAACAGACGCAGTTTGGAGCTACCGTCTCATTAATATACATCAGACAAAGTGTATTTGCGCGTTGTGTTGAGAATTAAGCATTTTCTGTGTCACCATGAGTTACGGACAGGGTAAACGGGTAGCCTGTCCGGCAAAGTGGCAAAAACAAATCCATTAAGTGGGGCATTCGGAATTATTTATTTATAATCAACACACCTCCTGCCTTTTCGAAAATGGCAAAGTCACATGCAATTATGTACATAATTGCAATATTATCAGTGACGACTTGAGCAACCGATGTCAACTTCCGCAAAAAGATAATCCTATACCTTTCCTTCACATGTTTACCGAACTGAAGCTCGCCTGTCCATCCATCCATTCATGGATTCATTCATTCACTCTCTCACTCAGCGTTCATCTATTTGTGAATTGAAGAAATTATTATTGCTATCGTTGAAGTCTTCATCTACAATTGGCCCTGATAGTATGAAAAAATAGTTTTGAAAAAAAAACCACCACACACATATCGTTAACTAAGGTAACCTATGCACCTGGAAAGGGTACATGCAGGTTAAGGGGTAGGCCAAATTGCCCGTATCTGAACTTGACTATACAAATTTAGTTATTTTTGGGTTGACAGTTATTTTTTATGGGTCATTCTCAGGTATTGGTTGACTTTCAGAAAATCACACTTCTGCTGGTGCTATTGCAAAACTTTTGTGAGGACTGAAGACGTTGGGTATATCCAGGTACAAATCTTCCCATGGCCTTGTTGCCATAACAGAACCAAATGAAGAGTCCCTCTTTAAAACCAACAGTGGCTGTAGATATGATGCAGATAGTACCCGTCCCCTGGTGCATTTTTTTACTTACCTAATTTAGAAGCTGCACTTCAAAACACCATGGAAAATAAGGACGTGTATTAAACTGTATTGCAAAAAATAATAGTCTGTAGTTTGTAGATACCAGGTATGAGTGAAATTATGTGCAGCATTTTCTGAAGGTGATGTTTCGGACATCACCACCTTCCGTTAACTTTGATATGTTTACTACAACTTGATTTTGCAACCCCCAAATAAAAAGTGATGCCATGAAGTTATAGTTATAAGTAACTTTCATTGGTACTCATTTGTTTCTGACACAGTCCTCATATTTTGACAGCTTCTATGAAGACATGAAAACAAAGAAATCTGTGTAAACAATTTTCTGTTAACATTTGGGTGATGTCTGAAACAACTGAGCATTAAGTGGCCTGGTTGTACAAAAGATGAAAGATTACTGTTTGGTACAGGAATCTTTTTGGCTTCAACTAATAAACAAGATGTGTCAAATTGGATGGCCAAACTTTGTTGAATAGCAAGGAACATGAAAAATCAAATTTCTGTTAACATTGATGATGTCCGAAACAGGGCTATTCCCATAAACATGTCAGAAACCTTTCCTATTCGAAACAAATAATGCACAAACAAATCTTCATGCAAGGGGAGCTGCATCAGCAATCACCAAAAAAGTTCAAAGAAACAGCTGATAATGTGAAGTAAGACAAGCTTGTACATATTTCGGACATTACTACGGACAGTTAACATCATTATCATGATTACTTATGGCTACACATTGTGTCAATTTTCGACAATTTCAATGTTACACTTGCTTCAAATAGCTCTGGGTAACAGGCAAAATGTCATTGGTGTGCTTTTATTGTGCTAGATAGGTAATTGTTCATGAATCCATGTTCCATTATCATTTTTCAACCCAGTTTTAGCTACACATTCTTCAAACCTTGCGTTACTTTGTGAGCTGTCACCATGAAAGAAACATTTAAGAGCAGATGTTCCATTCCTGTAGAGGAGTAGTGTGAAACATATTCAAACATATTCATAGTATTTCTTCATCAACAGATTTGATATATTACTACAATCAGAGTCACAACCACAATTGCTTGACCTGTTTGGGACATCACCACAGACTGCTAAGAAAACCATTTAAGGGTGCGGTACTTAAGCTCCATTGTTCTTTCGTGGAAGTTGAAAGGCTAGCCATTATAAGCTACCATTGGAGCTAAGGTATTTTGGGAAATGACACAAACATTTCATTTGTTATACAGTTTATACACTCATTTTTCACTTTTCTATAAAACTTAGGACTAAAGCAAGGATGCTATAATTTGATGCCCTGGCCTCTCAAAGTCTGGCAGTGTAAAATGTACAACATAAACTTATGATTAGGTTATGGCAAAAACTCATTTGGGAGGGACATGCTCAAGATTATATTGTACCTGTGATTGTCAGAATTACGCCCACGCCCCCTTCCAGTTTGCAAGCTACGGCTGCCTCCCATGGAGCCTTTAAAGCTTCTAACATTCATAAGGAAGCTAAGGATGAGCCGTAGGTTCAGCCTCAGAAAACAGATCTATGAAATCGAAGGGGTCTCCCCAATGTTGAAGCCTGTAAGGCTCATACTAAAGCCTAAAATCAAATAGAACGTTGGATTCCAAAAAGCTGAAAAAAGCACTATGCTTTGAATAACCCTTACATTTCTGAAGAGCCATGTCATAATGCAGCTTAACCACCTCTGACGCAAGACAAAATAGTTGATGACTGATGTGCACCCCGAACTTCAGTGGAGCTCATTGGCGTACATAGCTTCTTTTGCAGCAGAAAAAAGCACCATACTCCAGTGAAGTCTACACTTTCATTTAGCTTCTGTGTAGCCAATTACCCGTGAGTGGGGGTACCCTTATAATTAAGTGACCATAACAGGTATATCCTGTTCCACAGTGCCTCTACATCCTTGGGCCTATATTGTGCTCAAGTGTCTAAAACCGAACACCCTATTGTGCCAGATGGCCCGCCAATAATAACATTTCCTGACGAAGGTTAATATTTGCTCTCAGAGGCCATTTTGCAAGTTTTAGGGCCATATTTCTCACATTTGTAATATAATATTCTGTAGGCAATGTAACTTTTCTGATGAAAATTTGCCATAAACAAAAGTAGGTTTGGGAAGGCATAAGCTGCATGCCACCACCAAACATGTGATATCCACCCATCCACCCTGGCTAATTTCCTGAAATTTGAAGAGTGTATCCTTTCTTTCTGTCTCTACAGACTTGTGTAGATAAACTCTCATAACAAAGTAGACATCTAGTAATATAAGGTATTGACGATATTGTGACTGTCAACACTTGAAACTCCTTGGCTGGATCATTTGCATTGGTCACTCATACCTTCTTATTATATGATATGCTACAAGATAGCATCAGATCATGCTAAAAATACATATAAGGATACTTGAGCTTAGTTGACTGCAGGCACACTTTACCAAGGACAAGCAAAAACTTCCCTTTATGGGTTTCACTGTTACCAGCTCTATGTAATGATGGCCAAGAAAGAAAACAAAATAGATCTACGTATAAATAGATAAAGGTGTCACAAAATGAATAAGTAATATGCATCTTCGCATGGTTACAAAATTAAGACATGACCCCCCCCCCAAAACAATCAAACTCAGATCATGTCTTTCTTCCTCTTTTTGTTTTGTTTTTTCCAAACAGGGGTATCACAAACTCTCATTCATATGGTACTCTTCTCATTTTATAGCTGCATGTAGCCCTTCCTGCAGATACACCAGTGTTAACATACAGTATGTATGCTACATATATTCGACATATTTAGATGAACGAATGTGCTGAATTAATATGTGTCTCAGGCCTGAATTTTACCACGACATAGCCTACATCAAATATATGTATATATTTAAAATGTCAGAAATTGGTATATATGCCCCTTGCATTATTTCTTCACAATTTCCTTTGAAGAAGTATGCAGCATTTGAAATTAGGAAATCTGACTCCATGATCCTTATTCACTTTAAACTTTCACTGCCATGGAAGGCTTTTTCAGAACTGGTCACGACATTTTGTCTATATACAAACTGTGCTTTCACTCTTCTGTGTACATTTTGCTTCTAACAAATCAAGTATTGTGATTTGTTGTTATTTTTAAACTTTACAAGTTGTCAACAACTATGATAGCATTTATTCATTTTCAGCTTATGGTTGTTGCTGAACTGATATACATGTAACTTGCAGATGAATGTAATGTAAACAAATTAAGTGATGCCCGAAACAACATTTACAAGAACAAGTCAGAACAATCCTCTGACATAATAATGGGATTGAAGGTTTGCTGCAGTTATGGTTTAAACAAATAATGTATCTTGCAAAGTGCAAAGTCTTTGAGCCAGGCATCATTCAAACCATTTCAGTAATAGCTGTAGACGTACATGTAGCTACTGCTTTTTGGCTTGCATGTTCTCGTTTCCCAGAAAAGAAGGCTGTTTGGGCTGTTGAAACCAAATTCTTTAGAAAAAAAATAAATATGCATTTAATCTTTCAGTAACAATTTATCTGCTCCATTACACCTACCCAGAAGGATTGATTGTTTGACTTACATTTGCTTTTAACGTCTAAAATAAAATGTTAACACAAGTGGTGATGTCCAAAACACATTTGTCAGTGTTCCTACTTTTGTAGTGGATGCTTCTTTCAAACTTACCAAGGTATGAGTAGAAAAAGGCACCACTGCTATAATCACACAAGGACTGAATGATTTCACATAATTCCTGGTATGGTGGCAAACAGAATTAGTGCTCTGTTTGAGCATTTTACCCTTATTTCAGAGCTCATAGCCATATACTTACAAAAGAAATGCATCAATCAGTACGATATTTGACACAAATTTGTTGCAGTATAAATGCTACATTGTCATACCATGCTTTGAAAAAATATGGGTACCTCTTTAATATTTCTGAAACGGGTAAAATTAAGATGTTCAACATTTTATCCTGTGAAAGTTCCATTCTTTGCATTCAGAATGTTCAAACATAACAGAGTCTCCTGTGAAAGTTCCATTCTTTGCATTCAGTTTGTTTAAACATAACAGAGTCTCCTGCTCTGAAATTATCATTTTAGATAAATTCAGTATCTAGGAAAATTGAAATAAAGGGAAATTTAAAAAGAAAATCAGTGTGAAATTTTGGCATGTTTTCACCATTAGAGTCGACCAATAATTGAGACAGACCCTTTATTCATATTTAAGCCATGCATTTATAAGCAAAGATTCACTTATTTAGCTAGTGCATCATTTGACACTGTCACATTTTTTTCATTATTATGTAGGTTATAAATGTGCTGAATATTTAGCTCAGCAAGGAGCCGCTACTCCGAGAGACATGTATGGAAACAGGCTGTGAAACATGTTCTGACGATCTAAACGCTGAAGAGCATTGAATTTATTTGGGATAATACAGCCCATGCCTAAATTCTACGGAAGAACGTGTGCAATATGGACGGTAGTACTACCATATTTATATAGGTTAGACAGCGACAGGCTACCTTAAGGAGTGTAGAGTTCAGACTCAGGAATATGATATTGACTACCAGAGACGAAAAGACACAAATACAATACAGCATTTTTACCCATTTCCTGGGTATTTCATACTTTTGTGTTATGAGTCTAGAGAAATCTAAGGGTCCGCAGTTTATCTTTTTGCATAAATTAAAAATGGTTTCCATAGAAAGGTGAAATTTGAAATCATATTACACAAAGATACGTTTCATGAATATGATGAAAGTATACAGTTCCGCACTCTTGTACATGATGGTTCCATTATGCCTACTCAGTCTTTGTTTTTGATTTTGCAAAAAAATATGTCTGTATAGGAATCTTTTGTCTTGTTACACTGACATTTAATCTCCTTATAACTCACGAACAGATTTCAACATTTTGCCTTGTGATGACGACTTTCTATCTCGTTCGCCACTTTTTATCTCCTCTTTATTGCTGTGGCATTTTATTTCAATAATATAATTGAAGCAGGAATATGATTGATGAAAATAGCTTTCTCTTTCAATTGTAAAATTTTTTTGAAACATACTCGGAACTAAATTGGCATCCAAATTATCCTAATTCAGCGAAAATGGCCATTATAAATTTGCATTGCCGTTATTTTCCTCAGCTGAAACATTCCATGAGGCACAATTTCAGGCTACTAGCACTGTGAAATATGGAGAATTTACCAGTCAGGATATCACGAATATGCATCGAGACTTGCATTTTTTTTTTTACATGATTAAAATGTTTCAAAACATTTAAATGCCCAGTCACATGCCATGTAGGGTACATATATACGTGTGGTCAAGAGTTTTTAAAAAGTAGATGAGTTACATTAAAAGACAAAAAAAGTAGGACCACTTGTAAAGTCTTTACAGGAAATTACTTCAGATATAGTTTGTCTTCTTATATAAATTGGCACCTTATTATGTATCTTCACTGTCATTTGCTAGAATTACAGACATACTAGTACACATGTCCCAACATTCTCTATATGGCGTGGAACAATCTAGTCCACGTTCATGACTTACTAATTTTAGGAGCAACTTCCATGTCACACTGAATTGGCACCAGAATACCTTAAACTCCTTTCCATCCAAAGAATTTTGGATCTAGATATGACCTTCCTTTCCACGCCTGAACTTGGTGATATACACGAAGGCTGTGTATTTAGCCAATGATGTTGGAGGTAGGATTCCAGGTTCCACATACCTTGTACTAGATGCTACTTTCTGGCGAAATTGGTGCAGTTTCAGATTATCGAAGGTATTCCCTGTCTTGCCTTTGTAAAAACATACTAGAGCAATTTCTCCTGCATTCACAATTTCATCCATTGTAGCATTCTCATTTAGGAATATCTCTGCTAGTAATCTTAAATCTAGAAATATACCATACTTGATGATATATTGTTCCTGCTGTAAATAAATCATGGACATAACCAAGTCGGTCTTTTACCCGGTCAGACCACTTATCTCTCTGGGTATCAACAATTTTATCAATTTCAGAATGAAACTCTACTGTTCGACCTGGTATCAGTTTGTCCTTTATTTGTTTTTGTGCGGTGATCATATGTGTCAGGATGGCCACAAAAGATACAGTGTTCTTTGTAATTAAATATCGACGTTGCTGATAGTAAGATAGGCAGGTTATTAGTACCGGATGAAGTACTAGTACCAAAGGATCTTTTTCTGGTGGAATCAGCCATGGCATTCGGTTTACCATATACTCGACGACACTGTGCACTGTCTGCCCAGGCTCTATCTTAATTTCCTCTCCACACTTTTCACTAGCACACGATATTCCACCACACCCTTTTGGGGTTAATTATAAACTTTCTTCCTCAGAGAATGCCTGCTGGTACAATATACATTCACTCATGATGAGCAATCCTGTGTTTATAAACCACAACCAAAAGTTCAACATTGGTACGTATATCTAAGCAGAGGTGTCACTGCAATATCATTTTCACTATGAGAGCTGAAAACACGTCTGCCTTCTCCAAAGCTTGTCACAGGAAATACATTACTTAATTCAATAACAGTGAAATGAAATGCAAATTATCATGGACCAAAACACTTTTCAAGACACCTATTGTATTTTGATATAAACAAAGTCAAACAGCAAATGCTTTCACGCGACATAAAGACTGAAAACGATGTTATGACACATGAAGTCATAATACTATCATGAAACAATGACAGTGGCCCATCGCACACTTAAGAAAGTCAGTGAGGTACCCCTGTGGCGCTCAAAAGTGGACATTTAAGCTAGTTCATGTGTCATATAGGTCGGGATTAGCTGTAAGTGACAAAGCACAGAAACATTACCTAAACAATATTTTCATTAAGATTCCAATGCATCTAATTATGAACAATAAGTAAGGAATCAGGAAAACACTTGGCTGAAATACAACAACAGTAGTTACCCCTGTAGCAGATGACTGCCCATGTAGTAGCAGATCTATCATTAAAAACATTGGATAACGGCTCCGTGTATGACCTGTACACACCAAAATACCGCCTCAAGTGGACAGTATCAGTTTAAATCTTTCATTTGCAAAAGTAACTTAAGTCGTTTTCAGATGATTTATACCTGTACGATAATTTTATATTCATATTCTATGTGCAAAATGCTTTCAAATATGCGACATTAGTCGTCTTCAGATGATTTATAACTATAAGATAATTTCGTATTCAAATTCTAAGCGGAAAATGCTTTTATTCAAGTATCAGAATGCTTAACATAAAAAAAGTTTCACAAATTGTAACCCCAGTCAACAGGTTGCCTTGGCGCACATTGATCGTAATGTATGCAAAGTGCACCGACCCAAGCTGTTGACTGAGTCTCAAGTTCAGCACCAAAAGAGTTAAACACTGGAAATTGCCATACCTAGTTACTTTCCATAAAGTTATATCCATAAAACTGACCCACTTGTCCACGGGAATATGGCAATGATAATACATCTAAATCAAATATGTATGTTTTGAATAAAAAATAATGTACTTTTCCTTCTATAAGATCGGAAAATCTGTGCGTGGTTATATGAAATTTTGGAAGTTGTACAATTATGTTTGTTTTACTTGGAAATATTATTGAATATCATTTAAACATAAAACTTTGGTCGACCTAGTTTTTCACATGCACCACTTTTCATGTATGCAACAAAATCAATTTCGAACCCATATATTTTTTAGAGTTTAAGTATGTGATTCTAGAGACCCGTATTGTGACAAAGTCAAAGAAATTAATTCTGTTGTGGTGGGTTCAATCATAATTGACCATAGGTTGACTTCCCATTGAATATTATAAAAAAAGAGTATGACTGTTTTTTTTTTTTTTTTATATAAACTGACATGCCAACAAACAGACAAACGATTCTTTAAATCTGTACAGTTAATCAAACACCCAAATACTCGAAAAAAACATACAAAACAAGCTACAGGCCTATGTGTCAGCAAACAGCTTCAGCACATGCTTTCCGGCGGAGCTTTGAGACAGTGGATTTTTCTACAGGAAGTGCAAGTGTTTAAGACCAACGGCTTCTTCGTCATTTTGCAGACTCCCAGCAATTCCATTGGACATTTTTGGCATTGCATAAAAAAGCCTCTTCCAGAAAAGAGGATCACCTCTCTCCAGATAAGTATGTGTCTGTATGTACATCTTCAGCGTGTGGTCATCTTTATGAATCTTGCTGAGGTCCACGGTCTCATACATGATCATGATTACTTGGCTGTTTCTTTCGTGAACTGCCTGCAAACATAAAGAATGGGTGGTCTGACATGCAAACATACATACATACATACATACATGCACACAAACATACGTACGTATATACATACATACGTACATACATAAATGCACACAAGCATATGTACATACATACAAACAAACATACATACATACAAGCATATGTACATACATACATACATACATACATACAAGCATATGTACATACTTACATACATACATAATATCATACAGACATACAAACATACCAACATACATACATCCATACATACATACATACATACATACATACATACATACATACATACATACATATTCCAACAACACTAGCCAATCTAAATCAGGAGTTATGGTTTTCTATCTGCACATTCCAAGTGAGGATGACTTGCTTGCTATTTACGGCCACATACATAACTATTTTATCAAAATACAGCTACTACGTGTACAAATAATGTTTGCAAAGACATTCTGGTTCTTGCCTTCTCTAAAAATTATTATACAAAAATACACACAAGCATGTTGTATAGTGATTACTAAATCACTTCACATATACTCAAAATCTGCTCAGCTAAGCGTATTTTAATACTATACCTGAAATACTGCTTGCTGGAACTCAAACATGCACCATTCACTACCAATGAAGTCAGGAGACAGAAGAACGATGACTCGCTTACTGTTTAAAATACCGTAGACAATATTATCTGAAACAGCAGCTCCAATTTCAAAATCTCTTTGGTGGATACAAGTTTTAAATCCGTGTTTCTCCAGGGCAGGTAAAAGTGTGTTCATAGCAAAATCAGCGTTTGCGTTGCTGTGGGATATAAATACATCATACAGTCTGCCTGCTTGGTCCACTTGGTCACGCCGTATTCGCCAACCGCAGTAATCATACACAAGTACTTTTAGAGTTTTGCGGAATCTGATCCCCAGGACAAGGATGAGAATAACCACTAGAAGAACGACTGAAGAAGAACCTAAGACGGCTTCCAATAGTGGAATCGAATAAACTGTAAGATTAAAGAGATACTACTTCAAAAGTAAATAATGTGTAAATATTATAGAATGTAAGTTATATATGATCCGTCATGGTACAATTCAGTTTAACTTCCATTCCTGCTGAAAGATGAATTTTAATGAGAAGGCAAGATATTTCTGTACAAATTGTCAAAAAAAAACAACAACCAAACAAACAAACAAACAAACAAAAACGTGAGATAAACAGATGAGAACCTGTAATATTGTGAATAGACCTACCTGGTTCACAAACTGGGAAAAGTGGTGTCCATTTTCCACAATAACAAAGGGAGCGGGCAATTGCGTGACCATTATGGTACCCTGACTTGCAAGAATGCAACACGATTTGATCTTCCGGGACTCGGTATGATGGGAACAAAGCAATGTTCTTTGCGATATGCCGGTACTCTGCATTGGGATCTATTGTTGGTATTTCACATGCTGTCATGAATAGATTGGCATTGTCTATCAATAATTTAGTATGTACTGCAATGCATAAGATATCTACATGTGACCATTACACTGCCAAAACAAAGTCAACATAACCAGCAATAACCTTACTCGGTTATTATTCATGTTAGAAGAACCGTAATATCAGCTCTTTAACACACAATATAAAAATGAAAACACAAACTTTGCCTAATGCTCATTGCCTGGAAAATTACACATGTTTAACCGTTTTATGCATGGGTAGCGCAAAATTAAGATATCAAAAAAACGGTAAAGTAGGCACTCTTCCGGTTATCGGACAGTGGTATCAACGGAAAATACTTGGGCAATTACAAGCTGACCCCAGTCAAGAAGAGGTAGTTGGTGTCCTGTGATGCAACAATGTGACAGTTGTGACATAATTTCTGTTGACAAGTGGCACCCTCTGATAAGTTGTGTGTTCCAGGCCTGTCTCTTTCGGCTGTATGAGATTCATTAAATATTGAATTTGCAAAATTGTCGCAAGCGAATAATTAAGCTGAATTCTAAGCGAAGCACAGTACTTTGAGTGCTGCTTTTTTACTTTGAAACTTAAAAACAAAAACAAAAACAACAACAAAAAAACAAAACAAAACTAAAACGAATGCCTCGTGGGACAATAAAAAAGCCAAAAAAAATTCTCAAGAATATATCACCGTCTCTCCTGCACACATCGAGAAAAGCACCTATCGGGAATTTATATCATCTGCTTGCAAGATGATCTGGTATAAAGTAAAATCTTTGACAATGAATTAAAACTTTACCAATCTATCAAAAAGACACCACCACCTCCGAATAAGGGAATTTTAGTAGTTTTCTGTCGGCAGAGTATGGATCATCCAAGCGTCGAATTTATGCTGTATAATTTCAAAGATAATAAACAGAATGAATGGATAAATTACCATACATAACTAGAAAACCTGTCCACTTTGCCGTTCTAGCAGACATAACCCATATTGATATCCTATATATCAGCGACCCTGTTTGAGCATAGGTGCGTGTTTTACATTAGTACACACTATATATATATATATATATATATATATATAGAGAGAGAGAGAGAGAGAGAGAGAGAGAGAGAGAGAGAGAGAGAGAGAGAGAGAGAGAGAGAGAGAGAGAGAGAGAGACTCTTTGGCCACTGACTTGCATCTGCCCAGCCATATCAATTCCATGTGCTTCCTCCCTGACGTATTCATTAACTTCATACAAACCTGACACATATTCACGTTTTGGATTAGTTTTATCACTTTTTTATTGTCCACTTTTCTGGACCCTTTATCTTATATAATAGTGTCTAATGGTAGGTACAATCTCGCTGGACGAACAGCTCTCTAAATAAAAGTGGAAATTTGTCTTCAACAGCCAATTTCACTATACAATTTGACTGGTTCTTTTTTTATCAGTTATCACCGTTTATCAGAGTACAGTTGGCTCTGTTTATCATACCACTCAACACGAAAGTACCCATCAGTAAGGGCAGATCTCTTTATCAAACAGGAAAAATGTGTTGCTCTTGCAAAAACTAGTGACTTGGAAACAACTGTTCAAAATTGCCATAGTTATATTTTGTAAACATACTTAAAACTTATTATAAGAAACCGTCTGCTGTTTGGCACAAGTAGTTGTAAGTACTACAGATCTTAATATCACCCTCGCTCTATTTATCAATATGTCCGAGTCATCTGCTGCATCATTGTCCTCGTTTCCAAGCAACAACTTACGAGATTTTAGTGCAGAATTACTATGTATGACCTAGATCTCCTTTACCTGAAATTATTTGCTTTAGGACAGAGGATAGCGATGGGCCGCAACAATATAAATACATTTACCTCATATTGTCATTAAACGAAAGCTTCAAAATATTAAACATGCATTTTTTTTGGCATACAGATTCACTATTGAGCAATTTTTTTTCCAGTTAACACCTGCAATTTCAGATCGACCTGATTTCATGTTATCCACCATGCATATCCTCACACAAGAGTACAGTGAAGAACTTACATATACTACACACTGGGTCTGACGGTTGCCATTTCCGATTTGTGCACCAAAATTCTTTTTGAGGGTTATATGTTGGTGCCCTACATTCAAGTATGATCTGGGCACCTCGGCTGTTGTTGTAACCACCGCGCCCCGTCTTTAGCACCTTTATGACCGTATCATCATTGACATGTATTGCAGAGCAGAACTCTAAAGAGGAATCAGAATATATATGTATATCGAAAGGGAAAATGGTAATATAAATATATATATATATATATATATATATATTGCAGTATATTTCACAGAATTCTTGCAGACATGCAATTTAAGGGAAACGCAGAAAGTGGGAAATTCAAAACGTTACTGACTATTTCGGGTGCGTAAAATAATACATTTACCATTTTTATAGACCATTTACGTTTTCTGACATAGTTAAACACCTAATCTCTCTCTCTCTCTCTCTCTCTCTCTCTCTCTCTCTCTCTCTCTCTCTCACTCTCTCTCTCTCTCTCTCTCTCTCTCTCTCTCTCTCTCTCTCTCTAATGTTCATTATATGTTAAACTCAAACACTTCTAAAAATCCAGGCTGTTCCTAGTGCTGGGATATAAATTAAGAATGGAAGCACATCGCGTGTCCTTTAACAAACATAACTATGATTGGACTTGTCTCGATTCATTTTTTAAGTTCGACGTTTTCAATACCTATTGTTCTCCCTTATTTCGTGTCTGAAAAGGAATATTTGACAAATACCATTTTCAAATTGAGTTTGCCGTGCATAATCGTACTTACCACATTTAGGAATATCGCATTTTTCTCTCCTGTAAAATGTATTTGTATATTTCACGTAGCAGTATGGAAGTTTATTCTTATTGCATGGATTCCTGCAATAATTATACTGTTCTTTCCAATATTGTGGAGAATATCTTGCCCAGCAAGTTGTTTTAAAGTGACGAGCAATTACCCAACTGGTACAAGTTTTACCATGAAGAGTTACATCGACAGAGCCTGAATAGTTATCTCCTATTCCGTCAATACAACCCTGATCTGTTAAAGAAAACGCAATTAAAACAATATTTACTAACAATTATTGTGTTACAACACTGTCTTTCTTTAATATAACGGAACTTGAATCGTACGCATGCACATATTTACATGCAGACGTGCGTAGTGCAGTCCATTTACATTCCATACAGCATGTGGCACAAGCAATGATGACATTGCTTGTGTAAATGTACAAAATTTCAGTGAAATTGCTAAAGAAATTTACCCAAAAGATATCCCTTTGGAGGGTAACAATTCATATGGTTTCAGAGATGTGTTTTTGGACTTGGATATTCAGGTCACTAATGACAGGTTTTGTATAAAGTCTATCACAAAATAGATGAGTTTTACTCTGAAGTAGTTAATTATCCTTTCCCGGACAGTAATATTTCGGATAATATTGGACATAATACATTTTTGTCACAGATCTTGAGATTTGGTCGTATTTGTTCTTAATTTCAAAACTTGCATCAAAAACCAAATTTATTCACAATAAACTTGAGTCAAGAGGATTCAAAGCTGTACTTTTGATCAAATATTTCTACAAATTTTGCTGTAAATATCCTGATATGGTTAGAAAGTTTGGCTTCAATAATTTTAGAGATTTTAGACTTGCCTGTTTTGCTACTTAATTTTATCTTATGACACCATTATGTTTAAATGTTCACCTTTCAGACATTTTAGGCTAGCTTGTTTTCTGCTAGGTAAACCCCCAGGGGCTACAGGTAGCAAGAAGCGGCCTACGACAGTTACAAGCTTGCCTAATTGTACTTGATATCTGGTTAATATTTTCATTGCATTTTCTTGACATAAATACAAAAAACTTTCATTCTTTTCTGACTTGCCCAATAATTCCACTATTAACATCCAAAGATTATTAGAAAGTTTGGCCACAATAATTTACAGTTTTTAGACGTGACTGTTTTGCTACTTAACTTTATCTGTTGGCATCTTTCTGTTTTAATATTCACTATCAGACATTTTAGGCTTACATGTTGTCTGTTCGGTATACCCCCAGGGGCTACAGGTAGCAAGAAGCGGCCTACGGCAGTTGCATGTTTGCCTAATTGTACTTAAAATCCTGTTAAGAAAAATTGTTTTGATAGCATGTTTTTGTCATAAAAGCTAATGACTTCCATTCTTTTCTGATATACCTAAATGCACATTTACTCAGTATTACAAAATTACTCAAAATTGACAGTACTTTCTCAAGTGTCACAAACCTGACACATTAAGTTGACACATTGACTCAGGGTTGGCAGTTAAGTAGAGCTTAATTGTTTGAGGAATAGGTTTCATCGCACTCGCACATAACTACATCAATGGAACCATTCTTTTTTGGGAATGGGGGTGTGGTCGAGTGGATATGTGCGTTTCCCATTTCAGCTAGGCGACTGGTGCCAAAGGTTGCAGGTTCGTGTACCGCTCATTCCGAACATGAAATATCATGGAGTTTGTTTTACATCTCTGGTGCAGGATGTACATTGTTACAGTCCTTGTTAGGATTCCCCTTGGTTTGTACAGGTGCTCTAGCTGCAACTGTTTATTTTACAATCACTGGGGCTGAATATAATGCCCCAGCTTGTTTCCACTTCAGGTAAACATTGGCGGATGGTTTAACTAGGATAAGCTGTCCAGCTAGAAAGGGTACGTATTGGTTCAGGGGTTAGTCAAATTGTTCTTATCTGAACCTGTACTGTGAAAATTTGGTAATTATGGTTTGTTTGACAGGTATTCTTTGATATGAAGCTCTGCATTTATAAGCAAAACTTCACATATTTAGCTAATCCATCAATTGCCACGTTCATATTTATTCATTATTATGGGGGTTGTCTTTGCTGAATATTTAGCTTAGACAAGGAGCCGCTACTCAGAGAGACATGTACGGGTACAAGGCTCCAAAACATGTTGAGTAGTTACCCGCTGAAGACCCTTTAATTTATTTGGGCTAATACAGCCTATGTCAAAATTTCACTGAGGGACGTGTGCAATATGGACAATAGAACTTCTATGTATATAAGTTAGACAGGGACAGGTTAGCTTATGGAGAGTAAAGAGTTCGGACTACGGAATAGGGTAATGACTACTAGGAAGTGGTTTTGGACAAAAAGACACAAATACAACAGCATAGAAAATGGAGAAAAAAAACTCTGAGTTACAGGTTTAAGTTTTTATTTTATGGTGACAACCCGGCAGTTTACCACATATTTTGTTTATTTTATATGAGCAGAACTTGTTCGGGCCGTTAAGGGTATTCCATGGCTTCACACACACGCGCTTACCACGCCATCAATTTTCTCTGCTCTGTTTCCAGGTATTGAAAAGTAGGGAACGCTTTGAAAATGAATGGAAATGGATCACCACCCAGCTCAATGGAGATCATCACAACACAGGTGTGCTTGTTTATGTTCGCATTTGTTTTCCAAGCGACCAACGTGTGATGACAAGTCAATAATACTGAGTGAAGTTTCTGTCATGTGACTTGAAGGGTGCTTGAGTTACCAGCACTTTGTCAATGTCATTATTTTCCCTCATTGCTCTTGTTTGCAGTGTCACTGAACGCTTCCCATCGCTGCCAGGTGCGTTGGTTAGTTCCGACATCTTGCAGGGTATACAGGCAGCGCGGGTCTAGTATATATATTAGTTTCATTGACTCATGTTGGTCAGTTCATGCTCTCCAAGAAAGCCAACAGGGGATTTTCATGATTGTGCATCCATGCTTACCTGAGCACTACATTTTCTTTCGAAACGAACTAGGCAGACCGAAGAAACGTGTGTCGACCCTTATGTTCAAAAAGTGCGTACATAGTGTTTCGACTTTTTTGCACATGCAGCCTGACCTCTTATGGGTGACTTGATAGAACGCCTTGTTGTATTTAGCGTTTCCTACCTTGTATTAGTACTAACGTACTTCATAAAAGGTCGAGCATAGATGGCGTGGCAAACGCCTATGATTTTACACCCGAAAGCAGTCACATATTCACCTTTGGAAACAATGGGCTGGTGACACTTTACAATGATATATACATAGTGCTACTTAACTCTTTAAGTGCCAAATCTTTGACTGAGTCAGCAGCTTTCCTGTGGAAATAGAACCATCCTGGTACTTGAATGAAAGGTCTTTTTACGAGGAATACGAATCTGAGATCTCAATGATAATTCAGACTAGTTCCACTTTATTAGATCGACTTTAGACTTGATTGGCACTACAAGAGTTAAAAAAAAAACAGAAACGGTCAACATAGGAGAAGTGTCACGGACAGTACAGTGATCCTTTGAATAAAATTTCTATTTTGGGTTGAAGCACAACTGTATCATGGAAGAGTCCAAAGGAATTACAGTATCTCAGAATGCACTGTAGAAAATGGAAACATCTATGCAGGCCATTGCCAACAGAATATACAGGCAGATCGTGTGCAACATACTTTGAATGTTTCCGTCTTCTTGTCATCATTTTGACATCAAACCATAATTACTATAGTAGCTGCCAACCCACCCTATCACTTGTATTTATGTGTGAAACCTGAGGGAAAAGCTAGAATAAAGCCAGAGAGGGCAAATAAGACCTGTCTAATTCTATTAAGCATCAAATGTGCCACAATGTCGACAGATACGTCGATACTTTTGTATCATAATATAGGAAGGAGGTGCTTAAACTGCCTCCTAAAGAGTATCTGGAAGGTAGAAATATTTGATAACTCGGCAGTCATCGTGGAATGAGAATTACCTGATAGTACAGTCACTATTTTAAACAGATCTCAAGTGGAAATAAATTGTTAGGATCAGCATTTGCTCGTACAACATCGTGTTTTTTGTTTTGTTTTTGTATGTTTTTGGGCGGGGGTGTGTGTGTCTCTGGTTCTATCTAATGTCTTTCATTTTGTTTTATCGTATTTTGTTTAATTTTCTAATGCTGCTGTGTAACTGCTCTTTGGTGGGTATCCGTTTTAGTTTGTTTTTTAAACTGTGTAATTTATAACTTTGTAACAAATAGCGTAGGTTTTTTTTTGTAAAATATATTTACCTTCACACAATTTTCCAAAATAACCACTGGGGCATATACAAGTAAAGTCTTTTTCAGTGGGACGACATGTTCCGCCATTCTTGCAAGGACTATTCAGGCATAATCTGTTGTCTGCAAAACAATATCGATTTCAAAATATAAGATAACCTATTCAAGAAAGCCCGCATAAAATATGGCAATGAAGTATTAGACAAAATAGTCACTTTTCGCAAAACTGTACAAGTAACAAGTTATAAGATAACACAAAAACATGGCACATCTAACACATGTAGTCCCAACACGGTGTGCGATTTACAGAGAGCATGGCATGCCAAAATCTCAACTTGTGCAGATAAAAGTGCACAAAGTACTTAATCAGGTGTGACATTCATTGGTATACAAGTATCAAATGAATATTTTCATGGTCTTTTATAACGCATGCACCAAGGCTACGTAGATGATAGCTGTGCATTTGTACTGCCCAGTTAATCAGCTATTCAAGATTTATGAAAAGGACTCTTTTCAGTTATGTTTTTAATAATGTTTTTTAGGTGCAAACTAAGGGAGTGTGGCTGTGTACATTCGTGCAAAATAATGTGGCGTGAATGTATTGGCCCTTTATTTGGTAGCTTTTTGTCAAAAGTCTGGTCCCTATCTGACAACATAAAGAGCTGTAAATGTCAAGAAACATCAAAGTTGACCTCTTCAGCTGGAGAGGCGAGTACGACAAAGACGATACATCGTAATGCTTGAAAAAGAGTGTTATGACAGCAAAGCTCACTCAATTGTCCTTTCATGAATGATCTTTAGACTTATTATATACTCACGCATTAGCACTACATTGAACACACTGGACAGCGGTACAAATATAGCTAAGTGCCTGTATCTTCGCCAGCATTTCTGTCCATTAAACGTGTATGTAAGTTCTTTGCAGTTAATATTACCAATACAGCTGTCCAAGCAACTTGACAATGATATTGTAGGTTTATAATCCAATGAAGCCCCATAGGAAAGACCTGTCCTCACGTAGATACTCCCCAAATCTGCGATAACAAGGAAATATGTTTGCATGGCGCCTATGCCCCCAAATGTGCTTCTCATGTGGCACCTAGATACCGATGTTCTTAGAAGTCATGTCACATTTGCACAAGTGACACTCTGTTTAATATTCCGCCGGGCACACGTGTTGTAGTATTTAATTAATAGCAATCTACAATTCAGTTTTAAAGGAATGGATATTTTAATACTGTACTCACATTTTCTTACATGCCTGATTTGTACACATTAAGTGTTTTAACCTCTTCCGCTAAAGATTACCAAACACTTCATCACCAAATGACCTGCGCAAAGGATGCTAGCTGGGATACAGCAGAAGATCTGGCAGATAGCTGTCAACTGGCAGCTGGGAGAGTACCGGGGGTGGAAATATAACTGAACATTGATACAATGAAACGTAAAAAGGTAGAGTATTGGCAGCCGTAGGTGAACATGTAGCATGGAGAGATTCGGATACCAAGACGGATCTCGTTACCTGCGTAGACAGACCATTCTCACCACGGTATGAATTTTCATAACTTGTTAAATTTTTGTTCCTTGTAAAAAGACCTTTTATTCACGTACCAGCATGTCTGTAGTTACATAAATAATAATGGTTCATATCAACAGCTTTCCTTGCTGCGCAATGGGAGCGCCGAGGAAAGCTGTTGACCTTGTTCAAATGTGGAACTAACAGAGTTTACAATGATACAATGGTAAGAAAATCAAAAGAATTCAAGTCCTTGAGGTAAAATAGCAGAGTCAATCAATTCGATACAATCTGTAGAGTTATAACTGGTGAACATCAACAAACAATATGAATATATTTGGTTCTATAGTTAAAGGGGTTTTTTTTTTTTTTTTTTTTTTTTCGTTTTTGTTTTGTTTTTTTGTTTTTGTTTTGTTTTTTGTATTGTTTTTCGCTTTTTTGGTTTTGTTTTTGTTTTTTACTTTTTTACTTATATCACAATTATAGGAACGTCCCTCTTCATGGCCACTAGTTTATGCCCGCACAAATAGTGAGCCAATCGGAATGCACATAACAATGTTAAACACTAAAACCGGGGTCAAAAGCACGTATAGCAGCTTCCTGTACATCTGCCATAATGAGTGGTAGCTCAATATAGCATATGCAGAGAACATCCACCTATTCACTCCCACCATAAACTCCAAATTTGAAACGTTCAATTCTAAAGAGAGCTAACTAGCGACAAACAATTCATTAAATACCTGGTCTACTTAATAGCAGCAAAACCTCACAGTGCAGACAGCAACCAGGAAAAGCAAAAGTGTTAATTCCTCACACTTTTGTTGTATGTTCAAGCTTGTAGGATCATAATATCAAAAACTGTAAATTTCACCACATCCTCACCTCTGTTGATTCATATTAATTTTGATTAACATCGAGGCCTATTTTCACGTATTTCATTGTTCAGAACCGCAAAATTCGTAAACTTGACGGTTTCCAACAAGATTTTTAACCTACATAATGCGCCTCAATTTGGGTAAGTCAAGAGACGAATCCTTCTTTTGTCCATGGGAATGCTGGACATGATTTGTTCCACATGTAACTCTTGTATTTTTAAGAACTTTTAAGAGTCGATGAACGAAGAATGTTTCTTATGTTTCTGAAACAGGTCATAGACTCGTCAAAGACGATGGATGTTAAGCGCATCATGGTAGTGCTAGGATGATGATGATGCTGCTGCTGCTGCTGCTGCTGCTGCTGCTGATGATGATGATGATACTGCTGCTGCTGCTGCTGCTGCTGCTGATGATGATAAATAAAAAAACAAAACAAAAAACTTTTAACAAGTGTTAAATCCTTGCATAAGATGACTGTGGAGCCTTAGTGACATTAAAATAGCAATGCTGACAGCAATATGCTGTGCCCTCCTGAAGTGATAGCTTTGTAGTCCATTAAGAAAGCGTACCCTGTGCCTAACATCCCAGTGTGTGCCCATGAAAGCTGTTGACTCGCACCAATAATATCTTTTCAGCGTTAATTATCGTATTTTGCTGCGGCCTTTTCTCAAAGAAAAAAAAACTTTCTCTGTGACAGTTCAGCATAAAATAAACTGCATATGTGTTTCCTAACCTTGTCACATTTTAGGTTCACTTGTTGACAGGTGTGTAATAAAGTTGTCTTTGCTGAATATTTAGTTTAGACAAGGAGCCGCTACTGAGAGAGACATGTACGGGTAAAAGGCCCCGAAACATGTTGAGTAGTTACCCGCTGAAGACCCTTTAATTTATTTGGGCTAATACAGCCTATGTCAAAATTTTACGGTGGAACGTGTGCAATATGGACAATAGTACTTTCGTATGTATATAGGTTGGACAGGGACAGGTTAGCTATGGAGAGTAAGGAGTTTGGACTGCAGAATAGGGTAATGACTACTAGGAAGTGGTTCTGGGCAAAAACACACAAATACAATAGGTCTGCTATTTTTTAAACACAAAGTACCTGTCTTCCTGATGTTTGCAAATGGGCTGATGAAAAATTAAACAAAGGAAAAAGAGTTTCTGGCCTACTTAACATCATGTGTCTGAGTCCGCAGGCCTTACTAATAGTTTTCGGCATAGACATGGGGTTGGGTCATGTGCTTATTGTAAGCTTGTCGCTAGGTGGAAGTCAGCCCCGACCAGGGTAGGCGTAAGCTTAACAGTTTGGTCAATCATTTGAAAATTGATGACTTAACATAATTTTACGCAAAAGTAAACCTTAAAGACGGTTCAGCTTGGAAGTACGTAAACCTATCTTTGCAATATTACTTTAAGTAGAAACAGGGTGTTCCAATGAAACTAGGTAGGCCTTCATGTACCACAGTATGGTCTAACGTAGGCGATCATGCCTGCGTAAGGAACCTAATGAGGTATAGGAGCGTTAGAACTGTTTTTTCTTGTAAAGTATCAATGCCTTCCAGAAATCAATTTAATTTGCATTTAATTATCAATGAAAGGTATTATCCTAAACACTGAAATTACATTTTATCATAAATGTAGTAATTGTAACAAAAAGTTGGTTTGCTGTAAAATAGGCTACAATATGTTGTACCCAAACGTCTTTACTACATGTGTTAAACTATGTATATATAGAGAGACAGACAGACAGACACAGAGACAGAGAGACAGAAAGAGGGATACATATAGTAGTGAAGGCACATGTTATGTTATCTGATATTATGTTATGTGATGTTATGTTATGTTGTGTTGTATTGTGTTGTGTCATGTTATGTTATGTTATGTTGGCAACTAGGTAAATTGTTTAACTGGCTCCGTTGTCAGTACATATAACTCTATACATCAAAATGTCCAAATCGTGTCCCCGGCATAATGCTTTTAGGAACAGTTGCTTAGTTATTAATAAAAAGAACATCGAAGACTCGTATCGTCTAGTACAGAGAAAAGGGACTTTTTGAGTTAAGTTTTGTCTCCTTAATATTTTCTGAAACATAAGCATTTTTTTATAACTATGCTTAAGACTGCTAGGTTTGAAGTGGCCGTCAAAACAGTTCGTAAAATTAACCCGTATTCGACTATTTTATATTACATAAGCATTCCTCTGAAACTGGGTGTATGTTGCGTCTCTATAGTGCTCATGAACAACGTATGCCTTAATCCCGCAAATAGACTATCAAGGTATGTACCTTCAGACAGACAATACATAGGCATATACATACCATATTCTTTAGTCCAGCTTGCATTCACCATGACCTGTGGCTGCTGTAATCATAATTAAAACACTAAATTCTGCAAACTTGCGTTGAGCACGATGATCAAATATTATGCAAGCACATATCAAGGTATGTACCTTCATACAGACACTACATAGGCATATACATACCATATTCTTTAGTCCAGCTTGCATTCACCATGACCTGTGGCTGCTGTAATCATAATTAAAACACTAAATTCTACAAACTTGCGTTGAGCACGATGATCAAATATTATGCAAGCACATATCAAATAAGCGGATTAAAAGCTGTCCAGTATAATAGTGATGGCGTGATTTTTTTTTTTTTTTTTTTTCTTTTCTTTTTTACACTTAACTCTCCTCGCCCTTGGCACGAGCAGGTCCCAATGTGGCCACATGAAAGAGATGCCACCGTGAATGTGGTGCATTATGATTTGTCTTGTCATTCCAATTTCCACATGATATCTGCCTAGGCCTGCTTATTTGAACAAATCCGTCCACAGGCAATCCTGGAATTTTGCCAGCATGAAATCTGAGTTCATGTTTTAAAGAAACCATTATCAAATGTCTTAAATCTCTCATTAAGCAAGGCTACATGTATGTCTCAAATATTTTTTCATTTCAGAACAAGCCAAATCGGTCAGTGTGTCATACATGATAATGTAGCCAAGTATAGTCGATATTAGTGGCGTGAATATTGTTTTCTTTATCATCATCATCATTATCATCATCATCATCATCATCATCATCATCATCATCATCATCGTCGTCGTCGTCATCACCATCATTATTATTACTATCATTATCATAATTATTATTATTACTATCATTATTTTTATTGAGAAAATGGGTTCATTATATGTCTGATTATAATAAAGAAAGCCTTTTTAGATAAACAAAGGTAACCTAGTGACACAATCCTTTTCTCGTAAATGTTTCCTTTTCAACACTACCAATGAATGGCGCTTAGCACCTCAATGAAACTGTGTGTCCAGCACATTTAAATCAGACGGTTATATGCATTAGATAAACAAAGGTAACCTAGTGACACAATCCTTTTCTCGTAAATGTTTCCCTTTCAACACTACCAATGAATGGCGCTTAACACCTCAATGAAACTGTGTGTCCAGCACATTTGAATCAGACGGTCATATGCATCCGTAAAATTTGGATGGCAAATCAGCCGCATTTGCTGTATATGAATAGGTGGGAGACTCCCTGTTCAAATAATGGACAAGCGTACCTTAATTGCTCCTTGACGCCATGCAGACTAAGAATTGCTGGTAATATTTACAAGGAGTTCAAACAGGTGTGTTGACAGAGTGAGCCAGGCAATATCCCGAACGGCAGATTCCCCATAAAGCTCTCAAACATATAGAATCTTGTAGCGCAAGCTGCGCCAAGCTTCGTGCTACAGAGACCAGCGAGTAGCGCTCTCCCCACAAATTCATAGAGCTGTGCTACCGAGCCGGTTTCAAAATACTCAACAACAAGTAAGCCTGGGTGGGTTTTAAAACTTCTGCAATGGGACTTGTCTTTAAAAATCAAATTTGCTGTTGTATTTTATGTTTGACGCCATAGGATGGAATCCCCTAACTCGGTATTGTCTCTGATGCAATGGTCCCCCAAATCAGAAAGCAGTGGCGAATACCCAGGATGCTCAGGAGATACTTATCCTGTAAACGGAAACCAACAGTTCGAAGTGTTGCCATATAATGAGCTACGTTGGAAGAGTGAACTGAGCTATCTGCTAAAAAGCAGATTTCCCATCACGTTCTGATAACATATAGGATGCAGAATCGCCGGCTACACGGATCTCTGTGCTAGGGAGACCGAGCGAGTAGTGTCGTCCCAACCACGAAAGAAAAAGTAAGGCTGCACTACCGTGCAAAATTCACAATTCTCAAACATAATAACGCCTGAACAGGTTTTACAATATCTGCGATAAAATTTGTCTTTGACAAATGAAAACGTGCTAACGCATTATATATTTGAAGACATATAATTATTCCAGAGCCCTATCATATCTGATCCGACGAGCCCCCACAACAGAACCCAATGGCCAATATGTTATGGCTAGATGAAAATTCAAAGGGCTGAACCACCTTCGCCTCTAAAGGTTACATGTTAATACAAAAATAGGCAGTGTTGCAATACTTACCGTGTCAAAATGATTAGAATTGGGTGAAATCAGCCGAGTTATGACTGCATAAAAATTTGAAAGGTCACAATGACCTTGACCTTTCCCCTTTAGAGGCGCATGTAAGTTGAAAAATGTGCAGTGTTACAATTGCTGCAATTTTAGTCCATCATGATCAAAATTGGATAAAAATTCATAAAAGTTGAACGTCAAGCTTGCTTGAATTCCATATGAAAAATTTTGTCACAAAAAGGCTTCATGACTTATATTTCCATTCCACGCTGTTACGAGAGGCAAGTGAGGTGACTTTGTATGGCATAATTACTCTTATATGGTACAAATTATCCGAGTTATGGCTAGATGAAAATTTCAAAGGTCCAAATGACTTGACTCCTGAACTTTAAAAGGTCACATCTATTTTTTAAAAAATATGCAGTGTTACAATACCTACAATTTGAGTCCAACATGGTCAAAATTGGATACAAATTTACCAAAGTCTGCTACGATGAAAATTTAAAAGGTCCAGCTGACCTTGACCTTTGACCTATAGAGGTCACATGTATATTACAAAAAATGTGTAGTGTTACAACTGATACAATTTAAACCCTGCATGATAAAAATTGGATAAAAACGTGAACTTGACCTCTTCCTGGACTTCCACATGCAACACTTTGTCACGCAAAAGCTTCATGACTTGTATTTCTATTCCACGCTGTTAGAAGAGGGAAGTCTGGTGACCCCACGCTGTTACGAGAGGCAAGTCTGGTGACTTTGTATGGCATAATTACGCCCATTTCCATTTTTGCTGCCAAGAAAGAGAAGTCTGGCCATGTTGTATAGCCTGGAAACTCATATTTTTACTATGCTTCCACGACAGTCATCATTTTCCACCTTATCAGCAGTGTATATTTCAGGCACCTAAGTGACTCCAACAAAGGGCTCCACTTCCTCACATCCGAGTACCTGTGTATTATAACTATGGCGGCATTCTGCTTTTAACAAGTTCAAGTTGAAATAATTCCCACAGGCTTTAGCATCCACTAATGGGCAATAAATTTGCTATAGGCAGCCATGTGTGATATAACATTCTCGCAATCATATACCCTATTTTATTTGTAATAAGCAAACTCATGCAACATACAGTCTACAATGTAAGCTGCAATTTCATAATATTCTGCTAGAAATTCTTGAAATTATTGGGCGCCGTAGATGTTAGACCACACTACACGTGACATGGTTTGACGTGACTCGACTCGACCCAGCTTGACGCGAGAATTTATGAATTCCATGTGTGCCGAATTATATCTAATCTGACTGCTTTTCACCTCGAATTGATGACAAAGTGTTTTGGGGTAATGCTGTGACGCCTTTCCCTTCACTTTAATCTGGAGAGTTGGTCCCTGAGGAATTGTGCATGTTCCGTTGCCCCTTGTGGACATTATGTGAAACAAAATGTCACTAGGTTGAATACCTTAACAGTGTTTGAGAAAAGGTTTTTATTCCCCGTATGATACAATAACGTCGGCAGTATCGAATGCTGCATGACCAAAAAAGATCATTGAATAGGTCAGGGGAATAAACCTTTTTGAAATCCCAGATTGGCCTTCTGAAAGTTGTGACCTTGTATTTCAAGAGCCACCAGGAACAAATTCAAATTACTTAGAATTTGAAGTCACAGGATAGGTCCAGGTGAATCAGTGACAATTAAACCTTAAAGACAATTTGAATAGTCGCTAAATCTGGCCATTTCGTGTATTATGTGAAAAAAAAGTTGCGTTAGGATACGAGCCTATCGGTGGAGAGCCAATATATCAGTAGCAGTGAGAGAGACTCCAGTCTTTGCATCTGTCATGGAAACGCCAAGATGGCTTTCAGCAGCTCTGGTAAAAGAGGTAGCCAAACAATCAAGAAAACCATCACAGGCTTCTGCAGGCTGAGCAGGAGGTCAATAATAATTTTCAATTGACACTTTGCCACGCTAGGTAGATATTTCTATCCAATACATTCGCTGCTGTGATCTCCAAGGTCAGAACGTCAAAGACAGGGGAGTGATGCAGGCCCATAGCCAGATGGGTGTCGAGGTGTTAATCGACACCTCCATCAGCGCGAAAAAGTCTAATAATACCCCCCCCCCAACAAAAAATTAAAATAAAAAAAAAAATAAAAAAACAATAAACCAACAACACAAATAAATAACCAAGCCAACAAAAACAACAACAAAAATGGAAAGAAGAAGGAAGGTATCTCTTTGATACATATTTACAATAATAATGGGGCATATACTCTGCATAAGTTCCGCACAATAATTCATTCAGTCAAGAGTAGGCCTACTGTACTTATTCTGATTGATTGTAGCACTTAAAGAATGAAAAAAAACATTTTACAAGCTTCACATTTTTTAGTATGTGAAGACTTGTTTAAGGTCAATGTTTACAAAAGAGTCTTCCTATTAAAAAGCATACTATTGATGATAAAAATATCTCACCAATGGAAATAAATCTTGGGCCTTTTTAAACTTGTTCTCATCTATTTTTCTTGGACCTTTATTTCATTAATTGCCGTTTTGTTAATGCATACACCCATCTTTAGAAATTCTTTTTAAGACGGAACTGAATGAGTACCTTTCCATTATTGAAGGAAAGAAAGAAGTGAATTTTTTACCTTTTATTACATCAAAGTTTTTTTTTTTTTATTTTAAGTATGACTATGTATAGCTGTCAGCTTTGTAAAAGGTCTACGTTCGTACAATACAGTTTATTCAATAACCAGGTGAGATGAATTCACAATTTATCTCAATATGGTAAATCTGGCAAAGTAATAAGGGTGTCACGAGAGTTTTAGAGCTTTATCACCATAAAAACACACTAGTTTTAAGGTAGTCTAGCTATGCCCTGTTAAACCAGAAAGATTAGTTTTGATGAAACCGAGGTATGCCCCGGTAAACTAAGTCTACTGTCCTATGTCCGACTCCATGAAATTAAAAATTCACATATAAGCAAAGGATACATTGTTGCAAAGGCCAAGATCAACAAATCATAAATAAAAGTAGCCTATGACCCTCCCCTTTTCATTGGTAACAAAAATCTGCTTTGATCTGAAATTGCGATGTGACATTGGTATGCCAAAATGTGGAAATAAAGAGATACCGGTTCAATCGAATTCTGTATTGTTTTGACTAAATTGCTCCTAACACGTGTGCCTAAAAAGGGGCTAACAGATTTTCTTTACTTGTGTTTGTTTTGGAATATCCAGGCTGAACTAACAAACCGACAATCAAGGGTAGCATTAACTTTCCAGCACTGTAGCATTACTGCACAACAAGCACAGATAAATATTCTAGAGTACACCATTTCATCCACACGTCACAAGTAATTATCTGAAAACAGGTAGCAGTTTAATGAAACATTTATAACATTATTTCTGCATTTGTATGCAAATGATATATTGCATTGCAATTTCTGATCAAAGAAGTTGTTCTTTATACAATGGTTGAAACCGAAGGGCTATTCTAGCTTTTTTCATAATCTATAGACACACTCCAGAAAAAAGGCTTAGCAAATCGGAATCAACATTTTTTCTTGATACACTTTCCACTATTAATGAAAAACAAAGCTGCTATAAATATTCTGTCTAAACATGGTGGGGGAATTTGTAGAGTGTTTTATTAGGCAGCACAAGACACCCTATATATACAAAGGCTTGCTGAAAAGTTCAAAGCCTTAGCTGTGAATGGCCCGAACAAAGTCGATGGTTTTCATTTATTTCTTTACATAGTCCACTTCCAGGTTTACACACTTCTGCCAGCGATTCTGCGAGGCCTGAATGCCGGTCAACAGGTAATTTTTTTCGCCAGCCTAAAAAGTCATTCACAGCGGAAATTATGTCATCATCACTAGAAAAATGCCGACCGGCTAGTTCCTTTTTCACTTTGGGAAACAAGTGAAAGTCTGACGAGGCTAAATGGGGTGAATGGGTCCAAAGCCACACTCATGCAGCCCTGACATGGCAATCACCAATTTGTTGACAGGAACATTGTCATCGTGGAACAGGACACGACTCCTTTAGTGAGCATTCCCCTTCGCTTATTTTGGATGGCTTCACGCAACTACCTCAGTAGGTCAGCATAAAATCTTTCATTGATAGTCTGGATATTTCTAGATAGTCAATCAGCAGAATATCCTTGGAATCCCAAACGACTAAAGCCATAACTTTTCCAACTGAAGGAACTGACCTGGCTTTGTGGGGTTGGTGGTAATCCCGGATGCTTCCATTGCTTAGAGTGAATTTTGTTTCTGGCTGAAAGGGATGAATCCAGGTCATATCCCTTGTAACACATCGGGCCAATAAATTATCGGGATCTGCTTCAAACTGGCATAAACTGCCCCCAGGAATCTGACATGCTTCTTATCCGCTGTCAAGAGCTTTGGTACCCATCTTGCAGAAACTTTTGTCATTCCCAACTCCTAGGTGATAATGTGCGCAGCCCTCTTATGAGAAATGACCACAACACTGATCGATGATTGATCACTCGCCATATTGCCAGTGTTGGTTTAAACATATCTTATTCACAGAAACCAGTTGCCCTCTTTCCCAATTGTTTTCTGGGAATGTGTGTTTAAACCAACACTGGCAATGTGTCGAGTGATCAATCGTCGATCAGCCATCACGATGTCATGCACGCAAGTGATGTTTTCGAAAATGGTTGCTGTTGAAGGCCTGAATGGTCATCGTCAAAGCTCTCTCTGCCACGCAGAGTTCTGCATGCCCTTCTTAACTGTGTCTAAAGTTAAGACAATGTCAGCATGTACCTATGTTAGAGTTAGCCCTTTCAGTTGCAGGTACTTGATGACGGCCCTATAGCCAGTTTTGTCGATTTCTGGTGATTTAAATGGGTACGTTTACAAGATGCTCTGGTACAAAGACACTAATCACACTACTTGTTAGTGGCAAAAGTTTGTTTCAATCTGATTGAGGCATCCCATTTAGGTTTTCTTGCCATTATGAATTTATTTATCGTCAGGTTTGCCGGTACTTTTCATACTTTGAACATTTAAATGGCAGCATTTGAGTTGATTATTAGGAAATCTACATTGGTGATCAGGATTCTGTGAACAACATATAAACAGAGTAAGCAGTCAATAAGCAAGAAAAAAAATGATCATTTTTAATATTCATTATCACACGCAAAGTAAGTTATATGTTTTGTGACAACGGAACAGCCGTACCTTGAACCAGCAACATTTGCCAAGAATCACATAGCCAAAAATGGAAAACGCACATACCAACTGTATCAAATCCCCATTCCTAAAACGAATGGTTCAATGGGGGCAGCTGTGCGTGAATGTCACAACAAACACGGCATCAAATATTCCAGGCTCTTGGGAGATGAGATCTTGTTTTTGCCTGAGTCGTACATATCCTTCTTTCCAGCCCGACAAAAACAGTCTTTTTCAGTATTCAAAACTACCTTTCTTTTTGTTCAAGCGGGATCTAGCATCTCTGTTCATTCGTAATGCCTAAATCACACACAGACACAGACACACAGACACACAATCATCATGTCTGTGTATCAACACAGACATATTGTTTTGCTGGAAATTCTTTCTTTCTATCTGTGTTTACAGGCAAATTTGCTCGATATTTCATTTGAAAACGATTATACATATTAATTCCAAACTTGGCATGATGATAATTCCATACAAGAGGTTTGAGTCATTGTAAAGAGGTTCAACGGTTTTTGAAAATTATGCAAATTAGGGTCATTTGAAAACTTAAATCTTGAATATCTAGAAAAACTATTGTAGGTGCAGGTAACCAATCCAACTTCAATTGATAGGTTTGTAACACTTTACATTTCTGTATTTTACATGTGACCTCTACAGGTTAAAGGACAAGGTCATTTGGACCTTTCAAATTTTCATCAAGCCAAAACCCGGTCAATTTTTATCCCACTTTGACCATGTTGGATGCAAATTGTAGGTATTGCACCACTGCATATTTTACAAATTTACATGTAACCTCTAAAGGTCAGAGATCAAGGTCATTTGGACCTTCCAAAGTTTTCCCGCCATATGATGGCCATTTTTCATCCAATTTTCACCATGTTGGACACAAATTGTAGATATTGCCACAATGCATACTTTTGTAATTCACATCTGACCTCTAAAGGTCAAAGTCAAGATCTTTGGACCTTTCAAAGTTTCATCCAGCCACAACTTGGCCAATTTCCTTCAAATTTTCATCAGGCTGGACTCAAATGTAGGTATTGCAACACGGCACATTTTTAAAAGGTCAAAGGTCAAGGTTATTTAGTCCTTGGAAACATTTATCTGCCCATAAGTTGATCAATTTTCATCTGATTTAGGTCATTTGGGGCTTTAATTCTAGATATTGTAACACTGTACATTTCTGTTATTTACATGTCACATATAAAGGTCAAAGGTTAATTCTCAGTTGGGCCTTTGATGAATGTTGAAAAGCTACCCGAATAAATGCACAACCCGTGAACCAGAATATTATTTCCACGAGTACCCGACAATGCTTTCAATTACCATGTTAGATCAGAATCACAAAATATGATATGTTTTTAGCTTCTGGGGACAGCTCTTAACCGAAGATTTTTGGATGTTTTATTGTTCGAGTGATCTGGGAGCTGCTATACATGTATGTTCCTGATGCGATATAGGAAAAGATCAAAATAGATTTACGAGAGATTCAACAAAAATGTGTGCTGAGTGCATACTGGTACTGAAGAAGAGCTTTTTTAAATTATATACAAGTTGAACGGAGAAGTTTCTCATCGGTTGAAAAACTAAGTGTAATAACCTAGAAATATGATCATCTTAAAATGTCTAAGACAGCATGAAGTCTTAACCCCATGAAAATGTAGTAATCCCTGTTAATGGTCCCTTTCGAAGACATGACCTTACCGGGGTCAGTTGCTGAAACTGACTGGTAAAACTGTTTGATCGTCGGGTGCAGTTCACGTACGGAAAGGCTGTTCAACAAATAAGTCTGGTCACTAAAAACTTTTTACCTCAAAACAAATCAGTTTCAGAATATATCATTAAAAAAGTTATTTTAAAACGTAACTTTAAGTGTCTTTCTCACCACTTATCACATTGACAAGTATCAGCTGACATCATAGTAACATTATTAACAACAATAAAAACTGAAAAAGAGAACAATAGCGAGAATACAAAATAGGATACAGAAACGCGTTTGAAGATAAGTTGGGTGTAGTCGTACATTATGGGAGGGGGGGGTATGTTTATTAGCAAACCCTGTGTCACTCAGTTTGGAACAAGCACAAGATTTGCATCTGCATTGAATGAATATGAATATCCACATCACCTTGTTAATCCCGTGTTGCTTGTAAAATGAAATTATGCCTTTCTCGTCAATCTTGGTGCAGGCACCCACTCTGAGTCCATCCGGAAAGATGTCACACGACCCCTTCCTAAACCACCAAGATATGCCAAACACAAGTTCTGCAATTTTCCGGACATAAACTGAATATTTAACTGAAATATAAACATATACCCCGTTACTATATGTATGCACACACACTAAGCATCAGCGATACAAAAAAGCTGATCCGCTATCGCTATCAATAGTTCTAATTATAGGATATAGAAATTTTCATATTATGCAAACCTCAACAGAAAATGTAACGGGAAAACACTGGAATTAAGTTCGGGCTTGCTACATGTCCGCAATTGGACAGAATTTTCGATAAATATTTAAACATTCTTACCGCCCACTACAATATTTTGCAAACGCGGTCACACCAGGAAAATTTCTAGACAAGCTGTGATATTCTCTTCAGCTTAAAGGCTCATGCCAAATGTCAAGATCTCCAAACAAAAAGGTAAATTAGATAATTAAATAAAATCTCAACCAAGACAACTGTAGCTTGTACTGGAAATGTTTAATCGAACATTCAGTCATCTGTTAGGACATAGCGCCATTCAAAGTAGCGAAGGGGTGGCTGTCAAACTCGGTCAAGCTTTCACTGACTTCAATAGGATGCCATACATATTACAGAATAGAGTAATCTACATTGTACCAAGGATAATCTGGAGTTTTTGCTTGACAATGCTTCACAGCACAATAAGGTCTACGATATATACGCCACCATCAGCCCCTGCTGGATAGCTTGAGCAGGTGTCTGTTAGGAACGATTAGCATGTTTTCGCAGGCTGTCTAGTTTAGTGTTTTATGGGGCGACTGGAGTTCCATTCACTTTCGCGTTTACTTGATGCGCGGCATGCAACGTTCATTATCATGCTCTATTTTAAAACAACAAAAATGAACTCCTCGATTATTCTTTCATGATTGTCAATATTAATTGGATGGCACTTCTCAGTTGTAACTTACTGCACATTTCCTCGCACGGCAGGATGGGCACACCGTCAACGCATGGCTGGAACAAGAGCCAACAAGCTGTCCTATTTCCTCCATCTACAGTCTCTAATTCTCCTATGCTTTGTCCTAGTATTGCGATAAGCTCTTTTGTTGAAGACTGAGATGTCCTCAAGAGTAGGTTTGGATACCAGGCTGTTGTGTACGGCAGTGCACACCATGATTGTATGTCTGCGCTTATTGGGATACACTGATCTGATAGAAAAAGTATGCATTGAAATGGATGCCTTTGCCCAAGCTATGATAGCTGAATTCCAGTTTTGAAATTAATTGCAAAATAGTTGTACAAAATAATGTAATGTTGCAACTGCAATGGAACAAGGTATGTTTGTGAAACATAGATGCCCCCTGCCTTCATTACCCTTGCCCTCGCTACCCTATTGATAGTGGTAGATAAGGCACTCGTGACCTTACAAAATTAGTGAAGGTTGATCATACATCAATGTCACATATCTTTAAACTTTAACCTAGCCCTTAAAAAACGACTAAAAACCTGGACCATATAAAAGTTATAGCTGAAAAATTAGTCATGATTTAGAAACCATATTCAGCAAAGTGGCTTTATGACCTTGGAAATTAGGGCAAAGTCACTTATTTTCACTTGACCTAGGCCCAAGTATGCAAGATATGTTTGCAAAACATAGATGTCCCCCTGCCCTCATTGACACGGAAACTGTTACGTAAAAATTATTGTAGAATGGTTGTATGTAATTGCTTCAAACTTGGTCTGATTAATAAAACTACAGGAAGTGTACTGTCTGTCTGCCAGTGTCACCCTGAAAACTTTATCAATGTCATCCATCTTCATTCTCAACCTAATCTTTATAGGGAACCATAAAGCAGTGCAATATAAAAATCATAGCTCTAAAGTACAAGTTATCATGCAGAAATCATGAAACCATACTAAGTAAGGTGGCTCTGTGACGTTTGGAATTTGGTAAAGGTCACCCATCTTCGACTGGCCCCCAATATGGACCATAATCTTGTACAATAGAAATGTCCTAACTTAAAGACCTCTTCAGTTATCATGCAGAAACCAAATCAGGTGAATATGTGACCTTGGAATTTAGAACAAGGTCACCAAACTTGACATTTCTTTTAGCCCTTAACAAGGACTATATAGCGGTGCAGTATCCAAGTCCTTGCCCAAAAACTTCTTCAGTTATTGTGCAAAAACCACGGGAAGTCTACTGTCTGTGTGTGACCCTCAAAACTGGGTCAATGTCACCCATCTACAAACTCAAACTAGCCCTTATAGGCAACCATAAAGCTGTGCAATATACAAGTGCTACCTCTAAAATGCAAATTATCATGCAGAAACAGCATTCAACCAAGTGGCTGTGTAACCTTTGAAATAAGGTCAAGGTCACCCATCTTCAAACTAGATCTAGCCCCAAATACGGACAATTATCCAGTGCAATATAAAAGTCCTAGTTTAAGAATCTCTTCAGTTATCATGTGGAATCAAAGTTAACTCAGGTAGCAATGTGACCTTGGAAATTAAATCAAGGTCACCAAAACTTAAACTTCTTCTAGCTCTTACCAAGAACTATAGACCCGTAAAGTATCCGAGTCCTAACTGAAAAAAGTTCTTGAGTTATTGTGCAGAAACCACAGGAATTCTACCATCTGTCTGTGACCCTGAAAACTGGGTCAAAGTAACCCATTTTCAAACTCAACCTAGCCCTTACAGAGAACCATAAAGCTGTGCAAATTAAAAGTCCTAGCTCCAAGGTATAAGTTATCATGCAAAAAGCATGAAACCATATTCAGTACAGTGGCTCTGGGACCTTTAAAATGAGGTCAAGGTCATCCATCTTCAAACTTCGCTAAGCCCCAAATATGGACTATAATTCTATTTTAATATAAAAGTCTTGGCTTAAAAACCTCTTCAGTTATTGTGCAAAAACGAAAGTTAACTCAGGTACATCTGTGACCTTGAAAATTAGGTCAAGGTCACCCATCTTCGAACTTTGCCTAGCTTTTGGCTAAAATGAGGTACCTGTACAGTATCAAAGTCCTAGCTTAAAAACTTCTCGAGTTGTTGTGTGGAAACCACAGTCTACCAACCGACCGACAGACATGTGCAAAGCTATATGCCCCACCTTCTTCGAAGAGGGACATAAATATGGTTACGGGATCGATTTTGAGTGCAGGATACCAGCATTAAAAGTTTTTAAAAGTATGCTTAATTTACCCAGTCGAAAACCATAAATCTTCACTGCCATGAAAAGTGTCCCAACTATCACTGCAACGTACCAAGCGTAATCCACCGCGAATTTGATAAATGCGGTATACACTAAAGCCAATTTTCTTTCATTTAAATCCATAATTTCACGAAATGGTTGTTTATTGCTACTTGAACCGCACACTCCGGGCACAAGCTCTCAGGCAACAGTTGCCAAGTGACTTTTCATTTCTGCACCAAAGTCCTATCTTTAAGGCTTGATCTTTGATGGACCCAATTTACATTAATTCTTAGATAGTTCACAAAGATTGCACTAATACTTTTTTCCGAAATTAATGACGATATGGTGAAGTAAAACGTACGGGACTGCCACCTGACGTTACCCTCGTGATCATGCATTGTCAGCCAGCCACTCTCCGTTATGGTCAAGTCGGCCATTTTGCCGTAGGAATTAGAAGCCCACTTGAGAGTAAAGTTGTCAAACAACTCTAGATTTCCATAAGCTCGAAACACCAGACGATCGCCTTGCTTTCCCGAGGAAAAAATTATCATCTGTTAAAAGAGAACTTTCTATGAATGGTGCATAGTCAAACCTGTCTTTGCATCTTTTTTGTTATGTTTTATGCCAAGTCTTGAAATAAACGTTAGGTCCCTCTCCCAGTGATATTCTATCGGTTTAAAGGGCCCACAAAGTGACACATTCAAAATTGCATGAAACAGACCCATACGGATTGTGATTTTTTTTATGCGATTAATTTCAACAAGTCTTTAGGTGATAATTTAGTTGTCTTTAGTTTAGATAGTTTGAGCCGTCTCATCCCGAAACGGCCAAAGTTCACGCCTTTTCTCCGGATGACGTCTGGAGCCCTGACGTCATCTAGAGCACACAAAGCCAAGCAGCATGTTAACAAAGGGATATGCCACCGACGCAAAGGGAAGTAATGATGAGTTGGGTCTTTTGTGCTAATGCAAGCTCTCTGGAGAAGTGACTGACGTGAATAGTTCTGATAGTGATAAGAATTTTTTTGGGTGTGGCGGGCTCGTCACCTTTCAGGTGTACGTCCATACTGGCCAGAGCCACGGGCCCCCCTTCCCAAGGATCGGCCGGTTCAAGAGGAAAAGTCATGGAGATTGAACAGTTTATTTGTCTTTTGGTGATTTTGTTTCGTACAAAATACTATGAAACTAAAATTTCAGGAGCGATATTTGTTTAAGAAGTTTGAATGTAGAATTAAAGCACAGCCTACACAAAATGGATCTGCGAAAACGGACGGTGCCGAATGCAACGGCAGCTTGATCAAGCGAGAAGACTTTAAGGCACAGTGACTCACAGTTGCGTATCCCTGCTGCGCTGGGTGTTATAATCGAGTGTATTCCAGCTTATAGTACTACTATGGCAACGAATACTTATACAGATGCCTTTGTTTTGAATCTTTTGGGAAGCAGAGATGACTGAATCCTTTATTGTGGGTATTGGCGCGACCATAGGCAACACACCTTCTTCGCCGATTGCTTCCGAACAGACTAGCCGTGAAAAAGTCCCCCAAATGCGGTCATCCCTTATCTGCTCACCATGCTGACAGGTAAGCTCGGGGTTCTACAGATGACGTCTCGCTAAGTGCTTGCATAAAGTAACGACCCTCTAAGAATACGATGATGGCAAACTGTACCAAAACTCGAATGGAAAACGGTTCACGAAGTATATTTTGTTATGGTTCCATTGTCAAAATTTTCCACTAATTGATAAAGCATGGTCCATAAATACACTTTAGAGACATGGCCAATGATTCATCCAGTAGGCCATTTAAGGTGGCGGGGGGGGGGGGGGGGGGGGAGGGGGTATTGTGCTATAACGGCAAAATCATGTCTCGATACAAAACGACATTTTTCCATTTTATTTAAGTTTGACACTTTACTGTTCCTATCACCAAACAGGAATATTTGAAAAGCAAAAGCTGTGTGGAGAAAATGGGAAAAACATTACCATGTTTTAGCTAATTGGAGTACGTGCATGCGTGTTTACAAACGTATGTTTGTGCTGCCTCGATAGCCGTGAAAATAATTAAATCTATGAGGTGATGTTTTCCTATTCCGATAGTGATTGCAGAAGAAGAAAAAAAGAAAAGAAGGGAAATTCATGGACGATAATATCTGACGATTGTCAAAATGGCGCCTAGCGACCAACGTGGGTGTCACAAGGTGAATTTCATGAAGCCGGTTTCGACCTTTGCGTACATCGCCATTGAGAATCATGGCATTGTAAATATTATAAATCAAAACAAGCTGACAGTCTTGCCAAACCCAACTTGCTCAATTTTTTGCTGGCAAACTGACCACAACTATCAAGGAATCCACACAACTGGGATACTTGTCTACAGATAAATATGATACAAACCATAGAAATGGAGATTCGTTCAACGTAAATCGTCATGCTTGTTTTCAAATATATAACAGTTTGAAATATTAAGTTTTTGCTCGTTTTAGTTTGAAATATGTTGTTGCTGTGACTTCTGCGAACCAGAATCAGTAGATTTCCCAAGGTACGGGCCAAGTGTGAATACATGCGAAATGGATGGAACTTGTGACGCTAGTCTTTACTTTTTCCTGTCCTGTCATCTCATATGGGTGTGCCATATTCAGATATACATGGTAAATATGCTGAACAGAAACGTTTAAATACAAACCTGGAAGTAAATTTGTATGAGGCACGACGATGTGATCTGTTGTTCACCTTGCTGATTGGTGTTGAAACTGGGATATTTACATACGTAGACAATTCTGGGTAGAGCAAATTAAAATGTGGGAACCAAAGTAGTGAGGCAAATAATTGTTACTTTGAGATAAATTCAAAATGCTTCCATGGCTTTCATATATGATACTGGCCCAATACTAACGATTGGACAATTTAATTCATTCCATACTATGGTTACTTGCCAGGCAGTGCCAGAACCACTTTCGTAAGACAAGATGCATGCTGGTACTTGAATGAAAGCTCTTTTCATGAAGAATTCAAATATGTAATTGTCATCTTAAATCTCGGTAAATATACGGAAAATCAGGAACTCTTGCGAATGACGTAACGCAGGTGCTATGTATGCCTTCATTTCTGCGTTTGTAGCTTTCCCATAAACAAACCTGATTATGGCCATCGATATGTACACGGATTATACCTTTCAGCTAGAGGCTACTCCAAGACACACAAATTCCGGGTTCATACAGACGTAAATTAGCTCATTATACCATCTATCTCTCTAGTCACGCTCATAAAGTCGTTATTGCATTCCTTGCATCACGTTTATGTTAATTTGTTCATATTCTAAAGATAATTGCTGACTTGACTAGATCGTAGTTACCTTTATGTAGGGTATGTTGGCACTATGACATTCCTTTTTTGTACTTTTGCAGGTGTCCTTTATATCTTAACATGTTGCCGATTCCAATAGTTAGTCTATAGATCACCCAATCAAACAAGACTATAAATTCTTTTTTGACGTTCCCCATAAACTACTTTTTATTGAAACACGTTAGGCGCTCCCCTGGCACCATTGAAGTTGTACATCCTGTCACATCCATGGACATGGACTTTTTTTTTTTTGCTCAGTATCTATACAGTTATAACATCAATAGGCCCTCGTAACGCTCAGTCAGCCATACGTTCGTGAAAATATAGGCTACGCGGCGGGGGGGGGGGGGGGGGGCGGCGAAGGGCTGGCGGAGAGGGGGAACCAGGAACATTTGTACGAGCAATGACCCACATAGGGCCTTATCTGCAATAAAGTATTGTGCAACCATCTGTGCAGTCAATCTATCGTACTAATGAAGAATTATGTGTTCATATGTGCAGTCAACCATTCGTACTAATAAGATGGGAGATGGTGGGCCTAATGGCACTACGTCACAAGCTGCAACTCACCAGTTTAATCGAAAACTATATTTTACAGGTATATCAGACTGATAACCCATTTAAATTCATATATATATACACGGCAACACGCCTATAATTGTTGCAAATGTCCCACAAAATCCGTCTCGGGCAAAAAGTCCGACATTCTAGCGCAAATTCAAACAGGTAACCCATCGTGAATCAAGTTGGTCCCATGGCATTTTTCGTATGACAGCTGTTGTCAATTGTCAATTGGACCACATTCTTTGATCCACTGGCGTTTTTATCCCGTGTTCATTTCCAAAACATGTGCAAACTGGCCAAACTTGATTCCGCCGGTGCTTCTCCTATTCATCAAAGCTCTTTTGTGGCTATATTTTTGACAGGACACAGACTGGCAGCGCCGATGCCGTCTGATTGGCTACACAGACTTTCAGCCAATCAGAGCGCAGCTGGGTTGCTAGTCTGTGTCGGGTCAAAAGTATGACCGCAAAAAAAACTTAGACGGATTCGAGAAGCACTTGCGGAGCCAAGTTTGGTCAGGTTTCACGGTTTGTGAAAATGGACACTGGACAAAAACGCGAGAGGATCAAAGGATACGGTTTGATTGAGAACAGCTGTCATACAGCTAATGCCACGGAACGAACTTGATTTAGGGTGTGTTACCATTTATATTTGGCGCTGGCATGTTGGACGTTTTGCCCGAAATGGATTTTGCGGGACATTTGCTGCCGGCTGTATTGCTGGCTAACACTATGGCGCTAGCAGCGCTGCCCCCCCCCCCCCCCCGAGGCATTAATTGAAGCTTTTTAGGTGATTTTTCCCAAATATTAGCAAAAATTAAAAAGAAAAAAAAAAAAAAAAAAAGGTTAAGAAGAAGAAAAAAGCATGCGCGCCCTGTTGATAAACCTGGATAGTTTGTTTTCATGTGGCCTAAGCAGGCAAGGCCCTCTTCTCCTACCCTTAAGTTCTTCGAAACAGAACATTGTGAATACTCCAAGCTCTCCTAATTTTCAAACATTGGGCTGATTTATAGCATTTATTTTACTTTTTGGTCCTTCATCATGCCCAACACAGCCCTGACCTATATTTTTTTTCAACTATATAAATACATTAGCAGAGCTTCTAATACTTTTTATTCTGCTGGATTGTAATAATAGTTTTTTCGGACCCAACTCCACTGACAGGTAGCGCTGCCTCTGAACATCCAAACTAAATTATTGTGTGCCATAATTGCGCCTTCAAGTTGTCGTTATTTGATTTACTTAAGAAACCTTTTAAAAGCTCATGATGATGATGATGATCATCATCATCATCCTTATCATGTCTGCTATAATTCTGTACATTTTAACCATTTTGTTATTTTGGCAATTTCGACTGATGCTGAAATATAGGCTTATATGGAATTAAGCCCTACTATTTAGTTTGACCAGGAACTAGTCACACCGTTGAGCACATTTAAGTATAAAGACACATAATTATAAGCCAATACTCCAATACGGTCTGTACTTTGAGCTTATTATACAATAGCATAACTTAAATATAAAATAAAATAAGACTAAATAGTCTGTTCAAAAGATATTGGCCATTATTATACACAAATGTTGGCATACGCCTATTAGCAAAAATGGTAATGTATAGTAGTTGTTCTTTGTGACCCCGCAGTGGCTCCATTAATAAAAATTACATCAAAATTGGTTTAAAGTTGCATTATTTTCCCTGAGGGCCTCGATTATAAATCTAAATGTGTATGTAGCAGGTAAAATGATGTGTTGCGGTTGGTAGGCCTAGGTTCAAAGTAAATTGTGTATGTATGATGCAGCTAGTGACTGTCCAGTTTTGGTAATTTAGGCCTGTTGATATGGCAAAACTATAGACTTAAAAATATACCTCTACCAGCAATTTTCTACCTGTGAAACACATAACATGTCAACAGCTACCCACAGTGTTTGACACTAACTTTGACAATGTTTTGCAATAACTTGTTCGGACATATTTATTTCCAATGAAAATCCACATAAAAAGGATAGATCAGTTTTCCAGTTTGTGTGCTACCCGTTTTGTGATTTGATGCCTGCATTGACACTATCTTATAATATTCATGAGTGCATTAAATGTAATGCAATTCATTCATCACATTTAGTGTATCAACAGCATGTACATATTTCTTTCCCTCCTCTGACATCAGAACCCACAAAGCTTTCATATGCAGAGAATCTTACATTATTATCTTAGTTATTCTCGATGTGTTCTGATCTATAGTTGATTCAAATTCTTACAAAAATACTTCCTCTGTGGGCACATAGATAAGAAAACTTGGGTAGGAATATGAAAAAAAAAACCGAAAGATTTTTATTTGCTGAAGGAAATATAATACCCAATTGAGTGAGTGTGTGTTCCAGCATCTTATTAAGTTAAGGAAAAGTACTTTTTTTTCGTGGTGACATGGCAGAAGAAATTGTGCTTCGTGCATTGTATAATTCAGTTTCTTAAGCTCAATGATCTGGGTTAATCTTTTGTGATTAAGATGGGATACTTGTTTCACCGGATATTTTGTAGGCCTACCATTTGTAGGTATAAAAAGCATTGTTACTTTTAATAACTGCAGCAAAGTACACAATGGCAATTACAATTTCAAATAAGATAAATTTGCAGTATCAGTAGCTATGGACATTATGGTATCTGGGAACAAGGAGATGGAATACAACTAGGCCCAGCAAATAAAAAAACAAAGAATAAACTGATAAATGTTAAATTATGAATATGGGAATTAAAGAAATGGTCGAATTAAAATTATAGACATGAATCAGGTATATTACCTTGCAGATATATTAATGAAATTTCATAATGAATAAACCTGCAATTTAAAAGTAATCAGATATATATTCAGGGCGCATGCACGTCATGTTGGCAAGGATAAGTAAATCTCGGTGCAGGGTAATACTTTTTGTTAGATAAGAACATGCTAAAGATTGAACACTTGGCCCAGATCATGTAAAATACCCTTCCAAATTCTTGAAATAATTTGTGAAACACAGAACAATGCCTGAGCCTGGAGAACTTTCTCTTTTCTCTGAAAATAAGTCGTACGCAAAAATACTTGGAATGAAAATATACTGATTACATAATCTGGTCACATATCTTTTATTCACTTGGGCAATATGTTTAATTCTGTGGTACATGTACACCATGTTCATTGTACCACTGATATGTGTAACTCGTGTAGGCGCACGGTGTCCGTCTTGTACTTTTTGTAGCAGACAAGGGGTGAGATCCTTGTCACTACATATAATGCATGCCCATTACATATTTTCATTGATCTTTTTTGTCATGTTTTCTCTGGTTATTGCTCATTAATGCAGCAAAGGTTTGAATTTTTTCAACCTTTGTAAACATCGGGGTGTCATAACATTTTGTTCGACTTTCAGACCACTGGCAGACACTTTGCTGATGGACTTTATGGCCCTTCCGACCTTAATACCTCTAGTGGCACATCACGATGCACTGCCACTTGAGATGGTGGCTGCATATACATAGGAAGTTGCAGGTTCCCTTGGGTGCACTTGATCCAATTTCTCACTTTCTTGATCTCCATGAATTTAAAAATGAAACAAATCCAACCAAAGTTGTATAATACGGTACATATGACTTTGTTCTTAATATCAATGACCCAATTCATAGGCTGCATGTGTTCTGTTTCCAAGTAATGTATATCCAGTTTTTCAATGGATTTAAATGTATGAAAAATCACTTTGCTGTAAATATCTGTAATCGATTTTGATAAAAATTAAGTAATTGGCTTGATACGGCACACATCATCCATGCATCACTAAAAATACCATGCATTCTTGCTGAAATGAACACGCATTGTATGTTGATCAGCCCAGTATCAAAACACCAACCAAAAGGCTACTTTTTAAATTATGTAAAAATGCATATTGACCGCTCGAAACATTTGCATAAAATCGGTATATTCTGCCAATCTGTGATCTGTCAAGGCATTAAACTGTTCTCCGAGTTGCAAAACTTACCACGACAATACTTGGGTTCTCACAAGACCTTGTGCATTTAGGTGCTGCATATAGGCCTATAGATGTACAAAAGTCTCAATTTTCCCTGAATGATTTCTATAGTGTGCCTAAAAGGACACAGATATTTATTTTGTTTTCAAATTTTACTCAACTGCATGTTCACATCATAAGTTTCTTCAACAATTAGGCCTACTGATTAAGGTGTAGGCCTACCATTCGTTTATGTCGCAAATTTTGCTTCAGCTGAGCTTTGCTTTAGGCCTACTATGGCTTGCCACTGCAGTGTGTCCAAGTGTTGATTTTATGATCAGAGCTGAGGCCTATTATTATTACTGCCTAGCCCTAGGTCATTATATTTCTGAACTTTTAAGTCACGGACCAGTTGAAAATAACACCACGACGTTGGTAGTACGTGTAGATTTCTACTCGGACATAAGCTATTTTATTTTATTTTAGCACAATACCATATCAAACTTAATTTCTGCCAAATTCTGGGCATAAATACGAGATCAGGCTAATGATGTACAAATGCTACATAGGCCTAGTACTGGGCCTATATGGATTGTTCCATATCCGCTTAACTGTACCCCGTGCGAACCCAAGACAAAGCATGCAAATTTAAACGTTAACAACCTAGGCCCCCACATTAAACGAAACCACCAATCAGCTGAATTCCAAGTAAAAAAGAAGGATACACAAACTTGACAAAATATGTCTTTTTTTCTGTCCTGTTTTACCTGCACGGCTCACGAGACCGAATCTTTGCCTGTGCTTCTTGCTAGAGAGGGTTGTGGTCCACTCCAAGTACTATGGTGGGGTCTAAAGTAGGCCTATTGCACAACATTCAGCTTGCAACGCGGACTCGGAGCCCATTTCTGTTGCCCGGGGTTTTTATTCTTTCGCTAAGATGCAACAAGTACTACTACAAATCCTCTAGAATGGAACCCGGACCTAATTCAATTCGCAAAAGTACATATTTTTCATCCACCGTCTTCAATAGAACGCATTGTTCAGAGCCAGGCGATTTCCCACGGACATGTTTGTTGCTCTGCGCATGTCGCGTACCGAGGAAGGTCAAGGTGGTTTATTTATGATTATATATGCTTATCGCACTTGCAACACTACAGTCAGGGTTATTTTCATCTATTTTGCGCCGGCATGGACGCTCGATCGCTATGAAATGGGTTTTACCCAGAAGAAGCCGACGAAGCCATCCCACACCCATCCCATTGCCAAGTTCAGTTGCACCTCGCCAAGCCGCGTTCACGGCCTGGATCGTTCATGCCTTGCACTTTCAGTTTCAGACGTGCACCTAGTACTAAGCTACGCGCCGCGACATGTGTCGGCTCGTGTCATGTTGGATGAAACGAATTTCATTTGGTGGCAGCACTGGCCCTTTGCGACTTGTTTCGATAGGACCAAAATGCCAGGCAAGAAAAGTGTATAGATATTAGAACATGTCTTCCAATAACTAGGCAATACAATGTTTTCAAGTTCGTTTTTATTGAAATGGAAGCGACTGATTAATTGTTGATGTAATGTGTCTGGGGGAAAATAAAACTTTTTAAGTGCTGATTGGTTCCGCAAGAAGGTTATTTTTCCGGACAAGTGTTTTTCTGAAGGTACGGTTTCTCGAAGCTGTCAACATTTTGTGGCGGCTTAATACGCTGCGCGGCATGGCGCCGCATGACATGGCGCAGAATGGTGTGGCGCAGGGCATCAAGCTCATAATTATTTGACCTGGACTGGGAACCACATACCGAAAGTTCCTATTGCGCAACCAAGACTACGCATGTAACTGGGGTTTCTTTTGTGTTCTGTTCGAGAGTATAACAACGGTCACATGTGGTGTTATATAGATCCGGATTTTTTTTTTCAGAGCGATTACATAATAAATATAATAAACATTTGGCCAGCTCATTTATCATCCACAACGTTTATAAATCTCTGACCAATGTAGGTCTACTTAGGATAAATACTATATAGGCCTAGATACAAGTTTTTTGCCACTCCCTCTTTTACCTCTTTCATATTTACATATTCACAAGCATAACCATGCGCACTCTTATACACAGACTATGACGAGTGGTCCATATACATGTACCTAAATGTAGGCCTACTGTGCTCACTAGGAGTTCCTACTGTATTTCATATGTTTTGGTTATAGGATTGGCGACGTCCAATAGTTGATTTATCGGGGGGGGGGGGAGGGGGGGCAGGTTCACGTGAAATTTGTCGAGCCGTGAGACAATTTCACGTGAACCACGCCCCGATAAATTAACTATTGGACGTCAGCCAATCCTATCACTTGTTTATTATCTCGCGCAATTACTTGTAAGACACACCCACTTTCACTGGTTTCTCGTTCCCACGCTCTGAAATCACGTTTGCGGGCAACGAGGCAGAACAGATCAGAGCGCGGACAAGCATTGGAGCTTAACGGGCGTATGAAGTAGAGTGTGGTATAGGCAAAGATATTCAGCCAGAATGTCAGGCCATGTGGACGATGCAACACTAAGCCAGATTTACGATTCTTTGCAAACAACAGAATTACAACTGTATGAGAGCCTGAGTGACGTGACTTTGTCGAAAGTTTGTGACCTGTATGTTGTCAACGTGGAGTACACACTGGCAACATTCATTTTGGATTTTGACTTTCACGTTTCATCAGATTCACCGGAATTTGCGTAAGTGAAAATTCAACGTTACTGAAACTGAGATACATTTCTTGAATCTTTTGTAGAAGCTGTTGTTTTTGTTACGTATCGGTGACCGCTGTCAATCATGTAACGGGGTTCCAGACAGCCCCGGTATCCAAGATATCGGACTGTCTGGAGTACCGAAGATCCAAGGATTTGCGGGGCAAGGGACAATATATATATATATATATATATATATATATATATATATACAAGAGCAGTGTCTGCTATGCAAGACGCGCCGAGAGTGGCCAATATAGCAGGTGGTTTTGTATGGCGTAATTTCGACTAAGCCGGAACGCATATGCCAACTGCACCAAATTCCCATTCCTGAAAAAGAATGGTTCAATGGAGGCCCGGTATACGTGAACGACATAAACAACACGGCCCAGTTCATTGTATTTAATTTTTGTGCGGAAGCACTTTATAACAGCAAATATCGTAATAATCTCAGTTGTACTTGTTATTATTAAGTGTTATTTTTACAAATTAAAGGATATATTTATGTTCTTGTTATATTGTATTCTATATAGCCTACTGGAACCCTTTTTTTTAACCAACAAGCTTGGAGGTATCGCTTAATTATAATGAAGCACCACGGATACTGTATGAGGGCGACAGGAGGGTATATGTTTGCTATATAATATAACAGGCCCAGGGGCCACTTGCAGTCAGCAAATGTGTATATTTCTTTTTTACCTCTGCGACATAAACCAATTCATGTACAGATCATTATAAGATAAGCCAAGCAAAATATTTGAACAGGTCTATGGTTACCATATGAGATTTGAAGAATCAGAGATTTATGTTGCTACTTTGTGGTTATTTTATATTAGGCCACATAAAAAACCCTGTTTATCATCTCATATGCTTTTGTGCCACACCAATTGTTTGGAGAAATTTGTTATTTGCTAAAATTCGAGAAAAAAATCGCTGACAAAGCTTCAAGTAATGCCTTGAGAGGTCAGTGCCTCTAGCGCCAATCAAGAGAACTATATTACAGGATTCTTGTGAAATTGTGAATGTATAAATGACCTATATAGGGTATGGGTACTTGTGGAATTAAAGCTTTAAAACCGTAAATCATTTTGAGGGGAAAGGAAGGGTTTAAAAAAATTCCCTTCCCCTAACATGTTTTCTTTTAGAAAACCACTGATGGTAAACCTGGATATTTTTTATGTGGCCTTAACATGAGTAAAGGTATCTGATTCATCTAATTTGACATAAATTCTATTCTAGAGGTGTTTGAATTTTATATTTAAGTTTATTTGAATGTAATTCGGCGATCCTAGATATATATTTGAGTGTAATTCGATGTATTGCGATGTTTAGGTGTTTGAATTTTATATTTTAGTTTATTTGAATGTAATTCGGCGATCCTAGATATATATTTGGGTGTAATTCAGTGTATTGCGATGTTAAGACCGACTGCATTATTCCATTTTTTCAGCCTGAATTGTTACTGTCACGGGTAGGCACGCCTACACCAAGAGAGAGTGCTACATATGCATATAGGCCTATTTTTATCCTGTAAGAGACGAAATTTACGTTTGCTGATTGGTTGAAGAATATGAGAGAACCCCCTGTATTCTGTCTTGGTATCCTTCCTGATCACCAAACAAGTATACAAATCCTGTATGCATGTTTTGCAATCCACGTGAAAAGATTCTCATTCAACCGTTGGCTTCATGAGATATAATTTTTTTTCCCTTAGATTTTTTTGCTAGTATCCCGTGAACAGACAGACCTGTAGTAACTAATAGTATTTGCTTTTCTTTGGTGATAATATGCGTGTGCCAACATACATAGAACTAAAGACTGAGAACTGAAGACTTACGTGGGCCAACTACATATACAAGCTCCTTCAGTGCTGTTTCCACACTTGCCAGCATTTCAGGTTCCAAAATCAGGAGGTCAAGGCAAGGGATTGCAAGGACTGAGCGGGGGCAGTGGGAGAGGGCGGCTGTATTGCTGGTTAACACTATGGGGCTAACAACGCTGCCCCCTCAAGGCATTAATTGAAACTTTTTTAGGTGAAAGAAGAAGAAGAAGAAGAAGAAGAAGAAGAAGAAGAAGAAGAAGAAGAAGAAGAAGAAGAAGAAGAAGAAGAAGAAGAAGAAGAAGAAGAAGAAGAAGAAGAAGAAGAAGAAGAAGAAGAAGAAGAAGAAGAAGAAGAAGAAGGAGGAGGAGGAGGAGGAGGAGGAGGAGGAGGAGGAGGAGGAGGAGGAGGAGGAGGAGGAGGAGGAGGAGGAGGAGGAGATAAACCTGGATAGTTTTTTATGTGGCCTACGGCTAAGCAGACAAGGCCCTCCACCTCTATCCTTACGTTCTTCAAAATAGAAAATTTTGACTACTCCAAACTCTCCTAAATTTCAAACATTGGGCTGATTTATAGTATTTTTTGTACTTTAAGTCTTTCATCATGCCCAACATAACCCTGACCTATATTTTTTCAACTATATAAATACATTAACAAAGCTTCTCATACTTTTTATTCTGCTTGAGTGTAATAATAATTTATACTGACCCAACTCCTCGGAGAAGTAGCGCTGCCTCTGACCATTCAGACTAAATTATTGTCTGCCGTGATTGCGCCCCCAAGTTGTTGTTATTTGATATACTTGAGAAACCTTTTCAGAGCTCATGATGATGATGATGATGATGATCATCATCATCATCATCATCATCATCATCAGGCCTGCTATAATTCTGTACATTTTAACCATTTTGTTATTTTAACAATTTCGACTGATGCTGAAATACAGGCTTGTATGGAATTAAGCCCTACTCTTTCGTTTGACCAGGAACAAGTCACACCGTTGAGCACATTTAAGTATAAAGACATAATTATAAGCCTATGCTCCAATATGGTCTGTACTTTGAGCTTATTATGCAAAAAAAAGACAAATATGTAGGCCTATTGCACAACCTACGTCTCAGTGGAATTTTTCACGGAACAACAATTGTGACTGTTCTCACATAATGTCTAATACTGTGTGACTATTGTGGGAACTTAAAAAAAAAAGTGGCTTCAAAGTTTAATATTTCAGTAGGTCGTAGCCATGTTCCTTAACTGGTAACCTAGGCCTGCTGCACAACTTGGCAAAAATGGTAAGTATGCTATTTACATTTCTTGCATCGATCTAGGCCTGATTCATCATAGTGATTCAAAATTCAAACTTCAACCTGTTCATGACCACTCTCAAGAGTGCTAGCCTTTACTGGATTCAGCATCTCATTTCAGGTATCTACATAACGCCACATGTGACCGTTCTTTTACCCTCGAATAGAACACAAAAGAAACACCAATAGAATGTGTACTCTTGGCTGCGCAATAGCAACTTCTGGTCCGAGGTTCACTGTGAAGGTCAGTTATGGGCCCGCTGCCCCGCGCCACACCATGCTGTACCATGCCATGCGGCGCGATACCGCGCAGCGTATTTTAAAGTAAGCCTTTAGTGACTGTTAGTCATGTTCTTCTCAACTTGCTTTCGCTATACCTTAACTTAACTTGAGCGAGCTTCGCTCGCTAATACGGAAGTAGGTTCAATCTGGTACTGGTAGCGAGCGGAGCATTTTAAGGGCGTTACACACAGAACGCGGAACGGAGAGTGCGGAGCGGAACGGAATGGTGACTTGCGGTGCGGAATATTCCAAACACATTACATACATTGTTCTGTCTACACTGGCGTGGAGCGGAATCAACGCGGAACGGAATTCCTCTTGGATTTCAAAAAAAGTTTGATTTTTTTCCGCTTCCGCACTGTTCCGCGAGGGTAGCAGCCAATGAAATTTCGAGCTGGTGTTGTGATATGACCAGATCTATATTTAGTTTATGCCCCTACCTTGTTTATAAATAAAAAGCAAATGGTTGATGCCACAACGTAGAACAAAAGCATACCTTATTACCTACTTTGATTGACCAGGTCATTACCATAGATATGGATACAGGCCTCTATTCAGTAAATTGGAAAGACCACCATAGTAACCAATCTAGATTGGTTGTCCTAACAACCAATCTAATTGGTACCTTGTCAACCAAATTACATTGGTTAATTTAACCAATGGATTGATTAAATTAGCCAATCTAGGATAACCAATATAGATTGGTTGTTGTCAACCAATCCATATAAGCTAATTTAACCAATGTGATTGGTTAAATTAACCAATCTAGCCTTAACCAATATAGATTGGTTGCTTTTTAACCAATCTGTTTTACGGTGTAGAACATCGATTTCTAGCTTTTTTTTTATCCGATATTCTTCATATTTGGTAATAAGGACATAAACAAAATTACAGAGGGACGGTTCCTTCAGATTTTTAAAATTCGGTCTGGTTTTTGTGTAAAGTTAAAAAATTCAACTTTTTCGGGAAAAAATGTGAAAATTTCACTTTTTAAGGCTCTGACTTTTGAACAATAACATATTTGAAAAATCAGAAAAAACCCTCACTCCGTAATTTGGTTTATGTCCTTATTACCAAATATGAAGAAAATCCGGTAACAAATAAGCTAGAAATCGATGTTCTAAAGAACTAAGGTCAGTTCCTTGTTTACCGGTATATTTCTTTTGGGCCGTGTCTAAATTTCTTAACTTATACACATATAATATATATGATGAAAGTACTTTCTGACAAGGTATAGTTTTACATATATATTTTCACACGTTTGAGTGGAGTGTTCTCCCTCTTATAAGGCCACCACAAGTGTACGCGAATTGTGGCCTTATAAGAGGGGTGGCCTGTCTTGACATTATAATTCTCCAAGGTCAGTTCCTTGTTTACCGGTATATTTCTTTTGGGCCGTGTCTAAATTTCTTAACTTATACACATATAATATATATGATGAAAGTACTTTCTGACAAGGTATAGTTTTACATATATATTTTCACACGTTTGAGTGGAGTGTTCTCCCTCTTATAAGGCCACCACAAGTGTACGCGAATTGTGGCCTTATAAGAGGGGTGGCCTGTCTTGACATGGAGAATTATAATGATAATGACGCTGCACAGCGAAGTGGCCTCTCAAGAGGGGTGGCCTCTCTTCAGGGGGACTTTATAAGAAGGGGGCCACTATATTGAAATTTTGCTGTAGGCCTTCATAGGGAGATTACTTGGTCTATCTATCTATCTATCTATCTATCTATCTATCTATCTATCTATCTATCTATCTATCTATCTATCTATCTATCTATCTACACTGTAGATAGATAGATAGACAGACAGACAGACAGACAGATGGACGGACCACGGAGAGACAGACAGACAGACAGATAGATAGACCCAAGCTAGAGACGAAAGATAAAAGAATCAGATAAAAAAATTATGGGTCTACGTTTCCTGGGTGAAGTTTTTGAAGCTTATTGTTTTAATGCATAAGAAAAATATATACATTCATATAGTATTTAAATATTATAACCTCATAATTTTATATCACAGCCATATTTCAATATATTGCAATATGTCACTTGAATGACTGGTCCAATATACACAAAAATTGGTTCATTATACACACCTACAATGTGGTCCAATATATACATTATAGCATTATATTAATAATAAACGTCTTTTCACCACTGGTTCAATATGCATGTCATTTAGTCTTTCAAATTACACACATGATAAATAAAAATGAAATTTCTTCCAATTTGCATTTTATTTTAACCAAATAAAAATTCCCATAGCTTGGATATTGCAGAAGAGGTCGGGCTATCAGAAAAATGGGTAACAAGTTTCAGCTCGGTAACTTTTATAGTAAACCTTATTTTGTGAAGCGCAGATTTTGGATTTTTGCGTTAATCAAGTTTCAGGTGGCTGCCTCTCCTCAAGTCCATCACTTTTCTGAAAGTTAGTATAACAGCATAGGCTTAAGTTAATTCAAGGTAGATGTCCGTCTGCAATATCGAAAATACCACGATTCAGAGGTGGATGTAAAATAAGGAACTAGAAGTGGTCCAATTTACCCACAAGTTCAAAGTACACGCCTTTCCCCTAACACTGAAAAACTCTGTTTGATCATGTCAGATTGTGCAACGTTTATAAATTCATAATATTTTGAAATGAATTATTATTTAACATAATTATTAAGTTAAATGATTACCGAAGGCACACCGCCAATCGCTCCTCCGGTGATATGGGCTTCCTCCAATTGGTTGTCGTTTTGACAATTAGCGGACTAACAAGTCCCAGCAATTCGTCAAACTGTTCCTGTGACATTCTGAAATATTGCTTAAATCGTTCGTCGTCCTGCCGCAATTCTCGTATCAGGGCATGGAACTCACCAAAAACCTCTCTTTTTTGGATTGTTTCATGTACCCATACCCTCCGTTTTTTCTTTTTGGCGACCAATGCCAAAAGAATGGCAGTATCATCTTCCTCTGAACTGTCCATGTTGAAAAGATGAAGTCAGATGGTTGTTGCTTAATAATAATAGTCAAACTAACGCATCATTTCAGTTTAAAAACACGTTTATTAAACTTATTGGCCAAAAACTATGAACACGTGGTTTTGTTTATTTTTGACTATGTGACACACCCACTTTCCGCATTCTTAAGCCGATTTTCGCGCCAGTGTGTACGCAAAATTCCGTTCCGCTCCACACCTGTGGCTCCGTACCGCAGAAACGTTTCGGTCCGCTTTCCGTTCCGCTTTCTGTGTATATCGCCCTTTATATACTAAACATGCTGTACATAGTACATTGAAATAGTGTCGTGACAAGTGGTCGAGACGTAGTGGGTGCAAAAATGATTATTGGAATCTCACCCGACAGCACCAAATCTGAGCGTTCATTGGCAGCATGCCCCACGACATGATCTACATGCAAAACGCCACCCCTAGATAGCAACGTCACACAGTGATTGGCATTCTGAAACTTCCGCCATGCGCAGTTGTTACCAGGCTAATCAGAAGTTTAAATTCCATGTACGAAAAAAATGGTAATAATCGGAGAAAATTGTGACCTCGGATGAACAAAAATTCACCCAAATTTTGTTATATCTGGGTAAAATAGCGATGCCAAATACCATGAAAAGATCTTATTTAAAATTTAATTCTTGACATATTATGCCATTGCAAAAATTTGTTAAGATGCGGGCGACGATTAACACAGTGGAAATAATAAAAACTGTAGGCCTATCTATTTTCCTACAGTTTCCTCTGTTGTTATTCATCTTCTTTAGACCTAACAACTTGTGTTCCTAGAACAATGTCCGATGTCTAGATATGAGAAATAGATACCTCAAAATTTATCATAATGTTTCACGGTGTTTTCCTATTATTTCCCTACACATTCATCTGTGTCTACTTTTTTGTACCATTTTGGATGAATTCTGCTATTGGCTCCATTTTCTTATAATTGAGCCTAACACAGTCTTAGGTTTTCACAAAGTAACTTATCAAGGCTTGGCCGTGTTTAACTTATTTATCAGGGGCGTTCTTATTTATTTATTATGGTGCATAGGCCTAACATGAGATTTGCGCGATGCCCAAGTATCTCGTCGATAGGCCTAAATTAATATGATTAAATTTGTGACTGGCTGAGGATTGATGGATTACCCGTGATTTGGAAACGCGTTTTACAAATTATTGTGCCCTGCAAGCCTAATGAAGAGCAGATATTCACACACCTCTGAAGTGAACTTTCGGACGAGTCCAAGTGGGCACAGCTTAGATCGGAGACGTGGGTCCTAGTGTTTGGTGAATTTTGGCCGTGTGATCAAAATGGCAAAACGCAACAGAGATTCCACTGGGTTTTTGGATGTTAGCCTGAAATAGGCAGGGCGGTATAGTAAATATGCAAAAGTCTGTATCAATTATAAAATAGAAAAGAAAAAGAACGTTGGGTTTCACAGAAGGCAATAGCATTCATCCTTGTGACACTAGTATGAGTACGACCGTTCGGAGAAACGGTCCCTCTTTCAGGGTATTTGGCTTTGGATAGCTTGACAGGAGCAAAGCCAGGCGTTCCATCTCCCCCCGCACTCCCAACAGGAGGCGCATTATTTTCTGCCCCTGCTAAGCTGCGTGCGAAATGTTACGAAGTTGTTAAAAAGTAAGAAATGCAATCAGCACCATGTAGTGAACACACTTAATGGATATTAACTCAATGGACATCCCCTGCATGTTAGAAAGGAATCAAGCTCGCGCTTAGGTTGACTTTGGATATACTTCAAACACCCAAAAACTCTTTAAAAACGGAAATCACAGCGCCACCTTATGCATAAATTGAGCTTTAGGGATACTCAAAAGTTTTCCCATGCAACTTGTGAGAAATTAGAAAGGCAGTTTAATTTTTTTTTTCTAAATTCAAATGATTTTGAAGCCACGTACCAAAGATACCTCCCAGCCATATTTGAAGTGAATTTGAATGATAATTGTGGAGAAGTTAAATGGTGAAGTACCAGCGGAATCCCATTGACTTAACATTATTCTCAATAAAAATTGTATGCATTACCCATAAATACTCCAACTGAAAAGAAATCGAAAATCAGTAAACCAGAGCAACGCCACCTGCTCATCGACTTTCTATGACCCTTGCACATGAAAACTTTCTGCAATGTTTCAGCATAACCTGAATGATGATTTTAGATAAGATGTTCAAAGAAGCAAAACACACAAAACATTCAAAAAAAGAGGGGGGTCGCAAATACTGGCGACACTGTTTCTTGAAAAAAAATCAGGTGATGGGGTCCCTAGACGTTTCCCTATGTAATTTCAAAGCAAATGCCCAAGCTATTTTGCAGAAGATTTAACTTGGCCATAATTGAACTTAAAAAAGGACAAAAAAGATTAAAATCACTGGAGCGTAACCAAGCAAACAGCTTTTAGAAACCTACCCAAAATATACCCCTACCAAGTTTGCAGAAAACTAATTACCGGTTTTGGAGAAGTGGTTGAAAATGTGAATTGTGGACCACAGCCACAGACAGACGGTCGACGGATAAAGACCTTCACCCTAAGCTTGGCTGACTGACAAGTCAGCTAAGCATTATATTTTCCTATTATCATATTGCAAATATGTGGAAGTATTTATATTTTGCAAGATATTCTTTTATCGCTTCGATTGATCATAAAAATAGTTGGAAATGCTTCGAAATTTTTTGTAATTACGTTGTTGGAAATTGATGCAATTTTCCATTCATTGTGTGTAAAGTTAGAATTGATAAAGGATTTCAGAGTCCATGAGATGACCCTTGCAAGCTGAGTATCGGACGTTGAGGACCTGACTGATTTACATCGATACAAACCGCCATTTATTTCGATTCAGTCAGGAGACATCACTCTTTGTATACTGAGAGCTAACGTTTCACAAGAAACAGTTCCGCTTGGAAGGGGCGTGTGTGTGAAGATGTTTGTGAAGTGGTTTGGCCGTGCAAGCCTGCAACTTGCTGTTCAAACCAAGGGCCCAGAATAGGAAGGAGAGGAGGAGAACATGTCTCGCCGATTGTGCCCTACATATTCCCTGCACTCCGCAATGTTGATAAATATCGAGATTAAAGATATTTAATCATAGTGTGAAGACATTTTGAGGTAACATTGCATGTTGACTCAATGTGGAAAAATATAGGTTTGCTGTTATATTTAGGTACGAGGGATTCTACGTTTTCCGAGTTCTTATAACAGTACTAAAATTTGTACACTTACTTATTACAGATTGCCGCAAGTATTGCAAATTAATGCTGGTTTCGGCTCGTTTTTCATTACAAAAAGGCAGTTATTACACATTCCCGCATGGCAGCGTTCTCACTCCTCTCTCTAACTCTTACCATGCAATTGTTTTCTGCGCCCTCTTCACCATTTCACTTTAAAGACCGACCTTTCAGGCGACAAGTTAATTTGGAATTATAATAAAAAGAGCCTATTTCCTTGACCTTGGTTCTACTCTTTTATCAGTACCATGAAACACGGATCACGAAGTTTACAATATCTTTGACGATACCGTTTCATATTGCTCTGGTCTCTTTTTATGTACCGCTAAGGAATTCATTTCATTTAGAGAAGTTACTGGCCGCGGCCATATACTTTCGAGGATTAAAAATTCACCAGGATATCCCCCAGACTTATTGCAAGCCACCAACTTATATCCAGCAACGTAGAATACGTGACGTGTCCTATACATATTTTGAAAGTCCATGCACAACCCCTTCCGACATCAGTTCCCCTCCAATGCCCGCCTTTAGATACCGTACCCAAGCTAGATAAAATGAGATCCCATTTGATGAGGTAATTGACTTCAGAGTTCTTTTGTCTCTTATCTGCCACCGGGCCTTACAATATTGGAAACATCCTTCTATAGAATACTGCTGGATGTGTCTGTATCTCTCTTATTAAAATATTTTACCGTTCCATTGACTAAGCCTACTTTGCCTGTTCCCGGAAACGTTGCATTGTGTGTCGCTTTATCAAACAATTGAACATAAAAAAAGTTACATGTAAATCATAAAAATAGGCAGTGTTCCAATACCAACAATTTAAGTCAAACATGGTCACAAGTGGATGAAAATTAACAGAGAAATAGATTGATGAAAATTTGAAAGGTCCAAATGACCTTGCTCTTTAACCTTTAGAGGTCACATGTAAAATACAGAAATGTGCAGTGTTTCAAACCTATAAATTAAAGTTGGATTGGTTACCTGACCTATAATGATGTTGGAAATATTCAAGATTTGAGCTTTCAAATGGGTCTTATTTGCATTATTTTCAACATCGTTTCTCTTTACTGAAGGCACAACTTCATGTATAGACCTGTTATGCCAGGTTTTAAGTTTCCGAGTGTAATAGTGTTCGAGAAAACTGGTGAAGAAAACCTGGTAGCAAAAAAAGAAGGAAGGAAAAAAGAACGAACGAATGAAAGACACAGAGAAAAAAGAGAAAAAAGGAAAACGAATGAAAAAAATAAGCAAAGAAAGAAATAGAGCCCTAGGAAAAGCAGAATGTTTTTGTTGGCACACTGACTATGCTTTACCCTGTAACGTCTCTAAAGTATTTGGACGGTCAATATATTCGACGCTGATTACGAAAATATGACAGCAAATGATGTCCTAAAATCCAGCTTTAACATGCTTAAGGCCGACGATTCCACAACCAACCAACTTGTCTATATTCTTCATAAAATCTACAACGGTCTTGAACCACCAAAAGAGGCCAGGATGGCATTCCTTGACATTTCTCAGGCATTCTGGACCCCTCTTTAAACGTTAGCAGCTTGGTTTATCTGGTAATCTTATTACATGGTTTGAAAGGTATCTCCCGAATCGCTTGCGAGGAGTTGGGATTCATGGTCAATCTTCTGCTTGGCTACGTAACGATGTTGGGGTAACTGTGTGCTGTATCTTGAGCCCTGGTGTCCTTAGTATACATGAATGATCTGATTGACAACCTCACACGTCATGTCAGACTATTCAGTGATGATACAAGGATACTTGAAATTGTTAACAACCCTGTCGCAGCATCACTCCAACTTGCTACTAATATGTCTGTAATACACTTATGTGGTATGCTCTGGAGAATGGCTTTAGATGCCACCAAATCATTATATGTACCTTTTTCCCTGACGCCTGTGAAGCTTCATAAGCCGCCTCTTTTCCTGGATGGGTTTCCAATATCGGGAAAAACACGTCTGAGAATCACCTTCAGTGCTGACTGTCCTGACATGCCCATATTACATGCATTACTAGTAAAGCTTGTCAAGGAATCTCCGCATTGAGCAGCTTTAAGCATAAACTGTCTGGCAAATCTCGGCTCAACCTATATTGTTCAGTGATCACTTTAATTCTAGAATACGGTTGTGTATTGTTTTGTAATTGTGGACAGGCGCTGTCGGGCTGCCTCAAATTGTTTCAGTATAATGCTGCCAAAATATGGACTGGTGCTTTGAAGCATACGTCTCATATTTACTTATTGTATGACCTTGGCTGGTCAACCCTTGCAAACAGGTGTAAATTCTTTAAACGTGTCCCCTTGTCCAAGATGTACCACAGATTGACTCATTCCTACCCGCTAATCGAGATATGCCCTTCCCTGCTTTGCCGTGCTCTATGACGTGCAAGAGGCATACACGCCATAAGATGTAGAACCTCTGGTTTGGGCAACTCTTTTCTCACACATGTGCAATTACATGATGGATTATCCTTCCACATGATATTAGAGAATCCCTTTCCTTGCAGATATTTCAATCTACACAAATTCACTTCTTTATATATCCATGTGTTGAGGCTCTAAAGGTAAATGGATTCACCTCTGCACACAAAAGCTTGTATGCCTGCAATGGTTTCCTTGATCTCAATGTGCTCTGCAGGGCTCCAGCTGGATTGCTGCAATTTACATGTTGTCTGCACAAGCATAGCATGCTGAGGACAGGCTGATTAGGATCAAGACCAACAAACCACATCCAGTTTGGTGTCTCCTTTATGATATGCTAATTGCATGTAAACAGTGATAATACAATATTTACAACCGGGATCCTACCAAGCAATGACATGTCCAGAGAGTGTGCTATCTCTTTCCACATATGCGCAAAGTGATTATCAGCTGCTTATGGAATTAATTTATCTTATCTCATCACTTACATGTAGCATAAACAGTCACCAAGGGCTACATCAAACACTGATCATCAACGCGGGGTTTGTCTTAAAATCCCGAGTTTGAAGCCAATGTTTGCCACAAGGAAAGCGAATTACTCATGATGGCATTGTTTATGTGTGATGTCTTGTTTTCCAATATCATTGTCATATTTAAATTTATCAAAATTTACCAACTCTCAATTTACCACTCATGATGATATCATGCTTACTATCGACCATCCGGAACTTACCACAGTTGGTTTTTTTTTGTTTGTTTGTTTTGTTTTTTTTTTTTGTTTTGTTTTTTTTTTTTTGTTTTTTGTTGTTTTTTTAATTTTTGGTTGTAAATTACTGCACTGTTAGAAATACCAGGATATGTTCTCCCTCTGCATTAGCCAACCTGTTTATCTTAAATGATTATTCAGTAAATATTCATGTCACCGGGCTCCCTATCGGTCATAATAAATAGTCACCGAAATCTTCCTCTATGACACCCAAGATTTATTTGATTGCAGAACATTAAAATATATGAAGCCTTTCAACACTGCATAAGAGATATTGGACGGCTCAATGAATAAATTTTCTGTAATTCGAATGCTCAATGGTTCTTACTTGATTTTTTGGAATCATGTATTTCTTTACAGCAGCAAAAACCTGGGTTTTTCATGTTGATCTAACATTGTACCCTTCAATTTTACATAATGAGACTGGTTGTGACAAAAAGCTGTAATGTAGCACTGATAACTGTTTTGGTAAGATTGTCCTCTCCTGTTTGTCATATAGAGCGCATATAAATTGTGTAAGTATCCATATTCTAAAGATCCCAACTTAATTATTTAGATGTTCCATGGGGTCAGCTACATGAAATAAATATGTTTGTAATAAAGTAAAACGCACCCCATAGTGTAAACAACTTCATGTGACCTGTTTGTGGCATACCTTCTCTTAAAATGGGACGTTAACTGGATATTGTGGGCTGATTATATGAAGTTGAACTGGAATTGATTTTGAACTGCAGAATCCAAAGCAGGATCCTTGTTTAATTGTAACATATTACCTGGCTGTATCCCATATGCATTTGTCATTTAAGAACAATTTTAAGATCCAAGTTCACACGATTATGTTATTGTGAAAAGATACCATGTTATCACCATGTGGTTGTTCTTTTTGTTTTCATTTTAGTTGTTTTGGTGGGTATTGTAAGTTTCTTGGCAATTTATCCGTTTTTCTTTTTTGTTTTGTTTGTTGTTGGGAGGGGGTGTTTTTTTTTTTGGTTTTTTTTTTTTTTTTTGGCTTTTTCCAAAAGTATTGTATTTGTGTCGTTTTTTATTTGTCCAGAATCATTTCGATGTAGTCATTACCCTATTTTGCAGTTGAAACTCTTTACTCTCCATAAGCTAACCTGTCACTGTCTAACCAACAACATATGGAAGTACTATTGTCCATATTGCACACGTTCTTCTGTAGAATTTTGACAAAGGCTGCATTAGCCCACATAAGTTAAAAGGTTTTCGGTGGGTAGCCACTTAGAAGATGTTTCGGAGCCTATACCCGTACATGTCTCTCCGAGTAGCGGCCCATTGTCTAAGCTAAATATCCAACAAAGACAACCCATATAATAATGAATGAATGGCAAATGATGAATTAGCTAAATACGTGCAGTTTTGCTTATAAATGCAGCGCTTCATTATAAAAGAAGAATTCCTGTCAAACAAAACATATTTACTACATTTTTATTTTGTAAGTTCAGATAAGAACGATTTGACTTACCTTTGAACCAGTATGAACCATTTCTAGCTGGATAGCTTATCATAGTTAAACCACATGCCAGTGTATAATTGAAGCAGAAACAAACCTGGACATTATATCCAGTCCCAGCGATTGTAAAATTAACAGTTGCAGCTAGACTACCTGTACAATCCAAGGATATCTTATTGTCATTATAGTGTTTTCAGAGTGTTGTTATTCTTTGTTTTACAAACATTTTAATTTTTATCTACTTCTGCAGGTATCTAATAAAGTGTTGTTCTTGCATCGTGAGAGCAGAATTGCAACTTTCGCTTTTATACACCTTTTTGCACAGTTAAATCTATTCATAAGAACAAACTTGAAATATGGACTCAGACTGGCCTGGTTTTTGTCTTTTACCACGAAAGTCCCTTGCTCGTCGAGATATCCTTGGTAAAATGCGTTCTGGGAACATAGACGGTCATCTCTCCTCATGATAGAGTTGGGTTTTAACGATAGAATGCATGCTGAAATAATGAAATTTTGCCTTTTATGTAGATGCTACAACTTTCACTTATCCAGGCCATGCTACATGGAAAACTTATGACATATTTGTGAATGAGATTTGCAATTCAGTTGAAAGTTGGCAATTTCAAACCTCCATGCTATTCACGAATTTAGAAAAGTAATACTTTGATTCAAAATTGCATGCAACAGAAACACGGTCGAACTGGCTTTTTAAGTTATCGTTATATCGACAAAAACACTTGAAGATTTTAAAACATAAGCATTCAGTTCTTGTGTACATTACTTAAACGTAATGCATACAGTAAAGGCTTTCATTTGTTTCTCCAATCTGGCTTCCTTTGTTTTTCGCGTGTCTGCAATTTCGCGAATTTGCCGTCATATTTAGGGAATATATAAGAATTGAAGTTTCTTGTATCTGTCGATAGCGTTTTCTGCACATGCTGTAGAAATTCAATGCCACAGAAAATCTAAAACGATTACATTTTTGACTATTCAGACAAATTGTGCATAACATCAGATTAAGAGCAATAATTATCGTTTTCAGGTGTACCTAAACGAAAGTAAAAATCAAGTAAAGTATTGGAAATGCAAATCTAGATATATACTAACAACTGTCAGTTTTCTTCTTCACATCAGATTGTCTCATTGGAGATGAGCATTGTTTGTGAGCAGACACCAGAAAGCTTCCCATGAACAGTGCTGCAAGCCACATAAAAAGGATTCATTATATCTACATATAATACATACATACATACATACATACACGCACATACATACATACGTACATACATACATACTTACATACATACATACATACATACATACATACATACATACACAAATACGTTTGTGCGTTTGTATACAGTCATAGCAATATCCATCTACTTTATTAAATCTACTATATGAGTCACTGGTGCGTCAATACATATGCATTTGACACTAAACAGAAATTGTGCGTGCAAATATCTGATGAAATTAATTGATATTAAACACAAAATGGCTGGTTGGAAGGAACTGATTTTCATTGCTTGGAAATTATGATGTTCCAGATGCCTTAACTTAACTGCTGCGTGATTTGTCACACAATGCAACTTATGTAACATCTAACAGTACTGGCCTGGTGTTTTGCTTTCAAACTACTCTTCTATAAAGGCTCAAAGACCTTAAATGATCGCCATCCAACGTCCTTAAAAATAAAATTATTCACTCTTATGTCAAAGATGGGGGAATGATGTAAAACACATGATTATACTTTCAAAGCTTTTAAAATCTGCGAGAGAGATTCATATAGGGCTGAGCCCTCTTTCTCAATCGCGACATTGCTATCAAATGTACTTCAATGAGTTTGTTGCGAAATAAAAATATGTTTAAACCAAAGCTTTTAAAACAACACTGCAAATGCACGCTTTTTTGCTTATAAAAGTGAATATAAAATGAATAATATATTTATAGTCACCTGGACTCAGCTACACTTATTTAAACCACTGATATAAATTCTCAACACAGCATGATTGTGATTAGACAATATTGCAAATAAAAAATGCAGAATTATTCTATAATTTTACAATCACAGAAAACATAGTATTAGTATTTTCTCAGCCTCCACACTGGATGTAAATATACAGAATATGTATTCAGTGCGGTTTTTAACATTGAATATATATGAGAGACCCTGCATTTTAACCTTGCATATCAAAACAGCTCAAATATGGAAACAAATGGAATTTTGCAATCTTATTTCCTTGGTCAATTCTTCAATAACTGCAACCGTTTATTCTGAAGCAGACGTGTAGGACGCATCCTTCAACTGTTTCAATCATCAGCTCCTAAAGCTTTTAAAAATATTGTACCCGACATTAAAAACTGGCCAATATGTCATTAACATTGTCTACTGATACAAGATATACAACAAATGCCAACATTATGGTTTTTGAAATATAGGATAACCAGTTTGACATTTAATGGTGTTTTGTTTACATATATGAGTGCACAACTAGAGTAACATAACAAGATTCAGACGCTTAAAATGATACTTATAAATATAAATTGCCTTTTGATTTTTTTTTTTTTTGAACACAATATCAAAAATTAATATGGTACCAATTGGTAGCATATTGGGACAGGATATGTGATCTCAATCTACCTTCCGAGCAATACAAAAAATCAGGATCTCACATTGTGCATGGAAGAAACAGCAGATATTTAATAGGGCTAGCAGGAAAAAGACAATAGCAACATATTTAGGGTAATAAACTCCTGTGCATTTTTATCAATTTGAAAATGGGAAATTAAAATGCCACAATTACCAACCTGCAAGGAAAATATTCAACGTAGGAAGACTTGTCAATATTCCACACATCTGAAGACATGAAAGAAAAAAGTACAAAATAAACAAGGTACAGCTTGCTTTAATCAATTGAACATTTATATAAACCTACCGTTATTGTTATCATCATTATCACTGTCATGGCTCTTCTTCTTCTTCTTCTTTTTCTTTTTCTTCTTCTTCTTCTTCTTCTTCTTCTTCTTCTTCTTCTTCTTCTTCTTCTTCTTCTTCTTCTTCTTCTCCTCCTCTTCCTAATTCTTCTTCTTTTCTTCTATAATTTGTTTACGTGCATCCGATAAAACACGGCAACATCTTTGACTACCTTGATCATAAACCCTCCATATTGAAAATGTACAAAATGCAAGAATCTACAGGTCATGTGTCACTGTTGTCTGTGCAAGATTGACACTCTCACAAATAAATCAGGGCAAGCAAAAATGACCACAATACCTTCTCCAAAGCGGGCATTGGTATTTAGTAGTGATAAACACTGATATATTGGCGACCAAAAGAGGGGACAAACATAACACAGGGCAGGTGTTAAAGGTAATAGGAACTGGGCAGGAAAAGTAGGCCACTTTTAATTTCTTGGGTGGGCTCTTTAGCTGTGACGTCATTTCATAATAGTCATGTGATAATTAGCTTCTCTGTGAACTTTGTGCCCCAGGCCGGCTGGCCTAGGTCCGTTGATTGAGGTGTCACCTGCTTTTCAAACTGACAAGAGATTATGTATACTAGCCTGCCCTATGCATATAATTATCATATATCATTTAACGACCTTGTTAAGTTCCCCAACCTAATTTTGGGAATAAAGTTTCCCAATGTTATTTTAAGCTGGGAAAGTTTCAGCATTATATTTGGTAATAGGTGAACAGAATGCATTATTTATCTTAGTATAATGAATGTGTATCATTATCAGTTCATGAAAGTTGAGCACAATGTGTAAGTTTAATGAGTGGTGCAACTGCGTTGTTATCACTGACTAAGTAGGATTTTCACACACATGTAAGAAAGCTTCATTCACCAAATGCCAATGCTGATGAATGATAACAGTTATGAATAGCAATGAAGTATTGAAACTGTACAATATTTACAACAATGAATGATTGTTTGACCTGGACCATATTTATAACAATGAAAAATAACACTAACAGCAAATGTTATGGTTGAATTCATCACATATTAAAGAACAGAACGATATAAGTTTAATATTGAAATATACAAATTGTCTTTGTATCGAGTTGACTCAAAGGTTGACCTTTCAAATGCCATTTCCTGTAGAGACAAAAACATAATATAGATGGTGGCAGCACCTGGTATAGGAAAGTCAAAGTGTTAATGTTTCAGTTTTACTCCTACGCAAAGCTTAAATCATAACTAGGAATTTCACTTACCAATTATCTATGTACTGATAATGGTTACATGTAAACACTTTTAATGGCAGGATGATGAAATTGCACATTGGAGGGTGTAAATAGAGCACCCTCAGCTAGCATAGGGAGATTGGCAAGAAGGAGAGGAGAACAGTTCAGAATATGACAAGCAGAGTTGAACTGGTTGCCAATCTGAATGTATCAGCCACAGCACTAGCACTGCATTGAGCTGATGTATATGGCCTAATGAAGCGTCTACACTTGGGCAAAAGCATCTAGTTGTATTTTCGACAAGAATTCTGAGATACCATATGCTCTGCTGGACCTGGACCATAACAAGCACAGAATCCTGGTTAAAGTCAAAGAATATGTGGATCACGCAACAAAGACAAGAAGGGGAACAAATTACAGAAAGACTGGGAAAGACAAGTCCTACAATTGAAGAGGAAAGGGGAAAGAAGAAGAAAAGCCAACCTACAAAAGACAAGAAACAACAGTAAACCATGGGCACAGACTACACCTGCAGTTGCTGCCCCCATCCAACTTGCCACACTGACCATATCTCTGAAGAAAGAAGTGGAGAGATTCTTGCCAGTGAAAGACGAAAGATACACCATCCCATGGTCAGAGTTGAGAAAACATATTAGGAGGTCTTTTTATCGGTCAATGGGGAGAGACTCAAAAGCTAATTAGAGAACATACAGCTGCAATCCTATGAAAATTTGGGTACCTTAGACCAAAGATTTCAAAAAGCCACAACTCAAGGCTTCACCTGGAGAAAAAATAACCATATGCCAAGAGGACCATAGTTTGAGCCTACACCAGAGGATTATACAGCAGGGACTTGACAAAGAAGTTCATCTTAGAGGCAAGACCCACCAAATTAGAGGAAGCCAAAAACTATGCTTAAAAATAAGAAGACAGGCTTGAAACATTTAGTGCAATGAAGAGACCAGACTGAACAGAATAGCCTATGGAAATAAAGCAAGTGCAGATGGTTTTCAGTGCTGCAGAAGTGATGAAACTCTTCGAAAACTGCACCAAGACACAAGGTAGGTTCACTGCCAGACTAGTCAGAATAGAGGCCGAACAGAAAAAAACAGACATAGAACCAGTGGATTTAACAAACCCAATGGAGGAGAGGAAAGATCCACTGTTTTTATTGTTTCAAATTTGGACATAGAGTAGCAAGTAGTTATCAGAAGAAAGCCAGCACCAGCACCAGTGCCACACCAATGACAGGACAACGTTAAAGTATATCACACCAGGGGAACATCGGATCTATTATGGATCACTATGTTAACACTACATGGAGTACGAGGAAGATCCTTCACTGATACTGGAGCCTGCATGACACTTTCTGTAGATCATTTCTGGACACCGACTCAAAGTCCAAGGAGGCACGCAAGTCAAGGTCGACTGAGCCAAGGCCGTAGACATATTGTTGGTGGACGGGATCCAGCATGTAATGATTTGGGGATATGGCATACTACAAGAAGGACTTAGAATGGTGGATTATCCAAAGAAGACGCTAACCTGGTTTGAAAAACCTTGGCCACTGACAACACACAAAGGAAAGTCTTTCTTGACTGCAGTTTACCAAAGTCAAGATAGTAAAGCCAATGCAGAAAACCAGATACAAGAACATTGACGCAGTATATATCAGTACACTGATATATTCAGTGACAAAGACGAACCCCATGGACAATGTGACACCACGCAGATAGTCATCCATACTAGAGCATTTCCTCCAATCAAACAGAGAGCCTACGTGACACCATTTTCTAAAAGACAATTCATAGAAGGAGAAGTGAAGAAAATGTTAAAGGACAATGTTATTCAACCGCGTTCAAGTCCTTGGGCTTTGTCTGTGACTTTTGTACCAAAGCCAGCTGGAACTACAGGATTTTGTGTAGATTACCCAAAACTTAATGACATCACCAAGAAGGACAGTTATCCTTACCTTTGATACTGGATATATTTGGTTCAGCGGGTAATATCAGTTTTTATACTACTTTAAATATATATGTAGATCGACACTGCCTGTGTGGCCCCATTACTCAGACCAAAGAGCATGTCCTATTGGTATGTCCGCACACACAGATTCTACGTAACGGTTTTGCCACAGCACAACAGGCCAACTCTGTTGGGGAGCTATTTAATACTGACTCTGTAAATTTGAAAGACTTGGTGTTATACTGCCACAAAGTTCTGGATACTTTCACAGTATCCCATTAAGCTGTGACATGTTATCCACAGCAAATTGATATTTTGATGACTCTTGTTGTTGACCAGTGACGTGATCAATTAGCGTAGAATTATATATTTTTGTTTTATACATTTTTGTTAACATTACACATTCAGACCATTGGGCCCCCACTAAGAACATATTCATTAAACAATTGAACTGTTGAACTAGCACAAGGAATGTATATTTCATTAACTTTTCTTTATCGTTTATAGCCGAGTTATGTACTCTCTCAACGTAGAATGGTGAATCTCAAATTATGGACAGTAACTATATATACATGTCTCTTATTTATGGAGTGTGTCACCCCTACCTGTTTGCTTAATGTACATTTGTTGCAGTCAACAAACTACTACTACTACTACAACTACTACTACTACTACTAGTGGGAACTGGGAAATACCAGTGGCACCTGTAGACATTCCAAATAGTACAGAAAAACATGATCCATATTCATAAATTCCAAACCCAATAATGAAGACTGCCTTCATATGTCAGAAGGGTTTATATGATTTTCTAAGATGCCTTTTGGTCTTACGAATGCACTTTAGCAATTTCAAAGAAATATAGACAAAGTTTTGCTAGACGTTCTCAATGTCTCAGTGTATGTAGATGACTTTATCAAAAGTAAGAATGCACAAAACATGCGAAACATCTTGAGGCATTGGGATATTTAGTTTACTCAATACCTAAGCCTTTTTTCAGTGTGGGGCCATTTGGCTACTTAGTGGACTCTCAGGCAATTTCCGTAAGTGGGGAGTGGCCTTTCCTAGTTCAACAGCCTATGCCCATTGGTCTGCTAAGCAGGCAAATCAGAGAGCTAAAGAGAAGAAATTTGATAATGTATAGGTCAACAGGTGAGGTCACTGCAAAAGTTAACTTGTGACAAAGTGATCAAAAAATGATCATGCAGAGAGAGCCTGAGCGGATGATACTTTGTTTGACCTTATGGTACAGTGGCGCCCTCTTATAAGGCCCCTCAAATGCACTGGAAATGTGACCTGATTTGAGGGGAAGAATTTAATATAATTGCATCATTGCTGCATATTGAGGTGGTCTGGGCAGGTGAACGCATTCTCATATGTAGATGGGACCACTGTATCTTCCCTATGTTGAAGCTGAACCAGTCTATACCGAGAACTTTACTCTTGTTTAGTGATAGAATGAAATGGAGTCAGATTCATTTTTCCATAACAATATATTGACCCAATTACCAATCTTAATGGTAAAATTTAATTATGACAGTAAACCACACAAGAAATGTTCCCATAATTTTGTTTATGTTATTTCACTTTGATGTCAAATCATTGCCAAAAAGCTTCTGAAAGCGCAACCCTGTAAATTGTAGAATTAGTTTTACATCAATCATTTTCCATTATTATTATTATTATTATTATTATTATTATTATTATTATTATTATTATTATTATTATTATTATTATTATTATTATTATTCTCCTTCTTCTTCTTCTTCTTCTTCTTCTTCTTCTTCTTCTTCTTCTTCTTCTTCTTCTTCTCCTTCTTCTTCTCCTTCTTCTTCTTCTTTCTCTTCTTCTTCTTCTTCTTCTTCTTCTTCTTCTTATTATTATTATTACTGGGTTTGATGCTTACAGATTACTTAAAAACATTATGGTATCCCTACTGTCCAAATGGTAAAATTTATTACCTAAATGTTCCGTGAAGGTATTTTGGAATCCAGTGCCCCATGTACAAAGTCATATGCACTCTATTACCCATGGCAGATGTATGAACCAGCCTCAATCTAAAAAGTGAGCAGGCAGTCTAATTTTCCTACCATGGCATGTAGTTTGGAGAACTGGGACTACATCTTCATCATCACTACCTTCGGAACCATTGCCATTACTGACTGCAATGCACTCATGCTGGATACCGGCTTCAAGAAACCAAGACCAATCAGTGAAATTTAATGGCTACTCCCTTCATGTCTCTATTATCTCATTTGTAAACAGTGATGAATAAATGGCAACTGGTTAACTGTAAACAACATATCTTCCCCGCAAATATCACTAGTGGGGATGACTTTTCTTTCAGATATACACAAGGTTAACACCACTGGTGTTACTTGCTTCTCTATTAGATTAATTGTCATGAATAAACATATGGGAATACATCAAATACTGGACTCAACCTTGGTTATTGCCCCCCAACCCCAGATTAGTCACCAGTTAAGTTTTTTACCACACTGAATTTCTCATGCTTAGAATAAATATCATCCTCTAGCAAGACATGACCTCTCTTCCTACAAACACCAGTGAGCAGTTGGGACGGAAATCCAACTGGAGATAAAATATCAGAGGAACACCTTCTGTCAGGAGTACAGGCAGTGTGGTGGCATCTCAGCAAAGATATGAACATTCACTTTTTCCTGCAGGTGAACCAATGGGCAGCTTGTTTTGACCAGAATGAAAGGGCTTTCATTCATACCTGCAAGACATAGACAAAGGTGGTGCACTGCTCTTGGACTTGACAAAGACAGAGTCTGTTTCCAAAAGTTCAGTCGTTTCATCATTAGTATCGGCTCCTTGTGAGAGGAAGTTTGAGAGATTCAACAAATTCATATTTGGTGTATGTTGGCTCTATGCTGATATTGCTATAGTTCCAGGGTTGTGCTTGGTTGTCAGTGCATGCACAGTTAGCTGACCAATAGCCTGCATGTCCCTTTGAGAAAGTTTGGTTTGATGCTAGCTTTTTGGGAAACTAGTCAAATGGTAGCAGATCTTCTGGGGCTTCATAATGAGAATTGCAGCCTGAATAGCAATGGAACCCTGTGAAAGAAATCCACTTCACATGCCCTTTCACCACTGAAATGTGCGTTGAAAGAACTTGGGATGTGCAGGCATTGGGTATGGTTTTCTTACACTACTGTGCAAGAACTCCTTTGGCAATGTTGTGAGTGACGTCAAGTTTACATGAGGAAAAATTTAAGGATTTACAGCCATTCCAATGGCTTTCAGAGCTGTAACAAGTTCCAAAATGCTAGCCACAGTATTGTGTGCTGGAACCCCTTGTGGGCCTTGAACTGACTGAAGCCCAACATTGGATTGAGCAGATGCCTTTGCAGTTGCTCCCTGTAGGTGTATCAATGTGGCAGTCAGAGTATCAATTGTGTCCTGCCATCCAACTGGATAGTCATGATCAATGCTAAAATCTCACATCAATGAGTTCACTGCCTCCATGTATCTGACACATGACTTAACTGGAGCAACAAGTTTTACAGAACCATCCCCTGTGTCACAGATGTACAATGTCTCACCCTCACATGCTGTAGCTGTGTGTTGACAAACACAGAACTTATTTTGCAGCCATCCCCTGAAATCAGTTCTTCAGTGTGCCTCCCACAGACATCCACAGCATGGTTATTTTTTGTCATACATTTTTAACTTCCTTTCAATATTGTCAGTGAAATAAACAGAACCAAGCTGTGTGACATCATAGAAACTGCTACAGCCTTGTGTTGCAGATAATATCAGCCTTCCGATACTGTTGATCCTAGTGTCATAGTGCAGCAGACCACCTCGGCCCAGTTGTCTGCTCAAAAGAAACCTTTATTATTTGGACTGAAGTGTAGACCATTTGATGTGGTCTAGAGACACATTGTATTCACGTTGTATACCCACTGTTATCCTGTATAGATGGCAGTGGGATATTTCAGTTGTCCCAACCAAATATAATCACACCACCAACTTTCTGACCAGTGCAACTTGTGCTACCTACAATTTTTTGAGAAGGAAAAAACGTAACGGAAAAAAATGTATGGAATTAAAAGTGGTAACAGATTTTTTGGCAGAAAATTAAACTGTGACATATCCTATATTAAACACCATTTATTCAACCACTCACACATTTTCAGTTTGTGGCAAAGTATGTAAGAGATACTATGAGATACTTTCATGTTCACGCGGTAAGGATACGTTAATATATGGCTTCGTAGTTAGAATTAGAAAAAATACATTTATTTTTTCACATTAAACAACTGGAATAAATATTTCATTTGTACATGTATTTTTAGCACTCCTCATTTATAAACTTTGTCTAAAATTCGACCTCTCATTTGTAATATTATATTATCTAGACACATGATTTCTCCAAATAGAATGTAAATAGTTTGGTACCGATAGTAAATGCATCTTTGTGACATTATATGTGAGGCATATGTGATTTATGGTTTACTATCTTACCTCTACGAAAGCTGTAAATACTTAAGAAATCAGTTCTTTTCTACTGCTCATAGCTGAAAGTTCTTGCCCTCTTAACCACTGTGATTAAGTTAACATATTCAAAGTGGCAGCAATTAATGCTTGTGTAAATCTGTTGGATGCACCATTGATTAAACCATGTTCCTTCACTGCCCCCAATGAAATGCGGTGGTTGTTCTAAATAAATCATCATCATCATCATCATCATCATCATCATCATCATCATCATCATCATCATCATCTACTGCCATGTGATTGCTTTGCAGGCAAACTTGTACACAGTGAGATGCCAAAGACTTCCATAAAAATTACTTGACTATGGTTAAAAATAATTATCTGAAATGCAAGACAAGAAAAGCAGATACGTTGTCTCCACTATTGTATTTTTGTTGATTTCAATTGTTCTAGAAGATTGGAGATTATTTTTTGCCCATCATATTTCATCAATCCTTCTTAAATTCAGATAAAACCCCAGAAAAGTGGCATATCTGTACATACTTTAACCTCTCCTCCTTCCACCTCACACACACACACACAAGCTCTAAGTCTCCTGTATTGTCAGATGTTATCTGAAAGAAAAATGTGTATTTTAATTCGTATCAACACCAAAGAAGTAAAAAGTACCTAAATAAAGTAAGTGTAACTGTAACTCTTTTCTTAATCTGCACGGCAATTTCGTTAAGAGGTTAGAAAACTTGTTTCTCCCTGGCCCAGCAATCCACTTCTCCTGTCCAATCCACAATTATGTCTGTGTGCCAACAGAGATATTGTTTTTTTAGGAATTCTCTTTCTTTTTTTACTGGCAAATTTGTCCGACATTTTATGTGAAAATTATTATAGGTAGAAACTCCATGCTTGGCACAATTATACTTCTATAGATGAATCCTTGCCTTTTTATAATGAGTGGTCATGCCTTTCAAAATTGTGCAAATGAAGGCTAATTAAAGTTTAAATCTTCAGTATCTTATATACTATACTAAATGTGGTTCCAAGTGTATAGGAGTTCCATCATAGCAAAGCAAAGGTCATGTCAAATGTCAAGGTTATGTCAAGGTCAAAGGTCAATTTTAGGCCAAATGTCACTTCAGGTAGAGGTCATCTCTAGGTCGAATGCCATTTCAAGTTCAAAGGCCACTCTTGTTGGTGGTTTTCTTCTAGCCATAACTTGGTTAACTTTTATCCAATTTTGATCATGCTTGGCTCAAATTGTAGCTATTGCAACACTGCACATTTTTATTAGAACAGGCAACGTCTTAAGGGCAAAGGTCAAGGTAATTCGACCCGTTGAAAGTTTCATCTTGCCGTAGCCTTGTCAATTTTCATCTGATTTGGTTTATGTTGGGCTTAAATTGTGGGTATTGTAACATTGTATATTTTTGCAATTTACATGTGACCTGGAAAGTTCAAAGGTCAAGGTCATTTGGACTTTGAAATTTGCATCCAGCCATAAGCTTAATCGAATGTGAAGAACCAAAGGACGAAAGTTAGAGGATTTAATATTTATAACTTTTGAAGGCACATGGACAGATTTGCTTTGAAGCAAATCTTCTTTTCTAGTTAAAGACTTTATTCCATATGAGAGATCTACATGTCGCACTAAGCTCCAATCTGATTATCTTCAAAATAAAAATGCCTCATTTTCATTCATTCGCCCAACGAGTCACAAAATATGTATTTAAACTGCATAGGGTTTTGATGGCTTGTTTGTAGGGACGTATACTCTAGTACACGGAGCGCAAGGCAAAGCACTTGCTGCACGCTGATTTATAACTTTTAAAAATCACATTTTCGCTTCACTTCACTGCTTTTTAATTTTGTCACTTCACTTGGAAAGTATTCATTAGATAACTACTTCACTACGATATTTATAAGAGACCTTCATTATTCATATTTTATAATTAAAATGCTTCGTTTTTTACATTATTTATATTTACTCATTTCACTTCGTTCACCTTTGCAAAAGTGCAATTTTGGATTATACAACTTTAAAAAGGCCACTTTGCACTTCGTTTTTTACCCATGTGGAGGCATGATGCACATTTCTATTGATACTTGCTCTTTTAATATTTTATGCGATGAATCTTATTAATGGCACTTAACAGTTGCATATCTGTAGATATGCATGGTATAAATCCGTCTAGATGACACGTCTGCGAACTGACCACGGTAATAACAGGGCCGTATTGTTTTGATTTTCATCAGCTTAACGCGATAGCTTGCCTGCGCAGACAGACCATTCACACCACGCTACAGAGATCTGATTTTAACACCGCTCAAAAGTCGACCATGCATTCAGTTGCAGTCCATCTATAATAATTACCTGGTGAATAGGACTGTCTACGCAGGCAGCTCGATAACAGATATGCATCTAACATACAGAAATGCTGAAAAATTGTATCAATAATGTTCTTCAAAATTAGCATTACACCACACACTTCAAAACATTTACCACATTTCCATGTGAAACAAAACTACGAGTAGCAGTATGTCTTGCTTTGCCTGTAGTATACGGTAAAATATTTTTGCCGTCTTAGGATTTTTCATAATCTGCGAGAACTATCCTTCTGTGGGCGATATTTGAGGAACATATCAACCAGTTTGTCACTTTTATTTTAATTTTTATTACACATATTTTCAAGTAGTTGCTCCTTGCATTTCTGTAATATATGCCTTGCTTGCAGTTATTTAAGACTCTGATCCGATGGTCACGCACTGGGATAAGTTTTTTCTCAGAGTCAGCAATTTTTTTTAAGGCCATGTGCGTTTTAAATGTTGGCACACTGCGGCCACATGGTACGCATTTTACATAGATGACATGTGATACTGTTACTTCATGGGAACAAAATGTCTTTGCTCTTTGTACTAGGTAATATAGAGAATCTTACATAGCTGACAGTGAGTTACTATTTTTCTCATAAGGGATTGTTGTTGGGGAAAATCCCGAGCGACCGCAGCTCACGAGTGAATTGCCACACCAACAACGATCAGGAGTGAGAGAGAAATTATATTAACTCACTCTCCAGCCATACAGATTTTGTTTACTCTATGTTTAATTGCGTATTCTTCACAAAAAAGATTTCCTAGCCTTCCTTTCAAGGACGAACTAGTGTGACGTGTTTATTTACGTTCCTCAGGGTAATTCCATGTCACGCTTGACGTGGAATCAAACATCACTCGCGTACATATGATTTTGTCTAAATGTCAATGCATTACGTCAGTGATGCAGGCGCGTCACAATTTAATTGTAACGATATTTAGGTCATGTGATCTACAATGAGTTATTACTTTTGAATTTCACTCTACAAAATAATTCACCTTTAAAAATAGAATAAATATACTTCCACAATGCTTCATTGCATGGTCCGTTGTGTTTGTCCTGATAAGGAATGATGTATTTCGGAGAGTTTTGCTCATTTTAATTTCCGAGATCCTTAACAGCCAACAAACATGTAAGCATATTAATTTTTTCATGTTGACTTAAGTGATCTCTTGTTGAAACATGTAGGCAATTTAGCTTTCATCAGTTTCATGATAACACGATCATAGTGCAAAGTGTACTGACCCCTACTATGTAACTTCAGAGTTATTATTATATCTTGTACCGATGATCAGGAACAAAATGTGTCAAATATCTTGCAGTTATCCACATGAAGTTATCCCTTAAATGCACTGCTGACCCTTTTTTGCTAATTATGTCGCCAAGACAAGACAACAAAAATATGCCTCAACCATCATGAAGGCATTGCCGCAATTTTGTTACTCAGAATTCAGAAAATTACACTTTTCTTTTTAATAAATCAATTATTATAAATATCAGCATTTAAACCATTTTGAACGCTTTTCTTGCGCCCAATGCACGCCGATAAAAAAGCTGTTGTCTCAGTTCAAAATTTGGCATTAGAAGGATTTAAGAGGAAAACCATGCGATGCACATGCATACATTTGTTTGGGTCTTGGTAAGGATTTGAAAAGATGGAAAATTTTTTGATGGCTAGAAATCAATGAAATACGGTCGAAAATGTTTGTATCCATAGAAAGAGAGTGTAAACAGTTAAATATTGACTATGTTTGGCAAACTGTTTTTTTTTTTTTTAATATTTTTTTAATAATAAAGTCTGTCGGCTCATGGGTAAGCACGTTTATGACTTCGGTCTTGAAATTGGCGATGCGTATCTCTAAAGTTGACGCCTGGCACTTTAGGAGGCAGTCAATCACCGACCACCAATCTTACCACTTGTATAGCCTGTAAAATGTATACATTGTAAAGTGTTTAAAGGTTGAATGAGCGCGCATGCAATGATGCTCCACGTGACACGTGTTTGTGCATAGATGGCTTTTAAACACTTTAATGTGTTCAAAGCAAAGTGTGAATGTACGATTTTACCAGTTTGACGCACCCACGGGTTTTGCCCTGCTCGTTGGTGCCCCCGTTGTGAGGGGGTAGATTCTTACCTAAATAAATAAATAAGTAAGTAAGTAAATAAATAGATAAAAAAATTATACAGTGGAGCACCATATTGGGCTCATCTCACGCATGACACCTTAGAATTTCAGCCATTCTTTTTAATAATCATGCATTTCGTACCCAAGGCAGGAGTACATGCGAAGAGGTTCAAAACGCATCCCTGATTAACACACACATACACACACACACACACAAACACACACACATATATATTTATATATTATATATGTGTATATTTATATATATATGTATATATATATATATATATATATATATATATATATATATATATATATATATATATATATATATATATATATATATATATATATATACAACGAAAGAGAAAGAGCGACAGAGAGATAAAAAGGCAGATAGACACACACACGCCTCCTAGTATTTACTGCTTTCTTGTATATGTGGTCAAAGTCCTTAGATGATACTTTTTTTAATCTTTCAATTCATTTTTCTTGTAATTGGAAGGCAAAACTCCTGACACAGCAGTACAGTATTTTAACGATTGTTGTTTTCCTTTGCTGACTTCAATAGCAATAATTCATTAACACACTCTGCCTTTAGTGTAACTGTAACTATTCTAAAAGGGAGTATTTCGAATGAAGCAGATGGAAAAAATGCAAGACATACCTATCTTGTTATAATATTTTGGGAAATGTGTTTGAGATCACTAGAAGCTATTTTGAAGGACCAAATTACATGCATTTCCTATTTGATTGCATTTTATTCTTCGCAGATCAATAAAAAGCTTCACAAGTACTTTCTATGCACCATTTTTGTCGCCATGCTGTTTGTATGATCCGACGGATTGATGAGCTAAAGCAAATGTTTTGCTTTACTCAAATATAATCCACTGCTTAATAAATACACATCAAGTTAATATTTCCAGTGCATAAATTATCACTTTAATCCAAGTTGATGGTTTTTAGTCGCACAAAATGATTAAATGAAACCAAACTTTGCAGGGTGTGATGTATAATCAGCAAAATTTATATGTATGTAAAAAATGTAGGATTCAAAGTTGGTAGAGATTTGTCGACCATCTCAAATGTGTAAAACATTTGTAGTTAGGTCCCAATCTTAATTTTAAAAAAAACCTGTTATTTCACTCTCAAGTGCCTCCGATGGCACAGTATGGTACAAGTGTGCTCAAGTTCCTATGGAAAAAGCCACATCCAGGTTTGCAGTCAACAATATATATTCTCTTGAGACAAATTACTTCTCAAAGTAATTTGTGTCAACTGGAGTTTACTCAAGGCACCCTTGTAAAGGGCTGCTTAGGTCTTAGTAAACGTCACCGTCATTCCTGCCTGTTGAAAGCTTTAAATATCCCACCTGTTTCACATATAATAAAGTTAGATACTGCCTCACTAATAGAGTCTAGACTAGAGTCAGCAGGATAGATTCGCCTGCCCGTTCAATATTTTTTCATATTTTATCCCAGTATTTAAAAAGCGGACAGCCCATACCGGGCTCGCTTTGCCACCGTATGCAGGAGGAGAAAATGCCCCTCCACTCAGTGTTTCGACAACGGACGGTCCCTGTTCTGGCCGTGGCTGCGACCCCTGACGGGCACACCGATACATTAAAATACTTACTTTGTGGTCCGAAATTCAATCTTCAGAATTCTTGGAACCATTGCATGGTGCGACTGTTAACAAGTACTTTCTGACTTCATTCTGTGTGGCCTCCCTTATATGTTTGGGGGGGGGGGGGGCGGCCCGATTGTTCAATCTGTGCGACTTAGGGCGGTTGGATCCTCGGGTCGGCCCAGCCCTCCGCGGGGAGGTCCTGACCATGTTGTGTCATACAGGTATAATTATAGCTCTGCGGTTATGTTTCCTGGTATCTGTGGGTCTTTTCTGTGGGCTCTCTGGCCATGTTATTTTATGTGTTCTTATTTTATGTTTCAATAAAAGAATAATAATAAAAAATTAGTATTACAGTGGGAACAAAAGATATAATCGCCATTTAAAATTCAAAGGCAGAACAATTTACAGAGCAAGTTCAAGCTATGAGGAACTGGGCATCAGAGAGTTCTAGATGCAGTGCATGAGGCCAAAAAATTGTATTGATGACAATGGATTGTTCCCTCATTCGCGTTTAGCATTTGGGTCATTTTAGCGCGAAACTCACTGTATACCAAAAAAAAATTTCTCGTACCGTGGAGCTTGAAAACGAAATTATTATGTTTTACAGCTTGTCTATAGGTTACAAGTCCGTATATATATACATATATATATATATATATATATATATATATATATATATATATATATATATATATATATATATATATATATATATATATATATATATATATATATATATATATATATATATATATATTTGCAAAACAATAACGTCAACACAAGGCAGTCAGCTTCATGCGTTCTTTCCGGACTGTGTGTTTCGTAATACCGATACATGGCTCAACATTGAAGTATTCCAAATTTGTCACTGATTGAAACTTATCCAGATACCTAGAGTATTTACAGTAAAACCTCCTTCGGGCTACTTATAACAGGTTGCCCAACCTGTACCAGGAGCAATGCTTCTAAAGCCGAAATTTTTGACTCCTTCTTCTTGAGTCAGATCAATCTCGACACATCTTCGGCTCACAAACTTTTTATCACCCAAACACCCTGTAAATACCCTTGGAAGTATCAGCACTTCTGAAACAGAAGTATTGGACAAACACAAAAGTCTCGACACAACTAAAGCTACTGGTCCGGATGGCGTGAGCACAAGACTTCCAAACGAAGCTGGCCCTATTATTTGTAAACCCCTTGCCAAATTATTTAATTTGTCTTTAAATCAAAAACAATATCCCACCATCTGGAAAGAAGCCCACGTCACACCATTGTACAAAAATGTTGAAGACCACCTGTGTGACAACTTGGCCTCTTGTTTTGACAGTAACAGGTTAGCTTACGGAAAGCAAAAAGTTCGGACAGCTTACGGAAAGCAAAAAGTTCGGACTGCGGAATGGGGTGATGACTACTAGGAAGTGGTTCTGGACAGAAAGACAAGAATACAATACCGGCTGAATTCACCCTGCTGTTGCAATCTATTGAAGTGAAAACAAGTATTTAACAGCTTGCCTGTAAACGGTTTCGGTTGCTAGTGGTATAAATGATTAAGCCTAGGCCTGACTTTGAAGTTAATCTGTTAATTTTAGCCTGGTCAGTAATTACTCGGAACAAATACACAAATATGTGCAAGACGCGTTTTCAGTTTCGGGATTGTTTTCCTTTTAATGGTATTTATGTTTAGTATAGTGAGGTGTTTAGTATAGCGAGATTTGCTCATAATGGAAGTATATGAGAAAAAGCGAGACCAAGAACAAGCGGCCAGTATAAGGCGTTGTTCGGTATATGAAGGCGCTCGGTTAGGTAGGATATACTGTGCATGAAATGACTCATCTTTGTCGGTTGCATGCATCGGGCGATAAACAAAGCATCAAGTGATCTGTGCCTGAATGTGCTACTCGCAAAGCCGCTTGTGTGTGCTGAAAGTGACAGTTAAAGTCAAGTTATAGCTGGACTTAGGGACGTTTTGCCCCATGCTGCAGAGAGCTAGTTTTCATTTAAGTACCGACATACCTGGTATCTCTAAAGATGTCTCGGTCAAGACTGGTGAACCCTTAGCATTTCGCAGTGGACTGGTTCCCTGACCCAGAACTTCGTGCTGTATCCTGTTCAATTTTTTTTTCGTTTTAAATTAATTCCGTGTTTACTTTAATAGGTCATTGACTCGTGTATTTAGGCGTACGTCCGTGAGGATCTGTTTGTTATGAACATCTCATCAGTTTTTCTGTGCAAGCACATACTTCTCTCACAAATACCAATCCATTGTCTAAATATTCGCAATAAAATCACATCCAGTCATGCACAAATGGAAGACAACGTGAAAACTCGGATGACATTACAGGTTTTGTATAGCAAGTGGCGGAGTTCACGTAATAGCCCTTTTGAGGTAAATTATTTTATTTATTCATTTCATTAAACTCCCAGTACTGGGGAAAATATGTACAGAAACATATGATAGACAACTGTGGAATGGACGTCGATGGCAGCAGTGTAGGGGAATTTGCGATGCTGTGAATATGTTATAAATTGCCCTTAAATGCGTCTTAAATTACAATACAAGAATATTTTGTGTTATACCATGACTGATGATTTTTTTTGCAGTGAAATGCAGCACAGATGGCCTGTTAATTTACTCTTAGTGGATTTGTCCGCAAGCTGAGCTATATAAACTAGGCAACAAAAGTAACTCTCAACCTTTTTTAAGATATCTATTTTGTATGTTTATAGATAAATCGCCAATTTTTTGTCGATATGTGGATCATAACATCTGGTCCATATTATCTGTGGTTTTTAAAAACATTTGTACCCTTGCCCTTGCTTAGCTGCATTTACACTGGATAAAAGTCAGAGTTGAAATGGAGAGTTCGCACACATGTCATTGGATAGCATCGTCAACTGTCAATGTGCTTCTCTGTAAGCAAAGGATAACAAAAGCAGATTTAAAGATGATCTCTTCTTATCATTTGAATTGAAATTCAATTATAAAAAAAGGAAGACATGCTTTATTGAGCAAGGCCACACCTAACATAAGCTTGCACAATCAGGGCTATTATTACAGCTTGTGTGTGTCACAGTGAGTTCAAAATTATGGCAATGTGGTGACAGTTACTTCATCACATAATCACTTACAATACTGATTGACGTCTCATTTATCAGCATTAATCAGCAGTATAACCACCATCATTATGCACACTTTTATACCAAGTAGTAAAAAAGATGATAGTTTGGAGATGGATTTTAACAACGACAGGAAAACTACTCACTACCTCACTGCCCAGTGCTCATCTGTTTTGCCAACTCCCCATTTCAACTCTGACATGCATCCAGTGCAAATGCAGCAAATCACGATCACCAATTCTTATGAAAATCACATGTACATTAGACAAGATGTCATGTCACATGTACAAACAAGAAGTTTGGTGAAAAACATGTTAAATACAGATTCTGGAAAAAATGGAGAGTTACTTTTGTGTCCTAGTTTATAAAAAGATTCCCAGTCCTCTTACCGTTGTGAGAAAAAAAATACTTTCTCGATTGGTTATTTTAAAAAGATATATAGTTAGTTAAGCTTATGTTCTGATCGTAAGTAACATTTCACGAAATGTTTGAGTGGGCACGTTGATATTGCCCAAATTTCATTCTTGTGTATTTGTAGTTTGTTACCTTTTCCGAACGACTTGCTAGATCTTATTCAAACAAGGTAGATGTACCTTGAAAGCAGTCTTCTCTACGTTTGTTCACTAGGTAATGCTGTTCTTGCCCCATGTTTCACGATTGTTAATTGTAAACGATCGACGATGGCATTACGGTAAAATTTGTAATTAAGACAACCTTCATAAGAGACCATTTTTTGTATTGAGAGTACCAATTTACAGACCTATTTTGGTTCATCCTCAAATTAAATTCCTAAGACACGTTTTAACTCGTCAGGTGGTCTTCAAAAGGAGGTTTCCCTTTTTTGGCATGACCATTATGGAGATATCTATATGTGTGCACATACCTGTATTCGAATCAGAGGTGCAGGTTCGCAACATATCGTACAGTAGCTCTTGTGTACTAATTTTATCTTTGCGCATGACTGTGAAGAAACATGCATGCACTTGTTTCTAGTCTAATATAAAATAGAAACACCTGGTAATGGGGACACTAATAATGTACCTGTTTATGTGTTACTCAGGCCTGGTGTGTTTTTGACTGAGGAGTTTAAAATTTGGGAATCTGCTGGCTTTCTACAACTTTCATTTTAACATTATTTTTTCCCGACTGGTCTAATTTTCATTTGACTCATAAGAAAGGGAACAGATGCAGTATGGAGCTACACTCTCATTACTATAAAAAGTGTGTTTGCACAGTGGGATATGAATTAAGAATATTCTGTGTCACCACGAGTTAAGAACAGGGTGAAAGGGTAGCCTGTCCGGCAAAGTGCCAAAAACAAATCCATTAAATGAGGCATTCGGAATCATTTATTTAAATCCAATATACCCCCTGCCTTCTTGGAAAAAGGCAAAGTCCAATGGAATTATGTCGATGAATGCAATATTATCAATGATGACTTGACCAACCGATGTCAACTTCCACAAGAAGATAATCCTGTACCTTTCCCTGATTTTTTCACCAAACGGAGTCTCACCTAACCATCGATCAGTCCGTCCACTCATTTATTCATTCATTCATTCATTCACTCACTCAGCATACATTCTTTTGTGAATTGAAGAAATTATTATTACAGTGGTTGAAGTTTTTATCTGCAATTGGCCCTGACATTATGAAAAAAAAAATGGAAAAAACATACCTTAAACTAACATATCCAGCTGGAACGGGTACATGCATGTGCAGGGGTAGGTCAAAATTGTTCTTATCTGAACTTGACTATACAAGTTATTATTTTTGGTTCGGCATGTATTGTTTATTCACATTGAAGCTCTGCATATATAAGCAAAGTTTCGCTAATTTAGCTAATGCATCATTTGACTTGTTAATTTGTTTTCCATTATAATGTGAGTTATCTGTGCTAAATATTTAGCTCAGACAAGGAGCCGCTACTTAGAGAGACATGTTAGGGTACAGGCTGCCAAACATGTTCTGACCAGCTACCCACTGAAGTCCTTTAAATGTATTTGGAATAAAACAGCCCATGTCAAAATTACGGAAAAATGTGTGCAAAACAGACAATGGTACTTCCATACTTATATAGGCTAGCCAGTGACAGGTTAGCTTATGGAGTATAAAGAATAAAGCTGTGGAATATGGTAATGACTACCAGGGACGAAAAAACACAAATACAATATAGGATTTGTACTTATTTCCTGGGTGTTTCGTGCTTTCCAGATTTCTAGGCAGTCAAATTTATTAATTCCCTGTCTTAAAAAAAATAGGCAGATAAAAAGACATAAAAGGCATACTCCTCTATTCTGCAACATCTCTGAAGTATTTGCGTGCTAATTTGTAAAGGCTAGTATCAATACCCGATGCTTTCTGACCTTTTGACGTATAACAATGCTGAGTTTTAGTCCCAGCGATTCCACAAAAAATAGGATCCTAAAAATATATATGATGACCCACCAGAAATATTTTGTTCACTTCTGTAAATGACATGACCACCAGTACCTTGTGTTATAAGTCTAGGGAATTCCAAGGGTGCACATTTTATCTTTTTGCATATATTAAAAATGGCTTCCACTGAAAGCTGAAATGTTACATTATATTACATTGAGATACGTTTCATGAATATGATGAAAGTGCACAGTTCCACACTCTTGCACATGATGGCTCAATTATAGCTACTAATTGTTTGATTTTGATTTTACAAGAAAAATGTCTGCATACGATTTTTTTTTGTTTCGCTATAACTGACGAAAAGATTTTAACATTTTGCCTTGTGATGACAATTTTCCATCTCTTTAGCCACTTTTCACCTCTTCTTTATTACTGTGGCATTTTACTTCAATAAACTAATTGAAGCATGAATATTATTGGCAAAAAATAGCTTTCTCTTTAAATTGTAACAGCTTTTTCAAACATACTCTGAACTGAATTCATATCCAGTTTATTATAATTTAGCTCAAATGGCCAACTATATTAATTTCCATTGCCGTTACTTTTCTCAGCTCAATGATTCCATGATGTACAATTTCAGGCTACTAGCACTGTGAAATATGGAGATTTTACCAGTCAGGATATCAAAAATATGCATCGATTCTTGCCTTTTTTCCATGATTAAAATCTTTTAAAACATTTGAATGCCCAGTCAGTTGCCATGTAGGCTACATATATACGTGCAGTCACGAGCTTTTAAAAAGTAGATGAGTTACATAAAAGGACAAAAAAGTAGGACCACCTGTAAACTCTTTACAGGCAATTACTTGAGATATAGTTTTTCTTTGATATAAATTGGCAATTTATTATTTATCTTCACTGTTATCAGCTAGAATTAGACATACTAGTACACATACTCCAACATTCTCTATATGCCGTGGAACATTCTAGTACACATTTACGACAAGCACAGTACATATTTTCACACCCGTTTTTGCAGTTACACCTTACTACTTTTAGGAGTACGTTGGGAGCAACGTGCACGTCACATTGAATTGGCACCAGATTACCTCAAACTACTTTGCATCCAAAGATTTTTTGATCTAGATATGACCTTCCCTTTCACACATGAACTTGGTGATATACACGGAGGCTGTGGTACTTAGCCGATGATGATGTTGGAAGCAGGATTTCAGGTTTCACATAGCTTGTACTAGATGCTACTTCCTTGTGAAATCGGTGCAGTTTCAGATTATAAAAGGTATTTCCTGTCTTGCCTTTGTAAAGGCATACTAGACCAACTTCTCCTGCAGTCACAATTTCATCTATAGTAGCATTCTCATTTAACGATACCTCTGCTAGTTATCTTAAATCTGGAAATGTATCATCAAGTATGTTCCTCCTGCAAATAAATCATGGACATAACCAAGTCGGCTTTTTACCCGGTCAGACCATTTATCTTTCCGGGTATCAGAAAAATTTCAGTTTAGTATGAAACTCTACTGTTTGACCTTGTATCAGTTTATGTCTTTCCTTTCTTTGTCTGCGGTGATCATATGTGTCGGAATGGCCATAAAAGACACAGTGTTCTTTATAATTTAATGTCAAAGTTGCGGATAGTGAGGTACACATGTTATTAGCAATGGATAAAGGACTAGTACCAAAGGATCTTTTTCTGGTGGAAGCAGACATTCGGTTTACAATATACTCGACGACACTCGTTGTGCACTGTCTGCCCAGGCTCCATCTTAATTTCCTTTCCACACTTTTCGCTGGCAAATGCTATTCCATCACACCCTTTTGGGGTTAACTTTACATTTTCTTCCTCAGACAATGCCTGGTGGCAAAATATACCTTCACTCATGATGATCAAACCTGTATCTATAAACCACAACCAAAAGTTTAACATTGGTACCTATATTTGAGCAGAGGTGTCACTGCAATCTCATTTTCATTATGAGAGCTGAAAATCCGTCTTCCTTCTCCAAAGCTGGTGACAGGAAATACATTACCAAATTCAATGACAGTGAAATGAAATGCAAATTATATTGGAACAAAATACTTGTCAAGACACTTATTGCATTTTGATATAAACAAAGTCAAACAGCAAATGCTTTCACGGGACATAAAGACTGAAAACGATGTTATGACACATGAAGTCATAATACCCTCATGAAACAATGACAGTGGCCCATCGCACACTGAAGACAGTCGGTGAAGTACCCCTGTGGAACTCAAAAGAAGACATCTTGGCCATTACATGTGCCATATTGGTTGGGAATAGCTGTAAGTGACAAAGCACGGACAAATTACCAGAACAATAAAGTGATTAAACTTCCATTGCATTTAGTGATGCAGAATAAGTGAAGGATCAGTAAAACACTTCCCTGAAATATAACAACAGTAGTTACCCCTGTAGCAGATTATGATGACCCATATAGTAGCAGCTCTAATATTAAAAACATTGGATAACAGCTTCCTGTATGACCTGTACACACTAAAACCCCGCCACATGTGGGCAGTATCCGTTTAACTCTTTCATTTCCAAAAGCGAATTAAGTCGTCTTCAGATGATTAAAACCTATACGATAATTTCATATTCAAATTCTATGCGCAAAATGCTTTCAAATATGGAACATAAGATGTCTTCAGATGATTTATACCTATAGGATAATTTCGTAGTCAAATTTACGCGAAAAATGCTTTTATTCAAGTATCAGCATGCTTAATTTAACTAAAGTTTTAGAAATTGTAACCTCAGTCAACAGGTTGCACATTGCGTGCAATGTATGCAAAGTGTACCAACCCAAGACTCAGTCTCAAATTCAGCACCAAAAGAATTAGATTGGAAATGCCTATCACTATTTACTTTCCACAAAGTTTTGTCCATAAAACGGACCCACATGTCCACGGGAATATGGCAATGATAATACATCTAAATCAAATATGCATGTTTTGAAACACAAATAATGTACTTTTATTCCTATAAAATCGAAAAAAGCTGTACGTGGTTATATGAAATTTTGGAAGTTTAACAATTATGTTTGATTTAGTTGGAAAATGTAAACATCAGGCTCAATACTGAAAACTGTGTCTACAAACTTTGACTCATTACATAGTATTTCTTTCATACTGGTAAACTCAAATAAAGCCATATTCTTTGAACAATATACAGAAAAGAACACTTTACATTAACAAAAAGTGTCAAATTCTGTTTACATGACCTTCTTAACATGAAAACAATGATTACATATGAAATATTATGGAACAACTTCTTTTAAAGATTCAAATTGGATCGACCTAGTTGTTCAAATGCACCACTTTTAATATATGCAAAAAAAAATCAATTTCGCACCCATATATTTTTTAGACTTTACGTGTGTGATTCTACAGACCCTTATTGTGAAAAAGTCAAAGAAATATTGATTATGTTGCAATTTGTGGCGGGTTCAGTCATATTAGGCCATAGATTAGCTTCCCATTGAATATATATATATATATATACATATATATATATATATATATATATATATATATATATATATATATATATATACATATATATATATATATATATATATATATATATATATATATATGTACATATATATATATATATATATATATATATATATATATATATATATATATATATATATATATATATATATATATATATATATATATAAAAGTATGACTTTTTTTATAAACTGAGATCCAAATACTTAAAATAAACTACAAGCTACAGGTCTTTGTGTCAGCAAGCAGAACACGCTTTTCAAAAGAACTTTGAAACAAGGAATTTTCTACACGAAGTGCAAGTGTTTAAGACCAACGGCTTCTTCGTCATTTTGAAGATTGCCAGCGGTTACCTTGGACAGTTTTGGCATTGCATAGAAAAGCCTCTTCCAGAAAAGAGGATCATCTCTCTCCAGATAAGTATGTGTCTGTATGTACATCTTCAGCGTGTGGTCATCTTTATGAATCTTGCTGAGATCCACGGTCTCATAGATGATCATGATGACTTGGCTGTTTCTTTCGTGAACTGCCTGCATACAGAAAGAATCATGGTCTGATGTACATACATACATACATACATACATACATACATACATACATACATCCATACATACATCCATACATACATATATACACACATACATACTTACATATATACATACACACAAGCACATGTACATACACACACATACATACATACATACATACATACATACATACATACATACATACATACATGTACACATACACACATACATACATACATACATACATACATACATACATACATAAGCTGCAGACCATCTAATTTATTTGGGCTGATACACATATGTCAAAAGGAACGTGTGCATTATGGACAATAGTAATTTCATATGTATATAGGTTAGACAGGGACAGGTCAGCTTATGGATAGTAAAGAGTTCGAAGAATTTGGTAATGACTACTAGGGTGTGGTTCTTGGCAAAAGGACACAAATACAATACAATACAATACAATACATACATACATACATACATACATACATACATACATACGTACATTCGTACGTACGTACGTACATATACATACATACATACATACATACATACATACATACATACATACATACATCGCTAAATACATACATACATACATTGCCCCACAACACTAGCCAATCTAAATCAGGAGTAATGTTAGTCCATCTGCACATTCCAAGTTACGATAACTTGCTTGCTATTTACGGCCACATACGTGACTAATTCATCACAATACAACTACACTGTGTACAAATAATGTTTGGAAGACATCTTGATCCTTGCTTTCTCTAAAAATTATTTTGCAAAAATACACACAAGAATCTTGTATAGTGATCACAACATCACTTCACAGATACTCAAAATCTGCTCAGCTAAGCATATTTTAATACTCTACCTGATACACTGCTTGCTGGAACTCAAACATGCACCATTCACTACCAATGAAGTCAGGAGACAGAAGAACGATGACTCGCTTACTGTTTGAAATAGCGTAGACAATATTATCTGAAACAGCAGCTCCAATTTCAAAATCTCTTTGGTGGATACAAGTTTTAAATCCGTGTTTCTCCAGGGCAGGTAAAAGTGTGTTCATAGCAAAATCAGCGTTTGCGTTGCTGTGGGATATGAACACATCATACAGTCTGCCTGCTTGGTCCACTTGGTCACGCCGTATTCGCCAACCACAGTAATCATACACAAGTACTTTTAGGGTTTTGCGGAATCTGATCCCCAGGACAAGGATGAGAATAATCACTAGAAGAACGACTAAAGAAGAACCTAAGACGGCTTCCAATAGTGGAATCAGATGAACTGTAAGAATAAAGAGATATTACTTCAAAGGTAAACGATGTGTAAATTTTATTGAATGTAAGTCATATATGATCCGTCATGGTACAAGTTAGTTTAACTTTGATTTAACTTCCATTCCTGGCAAAAGGTGAATTCTAATGAGAATTTTAAAGCAAGATGTTTTCTGTACAAATTGTCAAAAAAAACAAAAAACAAAAAAAAAAAGACTGTTATCATGAGATAAACAGATGAAAAACTGTAATATTGTCAAAAGACCTACCTGGTTCACAAACTGCGAAGGGTGGTGTCCATTTTCCACAATAACAAAGGGAGCGGGAAATTGTGTGACCGTTATGGTACCCTGACTTGCAAGAATGCTGCACGATTTGATCTTCAGGGACTCGATTTGATGGGAACAAAGCAATGTCCTTGGCGATATGGCGGTACTCTGCATTGGAATCTTTTGTTGGTATTTCACATGCTGTCACGAAAAGATTGGCATTGTCAATCAATAATTTAGTATGTTGTGCAATGCATTAGAAGATATCTACACATGACCATTACACTGCCAAAACAAAGTTAACATAACCAAAATTAACCTGAGACGGTTATTATTCATGTTAAAAGAACTTTATTATCAGCTCTTTAACACACAATATAAGAACAAAAAACATACTCGGCCTAATGTTCATTCCCTGGAAAATTATACATGTTTAACCCTTTCATGCATGGGTACTGCAAAATTATGATATCACCGAAAAGGTAAAGGAGGCATTCTTCCGGTAATCCGACAGTGCTAGCAACAGCAGACACTTGAACCATTACAGGCCAACACCAGTCAAGAAGAGGTATATGATGTCCTGTGATGCATCAATGTGACAGTTGTGATATAATCTCTAGTGACACACCTCCAATGAATTTTGTGTTCCAGGCCTGTCTTTTTCGGCTGTATGAACTTCAGTAAATACTGAATTTGAAAAAATTGTCACAATAGCAAAATTAAGCTGAATTCTAGGCTTCAGAACGCGCAGTACTTTAGGTGCAGATTCTTTACTGTGAAACTTGAAACAAAACGAATGCCTCATGGGACAGGGTATAGATCATCCTAGCATCGAATTTATGCGGTATATATCAGCGACACTATTTGAACATAGTTGCGTATTTTACATTATCTTTAATGAGCTAGTTATCTAGCAAAAGCAACATACTTCATGAAACTATTTGTTCTGTTCTAAACTGGAATACAGAAGGGGTTCATTTCCATACCAAAATGCATAAATATAACATACATACATACATACACACACGCACACACACACACACACGCACGCACGCACACACACACACACACACACACACATATATATATATATATATATATATATATATATATATAATGTCTCTCTGGCAACTGACTTGCATCTGCCCAGCCATATGAATTGCATGTGCTTCTTCCCTGAAGTATTCATTTACTTCGTACAAACCTGACATATATTCACGTTTTGGATTTTTTTTATCTCTTTTAATTACCCCCCTTTTTTAGACCCTTTATCTTATAGAATAGTTTCTAATGATAGGCACATTCTCGCTGCACGTAGAGCTCTCTGAACAAAAGTGGAAATTTGTCTTCTATAGCCGATTTCACTGTAGAATTTGATTGGTTCTTTTTTGAGTGCATACACAGCGTCAAGGACACTTTTTTGTAAGTGTCAGGTCAAGGCAGTCAATTTTTACTTCCTTTTGATACTTAGGCTCATTTGGTGCCTCCTTTTGTAAAGTTATCATGGAAACCTTCTAACAAGGCAAGTCATAAGTTGATTTTTGCCGGCTTTTCCACATACCAATTCCAATATATATTTCACTAAGTCTTGCCATTATAGGCAACCACATATATTATTCATTTCCTAATATTTTACGGTCCTAAGTTATGAAAAGTGAAGTGGGTGATATATAACAATTTAAAAGTAAAGACAAGCAAAAACAGTGTCTTGTAATACTAGACTTTGAAATATGCTTCATGGTTTTTTGCTGGGACTCGCAATTTAATTGGCTGTTAAAGCCTTTGGATTTTCTTTATGCATAAAGGGGCCATGCAACTTACAAATCGAAAAGGATTCTGTTTAAGGTACGTGCAGGATGGCATATTCATATTAACCACCGTAGTTCTGCTCTGCCAGCCTGGGTTGTCAGGCAACATATATTTATTGCCACAATGATCAGCTCACATAAGCAGGGAATGCTACTTACCCATCTGGAAAAAAATCAGTTTTTCTTGGAAACAAATAAAAACTGTTTTAAGCTTCCTGTATGCTTTGACAAGTGAATAATATATGTTTAGCTTGTCGTCTTTCAGTTATCACCTTTTATCACAGAATACAGTTAACCATATCTATCATACAACTCCACACGAAAGTGGCCATCAGTGAGGGCAGATCTCTTTATCAAACAGGAAAAATGTGTTACTCTTGCAAAAAAAAAAGTGACAATGAAACAACTGTTCAAAATAGCCACATTTATATTTTGTATACACACTTAAGACTGAAGATAAGAATAAACCGTCGGCTGTTTAGCACCAGCAGTTGCTAGCACTACTGATTTTAATAAACTCCTCGGTGTATTTATCAATATGTCCGTATAATATGCTGCATTATTGTCTCCGTTGCCAAGCAACAAGTTACGAGATTTTACTGCGGAATTACTATGTATGACATAGATCTCTTTTACCTGATTTTTTTTTGCATTGGGACAGAGTATAGCAATGGGCGGCATCAATATAAATATATTTACCTCAAAGTGTCATTAACGAAAGCTTCAAACTATTAGACCTGCAATTTTTTTTCAAGGCATACAGATTCACTATTGAACAAATATTATTTTTTCCAGCTAACACATGTAATTTCAGATCAACCCGATTTCATGTTTTCCAAGATGCATATCATCACACAAAAGTACATTAAAGAACTTACATATACTACACACTGGGTCTGACGGTTGCCATTTCCGATTTGTGCACCAAAATTCTTTTTGAGGGTTAAATGTTGGTGCCCTACATTCAAGTGTGATCTGTGCTCCTCGGCTGTTGTTGTAACCACCACGCCCTGTCTTTAGCACTTTTATGACTGTATCATCATTGGCATGTATTGCTGAGCAGAACTCTTTACAAAAATCAGAAAATATATGTATATCGAAAGGGAATATGGTAATATATAAGATATGCAATTAAAGGGAAACACAGAAAAGGGTTAATTCAAAACGTTACTTAAACTGACTATTTCGGGTGGGTAAAGTGTTACATTTACCATTTTATACACCATTTACGTTTACGCACTTTCATACATTTCTAACAACCTTATTTATATATATATATATATATGTTCGTGTGTGTGGTGTGTGGTGTTTAGTGAACGACTGTTTGTGTATAAAATGTACATTATATGTTAAACTGAAACACTTCTCAAAAAATCACACCTGTTCCTAGTGCCGAGATATTAAGAATAGGTGCGCCCCACGTGTCCTGACACAAACATGACTATGAGTGGAGTTGTCGCGATTCCTTTTTTTTAAGTTCGATGTTTTTAATAACTATTGAGCTTTGTTCTCCAGTATTTTCTGTCTGAAAAAGGAATATTTGATAAATATCACTTTCAAATTAAGTTTGCCGTGCCTAATTGTACTTACCACACTCAGGAATATCGCATTTTTCTCTTCTGTAATATGTATCTGTAACTTTCACATAGCAGAATGGAAGTTGACTCTGATTGCAGGGATTCCTACAATAATTATACTGTTTTCGCCAATACTGCCGAGAATAACTTGCCCAGCAAGTTGTGAAAAAGCGACGAGCAATTACCCAACTGGTACACGTTTTACCACGAAGAGATACATCGACAGAGCCAGAATAGTTCTTTCCTATTCCGTTAATGCAACCTTGATCTGTAAAAACAACCCAATTAAAACAATATTCAATAACAATTATTGTGTAAAACCACTGTCTTTCTTTAATACAACAGAACTTGAATCGTATGCATGTACATATTTACATGCAGACGCGCGTGGTGCAGCCCATTTACATTCTATACAGGCTGTGGAACAGCAGGGAAAATGGAAAATAAAAGCTCTGAGTTACAAGTTTATAAATTTTTCAAGGTAAGCCCCCCCCCCCCCGAGTTAGCCACATTTTTGTTTATGTTATATGAGCTGAACTTGTTGGCGCCGTCAATGGTATTTCTATGGCTTCACTCACAGGCGTTTGCCACGCCATCTACTTACTCTGCTCTGTGTTCAGGTATTGAAATGTAGGGAACGCTTGGAAAATAAATGAATAACATGTCCTGACAACGACCTAGCTCAGTGGAGATAACCGCAACAAAGGTGTGCTTGTTTATGTTAGAATTTTTTTCCCAAACGACCAATGTGTTATGACAAGTCAATAATATTGAGTGGAGTTTTTGTCCTGTGACTTGAAGTGTACTTGAGTTACCAGAACTTTGTCAATGTCATTACTGTCCCTCATTGCTCTTGTTTGCAGTGTGACTGAAGGCTTGGCATCGCTAACACGTGCGTGTGATGGTTTCGATATCTTGTAGGGTATATACACAGCACGTGTCTTGTTTGAATATTAATTTAAGTGACTTATGTTGGTCAAGTCATACTCTCCAAGAAACTAGTCCAGAAAGCCAACAGGGCATTTTCTTGATTGTGTATCTATGCTTACCTGAGTACTACATTTTCTTTAGAAATGAGAAAGGCAGACAGAAGAAAGGTGTGCCGACCCTTAAGTGGAAAAAGTGCGTACATAATGTTTCTTCAGTTTTGCACATGCAGCCTGACCTCTCATGGGTGACCTGATAGAACGCCTTGTTTCCATTTTGCGTTTCCTACCTTATATACCCTTATCTTTTACATGGATTGCGAAACAGGCCAAGCCTATATTAATCACTCTCCATGGCACAGATCGTGGCATATACCTCCTACCTACATGTTTGGTGGAGGGAAACTGAAAGACTTGGAGAAAACCACCGTGCACAGTCAGAGTGGTAGGTACTCTTTCCACATGCTTCCCCGGCCGTGAATTGAACCCGGGCCGCAGAGGTGAAAGGCGAGCGTGTTGCGGCAACTCGTCCTACCTTGTATATTAGTACTGGCGTGCTTTATGAGTGGTCGAGCTTAGTTGGTGTAGCAAGCCCCTATGTTTTTACACCCGAAAGCATTCACGCATTCAGCGTTGGAAACAACGGGCTGGTGACACTTTACCATGATGTATACAAAGTGGTACTTCACTCGTTAAGTGCCAAATGTTTGACTGAGTCAACAGCTTTTCTCCGGAACTGAAGCATGCAGGTACTTGAATGAACTGTCTTTTTACGAGGAATACGAATCTGAGATCCTAATGATAATTCAGACCCGTTTGACTTTATTAGATTGACTTTAGACGTGATTGTCAATGGAAGAGTTAAAAAAAAAACAGAAATGTTCAATAGAGATTAAGTGACACGGACAGCACAACAATCCTTGGATTAAATTTTTCATTTTGGGTTGAAACACAACTGTATCAGGGTAGAGTACAAAGGAATTACAGTATCTTAGAATGCACTGTACAAGATGGAAAAATCTGCAAGCCATAGCCAACAGAATATACAGGCAGATCATATGCAACATGCATTGAATGTTATCGTTTTCTCATTGTGACATCAAACCATAATTACTATAGTAACTGCCAAGCTACACTATCACTTGTATATTAGTGTGAAACCCGAGGAAAAACTAGTATAAAGCCAGAGAGGGCAAATAGGACATCTCTGATTCTCTTTTTGTTTCAAATGTGTCACAGTTATCAGATAAGTGGTAACATCTGTATCAAAATTTGCAAGGAAGTGTTTAAACTGCCTCCTAAAGATTATCTGGAACTGAAAAATATTTGATAAATTGGCAGGCATCGTGGAATGAAAATTGCCTTATAGTACATTGACAATTTTAAACAGATGTCAATTCGAAATTAATTGTTAGGATCAGCATTTGCTCATGCAACATCTTGTGGGTGTGTTTATCGGTTTATTTTATTTTATTTTATTTTGGGGGGGGGGTCTATGTTCGTCTATGTTCTATTTTATTTATTTTATTTTGTTTTGTTTTATTATGCTGCTGCGAAACTGCTCTATTGTGGGCATCAGTTTTAGCTTTTTTTTTTTTAAACTGTATCATTTATAACTTTGTAACTTATAGCGTAGTGTTTTTTTTTAGTAAAATATATTTACCATCACACAATCTTCCAAAATAACCAAGGGGGCATATACATGTAAAGTCTTTTTCAGTGGGGCGACACATTCCACCATTCTTGCAAGGATTATTCAGGCATAATCTGTTGTCTGCAAAAAAGAATATCGATTTCAAAATATAAGATAACCTTTTGAAGAAATCCCGCATAAAATATGACAATGAAGTATTAGACAAAATGGTCACTTTTCGCAAACCTTTACCAGTATTAAGTTATAACATAACATATAAACATGGTACATCTAATGTATGTAGTCCCAACACGGTGTGCAATCAACAGAAAACATGACACGCCGAAAGCTCAACATGTGCAGATTTAAGCGCACAAAGTATTTTCTCAGGTGTGACATGCATTGGTATACTAGTATGAAATAAACATAGTCATGGTCTGTTTTAACGCATGCACCAAGGCTACGTAGATGATAGCTTTGAATTTTGTACATCCCAGTTAATCAGCTATTCAAGATTTATACAAAAAAGGCTCTCTTCAATTATGTTGTTATTAATGTGTTTACGTGCAAACTGTCAAGGGAGTGTGACTGTGATTCGTGCAAAATTGTGGTCTGAACGTATTAACCCTTTATTTTGTCACTTTTATTCATACGTGTGGACCTCATTTGATAACGTAAAGTGCTGTAAATTTCAAGAAACATTAAAGTTGACATCTTCAGCTGGAGAGGCGAGTACGACAAAGACGATACATTGTAACGCTTGAACAAATGGTTTTTGAGAGCATAGCTCACTGAATTGCCCTTACATTAATGATCTTTAGACTTAATATATACTCACGCATTAACACCACATTGAAGAGACTGGGCAGCGGTACAAATGCAGCTGAGGTCTCGTATCTTGGCCAGCATGTGTGTCCATTAAACGTGTATGTAACTTGTTTGCAGTTAATATTACCAATACATCTGTCTAAGCAACTTGACAGTGATATTGTAGGTTTATAATCATCCAACGAACCCCCATAGAAAAGACCTGTTCTCACGTAGCTACTCTCTAAATCTGCGATAACAAGAAAATATGTTTGCATGACGCCTTTGCCTCCAAATCTATTTTTTATGTGGCATATAGATACTCATATTTTTCGGAGTCGTGTGACAGTTGCACAAGTGACAGTCTTTTTACTATTGTGCCAGGCACACGTGTTGCAGTATTTAATTAATAGCAATCTACAATTCAGGTTTAAAGGAATTGATATTCTAATACTGTAATCACATTCGCTTACATGCCTGAAGTGTACACATTGTGTGTTTTAACCTCTTCCGCTAAAGATTACCAAACACTATATCACCAAATGACCTGCGCAAAGGATGCTAGCTGGGAAACAGCAGACGATCTCTCGCAGATAGATGACAACTGGCAGCTGGGAGAGTACCGGGGTTGGAAATATATCTTATCATTGATACAATGAAACGAAAAGCGGCACAGTATTAGCAGCTGGAGGTGAACATGTAGCATGGAGAGATTTGGATGTCAAGACATATCTGGATCTAGACAGACCATTTTCACCAGGGTGCCTTTTCTTTTGTTTGTGACACAACGGCGACACAAATTTAACCCCGCTACGCGGATTTGCGTCAATAGCAATGCAATACTATTAATAGCAGCGCAAACTGGTCTGTCTACGCAGGCAACAGATCTGGTGGCTGGCAGAAAAGCGAAAGCAAGTGTAAGGGGACTGGGAGACGGGGCAAAATCAAGGACACAACTATCTGTGACAAGTTCAAAGCAGTAAATATGCACCTTTTCTTACCACATGCGACTTAATTCGAACTACTTTAAATGAATTGCTCTAAATTTTCACAACTTTTTAGATTACTGTTCCTTGTAAAAAGACCTTTCATTCATGTACAAGCATGCCTTAAGTTACACAGAATATAATGGTTCAGGTCAACAGCTTTCCTCGGCACACTTTGAGATCTGTTGACCTAGTTCAAATGTGGAACTGAAAGAGTTAACAATGTTGCAATAGCAGAAGATCAAAAGAATTCAAGTCCTTAAGGTAAAGTAGCAGAATCATTCAATTCGATGCAATCAGTAGAGTTATTACTGTTGAACATTTAAAAATAATATTTATTCAATTGGTTCTATATTTATTGGAATTTGGAAACTACATTTAAAACAAAATCTGAAAACAGTCCGCCGTTGTTAGTAAATTGCAGGTCTGCTGAAACAGAGATCAGAATTAAAATTGCTGCATCATGTTTATCTTTGGGCCTTTTTTGTGTTCTTTGTTTGTTTGTTCTTTTTGTGTTTGTGTGTGGGTGGGGGGTGGGGGGGTTGTTTTTTCGCTTTTTGGTTTTGCTTTTGTTTTGTGTATATTTTTTACTTGCATTACAATTATAGGAACGTCCCTCTTCATGGCCAGCGGTTTATGTCCGCATACGTTGCGAGCCAATCGGAATGCACATAATCTTGATATAACCTAAACCTGGGGGTCAAGAGCAGGTACAGCGGATTCCTGTACATCTGCCATAATGGGGCTAGCTCAATATGGATATGCAGGGAACATCTACCTATTCGTTCCCACCATAAACTCCGAATTCGAAACGTTCAATTCTAGAGAGAGTTATCTAGTGATAAACAGTTTATTAAATACCTACACTTAACAGCAGCGAAACCTGGCAGTGCAGAGAGCAAGCAGGCAAAGCAAGCGTGTTAATTCCTCACACTTTTCTGGTATGTTCAGGCCTAGGGGATCATATTATCAAAAGCTGTAAATTGTAAATTTTACCCAAACCATCACCCCTATTGATTCATATTAACTTGGATTAACATCGAGGCTTATTTTCATGTCTTTCAGTGTTCAGAACCGTAAAACTGACGGTTTCCAACAAATTTTTTAACCCACATGATGCGCCTCAATTAATGTACTTCACATAAACTACTTAACCAAATTTAGGCAGATTTAAATTCGTGAGCACAAGATGTATATTCTGTGTGGTCTATTTTGACTGAAATGAAAATCAAGAGATGAATCACTCTTTTGTCCATGGGAATGCTGGACTTGATGCATTCCACATGAAATTATCCTCGTTTTAAGAGCTTTGAACGGTTGATGGACAAAGAATGCCTGTTATGTTTCTGAAACGGCATAGAATTGTCAAAGACAATGGATGTTAAGCGCATCCCGGTACCGTTGGTATTGTAAAAATGATGATGATGATGATGATGATGATGATGATGATGATGATGATGATGATGATGACGATGATGATAAAAAACTTTTAACGAGTGTAACAAGCCTAACGTAAGATGACTCTGGTAAGTCTTAGTGATGTAAAAATAGCAATGCTGACAGCAATATGCTGTATCCTCCTGAAGTGATATCTCTGTAATCCGCCATGTAAGCATAGCATGTACCTTAAATTCCAGTGAATGACGAGGAAAGCTGTTGCCTCACACCAATAATATCTTTGCACCGTGAATTGTCGTACTTTGCTGCGCCCTCTTCTTAAAGAACAAATCTTTCTTTGTGAGAGTTTAGCATAAAATAGACTGCATATGTGTTTCCTAACCATGTCATATTTTAGGTTCACTTGTTGACAGGTGTGTAGCATAGGTCTGCTGTTATTTTAATACAAAGTACCTGTAGTCAAGATGTTTTCAAATGGGCTGTGAAATGTAATCCTTGTTCAATTATTTTTATTACACAAGCATTTCCCTGAAACTGGGTGTATTTTGTGTCTCTATAGTGCTCATGAACTATGTATGCCTTAATCCTGCAAATAGATTATCAAGGTATGTACCTTCACATAGACAATATACAGGCATATACATACCATATTCTTTGGTCCAGCTTGCATTCACCATGACTTGTGGCTGCTGTAACCAGAAGTAAAACACGTAAATCCTGCAAGCCTGCGTTGAGCATGAAAACAAAACCTTATGTCCAAGTACAGAGCACATAAACAGGTAAAAAGCTGTCCTGTAGAAAAGTGATGATGTGATTTTTTTTTTGTAGAGAACACTTTGCTACCCTTGGCTTTGGCACCAGCAGGTCCCAATGTGGCAACATAATAGAGGTGGCACTGTGCATGTGGTGCAGTATGATTTGTCTTGTCATTCAAATTTCTGCTCTCTGCCTAGGCCTGCTTATTTCCTTTGCACAAATCCTTCCACAGGCAATCCTGGAATTGTGCCAGCACGAAATCCGAGTTCATCTTTTAAAAAAACCATTATCAACTGTCTTAAATTTCTCAATCAACCAAGCTTACATGTATATCTGAAATATTGTTTTCATTTTAGAGCAAGCCAAAATAATCCGTCAGTGTGCCATACATGATACAAGTAAGCCTGGGCAGGTTTTACACCTTCTGCAATGGCAGTTGCCTTTAGAAATCAAATTTGCTGATCTATTTTATATTTGACGCTATAGGATGGGATCTCCTAGATCGCTATTGTCTCTGATGCGATGAGCCCCCAAAGCAGAAAGCAGTGGCGAATACACAGGGTGCTCAAGAGACAAATCTCCTGTATACAGAAACTTTCACCTTTGACCACTAAAAGTTACATGTTAATACAAAAATATGCAGTGGTGCAATACCTACCATTTGAGTCAAAATTGTTTGAATTGGATGAAATCGGCCGCATTATGCCTGCATGAAAATTTCAAAGTCCCAATGGCCTTTACCTTTGCCCTTAAGAGGTCACATGTAAGTTAAAAAAATATGAGGTGTTTCAATAGCTACAATTTGAGCCCAACATGATCAAAAGTGGATAAAAATTGTTAAAAATTGAACGTCAAACTTCCCGGACTTCCGTATGACAACCGTTGTCACGAAAAAGCTTCATGACTTGTATCTTCATTAAGTGCTTTACCAGAGGCACGTGTTGTGAAATTGTATGGCATAATTACTCTTCTTGGATACAAATTAACCAAGTTGTGACTAGATGAATATTTCGAAGGTCCAAATGACCTTGACCTTTGATCGTCAGAGGTCGTATGTCAATAACAAACATTTGCACTGTTACATACACATACAATTTGAGCTCAACATGATCAAAATTGGATGAAAACTTACCAAGTTATGATTAGGTCAAAACTTGAAATGTCCAAATGACATTGATCTTTGAACTTTGAAGGTCACATATAATATATAAAAGTATGCTGTGTTATAATACCCACATAAATTACCTAAGTTACAAAAATGTGCAGTATTACAACACTTACAATTTGAGTCCAACATGATCAAAATTGAGTGAAAAGTTACCAATTTCTGGCAAGATGAAAATTTGAAAAGCTCCATTTGACCTTGACCTTTGACCTTTAAAGGTTGCATGTATTTCACAAAAATGTGAAGTGTTACAATTGCTACAGTGTGAGCGCAGCATGATCAAAATTGGATGAAAACTTGAACTTGACCACTTCCTGGACTTCCACATGACAAACTTTGTTACGAAAAAGCTTCATGACTTGTATTTCCATTCCACTCTGTTACGAGAGGCACGTATGGTGACCCACAGCTGTTACAAGAGGCAAGTCTGTTGGATTTGTGTGGCATAATTACTCCCATTTCCATTTTTGCTGCCAAGAAAGAGAAGTCTGGCTATGTTGTGTAGCCTGGAAACTCATATTTTTCTATGCTTTCACGACAGCCATCATTTGCCACCTTATCAGCAGTGTATATTTCAGGCACCTGAGTAACTCAAACAAAGGGCTCCACTTGCTCACATCCGAGTACCTGCGTATTAAAACCATAGCGGTGTTCTGCTTTCAACACCTTGAGGTTAAAATAAATTCCCACAGGGTCTGTTGGCATCCACTAATGGGCAATATATTTGTTATGGATCTCCATGTGCAAAATACCCTTCATGCAATCATCACACATGGGCCCCCAGTGCTAAATTGTCCGGTAACTCTCTAGTGCTAGAGGTACGAAAACCACAAAAATATTCATTTCCGGAAACAAAGAACAATAAGTTTGCGCATGTAAATGTGCCACAATATACATCAAACTAACTTGTATTGTCACAAAAGATGTGATAAATGACTGACAATTCATTAAAATTTACGGACATCAAGGTTAGAATCAGGTTTAAAGAAAATACCAACATGCACCTCCAACACAAGAGAGTACCGAACAGTTTAGCATTTGGGGGCGCATATGTGCATACACCCTCTTTTGTTTGTAATAAGCAGACTCATGCAACATACAGTCTACAATGCAAGCTGCAACTTCATAATATCCTACTAGAAATTCTTGAAATTATTGGCCACTGTAGATTTTAGACCAGACGACATGTGGCGTAGCATGACGTCTGTGGCAAGCCAACAGGGCCATAATGCATAGGTCTTGCGCGTAGCCGAGTATGGCAAGCCAACAGGGCCATAACGCATTGCTCTTACGCGTAGCCGAGCCTCCACTACACGTAGTCGAGGCTCGGCAACGCGTAGTCGAGTAAACCAATCAGATTGCAGTCTCCACTACGCATAGTTGAGGCTCGGCAACGCGTAGTCGAGCCAACAAATAAGATTACAGTTTCCACTACGCGTAGTAGAGTCTCGGCAACGCGTAGTCGAGCTAACCAATAAGATCACAGTCTCCACTACGTGTAGTGGAGGCTCGACAACGTGTAGTCGAGCTAACTAATAAGATTACAGTCTCCACTAATGGCACTATGTGTTGCCGAAGCTCGACTACGCGCAGTGGAAAACATATTCTCGGCAACGCGTAGTGGAGACTGAAATCTGATTGGTTGGCTCGACTACGCGTAGTGGAGGCTCGGCAACGCATAAGACCAATGGGTTATGGCCCTGTTGGCTTGCCATAGACGTCTGGTCTAAACGCGACCCAGCTTGATACGAGACTTCACGAATTTCAAGAACGCTGGATTGCATCTAATGTGACTACTTTTCACCTCCAATTGATGAAAAAGTGTATTGGGATGTTGCTGTCACGCCCTTCCATTCACTTTAATGTGGAGAGTTGGTCCCTGAGGAATTTTGTATCTTCCGTTGCTTAGTCCCTTGTGGACATTATGTGAAATAAAATGTCACTATGCTGAATTCCTTAACAGTATTTCAAGGATGGTTTTCCCCCGTATGATACAATATAGTCGGAAGTATAGAATGCAGCACAACCAATGTCCCATAGGGCTGTAAAAAGGTCACTGCTGAGATCAGGAAAATGTTGGACCTTTAAACGTGTTCTCAACTGTTTTTCTTCGACCTTAATTTCATTAATTGCAATTTTGTTAATGTATCAAACCCAGCTTCAGAAATGCTTTTTGAGACAGAACCGAATGAGCACCTTCCTTTTATTGAAGGAATGAAAAAGTGCATTTTTTCCTTTTATCATGTCAATGTTTTTTTAAGTAAGTTTATGCACAGATAGATGTCAGCTTTGTAAAAAGGTCCACGTTTGTAGAGTACAGTTCAATAACCAGGTGAAATGAATTCACAATTTATCATACTATGGTACACCTGGCCATGTACAAATGGTGTTACGAGCTTTAGAGCTTTATTACCATAAAAAATAGACAGGTTTTAAGGTAGTCTAGCTAGGTCCCGGTAAACCGGGAAGATTAGTTTAGATGTAATCGAGCTTTGCCACGGTACACGAAGTCCAATATCCTCTGTCCGACTCCAAATTAATACGTGACATATAAGCAAAGGATACATTGTTGCAAAGGCCAATAACAACAGATCGTAAACAAAAGTAGGCTATGACCCTTTTCTTTTCATTGGTGACAAAAATCTTTGATCTGAAATAACGATGTGACATTGGTATGCAAAAATGTGGAAATAACTTGATACCGGTTCAACCGAATTCTGTTTTCACTGAGTTGCACCTACAACGTGCCTAAAGCGGGGCTCACAGAATTTATTTACTTCCGTTTGTTTTGGAATATCCCGGCTGAATCTAACAAACCCACAATGTAGAGTGGCATCAACTTTCAAGCACTCTAACATCACTGGGGAACAGGCACATATAAAAACTGTAGACGACGCCTTTTCATCTACATATATCGCCAGTAAGTATCTGAAAACAGTTTGCAGTTTGGTGAAACTTTCATGATGTTATTTCTACATTTCTGTATAAATGTTATAATACATTGCAATATCTGATCAAACAAGATGTTGTGTATACAATAGTTCAAACCAAAGGGGACTATTCTAGATTTTTTCATTATCTCTTGATCATGGCTATTTACACATACACACACACACACACACATGCATACATATATATATATATATATATATATATATATATATATATATATATATATACATTTATATATATATATACATTTACATATATATATATATATATATATATATATATATATATATATATATATATATATATATATATATATTCTTTGCTTATGTTTATATGAATACTTTTCAATTCATGTAGCCTGAAAGGTAGTAGGGTATTCAGTTAAACGGGCAAAAGCAAACTTTAGAAAAAAGGCTAAGAGAAATCAGAAGCAACATTTTTTCTTGGTATACTTTCCACCATTAATTAAAAACATAGCTGCTATTAATATTCTGTCGTAACATGGGCGGGGGTTGTAGTTTGTTTGATTTGGCAGCGCAGGACACCTTATATGTATACTAAGGCTATCTGAAAAGTTCTAAGCCTTAACTATGAAAGCCCCATACAAAGTTGATGGGTTTCATTCATGTCTTTACATAGTTACCATCCAGGTTTACACATTTTGCCAGCAATGCTGCAAGGCTTCAAGGCCACTCAAGAAGCAATTTTCTTCAGTCACCCTAAAAAAGTCATTCACGCGGAAATAACGCCATGACTATTAGGAAAATGGCGACCGGCTACTTCCTTTTTGACTGTGGGAAACAGGTGGAAGTCTGACGAGGCTAAATGGGGTGAATAGGGGGTCAATGAGTCCGGAGCCATAATCATGGAGCCCTGACATGGTAACCACCGAATTGTGGACAGTAGCATTGTCCTGGTTGAAGTTGAAGTTGAAGTTTATTTTCATAAATACATCATTCAAACTATACAGCAAATGAAATTTGAGGGGAGAAACCTTGATGGGCTTATATGACCCTCGGCCATGAAAACTCAAGATACGAAATAAACATTTGCAATAGTATAAGTACAGACACTTCTGGTATTTCTAATTTATACAATAATCAACATAATTACTTCAGATACTCCACACTTCACAAACGTGTTCACTTTGTGACAAAATATTAGTGCAAAGTGTACAAAGGAAAAGGGTTGATGATATTCTTTCATAAATAATATGATAAAATAACTTACATCTTTAGAATATTTCTAAGCTTTCTTTTAAAGATATGAAGGGATGGTGCTTGTCTTATGTGATGTGGAATTTCATTCCATACAATTGGTGCATTAAATACAATAGAAAAAAAATGATTTATTGGTACGGTCATTGAAAATATGAACATTATATTTCTGTCTGGTATCATAATTATGGATATTCTGATTTTCAACAAATAAATCCCTTATAAATTTGCGATAAGATTATTAATAGTTTTATACATAAACACACCAGTAACAAATTTGTGTATTGATTCGAATTTCATAATATGTAGATCATAGAAAATTTGCGCAGTATGCTCATTGCAGCTGGAATCTAATATTATACATACAATTCTTTTCTGAAGTTTAACTAAACAATCCAAATTTGACCTATAACTAGCAGCCATGTGATATTACAGTACGTAAAATATGGATAAATTAAAGCATAGTATAAATTCCTTAAAATAGTTATACCCATACTTTGTTTCACCTTTTTTAAAATCCCAATTACTTTGCTGATTTTTCCAGATATACATGCTAAATGAGATTTCCAGTTTAAATGGTCGTCCATCCATATGCCTAAGAACTTTACTTTTGTTACCTGCTGAATTATAGAATCATTGATTGAAATTTCAAAATTACCATATTTTTTCTTTCTTAAATGATACACCATATGATTGGTTTTCTCCACATTGACAGAAAGCTTATTAACCTGAAACCATTTGGAAACCATAACTAAGGTTTGGTTAACATTTTGTAATAAGTGTTCAAAGTTTTTATCAGAGAAAAATAAACTAGTGTCATCTGCAAATAGTAGACACACACATTCTGGACATGCTACAAATAAATCATTTACGTATAAAAGGAACAATAACGGACCCAAGATTGATCCTTGAGGGACACCATGTGTTATTGTTATCAAATTAGACTTTGTGTTTTGATAATGAACATATTGCTGACGCTCTGATAAGTATGATGAGAACCACTGAAGTGGCACTCCTCTGACACCATATGAATTCAGCTTGTTTAATAATATATTATGATCAACAGTATCGAAAGCTTTTGAAAGGTCAACAAAAATACCTATGGAATGTTCCTGTTTCTCAAGGGCTTCTGCTATCCTGTTTGATAAGAAACTTACTGCTAGGTCAGTGTTATATTGCTTGCGAAAACCAAATTGAAATTGATATAATATATCTAATTTATCTAAATATGATAGAAGTTGATTGTATGCTACTTTTCAAACAATTTTGAAAAAACATTTAAGTAAAGAAATAGGTCTATAATTTGAAAAAAAAATCGCGGTCACCTTTTTTAAACAATGGAAGAACTTTTGCAATTTTCAAATCATTAGGAAAAATACCAGTTTCTAAAGATACATTGATAATATAAGTTAGGGACATAATTATTTCAGTTGACAGATATTTGACGACTTTAGGTTTTAAATCGTCACAACCAGGACTAGAATCTCTCAATGAATTTATCAATATCTGAATATCATTATCAGTAACAGGTGAAAAAAAGAAAGAATTAATATACTGGGCCTGCAAGAAAAAATCAGGTTTGATTCCTACATCTCGGATATTATTGGCAAGATTGGAACCAACAGTTGTGAAGTACAGGTTAAAATGGTTTGCTATATCTTTTGCTTCTGTCAGAATTTTATTATTGTGCTTAAATCTGCTGGTTTTTGTAGTCATTTTATGTTTATTTATGATCCCATTTGATAACTTTCCACACTTGAGACAAGTTTTGTTTATTTTGTTCAAAAATATTACCATAATAACGCCTTTCTGCGATTCGCAAAAGATGCGTCAGACGGTTTCGATAAGAGGTGTATTTTGATTTATTTTTGTTTCTTTTTTGGTACAATTTGTTTTTCCTTTTTATGGAATTTAGCAAGCCTTCTGTAAGCCATGGTTTTCTCAATTTATATGCAGATGAAAAAGCTTTGACAGGAATTGCTTTTGTATAATGATGTTGAAAATCTTTCAAAAATACTGAAAAAAGCTTCATTTGGATCATGACTTAACATAACCGAGTCCCAGTTATGTGAGCCAAGACGGCCTTGTAGATCATTTAGAGTTTTATCGTTTATAATTTGTTTGAAATGAGTTAGAGGTTTAGTTACATTAAATTTTTTAACACATATACGGAAAATGGTCTGACATGTCTGTGTATAGTATACCATTGATAGGAATGTTTTCAGAGTCTGATACGTTGCTGAAAATATTATCAATAAGAGTAGCGATGTTGTCTGTTACACGGGTGGGTTTATTTATGGATGGCAAATAAAAGTTTGAGAACATAAGGTCCAAAAAAGATGAGGTTCCTAAATGAGTTTCATTGTTTAGCAAATTAATATTAAAATCATCCATCAAGTAACAGGATTTCTTTTCAGACTTTATGGTATCTAACATATTTTCCAATAGGGCATCGAAACTCTCAACAGAGGCACCTGGTGGTCTATAAATAACTCCCACTATGATATTTTCAGAAGGTAAAGCAGTTAATGTATCAGATTGGAACTCAGCGAAAATAGTCTTGATAACATCATTCACAACAGATAAATCATCTCGTACCATATAATTCAATTCACAATCAATAAACAAGGACACACCTCCGCCATCTCACTCACTTCGATACCTTTTCAAATGATTATAGTTTAATAAATTATATATTTGATGATTGGATTCCTATAGCCATGTTTCTGTTATTCCAATAATATGGAACTTGTTATTCATCAATGATAAATAATGTTCCAGTTCTTTAATATGAGCAGGTAAGCTTCTTATGTTAATATGAAAAAGTGACAATAATGATTGATCTGGCATGTTTGTGTCTATCATGGCATTTAATGAATCCTCCAGGTGATACTGGCTGTTACAGAGACTATTCACAAAGTGTGTTTGTGAGAAAAAATGGAAGTCCGGATCATTATCATACATTGGGAGATGATTTCGCCCATCATTTATCTCAAATGGTATGAATAGTTCATTATTTAATTCAGCAAAGTTAATTTTAGGTAAATCAAACCACAGCTCTGAAATATTAGTAAAGAAAACATCATCATCATCATCAACATTATTAAAAGGCAATTCAGACTGTAAACATCGGGAACATATCCAATGTGAATCCCGTTGATAATTGGTACCAATGCATTTAAGATGGTAGAAACATTTACATATAGTACAACAACACTGTTTCACCGAGACTGGGTTCACCATTTGTGCACAGATATTACATCTGGCAAATCATGTACTATCAAAGAGAAAAAGAAAAAATTACCATTAAACCTAAAATAACTATGATCATGTCAGTTTGCTTGTAAGCAATATGATGTAGTTTTACAGAAAAGTACCGGAAATATGGAATATTATTTCTTCGTTGTGTTGAGCAACTCCCTTGATATATACATAAATAAAATGTATTTGGAATTGGTTTTGTGGGGAAAAAAGTTGCATGTATCAATAGTATAAATACTATATTTTGTGAGATTACTGGTATAAAACTATTTGTTAGATCTCTTGAATTCCAAGGGATGCGAGGAGGTGTTGTGATTAAGTAGAACAAAAACCACGTGCAAAATAGTAGAGAAAAAATGGGTAAAGGGATGCCATGTGTGTGTATAATATATGGAGGGACCATGGGCAAAATACATTTGAAATCATAGACACATGTTAGACATATGTATTGTAACCTGTCCGTTTTTATAAAGTAACATGTTTTGCCAAGTCTTTCTCACTGATGATTGGCAATATTTTATTTGCTTTGTCCTTGATAAGAATTCTTCCATCAGTTGTCTATGCATCATTGATTTAGCCGTTCTGCTTCAGGAGTCGAGTTTTGTAGTAAAGGTTTGCACGCCGTTTCGTGAGGTCATCATTTATATAAATGGGTGAGGTGTCCAAGTCATCTAGCTTACTGGTCTTGAGTTTTTTCTTGTTTTGCATCAGACTCTTCCTGTACGAAGTCAACTTCACCATGATGTCCCGTGTTTTTCCAGGAATCTGAGGTCCAATGCGGTGGCTACGGTCGATCTCCGATGAGAGGAGGGGAACTTCCAGAGCATCATTAGCCAGTTTTAACACTAGATCATCTGTATTTTCCATGGCAGTTTCCTTGGCTCCAGCAATTCTCAAATTATTTCTCCTGGAGTATTGTTCCAGCTCATCACATTTTGTTGTGAGGTCATCAACAGTTTTTTTGCAGTTCTTTGATGGTGTCATCTTTTTTGTTCAGTTCATCCTGCAGTATTTTAAAATGGTGACCAATCCGTGAGCTTATTTTATAAGGGAGTTCATCGGGATTCGGGTTCAGGGCCTTTCTTAGTTTGGTCAGCACATGCTAATTTGAAAATGCCTCTATTACTGCAAGTACCATTGCACTTTCATCTGAAGGATAATCTTCTTCTTCAGATTTAGAGGCCAATCCAGAACTAGAACGTCCACTTTTTTCTTTTACTTGCTTGGAAGACATGCTTTGAGTTTGACTTATAATTATTTCACTTTCAGTTCAACAGTTCAACACTGTGTATGTTACAGTGCAGAAACACAGTTCGCAGAGTTCAGGACATGGGTATACAATGAAATAAACAAAGGTGTATACAATACCCGAGTCCTCTGAATGGAGTTACATAATGCTGGCCATGGTAGGCTGAGCGCCCCATACATTTACTGGATATGGCAGATATACTGTTGGTCTGAAATCCTGCATGTTGTGTAGATTGAAAACAGGTACATAAATTATACCAGAGATTATAGACCACAATGTTATTTCCACAGCCTTCTCGGCGCTTTCAGCAGCAAAATGCACTAATTTTGGATTGTCTCTCTGATGAGTTACTCACATGAAATAGACATTCTCTCCACACAGCTTGTCATGTCCTGGCAGTGTCTGGCAGCGCCATCACTTTCGTGAGAGAACAGGATACATGACTCCTTTAGTGAGCATTCCCCTTCGCTTATTTTGGATAGCTTCACGCAACTGTCTCATCAGGTCAGCATAATATCTTCAATTGATATTCTAGCCTTTTTCTAAATAGTCAATCAGCAGAATACCCTTGGAATCTCTGAAGCCATCACTTTTCCGGCAGAAAGCACTGCCTTGGCTTTGTTGGGGTGGTGGTGATGGCGGATACTTCCATTATTTATTTATTTATTCCATTACTTCTTATCTATGGTTACAAATCTGACCAATAAATTATGGGGATCTACTTCAAAATGGCAAAAACTGTCGCGGGACCCCAGGAATCTGGCAGGTTTCTAATCCACTGTCAAGACCTTAGTACCCATCTTGCAGAAACGTTTGTCATTCCCAACTCCTCAGTGATAATGTCCTCAATCCTCTCATGAAAAATTCCCACAACACTAATCGACAATTGATCACTCGACACATTCCCATTGTTGGTTTAAACATATTTTATTTGCAGAAAATAACTGCCCTCCTTCCCAGTTGTTTTCTGCGAATGAAATATGTAATCCCATGAAAAGGTCGTAAACCTTGATGATAATCTATTTAGAGGGTGTCAACTGCTGAAACTAACCTGTTTAACTGTTTGGTCGTCAGGTGCAAGAGAGTTCACGTGCGGAAAGGCTCTTCAACAAGTAAATCTGGTCACTCAAAATTTGACTTAAGCGGAAACTATTTTCTTCAAAACAGACCTTTTACAGAGTATATAAGTTGAAAAGTTTTTTTAAAACATAACTTTGTCTTTCTCACCCCTTATGACATTGACATATATCAGCTGACATATCATAGTAACATAATAAACAGCAAAAGAAGACTGTAAGAGAGAACAATAAAGAGAATACAATTTAAGAAATAAGAACGCCTTTCAAGATAAATTGGGTGTAGTCGTACATTTATGGAGGGATATGTTTATTACCAAATTCGCGTCACGTACTTTGGAACAAGCACAAGCTTTTAATCTGCATTGAATAAATATGAAAATCTACATCACCTTGTTGGTCCCGTTCTGCTTGTAAAATGAAATTACGCCTGTCTCGTCAAACTTGGTGCAGGCACCCATTCTGAGTCCATCCGGAAAGATGACACACGATCTGTTCTTAAACGACCAAGATATTCCAAACAAAATTTCTGCCAATTTCAAGACATCACTGGAATATTTAACTGAAATATTAACATATGTCCCGTTACTACATTACACACACACACACACACACACACACACACACACGCACACACACACACAGCATCTTCCAATGGCGATATAAAAAACCCCTGATCGGCTGTCCATAGTTTTTTCCTTATAGGATATACAAATATTTATATTATACAAACCTCAACACAAAATGTAACGGCAAAAAACAGAATGAATTTCGTGGTTGCTACATGTCGGCAATTTGACAGAATTTTCGATAAACATATAAACATTCTTACTGTCCACGATATGATTTTTTCCAAACGCGGTCACACCAGGTAAATTTCTAGACAAGATGTGATATGCTCTGCATCTTAAAGGTTAACGCCAAATGTCAAGATCCCAAAACTAAAAAGTAAGTAATTAATTAAATCAAATCCTAATGCAGACAACTGTAGCTTGTAGTAGAAATGTTTAATCGAACATTCAGTTATCTGTTAGGACATGTGCCATTCAAAGTAGCAAAGGGGTCGCTCTTAAACTCGGTGAATCTTTCACTGACTTCAATAAGATATCATACACATTACAGTATAAACCAATCTACATTGTACCAAGAAAATTCTGGACTTTTTGGATCGTTTTATGGGGGACTGGATTTCCATTCACGTTTGTGTTAACTGGATGCGAGACATGTGACGACCATGATCATACTCTATTTTAGAACAAAAAAATAGATGCTTCAATTACTCTCTAATGATTTTCAATATTAATTGAATGGCATTTCTGAGTAGTAACTTACTGCACATGTCCTCGCACGGCGGGATGGGCACACCGTCAATGCATGGCTGGAACAAGAGCCAACAAACTGTCGTATTTCCTCCGTCTATCTCTATTTTGCTAGATATACGTGCTAGTATTGAGATGAGCTCTTTTGCTGAAGACTCAGATGTCCTCAAGAGTAGGTTTGGATACCAGGCCGTTGTGTATGGCAGTGCACACCATGATTGGATGTCTGCACTTATTGGGATGCACTTATCTGAAATTAAAAAGTATGCATTGAAATGAATGCGTTTCCCTAAGCTATGATAGCATAATTCCAGTTTTGAAATTAATTACAATACAGATTTGCAGAATATTGTAGACGTTGCAACCGCAATAGAAATATGGCTACCGGATCTAATTTGAGTGCAGGATATCAGCATTAAAAATTTTTAAAAATTCAAAGAACCAGTTAAATAAAGCACGCAAAAGCTCGTTTTCCTGGATTGATACACTGATTTCTTCTCAGACCTTTGATCGACAAATATACAAAACTGATAAGCAAGGGCAAATTCTTATAATCGTATATGATGGGCTTTCAAAAAGCGTTTGATACAGTCGGCACCAAGAATTGTTTTAAAAGCTTATAGTAAGCGGTGTCAATGGAAAGATGTTTAATAATATAAAAGATATGTATATTGATTCGAGTTTACAAATCAAGCATGATACTGGCCTTTCTGATCATTTTTTCTGAAAAGAGGCGTTAAACAGGGATGAGTGTTGATCCCAACCTTGTTAAATGTTTTTATAAATGATTTACCCTCTCAGTTAGATACCTCATGCGATCCCGTAGTATTATACAACAAGAAACTTAGCTGTTTATTGTATGCTGATGATCTAATTTTATTATCAGTTTCACAATATAGGTTACAAACATGTTTGAATAAATTGAAGGAATATTGTGATGAATGGAGATTGAAAGTTAATATCAATAAGTCTAAGGTTTTCATTTTTATTAAGACGGGTAAATTAATAAGAAAACTTTTGATCTCGGGAAATATGAGTTATAATGTGTCAGAAACTATGTGTATTTAGGTATAAAAATATCAGCAAGTGGCTCATTTGTATGTGCTATAAAGCGACTATGTGATGAAGCCAAAAAAATAAAAAACTCACACGACTCAAAAGATTATTTTTTGCTGGGAACGTGAGCACTGAATTCCTTTTTAATCTGTCTGAAAAGGTTGTGATGCCAATATTTATGTATGCTTGTGAAATATGGGTGCTTACCCTGCCTTCTTATCAAACATTGTACTACTTGACTCTTCTAAAAACTATTTCAAACTTCACTACGAAAAATTCAATAAAAGTTTTTTAAAACATTGTCTCGTTGCGCATCGCAGAGCATCAAATATTGCAGTACTTGGTGAACTTGGCCATTACTGCTGTCAGTTAAAATTTTGAGACTTATCTGTAAGAACTGGTTGAGAATTGTTAATTTACCAACCGAAAGCCTTCTATATGACGCACATTTATGTAATGTCACGATGTCTTTAGAAGGGAAAAGCACGTGGCTGCAAACTGCATGGTATAGACATGAAACATGTATGGGATACTGCGGAAACAAAAGGGGTTGTTTTCCGGATAATATATTCGAAAAACGTTCCTAAATTTTATTTTCGAAGCAATGGAAACTGGAAATGAATACCAATAAAGCAGAAGATAAAAAATTGAAAAACTATGTTTTGTATAAAAGAGATTTTAGATTCGAAAATTATATGCATATGATCAAAGATTTTACCATAAGGAAAAATATCTCAAGACTAAGAATGGGTGCCCGTAATTTGGCTATCGAAAAAGGAAGGCACAAACGTCCATCAAAATTACCCATACAATTATGACTTTGAAAGCAATATAATTTCGTAAAGGACGAGTGTCACTTTGTTGTCGCAAGTGAAAAGTTTTGTGAACCCCAAGAAAAATTGTTAAATACAATTTCGGATATATTTCCAGAATTTTCTGGTTATACTGATCCGGGAAATAATATCTTTATTCTGGAACCCATAGATTATGAAATGATTCGAAATTTTGGAATTTGTATGAAAGAAGTTATGGCTATCAGAAGACACCAATTATATATATAAAAAAACCTCTAATATCGGATACTTTCTCTCATGTCGGCCCTATTTACAAAATCACTAACAATGTTTGAATAAATAAGATATATCTTCTTTTTTCTTTTTCCAGGTGCAAATGGTAGCGCTGGACTTCTGGGGTTGTGTGTTTGTAATTTGTCACTTTGTTTTGGTCTCAACAGTCTGTTTATATAGGGGTTGGTGTTGTTGATGTCGTGTTTCTATGTTGTAATCAAAGTGTGAAAAGTTTGTATTTGTTTCGCTTGGCATACCGCCGCACTTTTTGTATACTGTGGTGCAGTCAATAAATTTCATTCATCTATTCACAAGATGCCCTCATTGCATAGTTAAATTTACTCAGTCGAAAACCATTGAACTTCACTGAGATGAAAAGTGTCCCAACTATTACTGCAATGTACCATGTGTAATCCACCAGGTATTTGATAAATGGGAGTGGGAGGGGGGGGGGACATTAAAGCCAGTTTCTTTAATTTCAAACCATAATTTCACGAAATGGTTTTTTATTGCTTCTTGAACCGTACACTCCAGGCACGCGTGCTCAGGCACCAATTGCCAAGTGACTTTTTTGCCACGGCACTAAATTCCTGTCTTTGAGGCTTGTTCTTGGATGCATCCAATTTATATTGATTCTTAGATTATTCACAAAGATTGACTAATATTTTTTTTCTGAAATTAATTAAGATATGGTGAAGTGAAACGTACGGGACTGCCATCTGACGTTACCGTCGTGATCATGCATTGTCAGCCAGCCACTGTCTGTTATGGTCAATTCGGCCATTTTGCCGTAGGAATTAGAAGCCCACTTGAGAGTAAAGTTGTCAAACAACTCTAGATTCCCATAAGGTCGAAACTCCAGACGATCTCCTTGTTTTCCCGAGGAAAAAATTATCATCTGTAAAAACAGAGCTTTCTATTAATGGTGCATACAGTCAAACCTGTCTTTGCATCTCTTTTATTATGTTGCAAGCCAAGTCTTGAAATAAACCTTATGTCCCTTGCCCAGTGATATTCTAGCGATTTAAAGGGTCTACAAAGCGACACAATCAAAATTGCATGAAGCGTACCCATAGGGATTGTAATTATTTTATGCGAGTAATTTCAACAACTTGTTCGGTGATAATTTAGTTTTCTTTTGTTTGAAAGATCGAGACATTGCAGCCCGAAACGGCTAAAGTTCGTGCCTTTTCTCCGGATGGCGCCAGGAGCCCTGACATGACCTGCAGAACACAAAGCCAAGCAGCAGGTCGATAATGGGGGATGCAAGTGACGCTGAGGGAAGTTGCGATGAGATGGATAGATCTTTCGTGCTCATTCAAGCTCTCTGGAGAAGTGACTGACGTGGGTTGTTCTGGGAGTGATAACAGTGATGAGATTTTTTTTTCTTTTTTTTTTTTTTGGGGTGGGGTGGGCTCGTCACCTTTCAGGTGTACGTCCATACTGGCCAGAGACATGGGAACCTGTGTCCATGGATCGGCCGGTGCAAGAAGACAAGTCAACGAGATTGAACAGTTCAGTAGGATTCTCTGAATTTCATGGTGCTTTGTTTTGTACAAAATACTATAAACTAAAATTTCAGCAGCAATATTTGTTTTAAGAATTTTGAATGTAAAAAATAAAGCACAGCCTTCGCAAAATGGATCTGCAAAAAGGGGCGGGTGCCGAATGCAAAGGCAGCTTGATCAAGATAGACGACAAAGCACAGCAATTCACAGCTGCGTGACCCTTCTGCTTATAATCGAGTGTATTCCAGCTAATTGGTATGAAGTCTATGCACTATAACTCCACCTCCCTCCCCCCTCCCCTCATTATCCTGGTCAGATCACAGTCAATACTTTAGAAAAATATTGGACATTCCTGCGTATTCAAACTTTGTGCAAATTGCAGTAGTTTTTCGAAAATATTGTGACAATATGTTACAAGTTTGTAGCAAAATAGATGGAATTCATAAGTGGCTGAGGAGCTGTTCTTGCTAATTATGTTGCTACGCAACACATCTTTGCCTCCATCAAGATGAGGGCGATTGCAGCAATTTTGTTACTGAAAGATCTACGCACTACAGTTTATCTGCAGAACACATGACTCTGACTTTTTTAAAGCAGCATTTTATGTTTGAACCACTTCATGGACTTTTGAAAGGCATGATGCCGGAGATTTTCCTGGCTTCTGTTTTTCTCAGATGGCTATTTTTTATTACAAAAACACATTTTCCCCTGCGAAATACATGAATGTGCCTGCCTTTCTGTCAAGCTACTTGTTGCAGAAAAGGGAACAGCACATGATTATAGTCATTTTTGAGTACCTCTTTTGTCTCGGCTAGCAATCTAATAATAGGCAAAACACCTTTTTCGCCAATTGCTTCCAGACTGACTGGCCCCAAAAAGTCTCCCCAATATGGCCATCCCTAATCTTCCACTTTGCTGACAGGTGAGCTCGGAGTTCTCCAGATGACGTCACGCTAAGTGCTTGCGGAAAGTTACCACCCTCCAAGAATAGGAGGATGGCAAACTGTACCAAAACTCGGATGAAAAACGGCTTGTGAAGAATATTTTGTGATGGTTTTCTTGTCGAAATTTTCCGCCAATTGATAAAATATGGTCCATAAATACGCTTACGAGGCACGATTCATCCCGTAGGCCCGTTAAGGTGGTGGTGGTGGGGGATGGGGGGGGGGGGGTGAGCAATAATGGCAAAATCAGGTCTCGACACATATGTTTTTTTAAATTTTGATAAAGTTTGGCACCTCTCTGTTCCTGTAACCGAACATGAATAATAAAAAAGCAGAAGCTAAGCTATATGGAAAAATGGGAAAGACCATACCATGTTTTAGCTAATCGGAGCATTTGCATGCGTGTTTACAAACCTACATTTGTGTTACCTCAATACACGCGAAAATAGCTAAATCTATGTGCTGATGTTTTCCAATCCCCATAGTAATTGCAGAAAAAAAAAGGAAATTCATAAACGACAGTATCTGACGGTTGTCAAAATGGAGCCTGGTGACCAACGTGGGTCTCATAAAGTGAAATTATGAAGCTGGTTTCAACTTATGCATACATCGCCATTCAGAATCATGGCATTGTAAACATTATGAATCGAAACAAGCTTATAGTCTTGCCCAATCTGTGCCCAACTTGCTTTATTCTTTTCTGGCTTACTGACCACAACTATCAAGGAACAAACAAATGGATTATTTGTCTACAAATAAATACGGTACAAACTAGAGAAGTTGACATTCGGTTCAACGCAAATAATTACGCGTGTCTTCAAATATATAACAGTATGAAATGTTTAGTTTTTGCTCGTATTAGTTTGAAATATGTTGCTGCTGTGATTTTTTTAAAGCAGAATCCGTAGGTTTCCCAAGGTACGGGTCAAGTGTGAATACATTATGAAATGGATGGAACTTGTGACGCGTGTCTGCTTTTTCCTGTCCTGACATTTCAAATGCGTGTACCTTATTCAGATGTGCATGGTAAATATGAAGGATATAAACGTTAAAAGACAAACCTCGAAGTAAATTTGTATGAGGCATGAGGATATGATCTGTTGCTCATCTTGCTGATGGGTGTTGAAAATTTTAATCTTTACACACGCAGACAATTCTGGTTGAAGCAAATTAAAATGCGGGAACTAAAATAGTAAGGCAAATAATTGTTAGTTTCAGATAAATTTCGAAATGCTTCCATGACCTTCCTATATGATACAGGCCCAATACCTACTGATTGGATTAATTAGCTCATCCCATACTATGGTGACTTGCCAGGCAGTGCCAGAACCACTGACGTAAGACTATATCCCTGTTGGTACTTGAATGAAAGCTCTTTTCATGAAGAATTCAAATATGCAATCGTCATATTAAATCTAGGTAAATATACGGAAACATCCGGGACTGGTGCGGAATGAGATAACACAGGTGCTATGTATCCCTTTATTTCTGCGTTTGAAGCTTTTCCATATACAAACCTGATTATGACCATCGATATGCACACGGATTATACCTTTCAGCGGACAGTGGTAGCGAGTTCCCAACACTGTAACTTTCACTTTTGTATTGTCCAATCATATCGATATGGAATAATATTACTTTATTTACTTTTCGTATTTCATGAATGGTACAACTGTCGAAATCAATGTTCTCCATCATTTCAATGGAGCCAAAAGAAATTATCTGAACGACCTATTGCCACATCCAGGTGACCTGGACAGCGTAATATCCACTGTGTCTGAGTCCCCATATGTTACCCGAGATAATGTTGTAGATTATCTAAAAACACTTACCAATACTTTGTCAGTGCTTCATCTAAATAATCAAAGTATGAATGCCAAATTGGACGATTCTAAATCATGTATTAAAGATCATGTGACTGAGAATTGTTACTTCAGTGCGCTATGTCTGCAAAACACTGCTGGCTGGGAGAAACTCAGTTGACTCCACATTAATGTAAGTTGCAAACGGCATTTAAATTGAGGTCTGCCTTCCTGAACGCCATATGTAGTTCCCATTTGGTTTTTAGATATACCTTCGCAATATTTTCAGTATAATACATGAGCTTTTATTCACCCCATACTTATTGGGAGGGCCATTTTTAAAACGAATTATCTCTGTTGTATTGATTTAATCCCTGAAGTTTTCGATCACTTACCATTATTCTTTTGTACAGACCAAATATTAATTTAATTAAGCAAGGCTCCCATAATTTTTTCAAGATAGGAACAAATAACAGTGCATCAGTACAGAATTTGAAAGACGAAATAAACAATGCAGATATAATGCAACACTGAAACCCGACCCAAATCATGATTCAAATATAAATTATGGCAAACTAGTAAAATTACTCTGTGAAGCAACGGAGAGACACCTTTCTAAAAGAAGTAAAGTTTAAAAAGTACATGGGAATGTATATAATTCCGTGATGGTTTCTACAGAAAATTTAAAATTATATTTTTCGGGATACACTAAAACTTATTCTATAAGTAAATACATTGAAAAATGTATCATTCCAGATTGTTTTGTTTGCAACGACTAAAGCGCCTTGTCTTTTCGTTTTCATTTAACTGCTATCCCATCATGATCACCTACTGCTGAAATAATTTGCTTAGGTGTATTCATATCCTAGTTGGACCTAGTGATAGCGGACATCCGGCCTTAACTGGGGTCCTCCTGACATCACCAGTTTTGTTCATATCATGTGCTCGTATCCCTCAATAGAACTGTTATGTATGCGTATTGTACTTCACCTGTATTGCTGTCAAATAAACCATTTCTGAGTTCTGAGTTCCAAAAGACTTTTTTAACCTTTATCGTACTATTCCCTACATAGTTTAACTGCATACGCTAGTCTCTGTCGCCTTGAAGAAAACCACCCATTTGTACATATACAGCCGCCATATGTTAGTTTGTAACAATTAAATATTCATGCGTTATGACATGTTCATGCTGTGTTTCGTGTTAGGACAGTGACTTTTACTCTCAAGGTATATTATGTATGTGGTATATTTGTGGTGCACATATGTTCGTACGCCATGGTCTTTAAGGGTGCACAACAGAAATAAAAAGCCCGTACATTTCTTTGTTAACCTACCCCCTATGCAGGGGGTGATTATAATTTTTTTTTGGTGTGTTTGTTTTTAATACATGATTTGTTTTATAACATATAGGCTTGAAGAGTCATGTTTTCATTCAATAACATAAATTTTTGGGGGCAGAACTTTTTTACTGCCTGGTAGGGCCGGTAGCAGAAAGCACCGGAAACTCGCGTCACCAACCGGGACCCATAGCACATTATAATGGATGCTTTAACCACGAGTACACCAACCCTGTGCATATAAAGACTAAATAACTCTGGTTCTCAACAGAATGTACAATGCTGGGCTTCCATACAAATTATCTCCACAGTGTACCCTTGAGTACAGGCCCTATGCTTACTTTTAATTGGCACTTGACCCTAAGACTTCGCGTAGTTGTGTTACCTTAACGGTGCATTAGATTTACATGCACTTGCAAAACATGTCACTGTTTACTTGCACATCGGAACAGAATGACAAACTCATAAGAGTTCACATGCTGTCTAACTCTTCTGGCCTGTTCTTAACTTCTTATATTAGCTTATATTAGCTTTTAGACTCAGTTACTCATATTCAGCTTAGGCCACAACAACAGACACTTATAGTTGGCTTCTTATCAGACATTTTTCAGCTAAAACAAGCCAGAAATTCCGCTGTTTTCTCTGTCATTCCTGCTTTATCTCATGGGGGTTGTATAAAGCAATGCTGTGTTGCGATTGGACTTATTTTTATCTCAACTGCATGCCCGTTACCATTGGTTAAATAGTTTTGCTGCAGCTGCACTATTGAAACGGAAATAATATTTCCCTTTTGTTTCCTGTTTACAGTTGCAATAAATGTGACTTTATTAGGATTCACGTGCCTGCAACATATACTCTCAGTTTTGGGCATTTTTATACTTCAGTCCGCCATTGACGTGCCTCCTAACTCCCGTCAAACTGCCCCTCCCCCCGATAGGGACTGTATAAAGTTTGTCATTTTAATGTCCGAAGTATGAAGAGTTCCACTAAACTGAATGAGCTTTAGTTATTAGCTAACGCTGAAAACTTTCATGTAATTACCCTATCTGAAGCTTGGCCGGACGCAAATTTTCACCTCTTACTTCTTGAAACCTTTCAACCTATGTTTAGAAGAGATTGCCGAGAGAACGAGGAAAAGCAGGCCTAAAATATTTTTACTCCTCACTTCCATGTCGAAGGCGCACCGACCTTGAAGGTCTCAATTCACAGTGTATCTAGGTTGAGATACCTACAAAACGGCAAATCAAATACGCAATGCTTTTCCGAATCTCTTAACATCTCCATCTCAACAGCAACAGAAAATAACCCTCACGCAGTTCTCATTACCGGTAACTTCAATGAGAGTTTTTCAAATTGGAATTCCTCGCATGAGCACAGTGCCCTCGGTCTGGCGTTATTCAACATTTCTTTCTCAAAACAACCTCTTTCATTTTATAAATGAGCCGACAAGAACCAGTGAGAATTTTCTGACAGCCTCCTTGACCTCATTATCGCTGGCTTATTTGGTTTAAACATGTTTTATTCAACTTAGTACATTATTCTTGTTACAAACATAAATTTAACGATTGGGAAAGAGGGTTCAGTCCTATATTAATCCCTCTCGTGAGAAAAGACAAGTATGAACGGGACAGCACGAGACGTACATGTAGTCGGGAACATGCTGCAGATGACAACACCCAGACAACACAGACAGTGAGGCTGCACCAGTAATATGTTTTAACCCATGTAACCTGTACAAGTGACTGCTGCAAAGCTTGATTGACAAGTTATACATATACTTCGGTCCTTGTGTTGTCGGTTTATTCACACTGAGGACTTTAACTTGATGGGATGTTCATGTGAACTCTTTTCTGACCATGCAGCAACATGAGTCCACTCATGAGAGCTGAAGGGCAGGGTACAGAGCTGAGCACACCCAACCGCGGCAAGGGATTCGAAAACCCTCGGATCCCCTGTCAGAGCATGCAAACGCAGCGCTGCCGCCATGACGCACAGGTTAGGTAAACTACACAAAATCAGCCAATACCTACAGTACTGAAGCGCCCACTGGCATGTATATATACAGCCTCCCCCCCCCCCCCCCCCCGAAAAAAATGATAGTGTTTCAGGAAAAAGAACACTGCGGTGAGTAGTATAGCAAAGTATGTTAAGTGAAAAATGAAAGAAGCAAAAAGGAGCAATTTTGGTATGTAACTGGGAACGCGGTACCGTAAACTTGAGACATGAGAAGAAGAAATGCCAAGTATCCACTGTGGTGAACCACAGGAGCATTCAGTTGCGTCCTTTACTCCAATCGTGAAAAAGATTCGAATTTAAAGGACTAGCGTCTAAGCGCAGGTGTGTGTGTTGGACCAGAGAGTGCACAGCCAGGGATCTATATGGTTCAGAGTTGACTCGAGAGACAGCAAAAGAGCTGCAGTCTGCCAATAAATTGGGTGAAGAAAGTGCACCCAATAGATTTGCCCACATTGATGAAATTCTTCAAGACTGCTATCCCTATAATTGCTCCTAGGGTTAGCTCTTATCTTATTATTTATACTGCTAATGATGAACTAGCCGAAATCCTCCTCTATGACACTCATGATTTATTTGATCGCAGAACAATCAAATATATGAAGTCTTTCAACAGTTCTCAATAGAAATTGGATGGTTCAATGAGTACATTTTCTGTAATTGTCATGGTAAACGGTTCTTACTGGATTCATTTGAATTACGTATTTCTTTAGAGCAGCAAAAAACTGTATTTTTTGTGTTGACCTAACATTGTACCATTTAAGTTTACATAATGAGACTGGTTATGGCAAAATGCTCCTACGTAATCCTGATAAATGTTTTGGTACGGGTTGTCCTCTCTTGTTTGCCATATAAAGTACATATAATTTGTGAATGTATCCATATTTTAAAGATCCTAACTTAATCATTTAGATGTTCGAATTCCATGGGGGTCAGCTACATGAGATAAATATGTTTGTAATAAAGTAAAACACACTCCACAGTATAGACAACTTCTTGTGATCTGTTTGTGCAAGAATTTTTTCTGAAGAAAGATGTTATCAGGATATTGTGGGCTGATTATGTGGTGTTGAACTGGAATTCATTTTAAACTGCAGAATCCAAAGCAAGCTCCTTGTTCAATTGTAATATATTACCTGGCTATTTCCCATACAGTTTTGTCCATTAATATAATATATGGCTATTTCCCATACGCATTTTTCGTATTAAAAACAATTGTGATATCCAAATGAACATAATTATGATACTGTGAGAAAATACCATATTATCACCATGTGGCTGTTCTTTTTGTTTTTGTTTTAGTATTTTGGTTTTTTTTGTTTGTCTTTTCGTTGTTTCTTTGTTTTTCCTGGGGGGGGGGGCTGTATTGGGTTATTACATTTTATTTTTTTGCTTTTTTCAAAGTATTTTTCTCAAATTATTGTATTTGTACCTTTTGTCCAGAATCACTTCCTAGTAGTCAATATCCTAATACACAGTTCAAACTCTTTACTCGCCATGCGCTAACCCGTCACTGTCTAACCTATATACATATGGAAGTACTATTGTCCATATTAGACATGTTCTACTGCAGAATTTTGACATTGGCTGCATTAGCCCAAATAAGTTAAAGGGTCTTCAGTGGGTAACTACTCAGAACATGTTTCGGAGCCTATACCCGTAAATGTGTAACCGTGTAGTGGCTCCTTGTCTAAGCTAAATACCCAGCAAAGACAACCCACGTAATAATGAATAAATATTAACGTGGCAAATGATGAATTACCTGAATACGTGACGTTTTGCTTATAAATGCCGAGCTTCATTATGAAAGAAGAATACCTCAAACAAAACATAGTTACTAAATTTGTATAATGCAGGTTCAGATAAGAACAATTTGACTTCCCCTGAACCAGCATGAACCCTTTTTAGCTGGATATCTTATCCTAGTTTAACCACCTACCAGTGTATAACTGAAGTAGGAACAAACTGGGGCATTATATTCAGTCTCAGTGATTTTAAACAGACAGTTGCAGCTAGACCATCTGTACAAATCAAGGGAAATCCTAAAAAGTACTGCAACAATGGACAACCTGCACCAGAAATGTAAAACTATCCCCATGATGACACCTACTCCTCACTTTGAAAGTCTTCAAACAATTGAGTTCTATTCCACTGCCAACCCTGAGTCAATGTTTCAACTTAATGTGTCAGGTCTGTGACATTTCAGAAAATATTGTCAGGTTTAACCCACTGCCAATATGTTGGTAACCTGTTCCAAGTCAGGTAGAAGATACTCTCATTCGTTTAAATCTCATTACTGTTGGTCATGGATCCTTCTGACGACGAACACTAGCATGTCTTCCTATTTCGTAAATGATCCTGAATCTGACAAGGTTCAACTGGTATTTGGTTTGGTCTCATCACTATCATGGAAAACTGTTATCCACTTCTCTTTTCATGGAACCCTTATATATTTGGTAACAATTTGAACATTCAGGCATTTTCTGCACATATTGCAGTGCAGTAAGTGTTCCAAGTGTAGTGAAACTGATGTTGTTTTTCATAATTGTCTGATGAATATAGTTTGTTATTATGAAGGTCATGTCAGGTTGGCTCAAAGTGTTTAATGTACTCTTTCTCTGTCTCTCTTTTGTATAAATAATTAACATCTAAATCAACTGACTGACAAATTGAACTACGTCTTATTATAAATGAAAAAATTTAAAACTGTTACAGGAAAACAGTTATACTTACAGTTACCTTTAGGAACATTTAAATCTTGAACATTTAAATGTCTTTTCAAAAATACTTCTGGAAACCAACTTGAAATGTGACTGCTATCCTTACAAATTTTGACTATTGTAATGCATTTTTGACTACGTTTTAATGATTTGAGGCCTAATGTCACTTGCTTCTGGCTGATGTTTAACATTTGAACCAATGTACTTACTATATTTGGAAATTCAAACACTTTTCTTTCTGAAATACTCTTAGTTTATCTCCTTTAAAACAACATCATGGCTTTTTATGTACATGCCTAAAACACATCAAATTATATAATCATGTTGTTTAGATTCTTATTGATGGTCATTTTAGGCCTAGAGGGCTTTTCTGATGGATTGATGTTGGTGTTGATGTCGCTTTGTGGACTTATATGGATGATGATCATTGTGGAGATGGTGGTTGCAAGTAGTACCTTTTTAAACACTGAATTTTATTGACATTTTCAACAAGTTAAGAACCCCCGCTTACAAATGTATGGTCCTGTATGTGCATGAATTATACAACTGTTCAAGCCAATTTACTGAAATAGGCCTATAATTTCAAACTAAACTTTTTGCATTCTGTCATGTGAAAACTAGATAAGGTTTTTTCCCCCCTATGGACCTTTGTACTTACGTTTTGGTCTCTTTTGGGTAAATACGAACTATAAATTGATATGTTTCAGCTATACATACCAAGGAACATTGCCTTTGGTCGGAATTGACTTGGATTTGTTTCGTTAGGACTACGGTTTGAATATGGTAATGACACTGTCTAATTTGAGTAATTTTCTCATATTTAGTAAATGTGAATTTAGGCATGTCAGAAATGGATAAAGGTAATTAGCATTTATGTCAAAGACGTGTTATTAAAACATAATTTTTCTTAACGTGATTTTAAGTACAATTAGGCAAACTTGTAACTGGTGTCGGCTGCTGCCTGCTAACGATGGCCCCTTGAGGTGTTTACCTGACAGAAAACATGTAAGCCTAAAATGTCTGAAAGTGCTTGTTAAAACAGAATGATTTCAAAAGATAAAATTAAGTAGCAAAGCAAGCAAGTCTAAAATATGTAAAATTATAGCCAAACTTTCTAGTAATCTTTGGCTAATAATGTTTTGATATGTTTTGAAATGTTCGAGCATATAGCTCAAAAACGATTCTTGCAATGCAAATATATTATTGTCACTTTAGTGTCGTCTGAGTGTTGTAATTCTTTGATGTAACAAACATTTCAATTTTTATTTATTTCTGCACGAATCTAATAAAGGGTTGTTCTGGTGAAGTGAGAGCAGGCATGCAACTTTCCTTTTTATATGCCACCTTTTCTTATAGTTAATTCTACTTATAAGAAGAGACTAGTAATATGGGCTCAAACTGGCCTGGTTTTTGTCCTTTACCACAAAAGTCCCCTGTTCGTCGAGATATCCTTGGTAAAATGCGTTTAAGGAGCACAGGCGATCATTCCTTCGCATGACAGAGTTGGGTTTCAACGATAGAATGCATGCTGAAACAAAGTAATTTTGCCTTTTATATAGATACTACAACTTTTATATATCCGTGCAAGACTGAAAAGAGACAAGAGTTATTATTGTCGTATTTGTTAGTGAGATTTGCAATTCAGTGGAAAGTTAGGATACTCATCCCTCCATGTTTTTCACGAATTTAGAAATATAACACTTTGATTCAAAATTGCATGCAACAGACTCATGGTCGAACTGCCTTGTTAGGTTATCGTTATATCGACATAAACCCTTGCATGTTTCAAAACATAACCATTTAGTTATTGTGTACATTATATAAACGTGTATACATAAAGTAAAGACTTTTATTTGTTTTTCCAAATTGGCTTTCTTTGTTTTTCGCGTGTGTACAATTTCGCGAACATGCCGTCGTATTTAGGGCATATATAAGAATTAAAGTTTCTCGTATCAGTTCATAGCGTTATCTGTATATGCTCTAGAAATTAAATTACCACAAAAAATATAATACGTTTGCATTTAGTTACTATTCAGACACATTGCAAATAACATCAGATTAATAGCGATAACCATTTTCAGATGTATTCAAACGGAAGTAAAGATGAAGTACAGTAATGAAGATGCAACTTAAAATCTATACCAACAACTGTCAGTTTTCTTCTTTACATCAGATTGTCTCGTTGGAGACGGGCATCGTTTCGTAGCAGACACCAGATAGCTTACCATCATCAATGCTGCAAGCCACATAAAAACGATTCATTATATCTACATATGTTACATACGTACATACATACATATATTCATACATACATACATACATACATACATACACACATATGTATGTTCGTGTGTTTGTATATAATCATAGAAGTGTCTGTCTACTATAATAAAACTAGTATTTCGAGTCATTGGTGTGTCCATATATATGCATTTGACACTGAACAGAAATTGCGCATCCAAATATGTGATGAAATTACTTTATATTAACCACGACATGGCTGGTCTGAAGTAAGTGATTTTGCTTGCTTAGAAATTGTGATGTTGCAGATGCCGTAACTTAACTGCTACATGAGTTCTCAGACAATGCAACTTATGTAACATCTAACAGTATTTGCCTGCTGTTTTGGTTTCAAACTACTCTTTTATGAAAGCTCGAACTCCTTAAATGATCACCATCCAATGTCATAAAAAATTTAAAGCTTCATTCTTATGCCAAAGATGTAGCTGGGGGAATGATGCAAATACATGATTGTGTTAAATATTATACTTATAGTCACCTGGTCTCAGCTATACTGATTTAAATGGCTGATCTAAATTCTCGCTAAAGCATGATTGTGACTTGAAAATATTTCAAATTAAAAATGCAGAATTATTCTATCATTTTACAATCACAGTAAACATAATATGAGTATTTTCTCTGCGTTCACACCGAATGTAAATGTATAAAATATTTACATCCACTATGGTTTTTATCATTACACATATATGACCCAGCATTTTAAACTTGCTCAAACAGATCTTATCAAAACAGCTCAAATATGGAATTTAATTTTCGAATCTACTTTCCTTCGTTCATTCTTAAACAACTGCAACCTTTCAATGTGTAGCAGAAATATATAGTAGGCATCCTTTAACTGACACAAACGTCAGCTCCTAAAGCTCTTAAAGGCGTTGTATTAAACACTGACAACTGGCCAATATGTCATTAACATTGTTTACTGGTACTAGATATACAACAATTATGGTTTTTGAAAAATGGGATAACATAGTGTAACATTTAATGTTACTTTGCTTACATATATGAACGGACTAATAGAGAAAGATAACAAGATTAAGACACTTAAAATAATAATTATATTTCATTTTTTATTTTTGATCATATAATGTCAAGAAATAATATCGTACCAATTGGTAGTATATTGGAACAGGACATGGGATCTAAATTTACCATCTAAGAAATAAAAAGAAATAAATTTATTGATGAGATCAGGATCACATATTGTGCATGGAAGAAACAGCACATATTTAATAGCAAAAATCACAATAGTAACATATTTAGGGTGCTGAACTCCTGTGTGTTTTTATCAATTTGAAAATGGGAAAATAAAAATGCCACAATTACTTACCTGCAAGGAAAATGTTCAATGTATGAAGATTTGTCAATATTCCACACATCTAAAGACATGAAGGAAGAAATTCCAAATAGTCATGTGCAGCTTGTTTTAATTAGTCAAACATTTCTGTTAACATATCTTCTTCTTCTTCATCATCATCATCATCATCATCATCATCATCATCATCATCATCATCATCATCATCATCATCAACATCATCATCATCGTCGTCGTCGTCGTCATCATCATCATCATCATCATCATCATCATCATCATTGTCACTGTCATGGTTCTTTTTCGTCTTCTACATTTTGTTTACATACATCCAATAAAAGCACGACGGCATATTTGTACCTTGATCATAAACCCGCCATTTTGAACATGTAAAAAATTCAAGAATTTACAGATCATACCTCACTGTTGTCTTTACAAGATTGACACTCACAAATTAACCGGGTTAAACAAAAAAGAACGCAATACCTTATCCAAAGGGGGCATTGTTATTAAGTAGTGATAAACACTAATATATTGCTGACCAAAAGAGGGGAAACAAACCTAACACAGTGCAGGTGTTAAAGCTAATAGGAACTTGGCAGGAAAAGTGCACCACTTATAAATTCCTGGGTGGGCTCTTTAGCTGTTATGTCATTCTATAATGGTCATGTGATGATAAACTTCTCTGTGAACTTTGTGTGCAAGGCCTGCTGGCCTAGGTACCATTGGTTTAGGTGTAACCTTCATCTTAAACTGACATGAGATTATGTATACTAGCCTTACCTATGCATATAATTATCATATATCCTTTGACCATCTTGTAAAGTTCCCAACTTCAATTTTGGAATAACGACTTCCAACTTAAATCTAATGTGGCAAAGTTTCAGCATTTTATTTGGAAATAGGTTAACAGAATGCATTATTTATCTTAGTATAATAAATGTGTATCATTATCAGTTCATGTAAGTTGGTCACAATGTGTAACTTTAATGAGTGATGCTGTTGCACTGTTATCACTGACTAAATAGGATTTCCCAACATGTGTCGGTCAGCTCCATTCATCAAATCTTGATGGTGATAAATGATGACAGAGATGAAAAGCAAAGGAGTACGCAAACTGTTCAATATTTTCAAGAATGAAAGGTTAGACTAGCAGCAAATGCTATGGTTGAATCCATCACATAACAAGGAACAGAAAGATATAATTTTTAAAAATAACACAAAAAAAAAAAAAAAATACAAAAAATAAAAAAAGAAAAATATACAAATTGTATTTGTATTGAGTGAGCTCAAAGGTTGACCTTTGAAATGCTGAAGTATATGGCCTGATAAACCATCTTGGGCCAAGGCATCCAGTTGCACTTTCGACAAGAAGACGGAGATACTATATCCTTAGCTGGACGTGGACCATAACAAGCCAATAACACCGCCCCCTTTGTGACTGATGTCTGGAGATCAGAGTTAAGTCAGATGCACCTCAAGATATAAGCACTGAGACCCCAGGCATTTTTTCAAAATTGGCAAACTAGCCAAGATCTTCAAGATGACTGGAAGATGTCAGAATAACTAGAAGATGCAGATGGCCCAAGCAGAACTCATTAGATGGCAAATGGAATGTATTATGATCAGCAGCAAAAAAGACTCAAAATAAGAGGTATGAACACCATCAACACCAGAATACATTACAAAGAGCAGCAACTCAGAGCACGCAGATGACGAAGCCACATCCAAAGATCAGGATCACAGAATCCTGGTTTAAGTCAAGGAATCAGTGGATCATTTAACAAAGAGAAGAAGGGGAACAATGAGGTAAGCCCAGAGCATTACAGAAAGACTGGGAAAGATGAGTCCAACAACTGAAGAGGAAAGTAGAAAGAAGAAGTAAAGCCAATCTACACAAGACTGGAAACACTGCACAACAACAGTAAACCATAGGCACAAAACAATTTTAGGCAAGGTGTGAGTGCCATGTTTCTTAAAAAGAACAAAAGACTGGAGAAATGATTCATGAACCAGAAACAACACAACAAGATCAGGACCATAACCAAATCCATACAGACCTGCAATGCAGCATTACCAGCAGAAAGGGGGGAAATTGAGATGAGTATCCCCAAGAGCCCCGAGACTACACTTGCAGTTGCTGCCACCATCCAACTTGCTGCATGGCCTATATCTGAATCTCTGAGGAGAGAAGTGAAGGAATTCTTAATAATGAAAGACAGTAGATACACCATCCCATGGTGAGAGTTAAAAGAACATATTAGGAAGTCATTCTCATCAGCCAATGAGGATGATGGACTCAAAAGCTAATTAAAGAACATACAGCAGTCATCCTATAAAACTTTAGGCACCTTAGACTGAAGATTTTGAGAGGCTGCAACCAAAGCTTAACATGCAGAAAAAATAACCAGATGCTGAGAGGAGCATACTTTGAGTCTACACCAGAGGATTATTCTGTAAGGATTTACCAAAGAAGCTCATTGTAGAGGCCAGACCTGCCAAATTAGAGGAAGCCATAAGCTTTGCAGAAAAATAAAAAATGAAAGATTTAGAGGAATGGAGGGACCAGACTAAACAGCCTAAAGAGCCTATGAAAGTAAATCAAGTGAAGATGGCTTCCAGTAGTGCAGGAGTGCTGAAACACCTGCAAAACTGCACCAAGACACAAGCTAAGCTCACTGCCAGACTAGCCAGACTAGAGGCTGAACGGAAGAACAGATGTAAAACCCATGGGTTTAACAAGCCCAATGGAGGAGATGGAACAATCTGCTGTTTCTATTGTTCCAAGTTGGGACATAGAATAGCAGATAGTTATCATAAGATGCCAGCACTAGCAACAATGTCAAATGCCAAACCAATGACAGGAGAACGCTAAACCTAAATCAGGCAATGGGGGCTGTCAGATCAATTATGGTTCACTACATTAACACTACATGGAGTATGAGGAAGAGCTTTGATTAATCCTGCTGGAGTCTGCACAGTACTCTTGCAGAAAAGTGTGTTTGACAAATTATGCAGATCAATTGAACAAGCCACATTACTACAACCTGCTGGAAGAGTGCACATCATCTCAGGACACTGACTCAACAAACAAAGAGGTCCTCAAGTCAAGGTGGATTGAGAAAAGGCCATGGATGTATTAGTGGTGGATGGGATCCAGAATGAAATGATTTTGGGATTTGACAAACTACAAGAAGGACCTACAGTGGTGGATTACCCAAAGAAGATAGGGACCTGGTTTGGACAACCTTGGCCATTGACAAACACACAAAGGAAAGTCTGTTTTGACTGCAGACACCAAAGTCAAGATAGTAAAGACCATGGGGAAAGCCAGATACAAGAAAAATGATGCAGTACTATAGGAGTAAACTGATATATTTAGTGACAAAGATGAACCCCATGGACGATAGGACACCATGTGGATAGTCATGCATACTGGAGTGTGTCCTCCAATCAAGCAGAGAGCCTACCTGACACCATTATCTAAACGCAAAATCATAGAAGCAGGGTTGAAGAAAATGTTAAAGGAGCATGCTATTTCACTTTGTTTTAATCCTTGGGCTTCACCTGTAACTTTTGTACCAAAGCCAACTGGAACTACAGTATTTTGTGTAGACTACCCAAAACCTAATGACATCACCAAGAAGTACAGTTATCGTTTACCTTTTTTACTGTATACATTTGATCAAGTAGGTGGTATGGGTATTTATACTACCTTAAACATATATATGCAGTGGATACTGGCAAATACCAGTGGCACCTGAAGAGATTCCAAGAACTGCGTTGATATGTCATAGGGGTTTATATGAATTTTTAAGAATGCCTTTTGGTCTTATGAATGCATGCTTGCAATTTCAAAGAAATAAAGATAAAGTGTTTGTAGGTGTACCCAATGTCTTAATGTATACAGATGACCTTGTTATCTATGGTTAGAATGCACAAGAACATGGCAAATATATTTTGGTGATTCTGAAAGATTAAGGGATTCAAGATGAAAAATAAAACGACCCGAATGTAGCTTTCCCAAACCTGAAATGAACCTCCAGGTTTTATCATCAATATAGAAGGAATCAGGAGTGATTCCAAGAAAGTTGAATCTATATTGAAGATAGAACACCCTTCTTCGTTAAAAGGAGTTATGTCATTCCTAGGAATGTTCAAATACTACTCTGTAACGGTACCATCTTATGCGGAGATAGCAGAACCACTGTACCTATTAATTTGAAAAGACAAACATCCAAGTGGGGAATGAAAAAGGAAGAAAGTTTTGAAAAGTTAAAAGACATACCTAAATCAAATTAGGTCATGGCTTATCCTTAAGTAAACAAACATTGCAAGCTGTATACAGATGCCTTTGGATATGCAGTTGGAGGAATCTTATCTACATGCATTCAAAGATGAAGATGCAATCAAAAAAATATCATTGGAGGCAATGGAAATAAATCCAGAAGAAGTGAAGACAGAACAAGGAAAGGAATCCCCTGTCTTGCTAAAAATACACAAGAAAAAAGACTATGGTTATGAGGTATACAGAGGATTGCTGTATTGTATGCTGAAACCAACATCCACAGAAGCAATCTACCCAAGAATAGTTCTACCAACGATATTTTGGAAATCAATAATTGACACATGTCACAAAGACATGGGACATATGGCTGTGCAAAAGACTCTCTGTCACGTTCGAAAGCTTATGTTTGGCCAAAAATGAGGAAAGACACTGTGGATTGATCACAGCAAATTTTTACTTTTATTGTAAATGTGCCAAGACAAGAAAAGACAAAGATTGGAAAGAAGCATATAGCAGACTACCCAATGCAAATACTTGCAATGGATCTTATCAAACCTTTTGGAGCCTCCAATAATGGAAATAAATACTGTTGGAATGTGATAGACCATCATTCAGGATGGGTCAAAAGTTACTCCAAACCATCTAAGTCTGCACAATGCATGGAGGAAGCCTTAGGGAAAGACTTCTTTCCTACACATAAAATTCCAGAAGTCATAGTGACAAGTAAAGGTCAGGAATTCAATGCCAAAGCCTTAAGAGATTATCTCGAAGGATTCGGAATTGACCAGAGAAGGACAATAGCCTACAATTCTCAAACCAATGGAAGGATAGAGAGATTAAAAAAACATGGAAGGAGACCATCGTCAAACTTGAACAACATTATGAGAGTTTGGGATGATCAACTTTCTAATGCTTTGCTTGCCTACAGGAATAGCATGAGTACTGTCACTAGATATACTCCGTTCTTCTTAGTATATGGAAGACCGGGAAGAATACTTTGACCAAAATATTGAGTGTAAGGAATAACACTCAGTCTTTACAAGGCAGACTGAATGACTTGAGAAACACTAACCATGGCAAGGCAGAACATGGAGAGTTCAGGGGAATTCAATCACCAGAGAATCAACAGAGAAGCAAATACCAAAGAAATTGAAGTAGCAGACACACTGATATTCAAGTTACAGGAGAGGCTGACCTTGATCTCTGAATGGGATCCTCAATTTGAAGTTATTCCAATATGTACACCTGTATGTTGGATATGTCAACAACAAACAGGGAAAACCAGAAAACACAACCGCAACAAGAAGCAAGGAACTGGATACAGAAAAGAAACATATTAAACACTAGTTGGAAACCATGCTGAGAATAAAATACCAGAACTAAAGGAATTACACTGGACAAGAGCATTTGTCAGAGCAATATAGAGCATGCTTACCATCAAACAAACAATAACTCTATTCAAGGAAATAGTGAACAATTATCTTCAAACCACCCACAGATTTCACAGACAGAAAGCATCACTGGAGATACAACAATTTATGGAGGAATTACTACTGCCGAAACAATTGGAAGCAACAACGCCAATGTGTATAGCACTACATTTTGTCACTGGGAGTATCTCTTTCAATGGAAGTACTCACAATCAGTCAGAAATATGAACAAACTAAACAAATTCCCATTAACCTCATGATTACACATTTATTGTCTTGCCAACTCAGAATGAATAGACTGGACTCATTTGAAGCCACTTTCGTTCACTATTTTCCACAGGTTGTCATATCACTAGAAGGTTAAAGGATTGATATATGTATAGCTATGAGTTTCAGGCATCCTGGGCATTGGCACTTGCGGCATTGCCATGCCATCTGTTCAATCTGCTTTGACTGTTAGTACACTTATGGACCAATTATTTGCAAAAATTAGGTCTATAATCCCTTTCATACTCCATTTTTATGATATTTTCCAGCTAGATTCTTCAATTTTATATTTAACTTCCTTTCACTTTTTATAAGATTATGTTTTTCACTTCCTTTTTTATAAACAAACCCTTACATATTTTCTTCCAACTATTAACAAATGGATGCTGCCTATGAATTTGTAAAAGAGTATAACAACCATCAAAGTAGGATATTTTTTTCACTCAAAACCTAGCTTTTTTCCAGATTGGAGCCAATAGGCTACTTAGTGGACTCTCAGGCCATTTCCATGGCTGGCTGGTGGCCTGTCCTGGTTCAACAGTCAATGCCCATAGGTGTACTAAGCAGCCAAATCACCAAGAGCTAGAAAGAAGAAATGTGATAATTTATAGGTCAACAGGTGAGGTCACTGCAAAAAGGTAACTTGTGACGAAAGTGATCATAAAATGATTATGCAGACAGACCCTGAGCCAATGACACTTTGACCTCATGGTGCAGTGGTACCCCCTGATAAGGGCCTTATCAGGGGGTACCACTGCACCATGAGGTCAAAGTGTCATTGGCTCAGGGTCTGTCTGCATAATGCACTAGAAATGTGACCTTATTTGAGGGGAAAAAATATAATGAAAATACCTCACTTGCTGCATAGTTTGGTGCTCTTGGCAGGTCCAGGGGGTGCATATATTTAGACAGGAACCACTGTATCTCCCCTATGTTGAAGCTGAACCAGTTGATACCAATGAACGTTCCTTTTTTTTTACAACTGCACTGAAATGGAGTCATATTAATTTTTTTATACCAATGAATTAAACCAATTACCAATCTCAATGGTAAAAATCAATTATGACAACAAACCACACAAAAATGTTCTCATGATTCTGTTTATAGTATATCACTTTGATGACAAATCATTGCCAGGAAGCTTCTGCAAGCACAGCCTTGTAAATTGTAGAATTAATTTTACAGCAATCATTTTCCAAGGTGACAGGAAGGCGGGTCCATAAAAAAATTCAATAGTTATTTTGAAATTAATGCAAATGCTCAACCATGCCATTAATTTCCTTTTAAGGGACACCCTTTTAATGAGGTGCAAGGCAACATATAGATAGTCCACATCTACAATAAAGTGAACACCGAAATATTTTCCTTGTAGTTATAAATTAGTGTGTTTGAAATCTGAATTTTTAGATAAATTGTTAAATATATAACAATGTTATTTTATTCCTTCCACTTTGTGTCACGGAATGTATCACATATATCTAAGTGACATAACAACAAGGTTTTGCTATAGCAATTGGTTGCTTAAATATGTGGTTAGCACCATTGTGTACCATTGATATTCAAAAAATGATTATACATGGTGTTAATTGAAATCAGCTACGAAACTCTTAGCTTTTCAAAGCACTTGCAGATCATAGTAAAGTGGTTGGAACAGAGTTATTCAACTTACTGTACTGAAATACCTTATTATTATTATTATTATTATTATTATTATTATTATTATTATTATTATTATTATTATTATTATTATTATTATAATTATTATTATTATTATTATTATTATTATTATTATTATTATTATTACTGGCTTTGACGCTTATAAATGACTTAATAACACAATGCTATCCCGACTGTCCAAAGGTTAAAAATTATCATCTAAATGTCCTGTGAAGGTATTTTGGAATTCAGTGCCCCCCATGTTTGGACCGGCCTCAATCTGAAAAGTGAGCAGGCAGTATACTTTGCCTGCCATGGCAAGTAGTTTGGAGAACTGGGACTACATCTTCATCATCACTACCTTCTGAACCATTGCCATAATTGATTGCAATGCACTCTTGCTGGATAGCCGCTTGTAGAAACCAAGACGAATCAGAGAAATTTAATGGCTACTCCCTTCATGACTCTATTATATCATTTGTAAACGGTGATGAACAAATGCCAACTGATGTAAATGTACACAAGAACTCTTCCCCGCCATGATCATAAGAGGGACTGAATTCCATATCAGATATACACAAGGTTAACAGCAAGCACCGCTGGTGTTAATTACTTCTCTTATCAAAATTAATTATCATAAATAAACATAAGGTAAAAAATCCAAGACTGGACTCAGTGCCATCCTCTTGGAAGACATGACCTATCTTCCTACAAGCACCAGTGACCAGGTGGGAGAGCAGTCCAACTGGAGATAAAACATCAGAGGAACACCTTCCTTCAGGAGTACAGGCGGTTTGATCTCATTTTAGCAAAGATATCAACATTCACTTTTTCCTGCAGGTGAACCACTGGGTACCTCGTTTTGACTAAAATGAAAGGGCTTTCATTCATACCTGCAAGACATAGACACAGGTTAGGCACTGCATTTGAACTTATGACAAAGACGGAATCTGATTCCGAAAGGTCAGTTGTCTCATCATTAATATAGTCTCTTTGTGAGAGGAAGATGGAGAGATCCACCTAATCCATATTTGGTGAATGTTGGCTCTATGCTGATATTGGTAAAGTTCCGAACTGTGCTAGGTTGTCAGTGCATGCACAGTTAGCTGATGAACAGGCTCTCTAGCACATGTAAAAATGCACAAATAGCCTGCATGTCCCATAAAAAAATGGTTTGATGCTAGCTGTGGACCTTTGGAAAACTAGTCAAATGGTAGCAGATCTTCTGGGACTTCATAATAAGAATAGCGGCCCGAATAGCAGTGGAACCATGTGAAAGAAATTCTCTTCACATATCCTTTCACCACTGAAATGTGCGTTGAAAGAACTTGGGATGTGCAGGCATGGGGTATGGTTCTCTTACATTACTGTGCAAGAACTCATTTGGCAATGTTGTGAGTGACTTCAAATTTACGTAGGGAACAATTTCAGGATTTACAGCCATTCCAATGGCTTTCAAGGCTGTAACAAGTTCCAAAAATGCTAGCCACAGTATTGTGTGTTGGAACCCATTGTGGGCCTTGAAATGACTGAAGCCCAACATTGGATTGAGCAGATGCCTTTGCAGTTGCTTCCTGCACGTGTGTCAATGTGGCAGTCAGAGTATCAATTGTGTCCTGCCATCCACCTGGATAGTCATGATCAATGCCAAAATCTCACATCAGTGAGTTCACTGCCTTCTTGAAATCTGACACATGGCTAAATTGGAGTAACAAGTTTTACAGAACCAACCGCTGTGTCACAGATGTACAATGTCTCAACTTCTCATGCTGTAGCTGGGGGTTGCACACATATAGAGTTTAACTTGCAGCCATCTCCTGAAATCAGTTCTTCAGTCTGCCTCCCACAGACATCAACAACATAGTTATTTTTCGTCATACATTTTAACTTCCTTTCAATATTGTCAGTGAAGTAAACAGAGCCAAGCTCTGCGATACAAACATCATAGATGCTGCTACAGCCTTTTTTCCAGATAATATCAGCTTTTTGATACTGTTTATCTTTGTGTCATAGTGCAGCAGACCACCTCGGCCCAGTTGTCTGCTCAAAAGAGACCTTTATTATTTGGACTGAAGTTTAGACCATTTGACGTGGTCTAGAGACACATTGTATTCACGTTATATACCCACTGTTATCCTGTATAGATGGCAGTGGGATATTTCAGTTGTCCCAACCAAATATAATCACACCACCAACTTTCTGACCAGTGAACTATGTGCCAACCACACATTCTTGAGAAGGAAAAAACGTAATTGAAAACTGTATTGGATTAAAAGTGGTAACAGATTTTTCTGCAGAAAATAAAACTGTGACATATCTCATATTATACACCATCTATTCAACCCTTCACACATTTTCAGTTTCTAGCAAAGTATGTGAGAGATACGTTACCTATTACGAGATACTTTCATGTTCACGTGGTGAGGCTAAATTAATGTATGGCCTCGTAGTTACAATTAGACAGACATTATTTTTTTTTTCATATTAATCAACTGGAATAAATATTTCATTTGTACATGTATTGTTAGCACTTTTCATTCATGAACTTTGTCTAAAGTTCGACCTCTCATTTGTAATATTATATTATCTGGACATCTGATTTCTCAAAATAGAATGTAAATAGTTTGATACAGATAGTAAATGCATTTTTGTGACTTTATATGTGAGGCATGTGTCATTTACGGTTTACTATCTTACCTCTAGGGAAGTAATTAATACTTAAGAAATCAGTCCTTTTTTACTGGTTATAGCTGGAAGTTATTGCCCTCTGTAGCCGCTGTGCTTATATTAGCGTTTCAAAGTGGTAGGAATTAATGCTTGTGTAAATCTGTTGGATGCACCATGGAATAAACTATGTCCCTACGCTGCCCCCAATGAAATGCGGTTTTTGTTGCAAATAAATTATCATCATCATCTCATAATCATTATTATTATTATTATTATTATTATTATTATTATTATTATTATTATTATTATTATTATTATTATTATTATCATTATCATTATCATTATTATTATCATTATCATTATCATTTTTCTTATTATTTACTGCCATGTGATTGCTTTGCAGGCAAACTTGTTCACTGGTAGATGACAAAGGCTGTCCATAAAAATTATTTGACTATGGTTAAAATATATTTATCTGAAATGCAAGACAAGGAAAACAGATACATTGTCTCAACTATTATCTTTTTTTTTTAAATTTCAATTGTTCTAGCAGATTGGAGATTATTTCTTGCCCATCATATTTCATCAACCCTAATTTAATTCAGATACAACCTCAGAAAAGTGGCATGTCTGTACATACTTTAACCTCTCCACCTTCCACCTCACAGGCACATACACGAGCTCTAAGTCGCCTGTATTGCCAGATGTTATCTGAAGAAAAAAATGTGTATCTTAATTTAGACCAACACCAAAAAAGTAAAACGTACCCAAATAAAGTAACTCTTTTCTTAATCTACCCGGTCATTTCGTTAAGAGGTTACAAAACTTGTTTCCCCTTGGCCTCGCATTCCACTTGTCCAGTCTAATCCAGAATTATGTCTGCGTGCCAACACAGAGATATTGTTTTTCTAGGATTTTTTTCTCCCTTTCCTTAGAGGCAAATATTTTTCGACCTTTGTTTTCAACGTATTTTACTTAGAACCTCCAAACTTGGCATAATTATACTTCTATAGATGAATCTTTGCCTTTTCATAATGAGAAGTCATACCTTTTAAAAATTGTGCAAATGAGGGCAAATTAAAGTTTAAATCTTTAATATATTATATACTATAGTAAATGTGGTTCCAAGTGTATAGGAGTTTGATCATAGCAAAGCAAAGGTCATGTCAAATGTCAGGGTAATGTCAAGGTCAAATGTCAACCTTAGCCAAATGTCACTTTAAAGGTCAAGGTTCACTTCAGGTAGATCATCTCTAGGTCGAATGCCATTTCAAGTTCAAAGATCACTTTCGTTGGTGGTTTTCTTCTAGCCATAACTTGGTCTTTTCTTATCCAATTTTGATCATGTTTGGCTTAGATTGTAGCTATTGCGACACTGCACATTTTCCTAGCCTCTATAGGGCAAAGGTCAAGGTAATTCGGCCCTTTGAAAGTTTCATCTTGCCATAGCTTTGTCAATTTTCATCTGGTTTGGTTTATGTTGGGCTTAAATTGTTGGTATTGTAACATCGTATATTTTTTGCAATTTACATGTGACCTGTAAAGGTCAAATGTCAAGGTCATTTGGACTTTCAAATTTTCATCCAGCCATAAGGTTTATGGAAGTGAAGTGCCAAAGGGCAAAAGTTGCAGCATTTACAATTTATAACTTTTGAAGGCACATGGACATATTTGATTGGAAGCAAATCTTCTTTTTTTCTAGTTTAAAATTACATTCCAAATGAGAGATCTACATGTCCCACTAAGCTCCAATCTGATTGGCTTCAAAATAAAATGCGTCATTTTCATTCATTCGCCCAACGAGTCACAATGGATGTACTTAAACTGCACAAGGATTTGATGGCTTTTGTGGGGGGGGGGGGGCGTATACTCTAGTACCGGAAAGCAAGACAAAGCACTTGCTGCACGCTGATTTATAACTTTTTAAAATCACATTTTCGCTTCACTTCACTTCTTTTTAATTTTGTCACTTCACTTGAAGGCTATTTATTAGATAACTACTTCACTTCGATATTTAAAAGAGACCTGCTTCGTTATTCGCATTTTAAGATTAACATGTTTTGTCTTTTACATTATTTATTTTTACTCATTTCACTTCGTTCGCCTTTGCAAAAGTGCAATTTTGGATTATGCAATCTTTAAAAAAGCCACTTTGCTCTTCGTTTTTTACTCGTGTGGAGGCATGATGCACATTTCTCTTGATACTTGCCCTTTTGATATTTTCTGCGATGAATCTTATTAATGGCACTTAGCATTTGCATACCTGTATAAATGCATGGCATAAATCCTTTTAGATGATACTTCTGCGAACCGAACACAGTAATAACATGGCCGTAATGTTTTGTTTTTCACCAGCTAAACGCTTGCCTGCGTAGACAGACCCTTCACGCCACGCTATAGAGATCTGATTTTAACGCCGCTCAAAAGTCGATCTCTGTTGCTTTCCATTCAATAATAATAACCTGGCGAATAGGACTGTTTACGCAGGCAAATCGATGGCAGGTATGCATCGAACATGCAGAGAAGCTGAAAAATTGTATCAATAATGTTCTTCAATATTATTAGTACATCACACACTTCAAAATGTTTACCACATTTTCATTTGAAACAAAACTACGAGTAGGCGTGTCTTGCTTTGCCTATATAATACGGTAAAATATTTTTGCTGTCTGATTATCTCTTATCCTTCTGTGGGAGATATTTGAGGAACATTTTAAACAGTTTATACCTGATGATTCTACAGTTAATTAGTTACTGCCTCCTTTTTCATAAAATATGCTTGGCCATTGACCAGCAAAAAGAAGGTAGATTTTTTTTCTTATATATTAGCAAGGGGTTTGACAAAGTATGGAAAAGAGGCCTCCTGCATGTATAAAAAATGGCATAAATGAGAACCTTTTGACATGGTTTGAAGATTATCCCCATACCCGAAAACAACTTGTTCTTAATGGTCGGTCCTCCACTTGGGGAACCATATCCGCCGGTGTGCCCCAATGATCTGTTCTTGGCCCATAATTTTTAAATTTATAACAATGAAATAGTTAATGTTGTTAATTTGGAGGTAAAACTATTTGCTGAAGACACATCCCTCTATCTTATAATCGATGATCCTGCTCATGCTGATTACGTCATGAATAACGATCTAGCCTCCATGGACGAATGGTCTAAGGAATGGATAGTATCCTTTAACGCACTCAAAACCCATACTATGCTCATATCTCTTTTGAGGAATATTCGAGACCACCCCCACTTTTTTCAGGGACATCAACTGGAGAGCGTTTCTGATCATAGGCCTTGCATTAAAATCAGGTCGTCAATTGGATAAATATATCAAACAAATTGCAACTAAAGCCCCAAAACAGTTAAACATTAGGAAAACCTTGGAATACCGTCATGACCGGGCAACGCTAGAAGTGATCTAAATATCTTCCATACGTCCTATTTCAGAATATTGTAATGTGGTCTGATGCGGTTGCACGCATGATGATGCAGAACTTTTGGAACACAGTCAATTGACTGCAGCCCTAATAGTGACAGGAGCAATGAAAACCACCCCCAGTGAAAGGCTTAATGAGGAAACCGGCTGGGAGACTAAAGTTATCCAAACGAAGAGAAATATCAAAGCAAATTATGATGTACAAAATAGTTCACAAATTAAACCCTAGTTATCTTTATTTCGTTCTTCCTTATGCTCCTATACGTCATCCTAATACTGTGCTTGTTTTTTGCGGCGTCTGTTCTTTCGTCTGTTTCTCCACCTAACCTCCGATCGAGTCTCCTTGAACTCGGTGGTCGGCGGCACATTAGAGCTGTATTATTGAGTTTGTCCTGTGCTTCCTTCCTTTCTCTGCAAGAAGGATCAATATAGGGCTTGGCCCTTCTTCCCAATTTTTTTTTTATATAAAATACGTTTAAACCAAAAACCACCTTAAACCGAATGCCCATGGGACCGAAAAAAAGTGTTGGAGATAGGGAGGTGTTTGGTTCAGGAAAGTTTTAACATTGAGACCTCTTGCTTTGACAGCGATAGGATAGCTCAGGGAAAACAAAAAAATCAGACTGCGGAATGGGGCAATGACTACTAGGAAACGGTTGTGGACATAAAGACACAAATACAATACCGGCTGAATACACCCTGCTGTTGCCATCAATAGAACTGAAAACAGGTGTTAAACTACTTGCCTGTAAATAGTTTCTGTTGCTGGTGGTATACACAATTAAGCCTAGGCCTGTCTTTGAAGTTAATCTGTTTAATTTTAGTAATTACTCAGTACAAATACACAAATATGTGCTGGACGTGTGTTCAGTTTCGCGAGTTCTTTTCCCCTTTAAATGGTATTTTTGTTCATTATAGTGAGGTGTTTAGTATAGCGAGATTTGCTTATAATTGAAGTATATCGGAAAAAATGAGACCGAGAAAAAGTAGCCAGTATAAGGGGGTGTTCTGTATATGAAGGCGCTCGGTTAGGGAGGATATACTGTACATGAAATGACTCGTCTCTGCCCGTCACATGCATCGGGTGATTAACAAAGTGTCAAGTAATCTGCACCTGAATGTCCTACTCGCAAAGCCGCTTGGGTATGTTGAAAGTGACAGTTAAAGTCAAGTTATAGCTGGACTTAGGGAAGTTTTGCCACATGCTCCAGAGAGCTAGAATTTAATTTCATAACCGACATACCTGGTATCTCTAAAGATGTCTCCGGTCAAGACTGGTGAACCCTTATCATTTCACAGTGGACTGTTTCCCTGACCCAGAACGCTGTGCAATATCCTGTTCAATTTGTTTTGTTTTAATGAACTCCGTGTTTACTTTAATAGGTCATTGACTTGTGTATTTAGGCGTACGTCCGTGAGGGTCTGTTTGTTTTGAATATCTCATCAGTTTTTCTGCGCAAGCACACACTTCTCTTGCAAATACTAATGCATTAGCTAAATTTTCGCAATAAAACCACATCCAGCCATGCACAAATGGCAGACAACATGAAAACTACAGGTTTTGTATAGTACGTGGCAGAGTTCACGTAATAGCCCTTTTGAGGTTAAGTATTTTTATTTATTCATTTCATTAAACCCCCAGTACTGGAGAAACATGTTATACGCAACTGTGGAATGGATGTTTATAGGTCAAATCAGAATATTTTGATGACGGCAGTGTAGGGGAATTTTCGATGCTGTGAATACATGTATGTTATAAATTGCCATTAAATGCGTCTAAAATTTTATCTTTCATCTGTTGTGCGAACTCCCCATTTCAACTCTAACATGCATCCAGTGCAAATGCAGCAAATCATGATCACCTATTCTTATGAAAATCACAGGTACTTTAGACAAGATTTCATGTCACACGTACAAACAAGAATTTTGGTGAAAAGCATGTAAAATACAGATTTTGGAAAAAAGGGAGAGTTATTTTTGTTGCCTAGTTTATCAAAAGATTCCCAGTCCTTTAACCATTGTGACAAAAACATACATTATCGATTTATTTTAAAAGGGATATATTGTTAGTTAAGCTTATATTCTGATCGCAAGCAGCATTTCACGATATATTTGAGCGGGCACTTTGATATTGCCCAGATTTCATTCTTATGTATTTGCAGTTTGTTACCGTTTCCGAACGACTTGCTGGATTTTATTCAAACATGGTAGATGTACCTTTAAAGCACAGGCTTTTCTACGTTTGTTCACCAGGTTATGCTGTTCTTGCCCCATGTTTCACGATTTTTAATCATGCCACGATCGACGAGGGCATTACGGTAAAATCTGCAATTAAGACCACCTTCACAAGAGACCATTTTTTTTATTGAGACTACAAGTTTTCAGACCCATTTTGGTTCATCCTTAAATTAGATTTCTATTAAGACACTTTTTCACGCCTCAGGTGGTCCTCATAAATAGGTTTCCCTTTATTGGCATGACTTTTATAGAGATATCTGTATGTGTGCATATACCTATAATTAAATCAGAAGTGCAGGTTCGCAACAGATTGTAAAGTAGCTATTGTGTACTAATTTTATCTTTGCGGATGACTGTGAAGAAAAACACATGCACTTGTGTTTAGTCTAATATAAAATAGAAACACCTGGTAATGGGGGCACCAATAATGTACCTGTTGAGCTGTCACTCAGGCCTGGTGTGTTTTTGATTGAGGAGTTTAAAATTTGGGAATCTGCAGGCTTTCTACAACTTTCATTTTAACATTAATTTTTTCCGACAGGCCTAATTTTTATTTGACTCATAAGAAAGGGAACAGGCGCAGCATGGAGCTACCGTCTCATTACTATACATTAGACGAAGTGTGTTTGCACAGTATGTGATGAAATAAGACTATTCTCTGTCACCACAAGTTCCAGACATGGTGAAAAGGTAGCCTGTCCGGCAAAGTGCCAAAAATAAATCCATTTAATGAGGCATTCGGAATTATATGTTTAAAATCAAAACACCTCCGGCTTTTTGAAAAAGGCAAAGTCCAATGGAATTATGTAGATAAATGCAATATTTTCATTGATGACTTGACCAACCGATGTCAACTTCCGCAGGAAGATAATCCTGTACCTTTCCCTGATTTTATTACCGAACTGAGGCCCGCTTATCCATCCATCTGTCCGTCCATTCATTCATCCATTCATTCATTCATTCATTCATCCATTCTTTCATTCATTCATCCACTCAGCATTCTTTTTTGTGAATTGAAGAAATCATTATTACAGTCGTTGAAGTCTTCATCTGGAATTGGCCCTGATATTATGGAAAAAATAGAAAGAAAAAGCCATGTCGTTAACTAACTTATCCAGCTGGAAAGGGCACATGCAGGTTTAGGGTAGGTCAAATTTGTTCTTATCTGAATTTGACTATAAAATTCTAGTTATAATTTTTGGTTTGACAGATATTCTTTATTTATATTGAAGCTCTGCATTTATAAGCAAAGTTTCACTTATTTAGCTAATGCATCATTTGACACGTTCGTATTTGTTTCATTATTATGTGAGTTATCTGTGCTGAATATTTAGCACAGACAAGGAGCCGCTACTAAGAGAGACACGTACGGGTACAGGCTGTGTACAAAATGGGCAATGGTCCTTCTATATTTATATAGGTTAGACAGCGATGCTTCCTGACCTTTTGACGTATAACAATCATGAGTTTTTAGTCCAAGGGCATCCACAAAAAAGGCTCCTAAAAATATATATGATGTCCCACCAAAAATTGCAACAGAAATATTTTGTTCACTTCTGTAAATGACATGACCTCCAGTAGCTTGTGTCATAAGTCTAGATAAATCTAAAGGGTGCACAGTTTATCTTTTTGCAGATATTAAAAATGGCTTCCATTGAAAGCTAAAATTTCAAATTATATTACATTAAGATACGTTTCACGAATATGATGGAAGTGCACAGTTCCACGCTCTTGTACATGATGGCTCAATTATGGCTACTAATTGTTTCATTTTGATTTTGTGAGAAAAATGTCTGTATACGAATTTTTTGTTTCGTTAAAACACCGTTAATCTCCTTATAACTGACGAAAAGATTTTGACATTTTGCCTTGTGATGACGACATTCCATCTCGTTAGCCACCTGAACCTCCTCTTTATTGCTTTCGCAGTTTACTTCAATAAAAAAATTGAAGCATGAATATGATTGACAAAAATAGCTTTCTCTATCAATAGGATGTATTTATATTTAAATGCGGTCCTACTCTAACACCTGTTGCGCAAAATAGGGAGCCACTTGCATCAGGGCAGAGCCAAATATTAAGCATGGTCAAAAGTACTTTCTCAACAAAATGAACAACACAAACTTAGAATTATCTTTATAAAAAGTTGGTATATATATTTGAAACATAAAGGATGCCGAAATTGATTAGAAAGGGGCCCTCTTTTGGTTAAAATGGGTTATTTATGGATGTTAATGTAGCATATAATACAAATCTGCCCTGATCATGGCTTTTAAAAATTAGATGAGTTACATTACAGGACAAAAAAGTAGGACCACTTTTAAAGTCTTTACAGGAAATGACCTAAGATATAGTTTTTCTTTTATATAAATTGGCAACTTATTATGTATGTTCATTGTAATCTGCTAGTATTACAAACATACTAGTACACATTTTCGACACGAACAGTACATATTTTCACATACTTTATTGCAGTTACACTTCACTACCTTTAGGAGTGCTTTGGGAGCAACGTTCACGTCACATTGAATTGGCACCAGATTACCTCAAACTACTTTGCATCCAAAGAATTGTTTATCTAGAGATGACCTTCCTTTCCACACCTGAACTTGGTGATATACACGAAGGCTTTGGTACTTAGCCGATGATAATGTTGGTAGTAGGATTTCAGGTTCCACATAGCTTGTACTAGATGCTACTTTCTGGTGAAATCCGTTTAGTTTCAAATTAAAAGGTATTTCCTGTCTTGCCTTTGTAAAGGCATGCTAGAGCAACTTCTCCTGCAGTCACAATTTCATCCATAGTAGCATTCTGATTTAAGAATACCTCTGCTAGTAATCTTAAATCTAGAAATATATCATACTTGATGGTATATTGTTCCTCCTGCAAACAAATCATGGACATAACTAAGTTGGCCTTTTACCCGGTCACACCACTTATCTTTCTGGGTATCAAAAATTTTATCTACTCTACTGTTCAACCGTGTATCAGTTTATGTCTTTTATTTGTTTTTGTTAAATGTCGATGTTGCTGATAGTAAGGTACACATGTTATTAGCACTGGATAAAGTACTAGTACCAAAGGATCTTTTTCAGGTAGAAGCAGACATTCGGTTTACAATATACTCGATGACACTCCTTGTGCACTGTCTGTCCAGGCTCCATCTTAATTTCCTCTCCACACTTTTTGCCGGCAAACGCTATTCCATCACACCCTTTTTGGGTTAACTTTACATTTTCTTCCTTAGACCATGCCTGGTGGCAAAATATACATTCACTCATGATGAGCCAACCTGTGCTTATTAACCACAACCAAAAGTTTAACATTGGTACCTATATTAGAGCAGAGGTGCCACTGCAATAGCATGTTCGATATAAGAGCTTAAAATACGTCTTCCTTCTCCAAAACTTGCCACAGGAAATACATTACCAAATTCAATAACAGTGAAATGAAATGCAATTTATCATGGGACAAAATACTTTGTGAAAACACCTATTGTATTTTGATATAAACAAAGTCTAACGGCAAATGCTTTCACGCAACATAAAAGACTGAAAACGATGAAGTCATAATACCGTCATGAAACAATGGCAGTGGCCTATCGCACACTGAAGACAATCGGTAAAGTACATCTGTGGCACTCAAAAGAAGACATCTAAGCCAGTACACGTGTCATATAGGTCGGGATTAGCTGTAAGTGACAAAGCACGAAAAACATATCTGAACAATATTTTAATTAAGCTTCCATTGCATTTAATAATGCAGAATAAGTTGGGGATCAGCAAAACACTTAATGAAATATAACAACAGTAGTTACCCCTGTACCAGATTATGATTACCTATATAGTAGCAGCTCTATCACTCAAAGCATTGGCTAACAGCTCCGTGTATGACCTGTACACACCAAAACCCCGCCGTAGTTGGACAGTATCAGTTTAACTGTTTCATTTCCAAAAGCAACTTAAGTCGTCTTCAGATGATTTATACCTATACAATAATTTCATATTCAAATTCTATACACAAAAATGCTTTCAAATATGTGACAAGAGACGTCTTCAGATGATTTAGACCTATAAGATAATTTCGCAGTCAAATTCTATGCAAAAATGCTTTCATTCAAGTATCAGCATGCTTAATTATGATAAAGTTTCAGATATTGTAACCTAAGTCAACAGGTTCCCTTGATGCATATTGTGCGCAATGTATGCAAAGTGCATTTGACCCAATACTCAGTCTCAGATTCAGGACCCAAAAAAAATAAATATTGGAAATTGCTATCACTATTTACTTACCATAAAGTTTCATCCATAAAACTGGCCCTTATGTCCATGGGAATATGGCAATTAAAATACATCTAAAGCAAATATGCATGTTTTGAAATACAAATAATGTACTTTTACTTCTATAAGACCGGAAAGCTGGCCGTGGTTATATGAAGTTTGCAAGTTGTACAATTATGTTTGATTTACTTGGAAAATATACACTTCAGGCTCAATACTGACAACTGTTTCCTTAAACTTTGACTCATTACATAGTATTTCATTCATACTGGCGAACTCATATAAAGTCACATTCTTTGAACTATATACAGAAAAGCACTCTTTACATAAACAAAAATTGTCAATTTGGTTTACAAGACGTTCTTAACAGGAAAATGATGATTACATATGAAATTTTATTAAACAACATCATTTAAAGATTCAAATTTGGTCGACCTAGTATTTCACATGCACCACTTTTAATATATGCAAAAAAAAATCAATTTTTGAACCCATACATATTATTTAGACTTTAAGTTTGTGATTCTATAGACCCTTATTGTGACAAAGTGGAAGAAATTGATTCTGTTGCAATTTGTGGTTGGTTCAGTCATAATAGGCCATACGTTAACTTCCCACTGAATATAATATAAAAAGAGTATGACTGTTTTTTTGTAAACTGAGATGTCAACAAACACACAAACGATTCTTTACATCTGAAGCGTCAATCGAACAACCAAATACTCAAAATAACCTGCAAGCTTAAGGGCTTTTGGCCAGTTGTGCACGTCTTGCTCAAGTGAGCTGCAATCAGGTAGCGATCTCAAGATCACATAATCAACGCTCAACCCTGGGTTCAGGTAGCCAGGAGTTGGGTTTCCGAGGGTCAGATTCAGCACAGATTATGTGAAAACAGCTTATGCTTTGTTGAACAATACCTTTCCCATTATGTACAAGGGCACAGAAGGGTTCTCATTACAAATCTTTATTTAGACCAGTATCACACATTTTTTCTTCTTGCCACATTCAAAGGGTACAGATACTGTATTGCCGGGTCATTGCAAGCCATGGGGAAAACAGTGAATTTTTCGAGCTTGAAAAATAAATTATATTAGAACTTGTGGAAAACAAGAAGGGGATAGTGGAATATAGAAAAAATGATGGCAAAATGATTGCCAAAAAAGAGAAAGCCTGGGATACCATAACAAAAACTTTCAATACCAGGCATGGTGTACATAAACGCACCAAAGACCAACTAAAAAACTACTGGAGAAATCTGAACTTTGTCTAGCGTGTCACCTAGACTTTGCTGTAATGTCATTACTATTGTTTTTGTTCAGACGATATCTGGACAGAAATTCCTCTTCAAAATATTGTTCGAAAGGGTTACTTCTACCCTGAATAACAGGGTCGGTCCTTAAAACAACTTCAACAACTTCAATTTGCTCTAGCTGATTCAGGCATTTCTCCCTTTTGACCTTCCTACACAGGAAAATGCCACAAATAAGATCTCATAAATGTGTTAACCATGGCTTATAACATGCCCCAACCCTAGATCAGACTGAACCACAGCTTACAATATTTATCAAGTTTGACCACAACTTCTTCAACAGGTAACCTCTGCTTAACGAATGGTTTAGTTGTGATCACCTCAACCACAGCTTGAGCAAGACGTGCGCAACTGGCCATTGTGTTAGCAAGCAGCTTCAGCACATGCTTTTCGACGGACCTTTGAGACAGTGAATTTTTCTACACGAAGTGCACGTGTTTAAGACAAATGGCTTCTTTGTCATTTTGAAGATTCCCAGCGGTTACATTGGACAGTTTTGGCATTGCATAAAAAAGCCTCTTCCAGAAAAGAGGATCACCTCTCTCCAGATAAGTATGTGTCTGTATGTACATCTTCAGCGTGTGGTCATCTTTGTGAATCTTGCTGAGATCCACGGGCTCATAGATGATCATGATAACTTGGTTGTTTCTTTGGTGAACTGCCTGCAAACAGAAATACTGGATGGTCTGACATACATACATACATACATACATACATAAATACATACATACATACATACTTACATGCATGTACACATACATACATACAAACAAACATACATACACACATGCATACATACATGCATACATACATACACTGAAGACCATTAAATTTATTCGGGCTGATACAGCCTATATCAAAATTTTACAAAGGAACGTGTGCAATATGGACAATAGTTATTCCATATGCATATACGTTAGATAGGGACAGGTTAGCTTATGGAGCGTAAAGAGTTTGGACTTCGGAATAGGGTAATGACTACTAGGAAGTGGTTCTGGGCAAAAAGACACAAATACAATACATACATACGTACATACATACATGCATACATACATACATACATACATACATACATACATACATACATACACACACGCACGCACGCACGCACGCATGCATATATACATACATACATACATACATACATACATACATACATACATACATTGCCCCACAACACTAGCCAATCTAAATCAGGAGTAATGGTAGTCTATCTGCACATTCCAAGTAACGATGACTTGCTTGCTATTAACGGCCACATACATAATTAATTCATTACAATACAACTACAATGTGTAAAAATAATGTTTGCAAGACATCTTGGTCATTGTTTTCTCTAAAAATTATTTTGCAAAAATACACACAAGAATCTTGTATAGTGATCATGACATCGCTTCACAGATACTCAAAATCTGCTCAGCTAAGCACATTTTAATACTTTACCTGATACACTGCTTGCTGGAACTCAAACATGCACCATTCACTACCAATGAAGTCAGGAGACAGAAGAACGATGACTCGCTTACTGTTTAAAATAGCGTAGACAATATTATCTGAAACAGCAGCTCCAATTTCAAAATCTCTCTGGTGGATACAAGTTTGAAATCCTTTTTTCTCCAGGGCAGGTAAAAGTGTGTTCACGGCAAAATCAGCGTTTGCGTTGCTGTGGGATATGAATACATCATACAGTCTGCCTGCTTGGTCCACTTGGTCACGACGTATTCGCCAACCGCAACAATCATACACAAGTACTTTTAGAGTTTTGCGGAATCTGATCCCCAGGACAAGGATGAGAATAACCACAAGAAGCACAACTAAAGAAGAGGCTAAGACGGCTTCCAATAGTGGAATCACATGAACTGTAAGATAAAAGAGATATCACTTCAAAAGTAAACAGTATGTAAATATTATTGAATGGAAGCTATATTTGATACGTCATGGTACAAGTTAGTTTAACTTCGATTTAACCCCATTTCTTGTGAAAAGTGAATTTTAATGAGAATTTTCAGGCAGAATATTTTCGGTACAAATTGTTTAAAAAAAAAAAACCTTTTATCATGGGATACACTGATGAGAAACTATAATATTGGCAATAGACCTACCTGGTTCACAAAGTGCGAAAGGTGGTGTCCATTTTCCACAATTACAAACGGAGCGGAAACTTGTGTGACCATTATGGTACCCTGACTTGCAAGAATGCTGCACGATTTGATCTTCAGGGACTCGGTTTGATGGGAACAAAGTCATGTTCTTGGCGATATGCCGGTACTCTGCATTGGAATCTTTCGTTGGTATTCCACATGCTGTCATGGATAGATTGGCATTGTCTATCAATAATTTAGTATGTAGTCAATGCATAAGAAGATATCTACACATGAGCATTGCAATGGAAAAATAAAGTCAACATAACCGAAAATAACCTTACATGGGCATTATTCATGTTAGAAGAACTGTATTATCAGCTCCTTAACACACAATATAAGAACGAAAACACAAACTCGGTCCAATGTTCATTCGCTGGGAAATTATACATGTTTAACCATTTTATGCATGGGTACTGCAAAATTATGGTATCACCGAAAAGGTAAAGGAGGCATTCTTCCGGTTATCCGAGAGTGGTATCAACAGAAAACACTTGAACAAATACAGGCCAACACCAGTCAAGAAGAGGTATATGGTGTCCTGTGATGCATGATGTGACAGTAGTCACAAAATTTCTGTTCACAAGTAGCACCCTCCAATAAATTTTGTGTTCCAAGCCTGTCTTTTTCGGCTGTAAGAGATTCAGTAAACATTGAATTGTAAAAATTGTCGCAACAACAAAAATTCCAAGCTTCAGAAGCGCAGTACTTTAGGAGCTGCTTCTTTACCGTGAAACTTGAAAAAAAAACGAATGCTTCGTGGGACATTGAAAAAACAGAAAGATTTTTTTTCAAGAATATATCACCGTCTCTGTTGCACACATAGAGAAACGCGCCTGCCTGAGAGTTTGTATCATCAGCTTGTAATGTACATGATCTGGTATGAACATGGGTTGTCAGGCAACACAGCTATATATCCACAATGATGAGATCACATAAGCAGGGAATACTACTTACCCATCCGGAAAAAAACACTTTTTCTCGGAAACAAATGAAAATGTTTTAAGATTCCTGTATTCTTTGACAAGTGATTAATACATGTTTAGCTTGTCGTCTTTTCAGTTATCGCCTTTTATCACAGAATACAGTTAGACCTGTTTATCTTACCACTCAACACGAAAGTACCCATCAGTGAGGGCAGATCTCTTTAACAAACAGGAAAATTGTGTGACTCTTGCAAAAACTAGTGACTTTGAAACAACTGTTCAAAATAGCCATAGTTATATTTTGTATATACACTTAGGACTGAAGATAAGAAAAAACCGTCGGCTGTTTGGCACAAGCAGTTTTTAGCACTACTGATCTTAATAATATCCTTGGTCTATTTATCAACATGTCCATATAATATGCTCCACTATTGTCCCCGTTGCCAGGCAACAAGTTACGAGATTTTAGTGCGGAATTACTATGTATGACTTAAATCTCCTTTACCTGAACTTTTGCACTGGGACAGAGGATAGCAATGGGCCGCAACAATATGAATACATTTACCTCATACTGTCATTAAACGAATGCTCCAAAATATTACACATGCATTTTTTTCATGGCATACAGATTCACTATTGAACAAATATTATTTTTTCGACATAATACATGCAATTTCAGATCAACCCGATTTCATGGTTGCCACCATGCATATCATCACACAAGAGTACATTGAAGAACTTACATATACTACACACAGGGTCTGACGGTTGCCATTTCCGATTTGTGCACCAAAATTCTTTTTGAAGATTAAATGTTGGTGCCCTACATTCAAGTGTGATATGGGCACCTCGGCTGTTGTTGTAACCACCGCGCCCCGTCTTTAGCACCTTTATGACCGTATCATCATTGACATGTATTGGAGAGCAGAACTCTTTCGGAAATCAGAAAATATGTGTACATCGAAAGGGAAAATGGTACTCTCTCTCTCTCTCTCTCTCTCTCTCTCTCTCTCTCTCTCTCTCTCTCTCTCTCTCTCTCTCTCTCTCTCTCTCTCTCTCTCTCTCTCTCTCTCTCTATCTATCTATCTATATATATATATATATATATATATATATATATATATATATATATATATATATATATATATATATATATATATATATATAAGAATGCAGGATATTATACAAAATTCTTGCAGATATGCAATTGAAGGGAAACGCAAAAAAGGCTAAATGCAAAACGTTATTTAAACTGACTATTTCAGGTGCGTTAAGTATTACTTTTACCATTTTTATACACCACCTACGTCTACGCACTTTCTTACACGTTTAAACACCCAATATATATATATATATGTATGTATATATATATGCATATATATATATAAGCATATATATATGCATATATATATATATATACATATGTTTATATATATATATATATGTTTTATATGTGTGTGTTTGGGGATGTTAGTGTACAACTGTTTGTGTATAGCATGTACATTTTATGTAAAACACTTTCAAAAAAATCACACCTGTTCCTAGTGCTGAGATAATAATTAAGAATAGGCTCGCACCGCGTGTCCTGAAACGGACATGGCTATGATTGGTCTTGTCTCGATTCCTATTTTAAGTTCGACGTTTGAAATAATTATTGAGCGATGTTCTCCCGTATTTCGTGTCTGAAGAAGAAATATTTAATTAATTACTTTGAAATTGAGTTTACCGTGCATAAACGTACTTACCACATTCAGGAATATCGCATTTTTCTCCTCTGTAATATGTATCTGTAACTTTCACATAGCAGTATGGAAGTTCATTCTGATAGCATGCATTCCTGCAATAATTATACTGTTCTCTCCAATATTGTCGAGAATAACTTGCAAAGCAAGTTTTGAAAAAGCGACCAGCAATTAACCAACTGATACAAGGTTTACCCTGAAGAGATACATTGACAGAGCCAGAATAGTTTTTCCCTATTCCGTTAATGCAACCTTGATCTGTAAAAACAACCGAATTAAAACAATATTTAATAACAATTATTGTGTAAAACCACTGTCTTCCTTTGATACAACAGAACATGAATCGTATGCATGTACATATTTACATGCAGACGGGCGTGGTGCAGCCCATTTACATTCTACACAGCCTCTGGCACAGCACGGAAAATGGAAAAAAAAACTCCGAGTTACAGTTTTATAAATTATTCATGGTAAGCACCGAGAGTTAGCCACATATTTCGTTGATATTAAATGAGCTGAACTTGTTCGCGCCGTCAATGGTATTCCTATGGCTTCACTCGCAGCCATTGGCCAGGCCATTTACTTCCTCTGCTCTGTGTCCAGGTATTGAAATGTAGGGAACCCTTGGAAAATGAATTGATAACATGTCCTGACCACGACCTACCTCAATGGAGATCATCACAACACAGGTGTTCATGTTTATGTTTGCATTTTTTCCAAACGACCAACGTGTTATGACAAGTAAATAATATTGAGTGGAGTTTCTGTCCTGTGACTTGAAGGGTGCTTGAGTTACCAGCACTTTATCATTATCATTACTGTCCCTCGTTGCTCTTGTTTAGAGTGTCACTGAACCCTTTGCATCGCTAACACGTGCGTCTGTTGGTTCCGACATCTTGCAGGGTATGTTGACAGCACATGTCTTGCATGAATATTAATTTGATTGACTTATCTTGGGGAGGTCATACTCTCCAATTAACTAGTCCAGAAAGCTAACAGGGGATTTTCTTGATAGTGTATCTATGTTTACCTGAACACTACATTTTTATTTTGAAATCAGAACACAGAAGAGAGGTGTGTCGACCCTTACATTGAAAAAGTGCGTACATAATGTTTCTTCTTTTTTGCACATGCAGCCTGACCTCTTATGGGTGACCTGATAGAATGCCTTTTTTGCATTTAGTGTTTCCTGCCTTGTATATTAGTACTGGCGTGGTTCATGAGTGGTCGAACATAGGTGGCGTGGCAAGCGCCTCTGTTTTTACACCCGGACGCAGTCACACATTCACCTTTGGAAACAACGGGCTGGTGACACTTTACAAAGATATATACATAGTGCTACTTAACTCTTTAAGTGCCAAATTTTTTACTGAAATCCAAAGCTTTTCTCTGGCCCTAGAAGCATGCTGGTATTTGAATGAAAGGTCTTTTTACGGGGAATACATATCTGCGATCCTAATGATAATTCAGACCAGTTTCACTTCATTAGATCGACTTTAGACGTGATTGGCAATGGAAGAGTTAAAAAAAATCTAAAACGGTCAATAGAGGGGAAGTGACATGGACAGCACAGTAATCCTTTGAATAAATTTCTATTTTGGGTTGAAGCACAACTGTATCATGGAAGAGTCCAAAGGAATCACATTATCTCAGAATGCATGTACAAAATGGGAAAATCTGCATGCCATAGCCAACAGAATGTGCAGGCGGGTTACGTTGAACATGCTTTGAATGTTATCGTCTTCTTGTCTTCATTTTGACATCGAACCATAATTACAATAGTACCTGCCAAGCCACACTATTGCTTGCATTTATGTGTCAAACCCGAGGAAAAAAAAATAGTATAAAGCCAGAGAGGGCAAATAAGGCATGTCTGATTCTGTTTATGTATCAAATGTGTCACAGTCATCAGATAAGTGGAAGCTTCTGTATCAAAATATTGCAAGGAAGTGTTTAAACTGCCTCCTAAACATTATCTGGAAATGAGAAATATTTAATTGGCAGATTGGCAGTCATCGTGGAATTAGAATTGCCTTTTAGTACAGTCACAATTTTAAACAGACCTCAATTCGAAATTAATCGTTAGGATCAACATTTGCTCATGGGGCATCTGTTGGGTGTGTTTGTTGGTTTATTTATTTTATTTTTAAATTTTTGTTGGGGGGTGGGGTCTCTCGTTCTATTTTATCTATTTCATTTTGTTTAATAACATTATGCTGCTGTTTAACTGCTCTTTGGTGGGCATTAATTTTAGTTTTTGTTTCTTTTAGAAACTGTGTCATTTATAACTTTATAAGGTAAAGCGTAGTGTTTTATGGTTAAATATATTTACCATCACACAATTTTCCAAAATAACCAAGGGGGCATATACATGTAAAGTCTTTTTCAGTGGGACGACACGTTCCGCCATTCTTGCAAGGATTATTCATGCATAATCTGTTGTCTGCAAAAAAGAATATCGATTTCAAAATATTAGATAACCTTTTCAAGAAAGCCCGCATAAAATATGACAATGAAGTATTAGACAAAATGGTCACTTTTCGAAAGACTGGACCAGTATCAAGTTATAACAGAACATATAAATATGACACATCTAATGCATGCAGTCCCAACATAGTTTGCAATTAACATATAGCATGACACGCCAAAAGCTCAACTGTGCAGATACAAGTGTACAAAGTATTTTCTTAAGTGTGACACGCATTGGTATATTAGTATCAAATGAATATTTTCATGTTCTGTTTTAACGCATGCACTAAGGTGACGTAGATGATAGCTTTACATTTTGTACTGCTCAGTTAGTCAGCTATTCAAGATTTAGAAAAAGGTGTCTCTTCAGTTATATCGATAATAATGTGTTTATGTGCAAACTGTCAAGGAAGTGTGGCTGTGCACATTCGTGCAAAATAATGTGGCCTGAATGTATAGGCCCTTAAGTTTGTCACTTTCATTCAAACGTGTGGCCCTTATTTGATAACATAAAGAGCTGTAAATTTCAAGAAACATCAAAATTGACATCTTCAGCTGGAGAGGCGAGTACGACAACGAAGATACATTGTAACGCTTGAGAAAAGGTTTTTGACAGCATAGCTGACGGGATTGCCCTTACATGAATGATCTTTAGACTTAATATATACTCACGCATTAGCACTACATTGAAGACACTGGACAGGGGTACAAGTGCAGCTGAGGCCCTGTATTTTGGCCAGCATGTGTGTCCATTAAACGTGTATGTAACTTGTTTGCAGTTAATATTGCCAATACAGCTGTGTAAGCAACTTGACAATGATATGTTAGGTTTATAATCATCCATCGAAGCCCCAAAGAAAAGACCTGTCCTCACGAAGGTATTCTCCAAATCTGCGATAACAAGACAATATGCTTGCATGACGCCTATGCCCCCAATGTACTTCTATATTGGCAAAACAATACTCATATTCGTCGAAGTCATGTCACATTTGCAGAAGTGACACTCTCTTTAATATTGTTTCAGGCACTCATGTTGTACTATTTAATAAATAGCAATCTACAATTCAATTTTAAAGGCATTGCTATTTTCATACTGTATTCACATTTTATTACATGCCTAAAGTGTTCGCATTATGTGTTTTAACCTCTTCCGCTAAAGATTACCAAACACTTCATCACCAAATGGCCTGCGCATAGGATGCTAGCTGTGAAACAGCAGAAGATCTGGCAGATAGCTGAGAACCGGCTGCTGGGAGAGTACCGGGGGTGGAAATATATCAGATCATTGATACAATGAAACGTAAAATGGTAGAGTATTAGCAGCTGGAGGTGAACATGTAGCATGGAGAGATTCGGATACCAAGACATATCTGGACGCCTGCGTAGACAGACCATTTTCACCGTAGCACCTTATCTTTCGTTTCTGACACAACGACGGCACAAATTTAACCCCGCTACGAGGATTTGCGTCAATAGGAAAGCACTACTATTAATAGCAGCACAAGCTGGTTGCCTATGCAGGCAACAGATCTGGTGGCTGGCAGAAAAGCGAAACCAAGTGAAACAGGACTAGAAACGGGGCAAAATCAAGGACACAACTATCTGTGACAAGTTTAAACAAGTAAATATGTCTCTTTTCGTACCACATGTGACTAAATTTGAACTACTTTAAATGAATTGCTCTTAATTTTCATAACTTGGTAGATTCCTGTTCTTTGTAAAAAGACCTTTCATTCATGTACCAGCATGCCAGTAGTTACATGGATTACACTCAGGTCAACAGCTTTCCTCGGCACCCTTTGGGAGCACCGAAGCAGCCTGTTGACCTGGTTCAAATGCGGAACTGAAAGAGTTAACAATGCTACAATGGTATGAAGATCAACAGAATTCCAGTCCTTAAGGTAAAGTAGCAGAGTCATTCAATTCGATGCAATCAGTATAGTTATAACTGGTGAACATTAAGAAGAAATAATATTAATTCAATTGATTCTATAGTTAGTGGAATTTGGAAACTACATTTAAAACAAAAAATCCAAAAACAGTCTGCCGCTGTTAGTAAATTGCAGGTCTACTGAAACAGTGATCAGAATTAAAATTGCCGCACTATGTTTATCTTTGGGTTTTTTAAATTTTTTTAATATATATTTTTGAGGGGGGTGTTTTGGGGTTTATTTTGGTTTTTCGCTTTTTTTTTTGTTTTGTTTTGCTTTGTTTTATTTTTTTCATTTGCATTACAATTATAGGAATGTCCCTCTTAATGACCAGCTGTTTATGCCCGCATACGTCGCTAGCCACTCGAAATGCACATAACAATGACATAACCTTAAACCGAGGTCAAGAGCACGTATAGCACCTTCCTGCACATCTGCCATGATGGGGCTAGCTCAATATAGGATATGCAGTGAACATCCACCTATTCATTCCCACCATAAATTCCGAATTCGAGACGTTCAATTCTTAAGAGAGTTATCTGGTGATAAACAGTTTATTAAATACATATACTTAACAGCAGCGAAGCCTGGCAGTGCAGACAGCAAGCACAACTACTTAACCAAGTTTCGGCAGATTTTAATTCGTGTGCGTAAGATGCATATTCTGTGTGGTCTATTTTGACTGGAATGAAAATCAAGAAATTAATCATTCTTTTGTTCATAGGAATGCTGGACCAGATTCGTTCCACATGAAAATCTCGTGGTGTTAAGAGGTTTTAACGGTCGATGGACGAAGAATGTCTGTAAGTTTCTGAAACAGGGCATAGACTCGTCAAAGACGACGGATGTTAAGCGCATCCTGGTACCGTTGGTTTTGTCAAAATGATGATTATGATAATGGTAATGATGATGATGATGATGGTAATAAAAAAAAACTTGTAACGAGTGTAACAAGCCTTACGTAAGATGACTCTGGTGAGTCTTAGTGATGTAAAAATAGCAATTCTGACAGCAGTATGCTGTATCCTCCTGAAGTGATAGCTCTGTAATCCATTAAGAAAGCGTACCCTGTACCTTATATTCCAATGTATGCCGATGAAAGCTGTTGACTCACACCAATTATATCTTTTCAGTGTCAATTATTGTACTTTTCTGCGCTCTCTTATTAAAGAACAAATCTGTGTGAGAGTTTAGCATAAAATAGACTGCATATGTGTTTCCTAACCTTGTTACATTTTAGGTTCACTTGTTGACAGGTGTGAGCATAGCTCTGCTGTAATTTAATACAAAGAACCTGTAGTCTAGATGTTTGCAAGCGGGCTGTGATATGTAATCCCTGTTCGCTTTTTTTTTAACGCACGAGCATTTCCCTGAAACTGGGTGTATGTTGTGTCTCTATAGTGCTCCTGAACAACATATGCCTTAATCCTGCAAATAGAGCATCAAGGTTTGTACCTTCACATAGACAATATATTGGCATATACATACCATATTCTTTGGTCCAGCTTGCATTCACCATGACCTGTGGCTGCTGTAACCAGAAGTAAAACACGAAAATTCTACAAACCTGCGTTGAGCACGAAAACAAAATCTTGCGTCCAAGTACATATCACAAAAACAGGTGAAAAGCTGTCCAGTAGAAAAGTGATGATGCGATTTTTTGTAGAGAACACTTTGCTCTACTTGGCTTTGGCACCAGTAAGTCCCAATGTGGCAATATGAAAGAGATGGCACTGTGCATGTGGTGCATTATGATTTGTCTTGTCATTCTAATTTCTACATGATGCTATCTGCCTATCCCTTCTTATTTCCTTTGCACAAATCCTGCCACAGGCAATCCTGCAATTTTGCCAGTATGAAATCTGAGTTTATTTTTTAAAGAAACCAACATCAACTGTCTTACATTTCTCAATCAACCAAGCTTGCATATATATCTCAAATATTGTTTTCATTTCAGAGCATGCCAAATCGGTCAGTGTGCCATACATGATACAGGTAAGCCTGGCCAGGTTTTACAACTTCAGCCTGGCCAGGTTTTACAACTTCTGCAATGGCAATTGTCTTTAGAAATCAAATTTGCTGATTATTTTATATTTGACGCCTTAGGATGTGATCTCCTAGATCGCTATTGTCTCTGATGCAATGAGCCCCCAAAGCAAAAAGCAGTAGCAAATACACAGGATGCTCAGAAGACAAATTCCCTGTATACAAAAACCTTCATCTTTGACCTCTCAAAGTTACATGCTAGCACAAAAATATGCAGTGTTGCAATACCTACCATTTGAGTCAAAATTGTTTGAATTGGATGAAATCGGCCGAGTTATGGCTGCATGAAAATTTCAAAGTCCCAATAGCCTTAACCTTTGCCCTTTAGAGGTCACATGTTAGTTCCCAAAAATATGCTGTATTACAATAGCTACAATTTGAGCCCAACATGATCACAATTGGATAAAAATTGTTAAAAATTGAAGGTCAAACTTCCTGGACTTCCGTATGACAAAGTTTGTCACGAAAAAGTTTCATGACTTGTATTTCCATTCCACGCTTTTGCGAGAGACAAGTGAGGTGACTTTGTATGGCATAATTATTGTAATTTATGACTAGATGAACATTTCAAAGGCTCAATTGACCTTAACCTTTGGCCTTTAGAGGTCATATGTAAATTACAAATATTTGCAGTTTTACAACACCTACAATTTTCAGCCCAACATGATCAAAACTGGATAAAAACTGACCAAGTTATGACTACATGAAAACTTGAAATGTCCAATTGACCTTTACCTTTGACCTTTAAAGGTCACTTGTAAATAACAAAAATGTTTACTGTTACAATTGCTAAAGTTTGAGCGCAGCATGATCAAAATTGGATAAAAACTTGAACTTGACCACTTCCTGGACTTCCACATGCAACACTTTGTCACGAAAAAGCTTCATGACTTGTATTTCTATTCCACGCTGTTAGAAGAGGGAAGTCTGGTGACCCCACGCTGTTACGAGAGGCAAGTCTGGTGGCTTTGTATGGCATAATTACGCCCATTTCCATTTTTTTCTGCCAAGAAAGAGAAGTGTGGCCATGTTGTATAGCCTGGAAACTCATTTTTTTACTATGCTTCCATGACAGCCATCATTTGCCACCTTATCGGCAGTGTATATTTGCGGCACCTAAGTGACTCAAACAAAGGGCTCCACTTGCTCACATCTGGGTACCTGTGTATTTTAACAATGGCGGCGGTCTGCTTCAAACACCTTGAAGTTAAAATAAAGTCCCACAGGCTCTGTTGGCATTTACTAATGGGCAACTCCGTGTGCAAAATACCCTTCATGCAATCATACACCCTCTTTTATTAGTAATAAGCAGATACATGCAACATACGGTCTACAATGTAAGCTGCAACTTCATAATATCCTGCTAGAAATTCTTGAAATTATATGGCGCTGTAGATTTTAAACCAGACGACATGTGGCATAGCGTGACGTGACTCGACTCGACCCAGCTTGATGCAGGACTTTACGAATTTCATGTATGCTGAATTGCATCTTATGTGACTGCTTTTCACCTCCAATTGATGAGAAAGTGTATTGGGGTAGTGCTGTCACGCCCTTCCATCAACTTTAATATAATGAGAGTTGGTCTCTGAGGAATTTTGTATCTTCCGTTGCCTTAGTCCCTTGGGGACATTATGTGAAATTAAATGTCACTACATTGAATTCCTTAACAGAATTTAAATGGTGTTTTTCCCCGTATGATACAATATCGTCGGCAGTATCGCATGCTGCGTGATCAATGTTCCATAGGGCTGTAAAAAGGTCACTGTTGAGGTCAGGGCAATTAACCTTTATGAAATCCCAGATTGGCCTTCTGAAAGTTGTGACCTTATATTGAAAGAGTGGTCAGTAACAAATTAAGACTAGTCTGAATTTGCAATCACAGAATAAGTCCAGGTGAATCAGTGCCAATTAAACCTTAAACATAATTTGAATAGTCACTAAATCTAGCCATTTCTTCTATTATTTGGAAACAAAATGCGTCGGTATACGAGCCTTATGATGGAATGACAAAATACCAGCAGCAGTGAGAGGAGCTCGAGTCCTCGTACCTGTCATGGAAACACCAATATAGCTTTCAGTAGCTGTGGTAAAAGAGGTAGCCGAACAATCAAGAAAGCCATCACAGGCTTCTGCAGGTTCAGCAGGAGGTCCATAAGAATTTTCAACTCACGCTTTGTCGCGCTAGGTGGACATGTTTATCCAATACATTCACTTTGCAATCTCCAAGGTCAGAACGTCTCAGACAGGGAAGTGATACAGGTCCGTAGCAAGAGGGGTGTCTGGGGTGTTAATCAACACCTCCATCAGCGGCAAAAGGTCCAATGTTACCCCCACCCCCAAAAAAAAATCAAATAAACCAACAACACCACACAAAAGAAGACCAAATCAACAACAATGAAAATGAAAAAAAAAAAAAAGAAGGGAGGTATCTTTTTGATACATGTTTGTAATAATAAAACACCTTATACTTTGCATAAGGTCCACACAATAATTCATCCAACCAACGGCAGGCCTACTCCACTTATTCTGATGGAATGTAGCAAGTTAAAGAACGAAAAAAAAATCATTTCATTTTACAATCTTTATGTTTTTAATATGTGAAGACCTGTTTAAGGTTCATGTTCACATAACAGCCTTCAGATTGAAAAGCATACTATTGACGATAAACATATCCTACCAATGAAAACAAAAATGGACCTTTTAACGTGTTCTTAACTGTTTTTCTTGAACCTTTATTCTATTAATTGCTGTTTTGTTAATGCATCAAACCCTGCTTCAGAAATGCTCTTTGAGACAGAACTGAATGAGTACCTTTCTTTTATTCAAGGAATGAAAAAAGTGCATTTTTTACCTTTATCATATCAATATTTTTTTTAGTAGGTTAATGTACAGATAGATATCAGCTTTGTAGAATGCTCCACGTTTGTAGAGTAGAGTTTGTTCAATATCCAGGTGAGATGAGTTCACAATATATATTATTATGGTGCACCTGGCCAAGTATAAAAGGTGTTACGAGTTTTAGATCTTGATTACCATAAAAGCAGACAGGTTTTAAGGCAGTCTAGCTATGTCCTGCTAAACCGGGAAGATTAGTTTAGATGCAATCGAGCTATACCACGGTAAACGAAGTCCATTATCCTCTGTCTGACTCCAACTTTAAAACGTCACATATAAGCAAAGGATACATTGTTGAAAGGCCAATATCAACAGATCATAAACAAAGGTAGGCTATGACCCTTTCCTTTTAATTTGTGACACAAATCTTTGATCTGATAACCATGTGACATTGGTATGCAAAAATGTGGCAATAACTTGATACAGGTTCAACTGAATTCTGTATTGTTTTCACTGAGTTGCACCAACACGTGTGCCTTAAAAGTGACTCACATATTTTATTACTTGTGGTTGTTTTGGAATTTCCAGGCTGAATCTAACAAACCCATAATGTAGAGTGGCATCAACTTTCATGCACTGTAACATTACTGTAGAACAAGGGCAGATAAAAATGCTAGAGGGCGCTTTTTCATCCACACATATCGCCAGTAAGTATCTGAAAACAGTTTGCAGTTTGATGAAACTTGCATGATGTTATTTCTACATTTGTGTACAAATGTTATGTTACATTGCAATATCTAATCAAAGAAGTTGTTGTTTATACAAGGGTTCAAACCAAAGGGGACTATTCTAGATTTTCTCATAATGTGCTGATCATGGCCATTCACACAATATATATATATATATATATATATATATATATATATATATATATATATATATATATATATATATATATATATATATATATATGCTTTGCTTATGTTTACATGAATACTTTTCAATTTATTTAGCCTAAAAGTTGGTAGGATACTGAGAGTGCCGGGCATAGGCAAACTAGAAAAAATGCGAAGCAAATCGGAACATTTTTCTTGATATATTACCCACTTTTAACTGAAAACATAGCTGCTATAAAGATTCTGTCTTAACATGGGGGGGGTAGTTTTTTTTTTATTTGGCAGCGCAAGACATCTTGTATATATATATATATATATATATATATATATATATATATATATATATATATATATATATATATATATATATATATATATATATATATATATATATATATATATATATATATATATATATATATACAAAGGCTAGCTAAAAAGTTCTAAGCCTCAAATATGAAACCCCTGTACAAAATCGATGGTTTTCATTTATTTCTTTACATAGTCCCCTTCCAGGTTTACACACTTTTGCCAGCGATGCTGCAAGGCTTGAATGCCGCTCAAGAAGTAGTTTTCTTCAGTCACCCTAAAAACGTCATTCACAGAGGCAATTACGTCATGACTATTTGGAAAATGGCGACCGGATAGTTCCTTTTTAACTGGGGGAAACAGGTGGAAGTCTGACGAGGCTAAATGGGGTGAATAACGGGTCAATGAGTCCGAAAACACAAACAAGAAGCCCTGACATGGCAGCCACCGATTTGTTGACAGGAGCATTGTCTTGGTGGAACAGGAAAGAGGACTTCTTAGCATTCCCCTTCACTTATTTTCGATAGCTTCACGCAACTGTCTCATCAGGTCAGCACAATATCTCCCATTGATAGTCTAGCCTTTTTCTAGATAGTAAATCAGCAGAATACCCTTGGAATCCCTGAAGCTACCACTTTTGCAGCAGAAGGCACTCCCTTGGGTTTGTTCGGGTGTTGGTGACCGCAGATACTTTCATCGATTGGAGTGAATTTTGTATATGGTTGTGTGTGATGAATCCAAGTCCTATCCATAGTTACATAATCTGTCACGGGACCCCAGGAAACTGACACGATTCTAATCCACTGTCAAGAACCTTAGTACACATCTTGCAGAAACGTTTGTCGTTCCCAACTTCTTAGTGATAATGTCTTCAATCCTCTCACGAAAAATTCCTGCAACCCTGATTGACGATTGATTGCTCGACATATTGCCATTGTTGCTTTGAACATATTTTTTTTCGCAGAGACCAATTGCCCTCCTTCCTAGTTGTTTTCTGCGAGTAATATGTGTTTAATCCCATGAAAAGGTCGTAAACCTTGTTGATAGTCTATTTCGAAAACTTGACCTGACCGGTGTCAACCGCTGAAATTGACCTGTTAAACTGTTTGGTCGTCAGGTGCAAGAGAGTTCACGTGCGGAAAGGCTAGTCAACAAGTAAATCTGGTCACTCAAAATTTTGACTTCAGCGGAAACTATTTACTTCAAGACAGATCTTTTACCGAATATGTAATTTGAAAGGTGTTTTTAAACGTAAATTTAAGTGTCTTTCTCGCCACTTATGACATTGATATGTATCAGCTGACATGTCATAGAACATGATAAACAACAATAACATGATAAACAACAATAAAAGAGTGTAAAAGAGAACAGTAACGAGAATACAAAGTATGAAATAAGAACGCATTTCAAGATAAGTTGGGTGTAGTCCTACATTATGGAGGGATATGTTCATTAGCAAAACCTGTGTAACGTAGTTTGGAAGGGGCACAAGATTTGGATCTGCGTTGAATAAATATGAAAATCTACATCACTTTGTTAGTCCCGTTCTGCTTGTAAAATGAAATTATGCCTTTCTCGTCAAACTTGGTGCAGGCACCCATTCTGAGTCCATCCGATAAGACGCCACATGAGCTCTCTCTAAACGACCAAGATATTCCAAACAAAATTTCTGCCAATTTCATGAGATGACTTGAATATTTAACTGAAATATAAACATATTCCCCATTACTAAATGTATGCACACACACACACACACACACACACACACAGCACCATCCAATGGTGATAAAAAAATCTTATCTTCTGTCAATAGTTTTACTTATAGGATATAAATTTTTTATGTCAAAACATCAACACAAAATGTAACGGGAAAAAATGGAATTAAGGTCGTGCTTGCCACATGTCGCCAATTTGACAGAATTTTCGATAAATATATAAACTTGCTTACTCTCCACTACAGGATTTTGCAAACGATATCGCATCTGGTAAATTTCTAGACAAGATGTGATATTCTCTTCATTTTAAAGGTCCACGCCAAATGTCAAGATCCCCAAACAAAAAAGTAAATTAATTCTTCGAATCAAACCTTAATCCAAAAAACTGTAGTCTGTAACTGTAACATTAAGTTATTTGTAAGGACATATGCCATTCAAAGTAGCGAGGGGTGGCTTTTAAACTCGGTCAAGCTTTCACTGACTTAACTGAGATGCCATACATATTACAGAGTAAACCAATCTACATTGTACCAAAAAAATTCTGGACTTTTTGCTTGACAGTGCTTGACAACACAATAAGGTCTACGGAATATGCGCCATCATCTGCACGTAGGTGCTAGATAGCTTGCCCAGGTGTCTTTTGGGACCAATTGGCATGTTTTCGCAGGATGTTCAGTTTATCGTTTTGCAGGGCGAATGGGTTTCCGTTCACTTTTGCGTTAACTGGATATGCGACATATGACGATCATTATCATACTCTATTTTAAAACAATAATAAATGAACGCCTCGATTACTCTTTAATAGTTTTCAATACTAATTGAATGGCACTTCTGAGTAATAACTTACTGCACATGTCCTCGCACGGCAGGATGGGCACACCGTCAATGCATGGCTGGAACATAAGCCAACAACCTGCCGTCTTTCCTCCATCTATCTTTATTTTTCTAGATAAACGTACTAGTATTGAGATGAGCTCTTTTGCTGAAGACTCAGATGTCCTCAAGAGTAGGTTTGGATACCAGGCCGTTGTGTATGGCAGTACACACAATGATTGGATGTCTGCACTTATTGGGATGCACTGATCTGAAATTAAAAAGTATGCATTGAAATGAAAGCGTTTGCCCAAGCTATGATAGCATAATTCCAGTTTTGAAATTAATTACAATACAGTTTTGCAGAATAATGTAGATGTTGCACCCGCAATGGATTATGGTTAGGGATCGATTTTGAGTGCAGGATATCAGCATTAAAAGTTTTCAAAAATTCAGAGAACCAGTTAAATAAAGCGCTAGAAGCGCGGTTCCCTGGATTGATACACATATTTCTTTTTAAAACTTTGATCGACAAACATACAAAACTAATAAGGAAGGGAAAGTTCTTAAAATCGTATTTCATAGACTTTCAAAAAGCCTTTGATACAGTTTGGCACCAAGGATTATTTTATAAACATATAGTAAGCGGCATCATAGATGTTTAATGTTATAAAAGATATGTATCTTGATTCGAGTTTACAAATCAAGTATGATACTGGCCTTTCTGATCATTATCTCTTAAAGGAGGCGTTTAACAGGGTTGCTTGTTGAGCCAACCTTGTTTAATGTTTTTATAAATGATTTACCCTCTCAGTTAGATACTTCATGCGATCCCGTAGTATTATACAACAAGAAACTTAGCTGTTTATTGTATGCTGGTGATCTAATTTTATTATCAACTTCTGAATATGATTTACCAACACGGTTGAATAAATTGAAGGCGTATTGTGATGAATGGAAATTAAAAATTTATATCAATAAGTCTAAGGTTGTTATTTTTAATAAAATGAGGAAATTAATAAAAAAGTTGATCTAGGTAAATATGAGTTAGAACGTGTCTGAAATTGTGTGTTTTTGGACATACAAATATCAGCAAGTGGCCCATTTGAAGGTGCTATAAAGAGACAATGTGATAAAGCCAAAAAAAGCATTCGGACGACTCAAAAGATTATTTTTTGTTGGTAAAGTAAACACTTAATCCCTATTAAACTCGGTCAAGCTTTCACTGTTTGCTTGTTCTTTGACGCTTCAAATTATATTAATTCTTTGATAATTCACAAAGATTGCACTAATATTTTTTTCTGAAATTAATTAACATATGGTGAAGCAAAACGTACGGGACTGCCATCTGACGTTACCGTCGTGATCATGCATTGTCAGCCAGCCGCTGTCTGTTATGGTCAATTCGGCCATTTTCCCGTAAGAATTAGAAGCCCACTTGAGAGTAAAGTTGTCAAACAACTCTAGATTCCCATAAGCTTGAAATTCCAGACGATCTCCTTGTTTTCCCGAGGAAAATATTATCATCTGTAAAAACAGAGCTTTCTATGAATGGTGCATAGAGTCAAACCTGTCCTTGCATTTTTTTTTTTTTTTTTTTTTTTGTTATGTTGCATGCCAAGTCTTGAAATGGACCTTAAGTCCCTTGCCCAGTGATATTCTAGCGATTTAAAGGGCCTACAAAGTGACACATTCAAAATTGCATGAAATGGACCCATACAGATTGTAATTACTTCATGCGAATAATTTCACCAACTTTTTCGGTGATAATTTAGTTCTCTTTTGTTATGAAAGTGAGAGACATTCCAGCCCGAAACAGCCAAAGTTCGCGCCTATTCTCCGGATGGCGTCAGAAGCCCTGACGTGACCCACAGAACACAAAGCCAAGCAGCATGTCGACAATGGAAGATGCAAGTGATGCTAAGGGAAGTAACGATGAGTTGGATCTTTTGTGCTTATGCAAGCTCTCTGGAGAAGTTACTGCCCTGAGTTGTTATGATAGTGATGACAGTGATGAGATTTTTTTTCGTAGGGCGGGCTCGTCACCTTTCAGGTGTACGTCCATACTGGGCAGAGCCATGGGCACCTGTTTCCACGGATTGTCCGGTTCAAAAAGACAAGTTATCGAGATTGAACAGTTCAGCAGGATTCTCTCAATTTAATGGTGCTTTTGTTTCGTACAAAATACTATAAACTAAAATTTCAGCAGCGATACTTGTTTTATGAATTTTGAATGTAAAAAAAATAAACCACAGTCTACACAAAAAGGGTCTGCAAAAAGGGGCGGGCGCCGACTGCAACCGTAGCTTGATCAAGAGAGAAGACACAGCACAGCGATTCACAGTTGCGTGACCCTTCTGCTTATAATCGAGTGTATTCCACCGAATTGGTCTGAAGTCTTTGCACTATGACTCCACCTCCCTCCCCCCCCCTCCCCCGATTATTCTGGTCACGGTAGACCATAGTCAGCACTTTGGAAACATATTAGACACAGTCTTTTCTGCACAGTGATCTGGTCCCGTTCCTGCGCATTCAAACGTTGTGTAAATTGCAGCAGTTTTCGAAAATATTTTGATAATATGTCACATGTATGTAGCAAAATGATTGGAATTCATAAGTGGCTGAGGAGCTGTTCTTGCTAACTATGTTGCTAGGGAACACATCTTTGCCTCCATCAAGATGACGGCGCTCGCAGCAATTTTGTTTCTGAAAGATCAAAACATCACAGTTCATCTGAAGAACAAATGACACATTGTGAATATTTATTGCAGCATTTTATGTTTTGAACCATTTCATGGACTTTTCTTAGACTTCTGTTTTTCTCAAATGGCTATATTTTATTACAAAAACACATTTTGTCCTGCGAAATACTTGAATGTGGCCACCGTTCTGTCAAGCTACATGGTGCAGGATAGAGAATACCTCATTTTTCTCGGCTAGCAATGTCTGCAATCCCTGATTCTTGACACAATTAACAAATCATGTAACATAAATCAAATTGGAGAAGATAAACTTACCATGTCAAAAATGATTGCCATAGATCAAAACGCAGACCTAGCTTATATTGCATCATGAAAACTCAAAATGTATGGACCTGTGATTGGGGTTGGGAGGTGGCAGTAGACAGTTTCAAAGATAAATAGAATAATGCACATTACTAGGCTAGTAACATTTCCATTTCAAGGGATTAAATAGCTCCAATCCAACCCAATGCTGTAAAGCCTATTTCTGCCAAATGACTTATTTTCAAGTGTACATATTTGGGGCGGCATCGATACTGGTCTTGGCGCTGGGTTGGTTGTAGGTCTTGCAAATTCAGTTAGCACAGTGTCTTCTTTTACAACATTTTCCATCATAACATAGGATGGATCGTACATTTTACCACAAAATGTGCCGAGCACAGCGTCTTGCTTGTCAAATACAGGATGGCTGATTTGATGTTGTTGTATGAACGTACGTAAAAAAAGTAAAAAGTTTTGTATGGTGATATATTTCTTTCGCATCTCATCATTATAAGTATGGACTATACAATGAATCTGTTAAACGGAAAATATGAATATCATATTTTTTTGGATATTCGTATTATCTGCCATTTAGGGTGAAATATTACCTGTACACAAGCCTGGTGTATTTGAAATTCAATCTAATAACTTTCTTGTTGTGAGACCAATCTGGTCACATGTCTTGATCTGGGTTTGTGCACTCTCGTGTACTTACTGCTATATGTAAGGCCCTGCACATTCTTCTGTGTGTGAGAGACAACATAGGATCTAAGAGTTGACATTGGTTTCAAAGTTTGCGTCGTTTCACACCTTGCCCAACGAACATGGGGCTTCTGCTAATGGTGTTATACAGTTGAAAGTTGTCAGTGGCACATGAACCATCTAGTAAGTATGATGGTCTACATTTGCCGATTTCTCAGTTCGTCAAATTTTCGGATGCCTAATGTAGCGTCTTTAGACATTTCTATGACTGGTGATATTTATGCTTATTTCAATGGTGTTTTTGTAGCATAGTGGCACTACATGTATGCACAGGGATGTCACAATGCCCACCTTTTGAATATTACCAGAACTCAACAAAGAATGACAATAATGATATAACCTTAACAATAACAATATATTAACAATCCAAATTTGTACAATGTAGGTAAACCTAGCTTCACTGGTATTTTAATAGTCAAAGAATCTTTTGTAAATCGTAGTCCCTGGTGAGATTATCCACCAGTACTGTCCCACAGTTCCAAGTCCTATGACAGGTACTAAATGATGTGGTAAAAATTCCACAGATGTACGGTTTGGGTCCAATGTGGTATTGAAAGATGTGTTGCTGATCCAATCCCACAGAGGGGATCTTGGTTCCAAAGTGGTCCAATATAACAGTCCAGTCAAAGTGTAAATGGGTACCACCAAATATTCAAGTCCACTCAAGACATTGTCCACACTCCCACAGGTACAATGTAAACAATGGCTCACAGTCCCAATGGCTTGATGACAACACACAGCTTCTGTCAGATCCTTCAGAATTCTCACTTCTTCTTTGCTCTCTCCTGTTCTCCTGTCTCAGTCAGGAAATATGTGGTTTATATGGACACAGAGAAATATCACCACTGTTCCAGTGTTTTCCAATTAGTCACACATTACAGTACAGTTTGACATCTGCCTTGATTACTTCCCATGAATGTAGGTCAGCATTCTAGCTGATTCCACCTGTTTGCAAATTACATGTGAGTCACCCACAAACAAGTCAACTCCATGACCCGGCACACACTGAATGAATACAGTGACCTGTGCAGATGAAAACAAACAGCCACACACATTTTCATAACCCCCCCCCCCCCCCCTTGGAGAAAGAAAAATTGGTTATATTAGGAGACTTTTTTTTCCCAATTGTCAATTTACTTTTTAGGTACTCTTACTTACAATACATGGTGATTTTCAACAAGGAATATCTACTCTTTTTACAAAGTGGCATTAACATTCACATAGATTAATTATACCATATCTTCAACTGTTCTACTATAATAAACACACGCATGGTTCTAATTGACTCAGTTGCACTGTTTATACAAATTTCATCAAAGTGAGGAACAGTTTTACTGTCAACACAAACTCCTTTGCATCACAATAGGAATAATCTCCCGTTCAATCACCTAAACATTAATGGTGTACATATTTCAGTTTGACATGCTTAAATATTAACAATGTTACTGACAATCGTTTTATAATGTGTACACCTTCAGCTGAGTAATATTTATATCATTTTCACCATACTTAGTGCATCCACATTGTCCCTGCCATGGACATGCTCAATTTTCAGATTATGTCCTTGTAGATACAAACTCCGTCTCAACAATCTTTGAATTTTTGTCTTTGAATTTATCCTAAAACTTTAAGGGATTGTGATCAGAGTAGACCAGTACTGGATATAGACCTGGGGTAACATATACTTCAAAATGTTGAAGTGCAAACAATAAAACAAGTGGTTCTTTCTTGACGTAGGAATATTTCCTTTGATAGATGTTAAATTTCTTAAAAAAATAACTTACAGGGTGTTCCACACCATCGACACCATCTTGGATTAACAGACCACCTGATGCCACATCATTTGCATCCATGCAATCTTGAATGGCTTTTCAAAATCTGGGGCTGAAAGAACTGGTGCATTGGTGAGTTTAGCTTTCAGTTCCTGGAATGCACAGTGGCACTGATCATTCCAAACTTTTCTTTCTTTTTTAACAATTTTGTCAATGGTTCAGTGATTTCTGAATTTTTTTACAGAATTTTCTGTAATATCCAGCCATGCCTTCAAGCAATGATGGTTCCTTTTTTGTTGTTGGCTGAGGAAAGTCCAAACTTGCTTGAATTTTTTATGTTTTTGGCAACACTTTTCCATCACCCACTTTATAGCCCAGGTATGTCACTTTAGATTTGCCAAATTCAATTTTGTTCAAGTTCACCCACAGACCTGAGGAAGATTTTTTTTCAAAGAATGCTCTAATTCTTTTATGATGTTCAGCCCAGGTTTTAGAGAAAATACAGGTATCATTGATGTAGGCTACACATCCTTCCAAACCAGCTATCACCATGCTCATTAACTGAGTGAAGGTTGCGGCCACGTTTTCCATTCCAAATGACATCACTTTATATTGAAAAAGGCCATCATGTGTTACAAAAGCTGATATTTCTTTAGCTTTTTCTGTGGGTGACACCTGCCAATAACTGTTAATCAAGTCGTTTTTGCTGACAAAACATGCATTTACTTATCTTATCAATACAATCATTCACTCTAGGGATTGGATAGGAGTCTGATTTAGTCACAGAATTCACCTTTTTTAAATCAATGCAAAATCGCATTGAACCATCAGGTTTTGGAACCAATATAATAGGACTATGCCAGCTACTTTGGCTTGGTTCTATAATATCATTTCCCAGCATGTAATATTTTTTTTAGAAGATCAGATCAAGATGAGAGGATTCATCTGATAAGGTTGTTGCTTTATTGGATCAGCATCACCTACATCTATATCATGACATAATATTGAGAATATTGAGTCTGGGAATAAATGTTCAAATTCATGAATAAGTTTTTCTAAATCACCTTGCTGTGCATGCTCCAAATGACTGATCATGCTATCAAGATTTTGTAATATGTCAGAGTTCTGCATTTTTACACTGGGAATAGAACTCAAGTCTTCATTAGAGAATGGATCATTCTCATCATCCCCATCATCAAGACATCATTCTTCAAAGTAGTGACACTGACAGTTCCTACTGGTGTTCCTTTTTCATGGTATTCTTGTTAATATGTTGATATGTCAAAGCCGTTTAGCTTTCCTCCTATCTGGTGTAGATATTATATAATCAACATCATTCAACTTTCTTGCAACCAGATAAGGACCACTGAATTTTGCCTGAATTAAATGCCCTTGCAAAGGCAAAAGTCCCAACACCTAGTCTCCTGGTTTAAAACTTCTCTCCCTTGCTTTCTTAACATACCATGTTTTGCTCTTACCCTGTGCATTCATCAGATTTTGATTGTGACACCTCACAAGCTTTTTCAACTTTTCTTTGAATTTGGACACATACTCCAAGACAGATTCATCTTGTGTCTCCACGAACCATTTCTCTTTCATAAGCTTTAGGTGACCTTCACAGTATGCCCATATATCAGTTCCAATGGACTGAACCACAGTGACTCATTTGTCATCTCTCTGCTGGCAAATAACTACATCTGTATACCTTTATCCCAATCATTGTCATTTTCAAAACAATAGTTTCTGATACTATTCGTCAGTGTTTGATCATACCTTTCTAGAGCCGCTTGTGTTTCTGGGTGGTAGGCTGATATTTTTATCTGTTTAATGCCTAGCTGGTGGGCAACCACCTAAAACACTGGCAATGTGAAATTTGAACCTAAGTCACTTTGTATCTGTATGGGCAGTCCTACTCTAGTGAAAATTTGTTATTAAAGTATCAATGATCATAGGAGCTTTGATGTTTTTAATGGGAATGCCTCAGGACACATAGTGGCTGAATCCATGGTAATAAGGAGAAACTTATTTCCTGCTTTTGTCTTTGGAAGGATTCCCACACAATCTATAGTAACACAGCTAAACGGCTCTTCAAGTGCTTGGATACTAACCAAAGGAGCAGGTTATATTTTCTGATTGGGTTTTCCGACCACTGGACATGTATGACATGTCTTACAAAATTTTGCCACATCCCGATATAATCTGGGCCAAAAGAAGTGTTGTAATATTCGACCTTGAGTCTTCCTAATATACCCAAGTGGCCCACCAGAGGCACACCATGAGCTGTCTTTAAAACTTCTGCCCTATATGATGGAGGAACCACTATTTGATGAATGATTCTCCATTCTTCATCAGTGGAAGCATCTGGAGGTCTCCATTTCCTCATCAACACTCCCGATTAATATAATAACAGACGAGGGTTTTTTGTGCCTCTTCTTCAGTTAAAGCTGTACCAGCCAATTTTCTTAACTGTGGGTCATCTTTTTGCTCCCTCATCAGCTTATTTTGATTCAAATGAGGCATCATGAGGTCATCATTTTGGTTTACCTGTTCAGAGATGTTCCCGTTATGGCTTACCTCTGGACTCAAGTTCATTTAATGGGTTACTTGGTCCTCCAGGTTACCAGCAAAGAATGTCACTGGCAGCCGTAGGCATTCATCATCCTTGTCACAGGCTTGTAGTTCAGAAGCTTCAAAAGCCATTGACCTTGTCACAACACAGGCAGGAAAAATGCATGGAAAATCCTGCTCAAGATGCTCTGTGTCCTCTCTCCTGACTGGCTCATCTGTTAAATATGGTACCGGTTTATCATCCACATTACCCCTGCTATATCATTCCCTCCAAGGAAGGTCACACCTTCTGTCGGGAGACTTGGTACAATATCTGCAATCACTGGTCCAATTTTGAAAACAGACTTCAGGTGAACTTTGTAAAGCGGGACTGTTATGTAATTTCCCTCAACACCCTAAAGTACTACACAGGCCTTTTGGTAAGTTTCATCCGACAAAGGAAGTACACCTTCCAAAAGTAAAGACTGGGCAGCACCAGTGTCCCTTGGGATCACCACTGCCTTCTGGTCAACAGCATTTTTTTTTTCTGTGACGCCAGCCCTCCCAATTTGAAACTTTCATAGCCACGCAATATGGACTCAGCTACCCAAACAGGTGGGTTTTTAAATTTAGCATAGAAATTATCAGAATGTCCACCAGATATTTTTTGAGGTTGGCACCCCTTTATGCTGGCTCAACCAACTGGGTTTCCAGTATTATTTGTCTTTCTCTGTAGTAAAAAAAAACTCAGATTTAACATGACCTCTTTTATGGTAGTAACTGCATGTGGGTCCACAAAAGAACTTCTGCCTTGTTTTCTGATTAGCAGCTTTATCAGACTGAGAAGAATTATTGGGCTTTTGTTCTGATTTTTGACGAGGGAGAGGTTCCCATTCTCTCTGGTTTCTTTCCAAATTTAGATCTGAACTGACTCTGTTTGGGTTTTCCAAATGAAAATTGAAATGAGATTACATGGTTTATACATACATATATATATATTCCCTGTGAACATATTTTAGTGCTGTTCATGTCTTATATGGTTCAACACGAGTATGTAACGCTACATCTTAAGACATATTTTGCTTCAAGTCATACTTAATATATATATAGACAAGGATATATTTGTTCGTTCTCGTTACCTTTATACTTCATTAAGTTTTTCACAATATGCAGCTTTTGCTACCTGGTAAGATATTGAATGTATTTCCACAATTACCGATCAGGTTATAAGTATAATGGTATTTTTTTTGGTTCGAAACGCGCAAATATGAGTATTTTATGTGTTAAACATGTATTTTCCTATTCAAGTATTTTTTTTCTGCATTTTCAACATTGCCATAGTAGCCTTTGTTTTGAATCTTTTGGGACGTGAAGAGTGCTGAATCCTTTCTTGTGGATATTGGCACGACCATAGGCAACACACCTTTTTCGCCAATTGCTTTTGGACTGACTGGCCCCAAAAAAGTCTCCCAAATGTGGCCATCCTTAATCTACTCACCATGGTGACAGGTGAGCTCGGGGTTCTCCAGATGACGTCACGCTAAGTGCTTGCGGAAAGTATCGACCCCCTAAGAATAGGAGGATGGCACACTGTACAAAAACTCTGACAAAAAACGGCTTGCGAAGAATATTTTGTGATGTTTCTCTTGTCGAAATTTTCCACCAATTGATAAAGTATGGTCCATTAATACACTTAAGAGGCACATGTAGCTAATGATTCATCCCATAGGCCCTTTAAGGTGGCGGGGGGGGGGGGGGATTCAGCTGTAATGGTAATTTCAAGTCTTGACACAAAATGACATTTTTCCATTTTAATAAAGTTTGAGACACCTCCATGTTCCTGTCACCAAACATGAATATTAAAAAAAAAAAAAACTTTGTGGAAAACTGGGAAAAATCATACCATGTTTTAGCTAATGGGAGCATGTGCATGCATGTTTACAAACGTATATTTGTGGTACCTCAATAGACGTGAAAAGAACTAAATCTATTAGCTGATGCTTTCCAATTCCAATAGTAATTGCGAAAAAAAAAAAAAAGAAATTCATAAACGATAGTATCTGACGGTTTTCAAAATGGCGCCAGGCGACAAACGTGGGTCTCACAAAGTGAATGTCATGAAAGCGGTTTCAACCTATGCGTACATCGTCATTAAGAATCATGGCATTGTGAACATTATAAAGCGAAACAAGCTTACAGTCTTGCCCAATCCGAGACATTTCAGTACACGTATTGTACTGAAAATATTTTCCAGTACAATACATGAACTTCACCCAACAGATATTGGGAGGGCCATTTTAAAAACGAATTCTCTCTGTTGTATTAACTTAATTCTCTGACGTTTTCGATCACTTACCCTTTTTCCCTTGTACGGACCAAACATTAATTTAATTAAGCAAGGCTCCCATTGAATGACGAAATAAAAAATACAAACATATTGCAAAACTAAAATCCGACCCAAATCATGATCCAAATATTACTTATGGCATACTAGTAAAATACTCTGTGAAGTAACGGAGAAACACCTTTCTAAAAGCGAGACTCTGCGAGATCTTATCAAATGGTGGCCAATTTAAATCTCCTCCAGAGCTCTGAGGCATTTTGTAACTTTAGGGACCAAATATCAGGCACAGCTAAGATAATGAAAGCAACACAGCAGTAATGCATGGAAACGACATCTGGTCTATGTGCAAATTTAATCTTATCTTATATCAAGGCCTCTATCCACAAAAAATCAGCAAAAATAAATCGAAGTTGTGTGGTGACTATGTTGGTTACTGGTAAGTGATGGACAGCTGTGACCCAGGTCATGCTTGCATCCAGTGCATCAATACAGCCCAATTTTGCGGGAAATGGCAAGTAGTGGCTTGCGGTATAATGCAAATCCAGATACAATGCAATTTAATTCAATATGTGATCATAAAGTCGACGTTGAACAAATGCATAACTTACTTCACTCAATACTACAAAAAATGTCCTTTTTGGTGTATTAATTAGTGCTTTTTGTGACCCATGTAGGCAATATGGGGAGGGTTTGGGTATTGCGCCCCAGTTTCAAGACACAATCTCGCATGATTTCTCTCACACTATGACAGGCTGGCTTTGCCCACACAATAAGTTGTTCCTCGTCAGCCTGTTCCACTGCTGCTTTCTTTTCTTGTAGATACCTAGGAACTTCCCAAGCATGTCTATAATTCATAACTGACCAGAATTGCTTGTACTTCTGTTTTCTGTTCAGTCTATCGGATAACTTTTTTTTGGGGGGGGGGTCCTGCACCTAGCCAGGCCTGCTGCTGAGTAGTCACGCAGGCCCGTAGGAAGCAAAACTGACATTCCTGTGCTTCAGGATCTGCCCAAATATCAGATACCTCTGGCTGAGGATCATCTGTTCCTGGCTGTTCACAATCACTGTCCTGATCATCTTCCCCAGATTTCTGTGACCCCCCACTAGACCTGACATGTGCATGTACTATATTGTTCCTGCAGGTTCTTTGTGCAGAGAAATTTACATCCCACTCATTCATATGACAAAATATTTTGATACCTCTTTCTGCTAATCTGTGAGGACGACGAAATATCCTGTCCCTTCTGCCATCATTGTATAGCTAAGTTGCACAGTGCTGAATATTTAGAAAAAAAATATCGACTCCATAGGAAATATTCCTCAGTGCTGGATGACAAAGTAATTGACGCGTTCATAGACTTTCAGAACCTAGTTCTCATTTTTCATGTGGATGAAAGTTTGGGAAAGTTGGCCAGCCAGGAAATGTCCTGTCCCCAGATGTGTTAATGGCCCATGGTGCATGTCAACATACTTTGGTATCAAATACATCCAGTTCTGCAAACAGTGTAAGTTACAGTTCCCAGGATAATGCGACACAAATGTGTAATCTAATCTACTAATTTTATACATGGTGATAGAGTTGTGCTGACATTTAGGATCTGCCAAAATATCAAAAACCTCTGGTTCAGGATCACATGTTTCTGGTATGTGAACACGAACTTTAAATCATTCGGTGCTATTGATCTTAATTGCATGCTGTGAGATAAGAAACCCCTAGCATTGGAATTCCAGCCTGTATCGAAATTTAGTATTAAACACATGCCAATGTAATCTGCAGTTTACATTAGGCAAAAATAAAAATTTTCCTTGTTTTTTCTTTTGAAGACCCCTTATTTCTATTGGCATAAAATGTGTAGATTCACATTTTTGACAACATCGATATTCATTTTTAAAGGAGATAATATAATAAACATAAAACAATTGAGTGAATATAATAAAACGGTCCATATCTTTAGTCACACCATCCATATTTTTAAACTTTGACGCATATATATATATATATATATATATATATATATATATATATATATATATATATATATATATATATATATATATATATACTGTCAAATACAAGTTCACACAGTCTTTCTGTGTATTTAATAGGAAAAAACCTTTAATACAACTAGGCCAGTTTACATATGATGGGTGTTAGCCAAAAATAAAATTATGTGCATTAAAAATATCTATAATTGCCAAACAATCTTTAAAAATTTGTTTTGAACTTTTTTCACAGTATATATATATATTTTATTTCCCTTGATTGGGTGGCTGGACCTTCTATTATATCTCACTTAGCTAATTTCTTCCCTGTATGGGATGGCAAAATTACCATGAACCACAGTACTAATTAAATTAACCCAGTCTTGGCTACAGTCAGTTATTACAAGGTAAGAAATCTTAATTAGGCCACCCTTAAAAATGTAGTGTTGCTAGCTAGCCACCTGTATGGCAAAAGATACGACATTAAGAATGGCATATGATTTATTTATTTGTAACCAGTCAAAATTAGACTGCATTGCCAATGGCTGTGAGATATGTCTGTGATTCCATGACATATATTGCCCAGCACAACATCATGTATGTTTCAATTTTTCCCAAATTATTTTACCTCACAACCCTCCTGTCATGTGAAGGGCAAAAAACTATGTGGAGCTCTAATCCCCCCCCCCCCCAACATTGCCTACCTACCTCTTGAGTTTTAGATGTTGCATGTTACTGGCAACAAACAATTTTCAGGGCGGCCTCTTATCGAAATCTATTTATCAAATTCCTAGTTTTCCCAAGAGGACAGCAAACATTTTACCTAGACCTGGCATTCACTCGTGTTATTTTCCATCACACAGTGTATTGTATACTTATTCTCATAAGCTTTTCGAATTCTGCATTTTTTTTCACGCCAAAATGACAGATAATGAACTCACTACAACTTCAATGTCTGAGACTCTGTCATGTATCGCAAAGCGTAAGTATCCATCTGATGTGCCGGACAGGAGAAGGCAGAGAGTTGAAAAATGGAAACGTCAAAACAGAACTGTGAAAGGAAGAATAGACTATTAATATGCAGAGGAAAAAGACAAAGAAAAGCTGTTACACAAAGTGAAAGTTGCAAAAACTGCAATGGGTGACGCCCAGCCCATCACAGGGACAACATCTGAAATGTTGAACAGATCATTTGATTTCTACATATCAAGCAACAAGGAGGCAGTCAATACATGTACAACCTCAGATGACAATGCTCTAGATGATCCTGTACATGTTGCACCTGAGTACCAGAGCATAGGCGAAGAGGACACTTACAACGAGGAACTGTTTATTTGTGCTGCATCTCCAGTCAGAGATTCACTGCAGATAGTTGAAAACCACCAACAAGAATGTGATCACCATCTCTCCGTTAATTCTGAAAAGAAAATACACCATGTTGTGCAAGCAAAACCAAAATGCAGAAGGGTGCATGCCTACACTTGGACATCCTCACCACATGTACAAGGTGGGAGTTTGTCAGTAAATTTGCACGTAGCTCATGGGTACATTTTATCAGGGATTTTTGGCAAACACCCTAGTGCGATTTTGCGATGGAGCTAGAATTGGGACACTTGGTGAAAAATATTGCATCAGATTGTGTAGGCTGACAACAGTGGTTATGCAAATGTAGTGGAAAAGTTGGCAAATGAAGGCATGAGTGATGCCCTCCTGGAAGAGATTGCTCTCGAGGAAGCGAGGTTTCAAAATTGTAAAACTGGCAATGAAATTCTGACTGATGCACGTCACTGTTGGCGAAAAAACGCGAAATTCAGTGACATTGTCTGTTTCGTAAATAATAGTCATCCAGTACTTTGCTTGGAGACTGTCACAAAGGAGGATGAGCATGTTTCACAGACACACGAGCTTGTGAGAGGAAAGCGGATGTATGAATATTTTGACCAGGAGGGTGTACCTGTCAAAATGCATGCTCATGATAATAACAGCACCGCAACAAAGTATGTAAAAGAAGAAAGGGAGGCAACTGCTAATACTAAAGACACCTGGCATGTCACAAAACGACTAATACGTGAAGCTAAGAAGATAACATCTGGAACAAAAGCAAGTGAAGGTGTAAAGTGGCCTCCCGAACTTAGTGACAAGGCATCATCAATTCGTGCACACCTGTACTATTCCATGAAAAACTGCCAAGGGGATTCTGACAAATTGAGAAAATCAGTGGATAATGTGGCAAATCATTACAAGAATGACAATGAAAAATGCAACCCCAAGTCCAGGTGTAAGACTGATAGACCTTACTGTCCCAGCAAAACAAGGATTATAAACCCAAAAGCCGAGGAGATACTTAGAAAGTATTTGGGTAAACTGCCAGTTTACAAAGATGCCGATAGTTACCGTTTTTGTATTGACACACACTACATTGAATCTTTCAATAATGCCTTATTGCAATACCACGACAAACGCATTGTGTTTGGGCTGTAAAACTACTAGCTGAGGATAAACTTGGCAATAATTGATTGGAATGAACACGTTGACAGGGATGCAACTTAAGCAAAATATGAGGAAGATCCAGCAAGAACACGGAGGAAAGCAGACACCAAAGTTCTGTGTAAAAAACATATGAATTTTGGAATACTCTATGGAAGCAGTGGATGAAAACATTCTACAAATCATCCCAATAAAGTAGTGTCCAGATTATATACATACATTGCTGTCAGTTATAGTGGTGAGTAAGGTTGAAATTGATATGTTCCTCTCTCAAATGTTGTCCAAAGTTGAGACAACTTTCTCTTGATTCAGCCTGCCTGGACCCATGCATGCTTACAAGGCCACGTGGCTTGGGAGACCATGTGCTCGTTGGAAATCTAATTAGCCACAGGCTGTAGCTGCAACCCGAGGTCAAAGAGGTCGCCTTTGCTGGCCACTCCTCTAACGGACTATTTAGGGGGGCACGAATGCTGGGCCTTTAAAGTACAAACATAAATGATCTCCTTCAATAACCCTTGGTATATGGGAATTTATAAAATTGGGTGACGGTTTATACAGAAGATTTAAATATATATTTTTCGGGATACACTAAAACTCATTCTACAAGTAAATACATTGGAAAATGTATCATTCCAGATTGTTTTGTTTTCAACGGCTAAAGCCCCTAGTTTTTTCGCTTTTATTTAACTGCTATCCCATGTTGATCAACCTACTGCTGAAATAATTTGCTTTTTGTTTATTGATAATCTAGTTGGCCCTAGAGATAAAGTACATCAGGCCTTAACTAGGGTCATCCTGGCATCACCAGGTTTGTTTATATCATGTGCTCTTATCCGTCAATAGAACTGTCATGTATGCGTATTGTACTTTACCTGTATTGCTGTCAAATAAACCACTTCTCGGTTCTGAGTTCTGAGTTCCACAACACTTTCGTAACCGGTATCGTACTATTCCCTACATAGTTTAACTGCATACGCTAGTCTCTGTCGCCTTGAAGAAAACCCACGCATTTGTGCATATGCAGCCACCATATGTTAGTTTGTAACAGTTATATATTCATGCGGTATGACATGTTCTTGCTGTTTTTCGTGTAAAGACATGACTTTTACCCTCAATGTATGTGGGATATTTGTGGTGCACACATGTTAGTATGCCATGGTCTTTAAGGGTGCACAACTGAATTTAAAAGCCCGTACAATTCTTTGTTAACCTGTCCTCTATGCAGGATGTGATGATAAATTTTTGTGCGTGTTTGTATTTAATACATGAATTGTTTTAACGAATTTAGGCTTGAAGAATCATGTTTTCATTCAAATACAATAAAAGTTTGGGGCAGAACTTTTTTTACTGCCCGATATGTCCGGTAAGGGAAGAGCACTGGAAACTTGCGTCACCAACCGGGACCCATAATACATTGTAATTCATGCTTAAAGCACGAGTTCACAAACACTGTGCAAAAAAAGACCAGATCACTCTGGTTCTCAACAAAATGTACAATGCTGGGCTTCCATTTAAATTATCTCCACAGTGGACCCTTGAGTACAGGCCCTATGCTTACTTTTAATTGGCACTTGACCCTAAGACTTTGCGTAGTAGTGCGACCATAACAGTGCATTAGATTTACATGCACTTGCGAAACATGTCTCTGTTTACTTGCACATCGGAACAGAATGCTATACTCATAAGAGTTTACATGCTGTCTAACTCTTCTGGCCTGTTCTTAACTTCATATATAGATGTAAGAGCACATTTTCTACATGGTATTTCATATGCATATCCAGTTATCTTTTGAATTTCTTTTGTTCACGGGCCATGTACCTACATGTTTGTTTTGTCCATATAACTTGCAACAATTCTTTATTTTCAGCTGTACAACGAACCTACCCCTGCATATGTGTTTGCTCACAATATTTTAAGGGTTCTTTTGAATTTTGTGTTACTCGCTTTCCCTATAAATGTAGCCTAAACTCCGCCGCACACCTGTCATTTATTTTCTGTGCTGTTTGTTAGCTTTCAGACTTAGTTACTCATATCCAGCTTCGGCCACAATAGACACTTGTAATTGGCTTCTCATCAAACATTTTTCAGCTAAAACAAGCCAGATGTTCCGCAGTTTACTCTTTAATTTTTGTTTCACCTCATGGGGGTTGTATAGAGTAATGTGTTGCGATTGGACTTTTCTGTCTCAACTGCATGCCCGTTACCCTTGGTTAGATAGATTTGCTGCAGCCACACCATTGAAACCGCAATAATATTTTCCTTTTGTTTCCTGCTTTGAGTTGCAATAATGTGACTCTATTGGGATTCACGTGGGTTCAATTCCGGGTTCACTCTCAGTTTTGTGCATTTTTTTTCAGTCCGCCATTGACGTGCCTCCTTACTCCTGGCAAGTTACCCCCTCCCCCGTTAAGAACTGTATGAAGTTTGTCATTCTAATGTCCCAAATCTAAAGAGTTCCACTAAACTGAATGAGCCTCAGTTTTTAGCTAACGCTGAAAACGTTCATGTAACTACCCTTTGTGAAGCTTGGCCTGAAGCGAATTTTCACCTTTTACTTCTTGAAACCTTTCAATCTACGTTTGGAAGAGATTGTCCAGAGAACGAGAAGAACAGGCCTAAAATATGTTTACACCTCACTACCATGTCGAAAGCGCACCAATTTTGAAAGTTTAAATTCAGAGTGTATCAGGGTTGATATTTGCACAAAACGCCGAATTTTCTTGATGGATAATTGTTGCCGACCTCCCGGAATATCTGCCGAAATACGCAATGCTTTTCCGAATCCCTAAACATCACCATCACAACAGCGACATAAAATAACCCTCACGCAGTTCTTATTACCGGTAATTTCAACGACAGATTTTCAGATTGGAATTCTTTGCATGAAAACAGTGCCTTCGATCTGCCGTTGTTCAACCTTTCTTTCTCAAAACAACCTCTTTTATTTTATAAATGAACCGACAAGAACCAATGATAATTTTCTGGCAGCCTCCTTGACCTCATTATGGCTGACTTATTTGGTTTAAACACATTTTATTCAACTAAAGTACATTGTTCTTGTTACAAACATAAATTTAACGATTGGGAAAGAGGGCTCAGCCCTATATTAATCCCTCTCGTGAGAAAAGACAAGTATGAACAGGACAGCACGAGATGTACATGGAGTCGGGAGCATGCTGCAGATGACAACACCCAGACAACACAGACAGCGAGGCTGCACCAGTAATATGTTTAGCCCATGCAACCTGTGCAAGTGACTGCTTCGAAGCTTAAATGTCAATTCATACATATACCTCGGTCCTTGTGATGACGGTTTATTCATACTGAGGTCTTTAACTTGACTAGATGTTCATTTGAACTCTTCACTGACCATGCAGCAACGTGAGTTTACTCCTGAGAGCTGAAAGGCAGGCTATAGAGTTGAGCGCACCTAGCCTCCGCAAGGTATTCGAACACCCTCGGATCCCCTGTCACAGCATGCAAACGCAGCGCTGCCGCCATGACGCACAGGCTAGGTAATCTAAACGAAATCAGCCAATACCTACAGTAGTGAAGCGCCTGGTGACATGTATATATTCATGTACAGCCAAAAAAAAAAAAAAAATGATAGTGTTTTTGGAAAAGAGCGAGCCATATAGCAAAATGTGTAAAGTGAAAGAAGCAAAAGCAGCAATTTTGGCATGTAAGTGGGTACGCAGTACCGTAAATTTGGGACATGAGAAGAAGAAATGCTAAGTATCCTCTCGTGGTGAACCACAAGAGCATTCAGGAGTGTCTTTTACTCGAATTTTAAAAAGAACTCAATTTAAAGGTTTAGCGTCTGAGATGCAGGCGCGGGTGTGTTGGACAGCTAGAACTCTATCTCCAATGTTATACAATTCAGGAAACTTAGTTGGACTGATTATTTGTTTAGCTATCTTTGATTTAAAAATCTGGATAGATTTTGAGTTTCAAATATCCAGAGGCAGCTGATTCCAAAGTCGCATAGTTGATGGAAAATAAAATTTAACGAACAGTTCTGTCCAGGCCCTAAAATGGGAAAGATCGATTTGTTGTCTAGTGTCATATGTTCGAATATCAGTATTATTTTTAATAATACAGCATTGAGATTTGGGCACAAGCCAGTTCACCAATTTATACATAAAAGTAAGTTTAGCTGCTTCCCTGCGTTCAGCAAAAGTTAGCCAGCCAACTTCTTCATAGAGCTTAGCGTTGCTTGCCCCATGTATTGCACCGGTTACGATACGGGCTGCATTCAATTGAAAATTTTCGAGCTTTTCCTCGTCAGATGCTGTACAGCCACTCCACACTGGACTACCATATACACGTATAGGCCTGACAATAAGAGATATAGATTGTTTCCAAAGTGTTTCTGTCTAAGACGAATTTTAGACTCTTCATAATATTGATCATTTTAGTAGCTTTGACTGTGATCTCCGTCACGTGATCAAGGCAACGTAGGGCAGAGCGTAGTGTGATTTCAGGGTGCTTATGTTGATATCAATGATCCAAAATATGACCCTGGAAACTGATGGGAGGGTTATTTGGTTGTTTCGTTTTCCGATATATAAGCACGGAGTTAGTTTTTATGGTGTTAAAAGTTAGTAGCCAGTCTTTGGACCACTGTTCAATATCAGAGAGATCTGAGTTAAGAGTATTGGCAGCAGCGATTTGGGTCATCAATTGTGAGATATAAAGAAGTATTATCAGCGAACGTTTTTATGCCCCCCTTCGAAGAAGGTGGGGCATATAGCGTTGCACATGTCGGTCGGTCTGTCGGTCGGTATACTGTGGTTTCCTCACAATAACTCAAGAAGTTTTTAACCTAGGACTTTGATACTGTACAGGTCTATTATTGTAGTCAAAAGCTAGGTAAAGTTTGAAGATGGGTGACCTTGACCTAATTTGCAAGGTCACAGTGGTACCTGAGTTAACTTTGGTTTCCGCAGAATAACTGAAGATGTTTTTAAGCTAGGACTTTTATATTGCACAGGATTATAGTCCATATTTGGGGCTAGGCGATGTTTGAAGATGGATGACCTTGACCTCATTTTCAAGGTCACAGAGCCACTTTACTGAATATGGTTTCATGCTTTCAGTTATATTGCACAGGATAATAGTCCATATTAGGGGCTAGGCGAAGTACGAAGATGGATGACCTTGATCTCATTTCAAAGGTCACAGAGCCACTTTACTGAATATGGGTTGGTACCTGAGTTAACTTTGCTTTCCACATGATAACTGAAGAGGTTTTTAAACTAGGACTTTTATATTCCACTGGATAATTGTCCGTATTCAGCTTTAGGTCAGGTTTGAAGATGGGTGACCGTGACCTAATTTCAAAGGTCACAGAGCCATTTGGTTGAATACTGTTTCTGCGTGATATCTTGCATTTTAGAGGTAGCACTTTTATATTGCACAGCTTTATGGTTGCCCATAAGGGCTAGTTTGAGTTTGTAGATGGGTGACCTTGACCCAGTTTTGAGGGTCACACACAGACAGTAGACTTCCTTTTTTTGCAGGATAACTGAAGAAGGTCAAGTGAAAATGAGTGACCTTGCCATAATTTCCAAGGTCATAAAGCCACTTTGCTGAATATGGTTTCTAAATGATGACTAATTTTTCAGCTATAACTTTTATATTGCCCAGGTTTTTAGTCATTTTTTAAGGGCTAGGTTAAAGAATAAATATATGTGACATTGATGTATCATTAACCTTCACTAATTTTGTAAGGTCACAAGTGCCCCATCTACCACTATCAATAGGGTAGCGAGGGCAAGAGAAATGAGGGACGGGGGCATCTATGTTTTAGAAACATATGTTGTTATTTTTGAAGGGACTATGTCTACAAAATCATTGATACCATATATTTCCGAGGATTACACAAATGTCGAGAGGTCATACCAGTTTTTCAAGAAGTCACGTAATCATGTGATCAACAAAATTCGGAAATCAATGTCCATCTTACCTCAATTCTGGGTTCACTCGTGTGTCAGTTTTACGTTCACATAACACTACGTCAAGCGTTTTAATTATTTATTTTTTCATTCCATGTAAAAGACCAGCTGAATACAAAACCTTTTTCGCCCAAGCAACAGTATCCTGGAAAAAATTACCAAATTAGATTAAAAGCTACCAGTCACAATCCATTTTTAAAAATAATTTAAAGAACAATCTGAATTAGAAAATGGAGTAATTTACTCCTGTATATGTAATAACAGTACAGTGTTTTATACAATTTTATATTGTATAGTTGTTTTTATTTTAGTAATATATTGCGTATTTTTATTACTTGAATGTTGTCATGACGGACCCACGGGAAATAAGTCCGTGTGACTTTTCTGGCCAATCCAAGCACCGTAACTGCTTTTATATTGTATTTTGCCTTTTGTATTTACTTTCATGGGTGCTAAATCTATCTATCTATCTATCTATCTATCTATCTATCTATCTATCTATCTATCTATCTATCTATCTATCTGTCTGTCTGTCTGTCTGTCTGTCTGTCTGTCTGTCTGTCTGTCTGTCTGTCTGTCTGTCTGTCTGTCTGTCTGTCTGTCTGTCTGTCTGTCTGTCTGTCTGTCTGTCTGGCTGGCTAGCTAGCTAGCTAGCTATCTAGCTAGCTGTCTTTCTGTCTGTCTGTCTGTCTATTTATCTAATTTGATTATATTTCCCAAGTTACATTCAAATTGCATGAAAAATAAATCGTAAGTAGTGATGCAGCCCATTCACAACGATAGCCCCCACACTTACTGAAAACGACCAACTTATATCTAGCAAAGTAGAAAAATGTGATATATCTAATACATATTTTGAAAGTCCATGCACGACCTCTTCCGACATCGATTCCCCTCCGATGCCCGCCTTTAGATGCTGCACCAAGGCTAGATAAAATGAGATCATATTTGATGAGGAAATGGACGTCACAGTTCTTACGTCTCTTATGTGCCACCAGACCTGATAATATTTGAAATATACTTCTCAAGAATACTGCTCGATGTGTCTGAATCTATGTTTTCGAAATAATATACCTTTCCGTTGACTAAACCTACTTTGCCTCTTCCCGGAAACGTTGCATTATATGTTTCTGTTACAAAAATTGAACTTAGAAAACAAAACAAACCAAAAAACAAAACAAAAAAAACAAAAAAAGACAAGCAAAGAGATTTGCTTCGAGGCAAATCGGTGTGCCTTCAAAAGTTGTAAATATGGTAAAATGAAAATTTCAAAGGTCCAAATGATCTTGACCGTTGACCACTACAGGTAACATGTAAATTACAAAAATGTGAAGTGTTACAATATCTACAATTTGAGCTCATCATGACTGAAATTGGATGAGAATTGACCAAGTTATGGTGGGATGAAAGTTTCAAATCCCGACATGACTGTTGACCTTTAGAGGTCACATGTCAATTACTAGAATGTACAGTGTTATAATATCTACAATTTAAGCCCAAGAGATGAAAATGGACAAAAATTTCGAGGGCCCAAATGACCTTGACTTTTGAACTTTAGAGGTCACATGCAAATTACTAAAATTTAGTGTTACAATATCAACAATTTATGTCTAAATATATAGAAATAGACCAAGTTATGGCTGGACGAAACTTTCGTAGGTCAGAATGCCCCTGACCTTTGACCTTGAGAGGTCACATTTAACTTACAAAAATATACAGTGTTATCTGAAATATCTAAAATTAAACCCAACAGCAACCAGAAAAGATGAATATTGACTAACATTAGGCTAGATGAAACTTTCAACGGTCTATATGCCTTTGACCTTTAGAGGTCACATGTCAATTACAAAAATATGCAGTCTTGCAATACCTACTATTGGGGCCAACTTGTTCAAAATTGGACGAAAATTGGCAACAGCTATAGCTGGTTAAAACTTTGGAAGGTCCAAATGACCTAAACGTTTGACCTTTAGAGGTTATATGTAACTTTCAAAGATATGCAGTGTTGCAATTCCAACAAATTGGGTTCAACATGGTCAAAATGGATGAAAATTGACAAACTTATGGCAACATGAAAATTTCAAAAGTCCAAATGACCTTGAATTTTAGACGTTACATGTAAATTTCAAAATATTGCAGTGTTGCAATGCGTAAAATTTGGGTCCAACATGGTCAAAATTGAATCAAAAGTGACAGCATAATGGCTTGATAAAAATTACAAAGGTCCAAATGATCTTGCCCTTTAACCTTTAGATGTCACATGTAAGATATGGAAATGTGCAGTGTTGCAATACCTACAATTTGCGTCAAACATGGTCATAATCGGATGAAAATTAACAGAGTTATGGCTTGGTGAAAATTTGAAAGGTTCAAATGTCCCCGACCTCTAACCTTTAGAGGTCACATGTAAAGTACAGAAATGTGCAGTGTTTCAAACGTATTAACTGAAGTTGGTTTGGTAAGCTACAGACTACAGTAGTGATTGGCTGGTTGCGCATCCCAACGGAGATAGTCCGTAATCGTAAAAATACTGTGTTTTCAGCATGCTGTAGCTTCTGTTTAAATAAAGTTAGCTAAGTCAGGTTTCTTGCATCGCAGAGTTGCTTCATTGGTGGTCATATAGATGCACTCTCTTCCAGGCCAGGTGGGAACTTTATGGTGGGAAAGGACAATGATGTGACCCTGGCAAGAGCAGAGTTCATACACCTGTATAAAGCTGACATCCAGGTGTTGTTTCGTATTGCAATTATCACAAATTAACGAGCTGGGAATTGTATGACAAAAATCTGTCCATATTTTTCTGACATTTTTATCTGTTAATTGCCGTTCACGGAATTTCAAAATACCAAAAAACTGATTTTTTAGACTGAAAAATGCTAATATGAAAAATACAAGGATTTATAACTGTGGTCTGTGGCCTATTAGGGCTAACTCTGTATGTATTGGGACTCACATGGTCATGTTGTTATTCTATTAACGTCCATCAAGCAAGTTAAAAATGGGAAGTCAGCACTTTTTGACAGCTGCCTGGACAATTTTGAGTGATCCTAACAACGTTTACATGGATGGAGCATGCAAGATATGGTCCTGGGACTGTAGATCACAAGGCAAATGGTTCAGGCTATGGTATTGTGTACCTCAGGCCAGCTTATGAAAGGAGAAAAGAAGTTTTACACCCACAGATCGGCTGTGAATATCAAGTTTAACAGTCTCAATTTTCTAAAAATTCGTGAAGTAACACATTTATGTCACAAATCATTGTGCATAGACATGTTGCACCTATCAGTGGAACCACACTGCATAATTAATAACAGAATTCGCTGCAAGACATTTAACAAGTGCACAGGCTATGCCTCCTTTGCTGACTGCTTGGTAGATAGATAGCTTCCATAGCCCTTTGTATTTAGCAATACCTCACAGGTACCACACAGGTAATCATATGTGTGTATGATAAATTAACAATGCTAATATGATCTGAATAAATTATGCTGATCCCATCGATATAAAACTTAGTGACCCTCTGTTTCAAACTTTTAATTTTGTGGCATTGTCATTGTAGGCCTACAGCCTCCATTCATGTGCACAGCTGTTTATACAAAATCATGTCAAAGTGATTTTCGGCATACCAGAAAAAATGCGCATTGTTTGTTAGTAGAGCTGTACAAATCTTAGGTAAAATGTAAATTTCTTTGGTTTTTGGTTCTGTTTTTGTTTCTCCCACCCCCCCCCCCCCACCCCGCCCCCTTTTATTTTTATTATTATTTTTTTTTGGGGGGGGGGGGGGTAGACAAAAGCTTGTCATATATGTGTGTCATTTGACTGGGGTAAATCATTTTAAATCATGCATGCTGACTTTGTTGAGCTGTTGAGTTCATCAGCATATTATTTTCACATAAATGAATCAATTTATATCCATGAATATGGATAACAGCACTTATGAACTGCAGATTTTATAACTTTCACCAAGCTAGTGTACATAGGTGGCAAAACATTTGAACTTCAACATACAACCACATATAATTATAAGAGTTTCATAAAGTGAAATAAGGGGAAAAAAGTTAGCTTCCATTAAACACTTGCCTGAAAACACGTGCGCCTGATAATTGGATTGATAATTGGATGCTTATCAAATTTAAAATTAGAGCACTTGTGAATACAAATATGCATTTATGATATTGGAGTAACTGTACAAACTTTTGTCATTTGCTTTCTAATATGTGAACATACACCAGAAACCATGTCAGTAAACCACAACTTATACAGTCTACTGCAGAAAAAAAGGCATAGCACTGTTGGTTTGTGGAAGCTGGATCACCCAACTGCCCTCCTAATGTGCAAACAAAGGGTGCGTTAAAATTCCATAATTTTAGTACCAAAAAACATAATTTGCTGAATACTGCTACTCTAATCTGTGACCTACTGGTCTTAAACTGTGCACTTTGGTGGGCTAATAATGTTTAAACACCGAAACTATTCCATATTCTGCCATAATTCAGATTATATCAGGAAATTACTGCCATAATGACTGGTATTAGATGCTGACTTGGTGTAACCTTTACTCCCCCCATCCGCCATTAATGCCTCAGCAGTGATAAATGTCATATTTTTTGTAGACAAATGTTACGAATCTATCCATAAATAGTAAAAAAATCACCAATTTCACCTAAAAATTCATAAAATTTTAGCAATATATTCAAATTTGGGGTTAAAATTAAGGAGTGGGGCATTGTAATTTGATCTCTCATTGTAAGGGCTGGACATGCAGGCAAGTGATTATGGGTTTGCATCATAGCCCATTGAGTATCGTATTCATATTGGACAGAAAAGAATTGGTAGGATGAAATAATATAATTTTCCTCAAAATTTTAATTAATTATTTTATTTGTCACAAAAACTGATTTTTCAGATTTAAAGGTTGCTTGCAAAAAAGATGATATTTTCTTTAATATTGAAGTTTGGTAAAGTTAATGCAAATCCTCTGCAGAAAGCAAGTTGTGGCTTCAGTTAAACAAGTTTTAAAAATTTTGATAAGTCTATTAGGCTACAGACTACAGTAGTGATTGGCTGGTTGCGCATCCCAACGGAGATGGTCCATAATTGTGAAAATACTGTGTTTTCAGCATGCTGTAGCTTCTGTTTAAATAAAGTTAGCCAAGTCAGGTTTGCTGCATCGCAGAGTTGCTTCATTGGTGGTCATATAGATGCACTGTCTTCCCGGCCAGGTGGGAACTTTATGGTGGGGAGGGACAATGATGTGACCCTGGCAAGAGCAGAGTTCATACACCTGTATAAAGCTGACATCCAGGTGTTGTTTCGTATTGCAATTATCACAAATTAACGAGCTGGGAATTGTATGACAAAAATCCGTCCATATTTTTCTGACATTTTTATCTGTTAAATGCCGTTCACGGAATTTCAAAATACCAAAATGCTGATTTTTTAGACTGAAAAATGCTAACATGAAAAATAGAAGGATTTATAACTGCGGTCTGTGGCCTGGTAACCTGCACCTTTGATACTTTTTGGAGATACTTAAGATTTAAGTTTTCAAATGGCCCTTATTTACATAATATTCAACATAGTTTATGTTTACTAAAAGGCACAGATTCATATATAGACCTGTTATCATACCAAGTTTGAAGTATCTGAGTGTAATAGTGTTTGAGAATAGTTGGGAGCAAAACTCGGTAGCAAAAAAAAAGAAACAATGAGCGAACAAAAGATAGAAAGAAAGAGAGAAAGAAAGAAAGAAAGAAAGAAAGAAAGAAAGAAAGAAAGAAAGAAAGAAAGAAAGAAAGAAAGAAAGAAAGAAAGAAAGAAATAGAACTCTTTGGAACACAACTTGGTAGAGAAAAGATAAGAAACAATGAGAGAACGGAAGCAAGAAAGAAAGAAAGAACATGGACCCGTCTTTAAACTGAAGCAGCTTGCTTAATTTTATAATCTTATTACATGGTTTGAAAGCTCCCTAATCGCTTGCAACGAGGTAGTATTCATGGTCAATCATCTGCTTGGCTACGTAACGATGCTGGGGACATGTGTGCTGTATCTTGAGCCCTGGTATCCTCAGTATACATGAACGATCTGGTTGACAACCTCACACGTCATGTTAGACTATTCACTGATGTTACAAGGATACTTCAAATTATCAACAACCCTGTTGCGTGACCTTGGTTGGTCAACCCTTGCAAACAGGCGTAAATACTTCAAACTTGTCCCCATATACAAGATATATCACAGATTGACTCATTCCTTCCTCCTAATCTAGTATGCCCTTACCTTCCTGGCCGTGCACGCCATTAGGTGTAGAACCTCTGGTATGGGTAACTCTTTTCTCATACATGTGAGATTACATGATGGATTATCCTTCCCCATGATATTTGATAATTTCTTTCCTTGCAAATATTTCAATCTACACAAATTTACTCCTTTACATATCTATGTATTTGGGCTCTTAAAGTAAATAAATTCAGCTCTGCACAAAGAAGCTTGTACGCATGAAATGTTTCCCTGGTCTCAATTTGCTCTGCAGGGCTCCAGCCGGAGCGCTGCAATTTACATGTGGTTTGTAGAGGCGCAGCATACTGAGAACAGGCTGTTTTGGATCAAGACCAAGAACTGCATTCAATTTGGTGTCCCCTTCATGATGTGCTAATTTTATATAAACAGTGATAACACACACACAATGTTTACTACCCTACCAAACAATGACATGTCCAGAGAGTGTCCTATCTCTTTTCACATATGCGCGAATGTGATTAACAGCTGTCTATAGTATTAATTCATCTTATCTCATCACTTAGCATACACACCCACAAAGGGCTACATCAAACACTGATCATCAATCCGGGGTTTGCCTGAAAATCCCGGATTTGAAGCCAACGCTTGCCACAAGGAAAGCGAATTACTCATGATGGCTTTGTTAGCGTGCGGTGTTTGGTTTCCAATATCATTGTCATATTTATAATTTGTAAAAATGCTACAGTCTCTCAATTTACCACTTGTGATGATATCATGCTTACTAACGACCATCCAGAACTTACCACAGTTTTTCTTTGTAAATTGTTGCACTATCAAAAATGCAAAGATACGTTTTCTCCGAAAGCAGTTTTAATAATTACCAAACCTCTAACAAAACTAATTGACCTTTCTTTAGGGCAAAACAGTTCCCATCAATTTGGAAAGAAGCACACGTTACACAGTTGCATCAAAAGGTGAAGAGCTATGTTTGGCAGTCGCTCAACATTAAGAAGTAAGGATCCTATTCGTCAACATCAGCCAGGCATTCGATAAAGTGTGGCATAAAGGTCTCCATAAGTTAGAAAAATGTGGTTTCATAGGAAATTTACAATCCTGGGTGGAAGATTATCTTCATAACTGGAAACAACACGTAGTTATCAATGCCAATTCCTCCAGCTGGGGAACTATTTCTGCTGGCGTCCCCCAAGGATCAGTTCTAGGTCTGCTCCTGTTTTGGATCTATGTCAAACATATAGTTGATATTGTGAATTGTAATGTTAAACTGTCTGCCTACGACACATCCCTTTCCCTTGCATTTCATGACGCAACCCATGCAGCTACCGTTCTTAATCAAGATCTTGCCTCTATGGACAACTGGTCCATAGAGTGGCATATTTCCTCCAATGCCTTAAAAGCTGACATTATCCTTGTCTCTCTTAAAAGACATATTCTTGACCAATAACCGCTTGTTTCCGAAGGCTGTCAGCTAGAAAATGTGCCCAAATACAAATCTCAAGATATTACCATGAAATCTGATTTTAAATGGGACGCCCATATTGCAGAAATTGCCGCCAACGCTTCCAAACAGATCAACATGTTGAAGTCTCTTCGGTTTCAAATTGATCGCGTTAAATAAAAAGTTATTTACTTTTCATATATTCGTTCCATTTTAGAATATGGGAATGTGGTCTGGGACGCCTGTGCTCAGGCTGACGAAAAGATCTTAGGAGATTTATAGTTGGCTGTGTCCCCCAAAGTGACAGGAGCTATGCAAATTACCCCCAGTGTTTAATTATATGAAGACACTGGTTGGGAGACTCTCCCCAGACAGAGAGATCTCGAAACTTTCTGTGATGTATAAGATAGTCAACACATGAACTCCTAGTTATTTGTATACTGTTTTTCCCAATGTTCCAGCACCCTACGGAAATTACTGCCACAACACCAGGTGTCAATCTGATGTACATAAACGTTTTGACTTAGATTCAATTCCAACCAGATTAATGTTGTTCGAAAAATCCCTTTTTTCTTCTTCCACTTGAAGTGCAAGATTACAGACTTTGTGCCAGGTCAAAAGGAGACTTTTTAGTGCATTGGAATGATCTTGCAATACATTGTATCCCAACTTCTTAACAAGGCAAGATATATCTATTTTACTTTTCAGACTATGCATGAATATAAATCTTTTTCAAATAAGTATTTTAGAGTCACGTATAGGTTGGTTTGGTGCTTCTGCTTCCTTTAATACTTGCCCTCGATTTGTTATGATACTCAACAATTTTCATACATATGTTAACACTTTCACTGCAAATTAATCCCATGGGAAATCTACTTAACGTTGAGATTCTAGCACTTTGATAATACAAAACACCATTTAAATTTTATGTCCTGAAAGTAAAAATAATAAAAAAAAAAATAGATAAATTAAGTGAAGCAAATAGTACCAGCAATAATATGGCACCGAAAGACTGTTTTGAAATAATTATATTAGCGATCACAAACTTTGGTCTACTTAAGGGTATTCTTGAAAATTTGATAAAATATTATTCAAAAAAATGATAAAATTTCAGAATGTCTTTAAATTTGCATTGACATTCAACTGGGGTCTCTTTCCGCAGTCTGCCGACAATTCGACTGCTGTCACAACCCGTGCTAAAAGAGTGAATGAAGTTCACGCAGCATTTTGTTTAAAAACAATTTGGTTTGGTTATTGTCACTGCAGTCTCGATAACATGTTTTTATAATTTTATCTGTGGAAGAGTTTATACAAAAAAGTAAACGTTTCGAAGTTGAATGATTAATATGATACATATATTGGTAACTTCTACAAGGCCCTCTCTCTGTGCTTTGTTCTACTGGAGTCCATCTTCTATTTTTTTTCTTGCTCATGCGTCACCATAACTAGAGTGCTTCTTGTTCTCGACGTGGGGTAGCACATCTTGTGTACATCACGTCTGTCTTCTCTTGGGAGAGGGATTCACAAAGGGCTCTGCCCTTCTTCCTAATTGTTTTTTCCTGTGAATTGTATCTTTAAACTATTTCAATTTACACTGATGCCTTCTCTTCTAGCCAGAGAAATCGTTCCTGACCTATACCTCCACGGGGATATATTTTTTAACATGAGTTATACCCAATTGCGCCTAAAATACTCCAAATAAAATTCCGATCTTTACAAAGTGAACATTTTTACCAACCCCATGTACCCCTCTGTAGGCTTTAAGCACTTTCTTTTCCCTGTCCAAATTACATTTTGCCAGAGAAAGACATTATTTAGGACTGCTATCCCTATATTTGCTCCTGAGGTTGGCTCTACTCTCAGTATTCATATTGGTAGTGATAAGCTAGCCTAGATCTTCCTCTATGACACCCATGATTTATTTGATCACAGAACAGTCAATTATATGAAGTCTTTCAACAGTTCATCAGAGAAATTGGACAGATCAATGAGTAAATTTTCTGCAATTGGCATGGTGAATGGTTCTTACTGGATTCATTTGAATTACGTAGTTCTTTAGAGCAGCACAAACTGTGTTTTTCGTGTTGATCGATCATTGTATCTTTTAATTTTACATAATGAGAATGGTTATGGCAAAATGCTCCTACATAACACTGATAAATGCTTTAGTATGAGTTGTCCTATCCTGTTTGTCATATAAAGTGCATATAATTTGTTTAAGTATCCATATTTTAAAGATCCAAACTTAATCATCTAGATGTTCTATGGGGGTCAGCCACATGAAATAAATATATTTATAATAAAGTATAACATACTCCATAGTGTAGACAACTTTTTGTGATCTGTTTGTGCCACACTTTCTCTGAAAATAGGACGTTATCTGGACATTGTGTGCTGATTATATGAAGTTGATTTGGAATTCATTAAAAACTGCAGAATCCAATGCAAGCTCCTTGTTCAATTGTTAAATATAACCTGGTGATTTCCCATATTTGTTGATTAATATATCCCCTGGGGATTTCCCACACGCATTTGCCGATTAAAGATAATTGTGATATCCTGTTACGATGCCCACCTGTTGAATATTATCAGAACTCTACAAAGAATCACAGCAGTGATATAACTTTAGCACAAACAATATATTAACAATCAAAATATGTATAAAGTAGGTACACTAGTCTATACTGGTATTTCAACAGTCAAACAGTCTTATGTAAATCCTAATCCCTGGTGAAATTATCCACTGGTAGGGTCCCACAATTCCAAGTCCTATGACAGGTACCAAATGATGTGGTATAAATCCCACAGAGGTACGCTTTCGGTCCAATGTGGTACTGAAAGATGTCTTGCATATACAATCCCACAGAGGGACGGCTTGGTTCCAATGTGGTCCAATATAACAGTGCTATCAAAGTGTAAATGGGCAGCACCAAATATACAAGGCCACTCAAGACACTGTCCACATTTCCACAGGTACAATGTAAGCAATGGCTCACAGTCCCAATGGCTTGATGACAACACACAGATTCTGTCACATCCTTCAGAAATCTCTTTCCTTCTCAGCAATCTTCTGTTCTCCTGTCTCAGTCAGGAAATACTTGGTTTATATGGACACAGAGAAATATCACCACTGTTCCAGTGTTTTCCAATTATTTACGCATCACAGTGGAGGTCTGCCTTGATCACCTGACATGAATGTAGGTCAGCATTCTTGCTGATTCCGTCTGTTTACAAATAACATGTGAGTCACCCACAAACAGGTCAACTTTAAAACAAACAACCCCACACATTTTCATAACACATCTCCCTCCTTTGAGAAAGAAAAATTGGACATATTAGGACAATTTTTCTTCCCAACTGTCAATGACACCTCTTAGGTTCTCCTACCTACAATACACAGTGATTTCCAGCAAGAAATATGTACTCTTTTCACAAAGTAGTATTTAGATTCACATAGATTAATTATCTGATAATGTGGACACATTCATGTTTATAATACTTACACAATCATCACCCAATTCCTATCCTATCCATACAGACATCCACTCTTGGGATCAGGTAAACAGGAATCTCAGAGTTTGACTTAGTCATAGAGTTCACTTTTCTATAACAAATGCAAACTTTCGTTGAACCATCAGGTTTCGGAACCAATACAATAGGACTATTCCAGCTACTTTAGCTTGGTTCTATAAAATCATTTTCCAGCATGTAATTTATTTCTTCTCAAACTGCAGCCAATCTCAGAGGATTCATCTGAGAAGGTTGTTGCTTTATTGGACCAGCATCGCCTAAGTCTACATCATGACTTAATACTGAAGTGCGGCCAGGCTGGTCTGAGAATAAATGTTCAAATTCATGAATAAGTTTTTCTAGATCAGCTTGCTATGCAGGCTCCAAATGACTGATCTTACTATCAAGATTTTGTAATATTTCAGAGTTCTGTATTTTTACACTGGATATAGAACTCACGTCTTCATTTGAGAATGGATCATTCTCATCATCCCCATCAACATTTCTATCATTCTTTAAAGGAGTGGCCCTGACAATTGCTACTGGTGTTCCCCTTTCATGGTATCCTTTTAACATACTGATGTGACAAAGTCGTTTAGCTTTCCTCCTATCTGGTGTAGATACAATATAATCCACATCATTCAACTTTCTTTCAACCAGAGAAGGACCACTGACTTTGGCCTGTATTCAATGCTCTTGCATAGGGAAAAGTACCAACGCCTTGTCTCCTGGTTTAAAACTTCTTTTCCTTGTTTTCTTATCATACCATGTTTTCATTTTACCCTGTGAATTCATCAGATTTGATTGTGCCACCTCACAAGCTTTTTCAACCTTTCTTTGAATTTGGACACATATTCTATGATAGGTTCATCTTGTGTCTCCACCAACTATTTTTCTTTCATAAGCTTTAGTGGGCCTCTCACAGTATGTCCATATATCAGTTTAAATGGACTGAACCCCAGTGACCCATTTGGTATCTCTCTGGTGCCAAATAGTAACATATGTATACCTTTATGACATTCATTCTTATTTTTAAAACAATAGGTTCTCATCATATTCTTCAGTGTTTGATGATACCTTTCTACAGCCCCTTGTGTTTCTGGATGATAGGTTGAAGATTTAATCTGTTAATGCCTCACTGATGGGCAACCTCCTGAAACACTGCAGACACGAAATTTGAACCTAAGTCACTTTGTATCTATATGGGCAGTCCTACTATAGTGAAAAATTTCATTAAAGCATCAATGATCACAGGAGCTTTGAAGGTCAAATGACAAGCTCAAATTTGCTATTAAATTTGTGTTTTTTCGATGCGAGACCCCTCTAATAATCAACAGTTGCCAGTTGAAGTGAAAAATGTGAATCAAATCTGTCAAAAAGCGCTTTTTTGGCAGACTCAAAGATGGCCATTGTTCCTGAACATTTTCGACACGGCCCGCTGGAGCGCAGCACAATTGTGACGTCATTTTTGTCATTGGGGTCCAGTACCCGGTGGCCATTACTGTATTGATTGCTGGTTATTACAATAGTTCCTGGGAAGTTATGGTGTATTGGGCTGCCGTTGGTTGTACCAATGGCACAAACTTCGGTGGAAGTTTCTACAAGTTTCCAAGAGACAAAAAGTTAAGGAAAGCATGGAAGGCAGCGATCAAAAGAGAGGGATTTAATCCAGACCATCACACGCAACCAGTGTTGTGCAGTGACCATTTTGCTCAAGACGCGTTCGACAAGAACCCAGAGATAGCACGCAAACTTGGAATGTAAGTTGCGGCTGAAGAAGGATGTAATTCCAACTCTTCATATTTAGAACACTCCGAAAAGACAGGGAGATATCACAGATTCAGAATGTCCGCCGACGAAGCGAAGGCGATCGAACGCACTGACCAAACGCCAGAACCTCGCGGTAAGTACAGGCAACACACAGTAGCGCTTGTCCATTTCTGTGTTCTCATGGAAGGGGGGGAGGGGGGAGGTCGCTTATCGGTGATGGCCAATTGGCGCCTGTAATTCACAACGTTTCATGTGTATTCATCATCAAACGTTTGTAAATTTGGCTGTATTCAGTATTGCAATAAGTTATGGTAGTTGTATAAAATTATGTCCAGTGAATTACCAGGTTAATTATTGTCGTCTGTTGTGTGGATGGTCTCAATCTGAACGTGCACGACTCATTCCACCTCCCTGGTCAGATCCATGCATTTCACCTGTTTACCGTGCTGAGTTTCCCGCAACAGCATAAACACGAGACGTCGTTCAGTGGCAATAGTAAGACCAGCGTGTGGCCTACATGGATTATGCACAACACCAAAAATGTATATTTGTATATATATGTTGGGTTTTGTGCTCGTGAGTTGTGATTATTATTGAAGTTACAGTTTCATCATGTGTTCATACAGAACTGACTTTTTTATTTTTATGTTCAGCTAATTGCAGAACAAGACCAGGCCATAACAAGAACAGGTAACTGAAGGGACACAGCAAGCTGTATTTGAATTCAATGGGGTAGGCCTATCAGACAGAGCAAACTGGTACTCAATTGCAAGGGACAGACCAAGTTGTACACAGTTCCAATGCGACAGGCCCACATCTATCTGCTCCTATCCATGTGGCTACACCAAAGGTTATTATAATTTACATTATGCCAGTCCAGATAAACATGTTTCAGTGTACAAAAATAAATAATGTTTTTATGACTATTCATTTGTGGATAATCAAAAGGTTATTCTACTAGGAACTGCAGAAAAAAACTGTTTTTACTTTCAAGTTAGTTACTTGATAAATGTAGATGTAGTGATTTCAGATAGTTACATAATTGTAAAGCATTTTTCACTCAGTAACAACAGTAGGCAAGTAAGTGCCGAAAAAAAGGGGAAAAATGTGAAATAAAATGCTTCTTGGTGCACAATCACCTTATTATTATTGTTATTATAATTATTACTATTATTATTATTATTATTATTATTATTATTATTATTATTATTATTATTATTATTATTATTATTATTATTTTGTTTTCATATCATGTACATCATTTTACAGTCCCATGGTACTTTACTTTTATTATAAAACAGTTATGTTTTTTTTACACAACTTACGCCTGCAGAAAGCAAAAAAGAAAAAGAAAAATGGCAGAAACAAAACCGGTTATCTTGAGAAAACCTTTATTACACTCACTTGAACACATTTTATTCGAGACAATATTGCACCAATACGTATTTACAGTCGATGTCAATATTAATTCTAATTAATACAATCAGATGAAAATACATTTATTCCATTCACCAGCTGAATATTTCTGGTGTAATTACAGGTTGCTATTGGCTTGCCTTCACTTCAACGAGAACAGCAGACGTCAACAGGCAAGGACCAAGGATGGAGAGCTTCAGTACAGTGTGTCTTTCCCCAAGGCAAAGAAGGGAGCGCCAACAATAAATCCAACGAAAGGAAAATGTACATATGGTACGTGTAAATATATCTAGGGGATGAAGCATTGTGAAACAAATATAGTAATATTTTATACCAAATATGAATTACTGGAAAAAGTGCACATGTTGATCAGTATTTTGGAGGCAAAGGTCCTTGTGCTTTTCACTGGTAATATTGTGGTAAGTTGAGGGTCCATTGTCTGATAGTTGTGCATCACATGCAGTATTGTCAATTTATTATCGTTTTTGTTACAGCATATGTTCAAGAGCTCACGGAAGAAGTACTGCGATTGAGGACACAGTACCCCAGTTACCGACTTGCAAGGCAACTCGTTCTTCAACTTCAACAGTCCGAACCCGTAATCCCACCTATTGCAAGCCAATACGAGAGGCCTGACAAAGCAAATATGTCCATATGGGCTTTCACTGGCAGATAGTTCCATCAGCACTTCCTCTCCTCTTTTGTCTTCATTGGTACACAATGTGTACACTTGCACCTGCAGAAAAAAAGTGTAAATATTGGAAAATTGTACATACTGGTTAGAGATCCGATGAGATAACTAGAATAAAATGTGATTTTGTACACGAAAGTGTTTGTTATTCCAAATACCTTGGTGCACAATCAGTAACCTTCCTATGGAAAGGTCTTAGTATGGTCGATATTTGATAAAATGTATTTCATATTGTATTCACCAATAATAGTATCTTGGCAAGTATATGCCCCACCCTCATCCTACTTGCCCTGTATGTTTCCTTCCCTTCCACAAGAGATTAGATTACACATGACATCCAAGACTGAACTAATATTTTATAACTGATAGTTCAAAAAAGTAAAGCTACACAAATTACTTCTGAATTTATACATTCATGATTAATTTTGCTTTTGTTTCAAATGATCTATATGGGCTGTGACTAACCATCAACTTCAGGCATACAAAGAAAGATTTGGCAACATAAATTTATCTACTTCAACAAAGTGGAATGGAAAGTGTAATATTTTATATGTTTGAATTACAAAGTAGATCTTCAATAATGAATCAATTCTTGGAAAGTCCCAGCAGTTTTTCAGAATGTTGGCTGTCAGACCCAAGATAATTTTTTCTTTCTTTACTTGTGCTAGCCTGCCTACAAGTGAAAAAAATCACAGTTGACCACTATTTATACTTTGAACAGGAAAAAGGTTTTAGGAATCTTTTGACAGTTTTAGTGTATGGCTCAAATCGACACAATGCCCAGTGTTTGTTTGTTTGTTTGTTTTTTTGTTTTGTTTTGTTTTTCTTTTTTTTTTGTGCAAGTCAAATAAAGAAAGTGAGAGAAAAAGAAAAAAAGCAAGCAAACAAGCAAGAAAAGTAAGAGAAAGAAAGAAAATAAAGAGAAAGGAAGGAAGAGAAGAAAGAAAGCTTTTGGACACTCATATAGTCTGAATAAGCCTCACTGCCTCCTAGCTATGCTTTGAATGAAAGACTTGGATTTCAAAATTGTCAGAATGCCACCCACCCACCCCCTTTTTTTTTTTTTTTTTTTTTTTTTTTGCTTTTTCACTTCGCACTATTTTATGTTACAGAAGCAACAACTAGGTTGAAAATTGCTACGAACTTTTCACCCATCAAGACAGTATTTGGGTGGGACATACTTGCTCTCACTCAAAAACCCTTTCATAAATATGGAATATATTCATAGCAATCAATTCATAGCGTTTCCTTTACCCAGTCGTTCGTCAGCACCGTATTTGACTTTGTATGCACGCCTGTGTATTCTACTTAGCCAGAACAGTAGCTGCCGTTTACCTCCCGCCTCTCATAAACTAATTATCACTGTTAGCATCAGTGATTGTGCAATGCGATAAAGCATGACCCGGTAGCCAGTCTTGTATGGCCTTGTGCATTACTGCCCCACTCCAAGCTACTCACGATCTATGCAGACGGCTCGGTCAAATTTGGCTTTTGAAAAAATGTCATTCGTTTGTTACAAGTATCATCACATGCACAATACCAATGGCATCTAAAATACAGACAAGCTCGAGTTTACAAACGAGACAAGGGGCTTTACGGAAGTCTTCCACGGGCACGGTACTCCCGAGAAAGGGCATGGAAAAATGCCCCAGCATACACACGTATTTTATTGCCAGCTACGCGTAATTTGTTGATCTGTATAACTTTAATTCGATACGAAATTTTAGTGTACGCTATTGTGACCATATGACACGAGAAAAATCTACAAAACTCTGTCCTAGTGTCGTATGTTCCTCGCGCAAAATTGAGTTATAATCCACATACCATGTCCATGAAACATCTGTTGGGTCCTCCAGCTCTGGGTCCCCTGTCCCCCTTCTCGGAGTCGCACGGCACCACCGCCACCTCCTCAATACGTCTCTTCTTTGCTAAGGGCTCATACATGTACCGTTTTACAACAGATCTGATTATAACCTATGGTCCAAAACTACTCTCTTCATCATCTTCCCAACCGAACATAGGGTTAAACATGTATTCCACCATCTTCTTTCCCACTCGCTTTGACAAGAATGACGTCACAAAGCGCGCCATCTGGCGGCCAAAATACGGCAAAAACCTCAATAATGTTTTCAGTGGTGAGGGTGATAAAATACGTTTTTTTTTCGTATCCCGGAGGTAAAATCATACAAAAATTCTTTTGGGTTCGAAAAATGTGGTCCTGATGTACAGATTAAAGTTAAAATGTGGGAAATTACCGTCGTCTTTGACATTTGACCTTAAATGTTTCTCAATAGGGTGGCCTCAGGATACCTAGTGGCTGAATCCATGATACTGAGAAGAAACTTATTTCTCACTTTTGTTTTCGGAAGTGGTCCTACACATTAAAAAAAAACAAAAAAACCCGTTCTCAAGAACTGAGATACTGATCAAAGGAGCAGGCTTTATTTTCTGATTAGGTTTTCCGACCAGTTGACATGTATGACATGTATTACAAAGTTCTACCAGATCCCAATGTAATCTGAGCCAAAAGAAGTGCTGTAATATTCGATCTTGAGTCTTCTTCATACCCATGAAGACTGCCATAGGCACATCATGCGCTGTCTTTAAAACTTCTGTCCTATATAATGGAAACACCACTATTTGATGGATGGATCTGCATTCTTCATCAGTGGGTGCATCTGGAGGTCTCCATTTCCTCATCAACACTCCTGATTTAATATAATAACAGACTGGGTCTTTTTGTGCCTCTTCTGCAGTGAATAATATTTTAGTTTACCTGGTCAGAGAGGTTACCATCATGGCATACCTCTGGACTCAAGTTACCTTCATGGATTACTTGGTCCTCAAGGTTACCAGACAAGAATGTCTCTGCCAGTCCTAGACATACATCATCCTTGTCACTGGCTTCTTGTTTAGAAGCTTCGAGAGCAATTAACCTTGTCACTACACAGGTGGGGAAAATGCCCGGAAATTCCTGCACAAGATGATCTCTGTCCTCTCTTGTGACTGGCTCATCTGTTAAATATAATACCGGTTTACCTTTCACATAATGCCCTGCTATATCATTCCCTAGAAGGAAGGTCACATCTTCTATCGGGAGACTTGATATAATACCTACAATCGCTGGTCCAATTTTGAAATCAGAATTCAGGTAAACTTTGTGAAGCGGGACTGTTATGTACTTTCCATCGACACCCTGAAGTACTTCACAGGGTTTTAGATAAGTTTCATCCGACAATGGAAGTACATCTTCCAAAAGTAAAGACTGGGCAGCACCAGTGTCCCTTGGGATCACCACTGCCTTTTGGTCAACAGCATTTTTTTCTGTGACACCACCCCTTCCGATTTGAAACTTTCATAGCCATCCAATATGGACTCAGATACTCCAACAGGTGGGTTTTCAAATTTAGCATGGAGATTATCAGAATGTTTATCAGATATTTTTAGAGGTGGGCACCCCTTTATGCTGGCTTAACCAACTGGTTTCCATGTATTATTTGTCTTTCTGTGGAGTAAAAAAAAATACAACTCAGATTTGACATGACCCCTTTTATGGCAGTAACTGCATGTGGGTCCATTAAAGAATTTCTGCCCTGTTTTTTGATTAACAGGTGTATCAGACTGAGGAGAAGTATTTGGCTTTCGTTTTTCAATTTTTTTTGATGGGGGAGAGGTTCCCGAATCCCTTTGGTTTCTATCCAAATTTAGATCTGAACTGACCCTGCTTGGGTTTTCCAAAGAAGCTTTTACTTCCCAACTGATAGTCATCACCTTCATGTAAGTTATCTGCCTTACGTTCATCCAGGTAGGTCTTAATTTCTTTTGTAATGCAACCTTTAAAATCTTCTACCAAAATAAGTTCCGTTAATTTGTAAAAATCATTTTCTATTGTTTCCTGGAGGCACACCAAATGTCAAACAGATTCTCTTTATTTCTGGCAAGTTCCACGTAAGTTTCACCTGGTTCCTTTTGGCTCTCCCTGATTTTTTGTCTGTAAGCCTCAGGTACTAGTTCATATGCTTTCAGAACAGCATTTTTCAACACATCATACTCAGAACTTTGTTATATGCGAAGGAAAAATAAACTTCTTATGTTTTTCCGATGAACACACTTTGTAACAGAAGAGGCAACACCCCTCTAGGCCATTCTAAAGTCTCAGCTCCTTTCTCAAAAGACAGAAAGAATTTTGACACTTATGTTTCTTCAAATTGTGGTACTAAACGTGCATTCTTGGCTACATCAAAATATCCTGAATGTGCTGAATTGTCTGATCTAGAATACCTAAGTCAAAGCTCTCTCAGCTTTAACTCTTCTTCTCTAGCCTCTCTGGCCTCCCATTCCTTTTCTTTCATCGGCTTCTCTTGCTTCCTCTCTTGCAGCCTGTGCTAATTTTAGCTCATGCTCCCTTGCTTCTTTTGCTGCCTGTGCTAATTTAAGCTCATGCTGTCTTGCTCTGTCATCACTCTCAAGTTTTAATTTGGCTAATTCCATCTGAATTGCTAAAATTTCATCCTCTATTCCCTCATCCTCAAGGAAACCTTCTTTAAACAAATGTGAAATTATCATTGTTTCAAAGGTATTTTCCTGATACCTGATGGTACTTCTAAATTAAAGTATTTTGGCCACATTTTCAAGGTCCTCCTTTACCAAGATATCAAATCTTTGACTGTTTTGTCCTCATTTCCCAGAAACACACTTGGATCTATTGGCATGTTGTCCTATTGTGTGTGTACTGACCAACACCTTTTTTTGTAAATACCAGATATCCTTTGTTGAGTTCAAACTGCAAGATTCAGTATTGAAAACCGGATTTTCCAGATAATGCAACTGTTATATGGTTGTTGCAAAATAATTCAACATTTTGTTTAGGCTTTAATCCCGTTTGTCTTGGAATTATCCCAGACGAGCCCCACAATTTGTTTCGATGCCGACATTTTGAATATTATCAGAATTCAACAATGAAGAACGACAACAATGATGTAACTTTAACAATAACAACATATTAACAATCAAAATAAGTACAAAGTAGGTACACTTATCTATACTGGTATTTCAACAGTCAAACAGTCTTATGTAAATCCAAATCCCTGGTGAAACTATCCATTAGTAGGGTCCCACAGTTCCAAGTCCTATGACAGGTGCCAAATGATGTGGTACAAATCCCACAGAGGTATGGTTTGGGTCCAATGTGGTACTGAATGATGTGTTGCTGATCCAATCCCACAGAGGGACTGCTTGGTTCCAAAGTGGTCCCATATAACAGTCCACTCAAAGTGTAAATGGGGAGCACCAAATATACAAGTCCACTCAAGACACTGTCCACACTCCCACAGGTACAATGTAAACAATGGCTCACAGATCCAATGGCATGATGACAACACACAGCTTCTGTCAGATCCTTCAGAATTCTCTCTTCTTCTCTCCCGGTCTCCTGTTCTCCTATTCTCCTGTCTCGGTCAGGAAATATCTGGTTTATATGGACCCATAGAAATATCACCCGTATTCCAGTGTTTTCCAATTATTCACATTTCACAGTGCAGTTGGAGATCTGCCTTGATCACCTGACATGAATGTAGGTCAGCATTCTAGCTTATTCCACCTGTTTACAAATTACATATGAGTCACCCACAAACAGGTCAACTGTGCAGTGACCCTGCACAGTATTCATTGAGCTCAATGACCCAGCACACACTGAATGAATACAGTGACCTGTCCAAATAAAAACAAACAACCACACACATTTTTACAACATATCCAAGTGAACATAATTATGTTATTGTGAGAAAATCTCATGTTACTACCACGTGGTTGTTCTTTTTGTTTTTGTTTTAGTTGTTTTGGCCTTTTTGTTTGTTTGTTTGTTTGTTTTTTTGTGAAGGGAGATGTATTGGGGTTTTTATTTTTTGATTTTTTTTGCATTTCCTCAAATGTTTTTCTCAAAGTGTTCTGTTTGTGTCTTTAAGTCCAGAACCACGTTCCAGTAGTCATTACCCTATTACGCAGCTCAAACTCTTTACTCTTAATAAGCTAACTTGTCACTGTCTTACATGTATACATATGGAAGTACTATTTTCCATATTGCACATGTTCTACCATAGAATTTTGACATTGGCTGTATTAGACGAAATAAGTTAAAGGGTCTTCATGTGTGTAACTACTCAGAATATATTTCGGAGCCTACACCTGCACATATATCTCTCAGTAGCGGCTCCTTGTTTAAGCTAAATATCCAGCAAAGACAACCAACATAACAAGGAATAAATATGAACGTGGCCAATGATGAATTTCCTAAATACGTGAAGTTTTGCTTATAAATGCATTGCTTCATTATGAAAGAAGAATACCTGTCAAACAAAACATAGTTACTAAATTTGTATAGTACAGGTTCACATAAGAACAGTTTGACTTCCCCTGAACCAGTATGATCCCTTTATAGCGGGATAGCTTATCCTACTTAAAACACCTACCAGTGTATAACTAAAGTAGAAACAAACTGGGGCATTATGTTCAGCCCCAGTGATTGTAAAATAAACAGTTGGAGCTAGCCCACCTGTGCCAATTAAGGGAAAACCTAACGAGTACTGCAACAACGGGCAACCTGCACATGAAATGTAAAACTATGCCCATGATGACACCTACTCTTCACTTTGAAAGTCTCCAAACAATTAAGCTCTATTCCACTGCCAACTCTGAGTCAAAGTTTCAACGTAATGTGTCAGGTTTGTAATATTTTAGAAAACACAGTCAATTTTGAGTTACTAATAATTAGTAAATGAACAGTGAGGCATGTCAGAAAAGAATAAAAGTAATAAGCATTATTGTAAAAAATGGGTTATCAATCATAATTTTTCTTAACATGACTTTAAGTACAAGTAGGCAAACTTGTAACTGTGGTCGACCTCTGCTTGCTAATGATAGCGCCTTGGGATTTTTTTACCTGACAGAAAAAAAAATAAGCCTAAAATGTCTGAAGGTGAATATTAAAACAGAATGATGCCAACAGATAAAATTAAGTAGCAAAACAGGCAAGTCTAAAATCTGTAAAATTATTGTAGTCAAACCTTCTAACTATCTTTTGCGAATAATGTTTTGATATGTTTTGAAATGTTCGAAAAAAGAGCTCAAAAATCACTTTTGTTATGCAAATATATTATTGTCACTATAGTGTCATGGGAGTTTTGTCATTCTTTGTTGTAACAAATATCTTAATTTTTATCTACTTCTGCAGTAATTTAATAAAGTGTTATTCTTGCGAAGCGAGAGCAGGCATGCAAATTTTGGTTTTCATATGCCACCTTTTCTTATATTTAAATCTACGTATAAGAAGAGACTAGAACTATGGACTCAAACTGGCCTGGTTTTTGTCCTTTACCACGAAAGTCCCCTGTTCATCGAGATATCCTTGGTAAAATGCGTTTGGGGAACACAGATGATCATTTCTCCGCATGACAGAGTTGGGTTTCAATGATAAAATGCATGCTGAAATAAAGTAATTTTGCCTTTCAAATAGATGCTTACTTTCATTTATCCGTGCAAGACTGACAAGAAACACTTCTGTCGGATTTGTGATTGAGATTTGCAATTCAGTGGAAAGTTAGGAAACTCAAACCTCCGTGTTTTTCAGGAATTTAGAATTATAGTACTTTGATCAAAAACTTCATGCAACAGACTTATGGTCGAACTGCCTTGGTAAGTTATCGTTATATCAACATAAACCCTTGAATGTTTCAAAACATAACCATTCAGTCATTGTGCACATTATGTAAAGGTATACACATAAAGTAAATGTTATTCCAATGTGGCTTTCTTTGTTTTTCACGTGTCTACAATTTCGCGAATTTGCCGTCGTATTTAGGGAATACATAAGAATTGAAGTTTCTTGTATCAGTTCATAGCGTTTTCTGTACATGCTGTAGAAATACCACAAAAAAATTAAAACGTTCACATTTTTTACTGTTCAGACACACTGCAAAAAACGACAGATTATTAGGATTATAATTGTTTTCAGATGTATTCAAACGAAAGTAAATCTCAAGTACAGTAATGAAGATGCAAATCATAATCTATACTAACAACTGTCAGTTTTGTTCTTCACACCAGATTGTCTCGTTGGAGATGGGCATCGTTTTGTAGCAGACACCAGATAGCTTCCCATCATCAATGCTGTAAGCCACATAAAAAGGATTGATTATATCTACATATATTACATATGTACATCATACATACATACATACATACATACATACATACATACATACATACATACATACTCACATACGTACGTTTGTGTGTTTGTATATAATCATAGAAGTATCTGTCTACTATATTAAAACTAGTAATACCAGTCACTGGTGTGTCCATATATATGCATTCAACACTTAACAGAAATTGTGGGTCCAGATATGAGATGAAATTACTTTATATTAAACACGACATGGCTTGTCTCAATTAAGTGATTTTGCTTGCTTAGAAATTATGATGTTGCAGATGCCGTCACTTTACTGCTGCATGAGTTCTAAGACAATGCAACCCACGTAACATTTAACAGTATTGGCGTGCTGTTTTGGTTTCAAACTACTCTTCCATGAAAGCTCCAAGTCCTTAAATGAATCATCATACGTCCTAAAAATTTTAAAACTTCGTTCTCATGCCAAAGATGTAGCTGAGGAAATGATGTAAAATACGATTATGCTTTCGATGCTTTTAAAATAAAACTGCAAATGCATGCTTTTTACAGTGAAATTATGCTTTTAAAAGTGAAAAAAAAAATATTATACTCATTGTCACCTGGACTCAGCTAAGCGGATTTAAACCACGGATCTAAAGTCTTGCCAAATCATGATTGTGACTTGACAAGATTTCAAATTAAAAAAAATGCAGAAATATTCTTTTTTTTTTTTTTTCACAGAAAACATAATATGGGTTTTTCTCAGCATCCACGCCGAATATAAAAATGTATAGAATATTTACATCCACTGTGGTTTTTAACATTACACACATATGAGAGACCAAGCATTTTAAATTTGACCAAATAGATCGCATCAAAACAGCTGAAATATGGAATTCATTTTGGGGATCTGCTTTCCTTGCTTCATTCTTAAACAACTGCAACTGTTCAGTCTGTTGCAGAAATATAGTACGCATCCTTTAACTGACACAAACATCAGCTCCTTTAAGCTCTTAAAGGTACTAAACAGTGATAACCAGCCAATATGTCCTTAAAATTGTTTACTGATACTAGATAAACGACGATTATGGTTTTTAAAATATGGGATAACACAGTTTGACATATAATGGTGCTTTGCTCACATATATGAAAAGACAAATTGAGTAACATAACAAGATTGAGACACTTAAAATGATAATTATGAATACAAATTGCTTTTTTATTTTTAAGCATATAATATCAAGAAATAATATGGTACTAATTTGTAGCATATTAGTATAGGACTTCTGATCTAAATTCACCTTCTAAGAAATAAAAAGAAATAAGTTTATTGATGAAGTCAGTATCCCAAATTGCCCATGGAGGAAACAGAATATATCTAATAGGGCTAGCAGTAAAAACACCATAGCAACATATTCAGGGTGCTAAACTCCTGTGCATTTTTATAAATTTGAAAATGGGTAAATAAAATTCCACAATTACCTACCTGCAAGGAAAATATTAAAGGTATGAAGATGTATCAATATTCCACACATCTGAAGACACGAAGAAATTAGAAAATAATCATGTGCAGCTTGCTTTAATAGGTCAAACATTTATGTTAAACTATTATTATTGTTATCATTATTGTTATCATTATCATCATCATCATCTTTATTGTCACTGTCATTGTTCTTCTTCTTCTTCTTCTTCTTCTTCTTCTTCTTCTTCTTCTTCTTCTTCTTCTACATTTTGTTTACATACATCCAATAAAAGCACGACAACATATTTGATTACCTTGATCATAATCCCGCCATTTTGAACATGTACAAAATTCAAGAAGTTACAGATCATGCGTCACTGTTGTCTGTGCAAGATTGACACATAAAAAACTTAGGGCAAATAAAAATGACCACAATAACTTTTCCAAAGCGGGCATTGGGATTTAGTAGTGATAGACACTAATATATTGCTGACCAAAAGAGGGTAAAAAAACCTAACACAGAGCAGGTGTTAAAAGTAATAGGAACTGGGCAGGAAAAGTGTGCCACTTTTAAATTCCTTGGTGGGCTTTTCAGCTGTGATGTCATTCTATAATGATCAAGTGATAATAAGTTTCTCTGTGAAATTTGTGTGCAAGGACTGCTGGCCTAGGTACCATTGGTTGAGGTGTTACCTTCATCTTAAACTGACAAGAGATTATGTATACCAGCCTACCCCACCCATATGATTATCATATATCATTTAACCACCTTGTTAAGTTCCCCAACTTCATTTTTGGAATAAAGTCTCCCAACTTTATTCTACTCTTGGAAAATTTCAGCATTATATTTGGGAATAGGTTAACAGAATGCATTATTTATCTTAGTATAATGAACGTGTATCATAATCAGTTCATGAAAGTTGGACACAATGTGTAACTTTAATGAGTGATGCAGCTGCACTGTTATCACTGTCTAAGTTGGATTTTTGCACACATATAGGTCAGTTCCAATCATCAAATCTTGATGGTGATAAATGATGACAGAGATGAATAGCAATGCAGTATTGAAACTGTGTGATATTTTCAAGAATGAAAGGTTAGACTAGCAGCAAATATTATGGTTGAATTTTATCACATGACAAGGAACAAAAAGATATAATTTTTAAAATTCAAATATACAAATTGTATTTGTATTGAGTGAACTCAAAGGTTGACCTCCCAAATGTCATTTTTTGTAGAGACAAAAACATGATATAGATGGTGCCAGCACCTAGGCTTGAAAAGTCAAGATGCTGATGTTTCAGTCATACTCCTACACAAAGCTAAAATTAAAACGTTTACTAAATTACCAATTCTCTATGTGCTCAATATGGTTACAAGTAAACACCTTTTATGAGAGGATGATGAAATCACACATAACAGAGGGTATAACTAGAGCACCCCCAGCTACCAGAGGGAGTTTGACTGTAAGTCAGGATCTTGAGCTGAAGTATATGGCCTAATAAGCAGTCTACACTTGGGCCAAAACATCCAGTTGCACTTTCAACAAGAAGTCTAAGATACCATATGCTTAACAGGACCTGGACCATAACAAGCCATAAACCACCCCCTTTGTGGATGATGTCTGGGGATCAGAGTTAAGTCAGATGCACCTCAAAATCTAAGCACTGGGGTTCAGAGAACATATTAGGAAGTCATTTGTATCAGCAAATGAGGATGAGAGACTAAAGTTAATTAGAGCACATACAGCAGTCATCCTATGAAAATTTGGGCACTTTAGACTGAAGGTTTCAAGAGGCTGCTACCAAAGCTTAACCTTCAGGAAAAATAACCAGATGCTGAGAGAAGCATACTTTGTGTCTACATCAGAGGATTATACTGTAGGGACTTGTCAAAAAGCTCATCATTGAGGACCGACATGCTAAATTAGAGGGCGCCATAAGCTATGCAAAAAAAATGAGAAGCCAGACTTGAAAGACTTAGAGGAATGGAGAGACCAGACTAAGCAGAAGAGCCTATGGAAGTAAATCAAGTAAAGATGGCATCCAGTGCTGCAGGTGTGATTAAACTGCTGTAAAACTGCACCAAGACACAAGCCATACTAGCCAGACTGGAGGCCGAACAGAAGAACAGATGTAGAGCTCATGGATTTAACAAACCCAATGGAGGAGATGGAAAAACCTGCTGTATCTATTGTTCCAAGTTGGGACATAGAATAGTAGATAGTCATCAGAAGAAAGCCAGCACTAGCACCAATGTCAAATGCCAAACCAATGACAGGACAACGCTTAAATTAAATCAGGCAAGGGAGCTGTCAGATCAATTATGGATCACTACATTGACACTACATGGAGTATGAGTAAGAGCCTTGATTGATCCTGGAGCCTGCAGGTTACAGACTACAGTTGTGATTGGCTGGTTGCACATCCCAACGGAGATAGTCCGTAATTGTGAAAATACTGTGTTTTCAGCATGCTGTAGCTTCTGTTTAAATAAAGTTAGCTAAGTCAGGTTTGCTGCATCACAGAGTTGCTTCATTGGTGGTCATATAGGTGCACTGTCTTCCAGGCCAGGTGGGAACTTTATGGTGGGGAAGGACAATGATGTGACTCTGGCAGGAGCACAGTTCATACACCTGTATAAAGCTTACATCCAGGTGTTGTTTCGTATTGCAATTATCACAAATTAACGAGCTGGGAATTGTATGACAAAAATCCGTCCATATTTTTCTGACATTTTTATCTGTTAAATGCCGTTCACGGAATTTTAAAATACCAAAATGCTGATTTTTTAGACTGAAAAATGCTAATATGAAACATAGAAGGATTTATAACTGTAGTCTGTGGCCTGCATGAGACTCTTGTGGAAATCTGTGTTCGACAAACTATGCACATCAACTAGACAAGACACATTACTTCAACCTGCTGGAGGAGTGCACATCATCTCTGGACACTGACTCAACATACAAAGAGGCTCCCACGTCAAGGTGGACTTAGCCAAGGCCATGGATGTATTAGTGGTCGATGGGATCCAGAATGAAGTGATTTTGGCATATGACGTACTACAAGAAGGACACTGAGTGGTGGATTATCCAAAGAAGATGCAGACCTGGTTGGACAACCTTGGCCACTGACAATACACAAAGGAAAGTCTGTCTTTACTGCTGATACCAAAGTCAAGATATTAAAGACCATGGAGAAAACCAGAAACAATCATATTGATGCAGTAGTATATGAGTAAATTGACATATTAGGTGACAAAGCTGAACCCCGTGGACAATGTGACACCATGTGGATAGTCATCCATAATGAAGTGTGTCCTCAAATCAAACAAAGAGCTTAACTGACATCATTATCTAAAAGAAAAATCATGGAAGAAGAGGTGATGAAAATGTTAAAGGACAATGTTATTCGACTTACCTTAAATCCTAGGGCCTCACCTGTGACTTTAGAACCAAAGCCAGCTGGAACTACAGCATTTTGTGTAGATTACCCAAAACTTAATGACATCACCAAGAAGAACATTTATTCTTTATGTTTGATACTGGATATTTTTGATCAAGTAGGTGGTATGAGTATTTATACCACTTTGATATATATGTTGTGGGTACTGGCAAATACCAGTGGCACCTGAAGAAATTCCAAAACCTGCCTTTATATGTCATAGGGGTTTCTATGAATTTTTAAGAATGCCTTTTGGACGTATGAATGCACCTTTGCAATTTCAAAGAAATATAGACAAAGTGTTGGTAGGTGTACCCCATGTCTTAGTGTACACAAATGACCTTCTTATCTATAGTAAGAATGCACAAGAACATGGCAAACATCTTTAGGCAGTTTTGAAAGATTGAGGGATGCAGGATTAAAACTAAAGCAACCCAAATGTAGCTTTCCCAAACCTGAAATGAACCTCTCTGGATTTATCATCAATAAAGAAGGAATCAGGAGTGATCCAAAGAAAGTTGAAGCTATAGTGAAGATGAAACCACCATCTTCTTTGAAAAAAGTTATGTCATTCCTGGGAATGTGCAAATACTATTCTGAAACAGTACCATCTTATGCTGAGATAACAGAACCACCATACCAATTAATTCTAAAAGACCAAGCGGGAAGAGGAAAGGAAGAAAGTTTTCAAAAGTTGAAAGACATACTTAAATCAAATAAGGTCAAAGCTAATCCTCAAGTAAACAAACCGTAGAAGCTGTATACAGAAGCTTTCGGACATGCAGTTGAAGGAATTTTATCCACATGCATTCAAAGATGAAGATGCAATCAAAAGAACACCATTGGAGGCAGAGGAAATAAATCCAAAAGAGGTGAAGACAGAACAAAAAATGAATTTCCCCGAATTATTAAAAATAACACAAGAAGAAAACGCTGGATATGAAGTATACAGAGTATTGCTGTATTCTAACCTGAACCCAACATCTACAGAAGCAATCTACAAGGTTAATTCTACGAACAATATTTTGTAAATCAGTAATTGATACATGTCACAAAGACAGAGGATATATGGCTGTGCATAAGACTCTCTGCCACGTAAGAGAAGCTTATGTTTGGCCAAGAATGAGGAAAGACACTGTGAATTGATTACAACAATTTCTTTCTTTTATTATATATGTGCCAAAACAAGAAAATATAAAGATGGGAAAGATGCCAATACCAGATTACCCAATGCAGATACTTGCCATGGATCTTATCAGGCCTTTTTGGAGTCGCCAATAAATGCGTGGAGGAAGCCTTAGCCATAGATTTGTTTCCTAGACATAGAATTCCAGAAGTCATAATTACAAGTCAAGGACAGGAATTCAATGCCAAAGTCTTTAGAGATTATCTCAAAGGATTGGGAATTGAACACAAAAATGCAACAGCCTATCATTCTGAAACCAGTGGAAAGATAGAGAGATTAAAATACCACTGAAGGAGACTATTGTTAAACTTGTAAACAGCAATGTGAGAGCATTGGAAGATCAACTTTCTAATGCTTTGCTTGCCTACAGGAATAGCATGAGTACTGTCACAGGTATACTCCATTCTTCTTAGCATATGGAAGACCAGGAAGAATGTGTTTAACCAAAACATTGATCGTAAGCAATAACACTCAGTCTTTACAAAGCAGACTGACTGACTTGGAAGAAACACTAAAAAAGGCAAGACATAACATGGAGAGTTCATCGGAATTCAATCACCAGGGAATCAGCAGTAAAGCCAACACTGAAGAAATACAAGTAGCAGATACAGTGACATTCAAGGTACAGGACAGGCTGACCTTGATCTCTAAATAGGATCCTCAATTTGAAATAATTACAATACGTGGACCTGTATGTTGGATATGTCACCAACAAACAGGGGAAACCAGAATAGACAACTACTACAAGATCAAACCGATCCAAATATAGTTTGGGATGATGTCAGACCAAGACAAGTTAGGAACTTTAGAATAATACAGTTCTGCAGCCAACAAATTTCCACATCATCATGTTGACACTGATTCCAATTTTACTCAATGCCGACATACATCCATTACCAGATGGAGTGTTGATAACTTGAAAACAGCTGATAAAAATACAAGTTGCAAATGGACCACCTAGTTACACTAGAGAGGGCACATGCAACTGTAGCAGTAACGGAACAGTATAGGACCTTTAAAGCCATCATTTCAATGTCATTCTGGCCAATGAAGGACAATAAATAATGGATCATGAGAGTGGAGACCAAGATGAGCATTCTACTATAGAAATTGGAAACACAGAAGTCTCAGACAACACCATCCAGATCAAACCAATCTTCACAGAAGATGAGAGGATGGATCAATGTATTCAGAGATATCACCCATAGCCTGTTTGGACTAGCCATGGATCAAGGATTGAAGTATATCAGAAGACAAGTCGCCTTTTCTCACAAGACACAGAAAAAATTTTTATGGTTGTGGACCACACCTACAAGGAACTGGATACAGACAAGGAACATATTAAACACTAGTTAGAAACCATGCTGAGAATAAAATACCAAAACCTAAGGAACTACACTATGACAAGAAGAGCATTCTTCGGGACAATATGGAGCATGCTTACCATCAAACAAGCATTAACTCTATTCGAGGGAATAGTGAACAACTATCTTCAAACAACCCACAGATTTCACAAACAGAAAGCATTGCAGGAGATACGACAACTTATAGAAGAATTACTACTGCCAAAACAATTGGAAGCAACAACGCCAACGTGTATGGCACTACATTTTGTCACTGCAAGTACCTCTTTCAATGGCAGTACTCACAATCAGTCAGAAGTGTAAACAAACAAACCAATTCACATTTTCCTCATGACTGCATGTTTAATTTCTTGCCAACTCACAATGAATAGACTGGACTCACTAGAAGCCACTTTCGTTCACTATTTTTCCACAGGCTCACATATCATCAGAAGGTTAAAGAAGAGACATATATGGCTATGAGTTTAAGGCATCCTGGGCATTGGCACTTGCAGCCTTGCCACGCCATCTGTTTACTCTGCTCTGACTGTTAGTACACTCATGGACCAATCATTTTCATTAGTTAGGTCCATAATCCCCTTTGTACTCCATATTCATAATATTTTCCAGCTTCATTCTTGAAGTTTTATATATATTCTACTTCCATTCACTTTTTTATAAGATAACGTTTTTTCACTTCCCTTTAAATAGCAAACCTTAACATACTTTCTTCCAACTATTAACATATGGAAGCTCCCTACGAATTGGTAACAGAGTATAACAACCATCAGGTTAGGATATTTAGTTCACTCCAAACCTAGGCCTTTTTTTTCAGATTTGAGCCAATTGCCTACTTAGTGGACTCACAGGCCATTTCTGTAGCTGGCTAGTGGTCTGTCCTGGTTAAACAGTCAATGCGCATAGGTCTGATAAGCAGCCAAGTCAGAGAGCTAAAAAGAAGAAATTGGATAATTTATAGTTCAACAGGTGAGGTCACTGCAAAAAGTTAACTTGTGACAAAAGTGATCATGCAGACAGACCCTGAGCCAATGACACTTTAGCCTCATGGTACAGTGGTGCCCTCGTATAAGGCCCCTCAAATGTACCAGAAATGTGAACTTATTTGAGGGGACAAATACAATGAAAATACCTCACTTGCTGCATAGTGCAGTGGTCTCACCAGGTCAAGGGGTGCGTATATTTAGACAGGGACCACTGTATCTCCCATGTGTTGAAACTGAACCAGTCTATACGAATGAACTTTCCTCTTTTTACAACTAGACTGAACTGGAGTCAGATTTGAAAACAATAAATTGACCCAATACAAATCTCAATGGTAAAAATCAATTATGACAATTAACGACACAAAAATGTTTCCATGATTTTGTTATTATTGTTTTAGTTTGATGACAAACCATTGCCAGGAAGCTTATGCAAGGATAATCTCATAAATGGTAGAATTAATTTTACAGCAACCATTTGCCAAGGTGACAGGAAGGCGGGTCCATAACAATATTCATTAGTTATTTTGAAATTAATGCAAATGCTCAACCACGCCATTAACTTCCCCTTAAAAGACACCCTTTCAATGAGGTGCAAGGCACCATCTAAATAGTCTACATCCTCAATAAAGTGGACTCCCAAATACTTTTCCTTGTAGTTATAATATTAGTGTGTTTGATATCTGAATTTTCAGATAAATTGCTAGATAAAACAATGACATTTTATTTCTCCCACTGTGTGTCACTGAATGTATCGCATATATCCAAGTGACATAACGGCAAGGTTTTACTACAGCAATTGGTTGCTTAGATATGTGGTTAGCACCATTTTGTACCATTAATATTCAAAAAATGATGATACATCGTGTGAATTAAAAATCAGCTATAAAATTCTTAGCAGTTCAAAGCACTTGCAGATCATATTAAAGTGGTTGGAGCAGAGCTATGTAACTTTCTGTACTGAAATACCTGATTAACACTATAATAATAATAATAATAATAATAATAATAATAATAATAATAATAATTATTATTATTATTATTATTATTATTATTATTATTATTATTATTATTATTATTATTATTATTATTATTGTTATTATTATTACTGGCTTTGACGCTAATAGATGACTTAATAGTACAGAAAAACATGAAGAACACTATGCTATCCCAACTGTCCAAATGGTAAAATTTATCACCTGAATGTTCTACGAAGGTTTTTATTTAAATCAGTCCCCCATGTAGGCCTACCAAGTCTTATTCACTTTATTACCCATGGCACATGTGTGAACCGGCCTCAATCTAAAAAGTGGGCAGGCAGTCTACTTTGCCTGCCATGGCAAGTAGTTTGGAGAACTGGGACTACATCTTCATCATCACTGCCTTCTAAACCATTGCCATTACTGACTGCAATGCACTCTTGTTGGATACCGGCTTCTAGAAACCAAAACGAATCAGTGAAATTTAATGGCTACTCCCTTCATGACTCTATTATCTCATTTGCAAACAGTGATAAACAAATGCCAACTGGTATAACTGTACACAAGAACTCTTTCTCGCCATGATCATCAGAGGGACTGACTTCCATTATAGATGTACACAAGGTTAACAGCAAGCACCGCTGGTGTTAATTACTTCTCTTATCAAATAAATTATCAAAAATAAACATATGGGAATACATAAAAGACTGGACTCAACCAGGGTTTTTGGCCCCAACCTCTGGTAATAAACCAGTTAAATTTTCTAGCACACTGACTTTCAAATGCTGAGAACAAAATGCCATCCTCTAAGAAGACATGACCTTTCTTCCTACAAACACTAGTGACCAGATGGGACAGCAGTCCAAGGAAATAAAACGTCATAGGAACACCTTCTTTCAGAGGTACAGGCAGTTTGATGCCATTTCAGCAAAGATATGAACATTCACTCTTTCCTGCAGGTGAACCACTGGCTACCTTGTTTTGACTAGAACGAAAGGGCATCATCCATACCTGCAAGACATAGACAAAGTTTGTGCACTGCTCTTGGACTTATACAAAGATGGAATCTGTTTGCAAAAGTTCAGTTGTCTCCTCATTAGTATCGTCTCTTTGTGAAGGGAAGATGGAGAGATCCAGCAAATCAATATTTGTTTGGTTTTTTTTGGCTCTATGGTGAAATTGGTAAAGTTCCAGGGTTGTGCTATGTTGTCAGTGCATGCACAGTTAGCTGACGAACAGGCTCTCCTTGAACATGTTCAAATGCACAAATAGCCTGCATGTTGCTTTTAGAAAATTTGGTTTGATGCTAGCTTTGGACCTTTGGGAAACTAGTCAAATGGCAGCAGCTCTTCCCTGACTTCATAATGAGAATAGCGACCTGAATAGCAGTGGAACCCTTTAAAAGAAATCCTCTTTACACACCCTTTCACCACTGAAATGTGCGTTGAAAGAACTTGGGTTGTGCAGGCATCGGGTGTGGTTCTCTTACACTACTGTGCAAGATCTCATTTGACAATGTTGTGAGTGACTTCACGTTTACGTGATGAATAATTTCAGGATTTAGAGCCATGCCAATGGCTTTCAGGGCTGTAACAAGTTCCCAAATACTAGCCACAGTATTGTGTGTTGGAACCCCTTGTAGGCCTTGAACTGACTGAAGCCCAACATTGGATTGAGCAGATGCCTTTGCAGTTGCTTCCTGTAGGTGTGTCAATGTGGCAGTCAGAGTATCAATTGTGTCCTGTCGTCCACCTGCAAAGTCATGATCGATGCCAAATTCTCACATCAATGAGTTCACTGCCTTCATGTATCTGACAGATGGCTTAACTGGAGTAAGAAGTTTTACAGAACCAACCCCTGTGTCATATATGTACAATGCCCCACCCTCACTTGCTGTAGCTGTGGGTTGACAAATACAGAGCTTAACTTGCAGTCAACTCCTGAAATCTGTTCTTCAGTCTGCCTCCCACGGACATCAACAACATGGTTATTTTTCCTTATATATTTTTAACTTCCTTTCAATATTGTCAGTGAAGTAAACATAACCAAGCCTTGTGATACAAAATCATAGGTGCAGTTGCAGCTTTGTGTTCCAGATAATATCAGCTCTCTGATACTGTTTATCCCAGTGTCATAGTGCAGCAGACCACCTCAGCCCAGTTGTCTGCTCAAAAGAGACCTTTTTTATTTTGACTGAAGTGTAGACCATTTGATGTGGTCTAGAAACACATTGTATTCACGTTGTATACCCACTGTTATCCTGTATAGATGGCAGTGGGATATTTTAGTTGTCCCAACCAAATATATTTACACCACCATCTTTCTGACCAGTGAAATTTGTGCTAACCGCACTTTTTTGAGAAGGAAAAGACGTAATGGAAAAAATATGAGATTAAAAGTGGTAACAGATTTTTTCGCAGAAAATAAAACTGTGACATGTCCCATATTATACACCATCTATTCAACCACTCACACATTTTCAGTTTCTGGCAAAGTATGTGAGAGATACGTAACCTACTACGAGATACTTTCATGTTCATTTGGCACGGCTAGGTTAAAGTATGGCTTCGTAGTTAGAATTTGACAAAGATTTATTTTTTCCACATTAAACAACTGGAATAAATATTTATTTGTACATGTATTGTTAGCACTCTTCATGTATAAACTTTGTCTACAATTCGACCTCTCATTTGATATATTATTTTATCTAGTCATCTGATTTCTCTTAATAGAATGTAAATAGTTTGATACAGATAGCAAATGCATCTTTGTGACACTATATGTGAGGCATGTGTGATTTACGGTTTACTATCTTACCTCTACAGAAGCGGTAAATACTTAAGAAATCAGTTCTTTTGTACTGGTCATAGCTGAAAGTTCTTGCTCTCTGTAACCGATGTGATTAAATAACCCATTTCAAAGTGATAGCAATTAATGCTTCTGTAAATCTGTTGGATGCACCATGGATAAAACCATGTTCCTTTGCTACCCCCATTGAAATGCGGTGGTTGTTCCAAATAAATTATTATTATTATTATTATTATTATTGTTGTTGTTGTTGTTGTTGTTGTTGTTGTTGTTGTTGTTGTTGTTGTTGTTGTTGTTGTTGTTGTTGTTGTTGTTGTTGTTGTTGTTGTTGTTGTTGTTGTTGTTGTTGTTGTTGTTGTTGTTATTATTATTATTATTATTATTATTATTATTATTATCATTATTATTATTTCTGTCATATGATTGCTTTGGAGGCAAACTTGTACACAGGGAGATGCCAAAGACCTCCATAAAAATTACTTGACTATGGCTAAAAATATATTTATCTGAAATGCAAGAGAAAAAAAGCAGATACATTGTCTCAACTATCATATTTCTTTTATTTCAATTGTTCTAGCAGATTGGAGATTATGTTTTGCCCATCATACTTCATCAGTCCTACTTAAATTCAGATAAAGCCCCGCCCCAGAAAAGTGACATGTCTGTACATACTTTAACCTCTCCCCCTTCCACCTCACATGCACACTCACAAGCTCTAGGTCTCCTGTATTGCCAGATGTTATCTCAAGAAAAATGTGTATTTTAATTCGTACCAACACCAAAGAAGTAAAAAGTAACCAAATAAAGTAAGTTTAATTATAACTCTTTTCTTAATCTGCGCAGCCATTTCGTTCAGAGGTTAGAAAACTTGTTTCCCTACCTGGCCTAGCAATCCCCTGGTTCAGTCCAATCCAGAATTATATCTGTGTGCCAACGCAGAGATATTGTTTTTCTATCGATTCTTTCTTTCTTTCTTTACAGGCAAATTTGTTCAAGATTTCATTTGAAAAGTATTATACGTAGGAACTCCAAACTTGGCACAATTACACTTCTATAGAAAATCCTTGCCTTTTTTATGATGTGAGATCATGTTTTTCAAAATTTTTGCAAATGAGGGTTAATTACAGTTTAAATCTTCAGTATCTTATATACTATAGTAAATGTGGTTCCAAGTATATCAGAGTTCTATCTAAGCAAAGCAAATTTCATGTCAAATGTCAAGGTTATGTCAAGGTCAAAGGTCAATTTTAGGCCAAATGTCACTTTAAAGATCAAAGTTCACTTCAGGCAGAAGTCATCTCTAGGTCGAATGCCATGTCAAGTTCAAAGGCCACTTTCGTTGATGGTTTTCTTCTAGCCATTACTTGGTCAATTTATACAATTTTTATCATGTTAGGCTCAAATTGTAACTATTGTGATACTGCACATATTCGTTAGAACACGTAACCTCTAAAGGTCAAAGGTCAACGAAATTCGGCCCTTTGAAAGTTTCATCTTGCCATAGCTTTGTCAATTTTCATGTGATTTGCTTCATGTTAGGCTTTAATTGGGGGTATTGTAACATTGTACATTTTTGCAATTTACATGTTACCTGTAAAGGTCAAAGGTCAAGGTCATTTGAACTTTGAAATTTTTATTCAGCCATGAGCTTAATGGAAAGTGAAGGACCAAAGGACAAAAGTTGCAGCATTTAATATTTATGACTTTTGAAGGCTCATGGACAGATTTGCTTTAAAAGCAAATCTTCTTTTCTAGTTTAAGATTGCATTCTACATGAGAGATCTACATGTCCCACTAAGCTCCAATCTGATTGGCTTGAAAATAAAATGCCTCATTTCCATTCATTCGCCCAACGAGTCACAAAGTATGTACTTCAACTGCATAGGGTTTTGACGGTTTATGTGCGGGGGCCGTATACTCTAGTACACGGAGCGCAAGGCAAAGCACTTGCTGCACGCTGATTTTTAACTTTTAAAAATCGCATTTTCGTTTCACTTCATTTCTTTTTAATTTTGTCACCACTTCACTTGAAGAATATTCATTAGATAACTACTTCACTTCGATATTTATAAGAGATCTGCTTCGTTATTCATATTTTATAATTAAAATGCTTCGTTTTTTACAGTATTTATATTTTTCCATTTCACTTCGTTCACCTTTGCAAAAGTGCAATTTTGGATTATACAATTTTAAAAAGGCCACTTTGCATTTCGTTTTTACCCATGTGGAGGCATGATGCACGTTTCTATTGATACTTGCCCTTTTAATATTTTCTGCGATGATTCTTATTAATGGCACTTAACATTTGCATACCTGTTTAATCGCATAGCATAAATCCGTTAAGATGATACGTCTGCGAACTGAGCACAGTAATAACAGGGCTGTAATATTTTGTTTTTCACCAGCAAAACGCGATAGCTCCCATGCGTAGAAAGACCCTTCGCTCCACGCTACAGAGATCTGATTTTAACGGCGCTAAAAAGTCGACCACTCTTGCATTCCATTCATAATAATAACCGGGCCAATAGGACAGTCTACGCAAGCAACTCGATAACAGATATGCATCCAACATAAAATAATCCTGAAAAATTGTATCAATAATGTTCTTCAATATTATCAGTACATCACACACTTAAAAATGTTTACCACATTTTCATGTGAAACAAAACTACGAGTAGCTGTATGTCTTGCTTTGCCTATAGTATACGGTAAAATATATTTCGCTGTCTTAGGATACCTTTTTATTATCTGTAAACACTATGTACCACAATTATCGCTTATCCTTCTGTGGGCGATATTTGAGGAACATATCAAACAGTTTGTCACTTCTATTTTAATTTTTATTACACACATTTTCAAATAGTTGTTCCTTGCAATTCTGTGATATATGCTTCGCACGCAGTAAGTTACGACTCTGAAGCGAAGGTCACTCATTAGGCAAAGTTTGTCAGAGTCAGCTAATTTTTTATAGGTCATGTGCGTTTTAAATTTTGGAACACTGCGGCCAGTTGGTGCGCAGTTTGCACAGATGACATGTGACACTGTTACTTCATGGGAACAAAATGCCTTTGCTCTTTGTACTCGGTAATATAGAGATTCTTACATGGCTGACAGTGAGTTACTATTTTTTCTCTCACAGGGGTTGGTTGTTGGTGGGGAAAAATCACTCGTGACCGCAGGTCACGAGTGAATTGCCACACCAACAACGATCCCTTGTGAGAAAAAAATTATAGTAACTCACTCTCCAGCCATACAAGATTTTGTTTACTCTATGTTTAATTGGGTATTCGTCACAAAAAAAATCCCTAGGCC
>OZ026624.1:70204590-70327090 GCA_964020975.1 Hermodice carunculata
TTCTTTCAGGCACCAAAACTATCTTACAAATAAAGCTGTGTCTGTAGAAAAATGTCATATGCATATTTGCATTATACAAGTCTTTTTGGCACATGCAAAAAGACCAAAATCGCCATTTCCGATTTCAATATTGTTAAATGTTCAGTTACTACAAATCACTTCGTTTTTCAAAATATTTTGTCTGTACTTACACAAAGTGGGCAACTGACTATATAGAACAAGTATATATATATATATATATATATATATATATATATATATATATATATATATATATATATATATATATATATATATATATATATATATATATATATATATATTAGTGTCATCCCAGACATATTGTTTTTTCAAAATTTCTCCTTTCTTTCATTCTTTCTTTCTTCTATAATTTGTCTGGAGCTTTTGGCAGACACTGTGCAAGCTACAATGTTTAAACTTGGCATGGTAACGGAGCTAGTAAGGAAGTTGACTTATATGATTTGGAATAATCGACATGTTTACAATTATTCAAATTAGGGCCTTTCTAAAATTTTAAAGCTCCATATCTTTCAAACTTTTGCAGATAAACACAAAATTTTAATGGGCACATCTACGTTTGTGATACATGCAATATAATTGACTGTAAATGAAAGTTGTAGAATTTCAATTTATGTTAATGAGGGGCATTTAAAAATTTAAAAGTTGAATATCTCCAAAACTATTATAGATAGAGATGAAATTCTAAGGTAAATATAAGGGTTTGGGGCAAAGCCAAATCCAATGAACCATGAACCAAAGTTATAGGATTTTTAATTTATGCAAATTAGGTGGACATGCACAATTTTAAATGTTAAATAGCTTCAAAACTATTATACATAGAGGTGCCATTCCGACCTCAGTTTTTAGGTATTTCACAAAGCCACATCCCGTGAACCATAAACCAAAGTTGTAGGATTTTAATTGATGAAAAATTGGCAAATACACAAAATGAAAGTCTTTGAATAGCTATCAAAACTATTACAGATAGTAGTGTCATTCAAACTTTACCTTGTAAGTTTTGTGACATGGCCACATCCAAGGAACCAAGAACCAGAGAGTTATAGCATTCTAATTTATGTAAATCAGCATAATACACAAAATTTAGACTATGCTGAACAATAGCAAATTGTAGCATTTCAAACTGTTCTCATTTTGAAGGTACCCAGACAGATTTGCTGTGAAGCAAATCTTTTCTAGTCATTTTTTGTTTCCGACTTCTCTAAAATCACTGACTGAACTCTATTCAAAGGTGGTGGGTATTACTTTCACTTGGTGTCCATCAAAGCGGCTAGGCGATGCTTCCTCCCGGCCCCGGATTTTTCACAAAACATCGTGATTATAAAAGAGAGAGCACATTGCCATAGGCACAGTGATAGGCTGCTGTGAACACATGTATACGTAATGTTCCCAAACACAGTTTACTGGATCCACTGTAACTTGCCACTGCTGCAGATGTACCTTGGATAGATCTCCAGCAAATTTTGTTCTATAGGACACGCGTCAGTGGCTTTTTTATGTCTGGGTGCAAACCCAGACACTTAGTTTTTCAAAGAATTATTTTTTTTCTTTCCTTCCTTCCATTCTTCCTTCTTTCCGTCCTTTTTTTTCCTTTCTTTCTTTCTTTCTTTCTTTCTTTCTTTCTTTCTTTCTTTACGACTTTCTTCTTTACGACCAAATTTGTCTGGAGTTTTTCTCGGACACTGTTATTCCGACAATCACAAAACTTGCCATGGTGACTCACCTACCGGTGAAATTAAGCACCTGACTTGGAATAGTCATGGTGTTTAAAATCATGCAAATTAGGGACAATTAAAATTGTAAAAGCTCCATATCTTCCAAACTATTGCAGACAGACACAGAGTTCTACCTATCACATGTAGGTTTGAGACATCTGCCAATGAGCAGTGACAAAAGCTCTAGAAGTGCAACTAAATGTGGCAATTTTGAGACTTTTTTGCCATGTTAATTGTCTGAATATTTTCTTGAGGAAGGGGAAAAGGGAGGCACATTGTGTTGAATATAAAATGGTTTCCTACATTGAAACAAAATAATTCAGACAAAATTGCGCTGATTAGGTGCGCATGCAGTGAGGACGTTCTTTGGGAGCTCTGACAATTTTACCATCTTTTTGCTGGATATGATAGGTAATATATATGCTTGATAAGTTATGAGCTCAGTGTCATGGATACCTTAAATTAGAGTTAAATGAAAAATATATTTGAAAAAGGCACAAAATTTGGAACAAATTCTTTAATTCTATTGTTAAAAAGACATAATAATGTTGCTTTAGGACAGGAGTTACTGCAGGGAAATATGGAAAGTTTATAAAAACATCTACTGGTAGTATTATCACATGTATCATTGCTCAGCAGTATCAACACGGTTGATAATGCGTGTCCAATATCAACAAAAATCTGCTTTTGAATAATCATGACATTTGGAGGAACATTGCTAGGTGACCATAAAACACTCCTATTTGACTCAATTTACATCAAATTTAGTGGAGAAAGAGTCTCTTTACATTTTACCAGCGCATTTGATAAAAAATATTCCTACAGTTTGATGCTAGAAACAAGCTTCTGACGTTTGATTGCAAATTTATGTGATTTTTAGTAACATTCCGTTGCCATGGCAACCAACTTTGACACTTACAATCTCAAACTGGTTTCTTAGGAAATGCCTGTATAGTGGGTATGCTGATGTAAAGTTGTGAAGTGGTACCTTGCATTTTCATTAAGTAATGGTTAAAAATGTGTTTTTCCCTGGACTACTAAAAAAAGCCGTTACCATGGCAACCAATAAAAACATATGTTGCCCATTAAATCGATGGTACATTTTACGTAACCTTTAATTACAGGTTCTTATCTTTCAATTAATACCAAATTTAGATAAGAATTTTTTTGTTTAAGGACAGATTTTCTGGCAATATTATCACTTGTATGTATCATTTCTCAGCAATGCGCAGCACTGGCCATATGACCAATTTTTGCAATATCCACAAAGATCTGCTCATTTTGAGTAATGTAAACATTTGCAAGAACGTTGATAGGCTACCCAAAACAGTCTTTCTTCACTCAATTGACCTCATTGTTAGTGCAGAAAGAATATTTTTACATTTTAACATCAAATGTTATGAAAATTATTCCCGATATTTAAAACTGTAAATAAGTTGTCGTGTTTACATGCAAATTTCAGTGATTGTTACAAACATTCTGTTGCCATGGCAACCAACTGTTGACACTTATGAAACACCTGTATAGAAGGTATGTTGATGGAAAGTTGTGAGGTGGTATCTTGTATGCGTATAAAGGTATGGTTAATAAGGTGATTCTCCCTTCATTTCATGAAAACTTAATTTCGTTGCCATGGTAACCAATATAAATTCAAATTGACCATGAAATTGATAGCACATCTTACCTCACTTTAAACTTCAGGTTCTTATCTTTTGATTGATACCACATCCAGCCGGGTATTTTTCCGGTTGAACGAAAACTGAAAATAAGCCTTTTTTGAAAATTTAACTGCTCTACTATATAGGTTTCTTAATTTGCATATACCGTAAAACTGGACCACATGAGAGCTCCACAACAGGTATATTTGAAATCTACAGAAGATTTGCAAAAGAATGAGGTATGTTACAGCTATAAGGCAGACGGGTAGACCAAACTCCTTACATAAGGCCCTTTTCTGAGACTTGCCGCAGGCCTATATGTGTGGTGGCACCTATCCCTGTGTGTATAATGGCACCGTTTAAAGCATGTAGAACTTTTAGCAACTTATAGCATGAAGCTACAAACTTTAGCAACTTATAGCATGAAGTTACAACTTTTAGCACTCCATAGCATCAAGCTACTTTTAGCAACTTATAGCATCAATACAATCATGATATTTGCCAGAAATAAGCCTACATACAATGGCTATTAAATGCTTCAACGAAAAGAAAAATCATATTCTAACCAGCTAGCAGGAACATCACATTTAATTGCTACATTTTGTTCTACATGCTTTGAAAAAATGATGTACGTCCTCGTCGTGGTGCTGGGCAACATGATGCACTCATATGCCTTTCGTTTCTACATCCTTGTCTCCATCTTGACCATTACTTATAAACATCATGGCTTGGCTTAAGCTAAAATCCAGCACCAAAAAATATGGTCTGCATCAATGGATAACAAATCAACACACACCAAAGGACGCACACTAGATCTCATCTTCACAACATCATCGTGCAACTGCGTCCATGCTGATGTTTTCCCTTTACCATATAAAGACCATTTCATCACTTTTGTCACTTTACATTAAACCGCAAGTATGCATTCACGCAAGTAGTTTAAGTACCATTATATTGCCATGATAATCCTATTTGAAACATTATTTTATGTATGATTGTGATATATTTTGCATGTCCCAATGTTATAGCTATATCATTTTCTCCTTGTTCTTTGTACATACCATATCATATATTAAGGAACAAACTTGGTGAATGATAGCATACATATAATTTTATGCCTAGGTGGCGCATCCTTACAACAAGTGCAACCACTTTTGCAACTGTTTGCCCCACTTTATGTTATATTGTATAGGCCCTATGTGTGGCATTGAAAAATACCGTGGCGGGGGATGTAGATCCTTTGGATCACTGTGCACTTGTTTAATTTGTCTTTAAATCAAAAACAATTTCCAACCATCTGGAAAGAAGCCCACGTCACACCATTGTACAAAAATAGTGAAGAAAACCTATGTAACAACTACTGTGCTATATCTTTTCTAAGCTGTACCCGGAAAGTTATAGAGAAATTGATTTTTAAATACGTCTTCTACTTCTTTTGAGATAATATGGTTCTTTCTGCAAATCACTCTGAGTTTATACCTAGTAAATCTACAGTTAATTAGTTACTGCCCACTTATCATGAAATATGCTTGGCCATTGACAAGCAGAAAGATGTTAAAGTTGTTTTCCCTAGATATTAGCCAGGCGTTTCACAAAGTACGGCACAGAGGCCTCCTGCACAAATTAGAAAAAAATGGCATAATTGACAACCTTTTGACATGGTTTGAAGATTACCTCTATACCCGAAAAAAAACCATGTTCTTAATGGCCAGTCCTCCAGTTGCGGAACCATATCTACCGGTGCGCCTCAAGGATCTGTTCTTGGCCCATATCTTTCTTTTTTAATTTATATCAATGATACAGTCAATGTTGTTAATTCACAGGTAAAACGTTTTGCTGAGGACACATCTTTCTATCTTGCAATCGATGATCCTACTCATGCTGGTTCCATCATGAATAAAGATCTAGCCTCCCTGGACGAATGGTTTAAGGAATGAATAGTCTCCTTTAACGCACTCAAAACTGATAGTATCCTCATCCCTCTCAAGAGGAATCTTCGAGACCACCCCAAACTTATTTTCCAGGGACATCAACTGGAGAACGTTTCTGATCTTAAACATTTATACCTTGTATTAAAATCAGATCTTAAATGGAATAAACATATGAAATATATTGCAACTGAAGCTCCAAAACAGTTAAACATTATCAAAACCTTGCAATAACGTCTTGACCGGGAAACACTAGAAGTGATCTTTTTATCTTTTCTACGTCCTATTTCAGAATATGGTAACGTGGTCTGACGCGGTCGCACGAATGATGATGCAAAACTTTTGGAAGACTCTCAATTGACTGCGGCCCTAATAGTGACAGAAGCAATGAAAACCACTCCCAGTAAAAAGTTTAATGAAGAAATCGGCTGGGAGACTTTATCCAAACGAAGAGAATGATCAAAACAAATTATAATGTACAAAATATTTCAGAAATTAACCCCTAGTTACCTTTATCCCGTTCTTCCTAATGCTCCTATACGCCATCCTAATATTGTGCTTGTTTTTGGGGCGTCTGTTCTTTTGTCTCTTTCTGCATCTCACCTCCCGTCGAGTCTCCCTGAACTCAGTGGTCGGCGACACATTAGAGCTGTATTGTTAAGTTTGTCCCGTGCTTAAGTCCTTTCTCTGCAAGAGGGATTAATATAGGGCTTGGTCCTTCTTCCCAATTGCCTCTTTTTGAAAATAATGCCCTTGGGACTGAAAAAAAAGGGTTCAGGATTGGGAGGTGTTTGGTTCAGGAGAGTTTTAACATTGTGACCTCTTGTTTGACAATGACAAGTTAGCTTACGGAAAGCATAGAGTTCGGACTATGGAATGGGGTAATGACTACGAGGAAGTGGTTCTGGACAGAAAACACAAATACAATACTGGCTGAGTTCACCCTGTTGTTGCCATCTATGAAAGTGAAAATAGGTGTTTAACAGCTTGCCTGTAAATGCTTTCTGTTGTTGGTGGTATAAAAGATTGAGCCTAGGCCTGTATTTGAAGTTTATCTGCTTAAGTGCAGCTTGGTCAGTAATTACTCCATACAAATACACAAATATGTGCTGGACGTGTGTTCAGTTTCGCGATTTTTTCCCTTTCAATGGTGTTTATGTTCACTATAGTGAGGTGTTCAGTATAGCTAGACTTGCTTATAATGGAAGTATATGAGAAAAAGCGAGACTGAGAACAAGTGACCAGTATAAAGGGGTGTTCGGTATATGAAGGCGCTCAGTTAGGGAGGACATACTGTACGTGAACTGACTCGACTCTGCCCGTCACATGCATCGGGTGATAAACAAAGCATCAAGTAATCTGCGCCTGAATGTGCTACTAGCAAAGCCCCTTGGGTATGTTGAAAATGAAAGTTAAAGTCAAGTTATAGCTGGATTTAGGGAAGTTTTGCTGCATGCTTCGGAGAACTAGTATTCCATTCAAATAGCGACATACCTGGTATCTCTAAAGATGTCTCTGGTCAAGACTGGTGAACCCTTAGCATTTCGCAGTGGACTGTTTCTCTGACCCGGAATGTCGTTTAGTTTCCTGTTCAATTTTGTTTTGTGTAAATAAACTCCATGTTTACTTTATTGGGTCACACACTCGTGTATTTAGGTATATGTCCGTGAAGATCTGTTTGTTTTGAACATTTGTCTGCGCAAGCACACACTTCTCTCGCAAATACTAATCCATTGGCTAAATTTTCGCAATAAAACCACATCCAGGCATGCACAAATGGCAGACAACGTGATAACTTCAATGACATTGTTTTGTATAGCACGTGGCACAGTTCACGTACTAGCCCTTTTGAGGTAAATTATTTTTATTTATTCATATCATTGAACCTCCAGTCATGGGGCAAATATGTACAGAAACATATTATACACAACTGCAGAATGGACATTTATAGGTCAAATCACAATATTTTAATGCCAGCAGTGTGAGGAATTTTTTATGTTGTGAATATGTTATCAATTGCCATTAAATGTGTCTTAAATTACAATACAAGAATATTTTGTTTTGTCATAGCATGACTGATGATTTTTGTTGCGGTCAAATGCAGAACAAATGACTTGATTTTTGAGTCACTGTGGATCTGCCCATAAGCTGAGCTATATAAACTAAGCAACAAAGTAATTGTCAACCTTTTTTAAAATCAGCATTTTGTATATTTTTAGATAAATCTCCAAAATTTCTGTCGAAATGTGGGACATAACATCTTGTCCACGTTATCTGTGATTTTTAAGAATATTTGCACCTTTGCTTGGCTGCATTTACACTGGATCAAGTCAGAGGTGAAATGGAGAGTTCGCACAAATGTCACTGGATAGCACCATCAACTTTCAATGTGCTTCTCTGTAACCAAAGGATAACAAAAGCATATTTAAACATGATCTCTTCTTATCATTTGATTTTGATTTTAATTATAAAAAAAGGAAAACACGCTTTATTGAGCAAGGCCACATCTAACAAGCTTGCACAATCAGGGCTATTATTACAGCTTGCATGTGTCACAGTGAGTTCAAAATTATGGCAATATAGTGATGGTTGTCTCCATCACATAATCACTTACAATACTGATTGACGTCTCATTTATCAGCAGTATTATTATGCACACTTTTATACCATGTAGTAAAAAAATTATAGTTTCGAGATGGATTTTAACAAGGACCGGAAAGCTACTCACTACCTCCCTGCCAAGTGCTCATCTGTTATGCAAACTCCCCATTTTAACTCTGACATGCATCCAGTGCAAATGCAGCAAATCACGATTACCAATTCTTATGAAAATCACAGGTACATTAGACAGGATGTCATGTCACACGTACAAAACAAGACTTTTGGTGAAAAACATGTAAAATACAGATTCTGGAAAAAAGGAGAGTTACTTTTGCTGTCTAGTTTAAAAACAGATTCCTAGTCTTTTTACCATTGTGAGAAAAATATACATTCTCAATTTGTTATTTTTAAAAGGATATATAGCTAGTTAAGCTTATTTTCTGATCCCAAGTAACATTTCACGAAATATTTGAGTGGGCACTTTGATATTGCCCAAATTTCATTCTTATGTATTTGTAGTTTGTTATCCTTTCCGAACGAGTTGCTGGATTTTATTCAAACGTGGTAGATGTTCCTTGAAAGCACAGTCTTATCTACATTTTTTCACTAGGTAATGCTGTTCTTGCCCCATGTTTCACTATTCATAATTGTGTAACGACCAACGAGGGCATTGCGGTAAATCTGCAATTAAGACCAGCTTCACAAAAGACCATCTATTTTTATTGAGACTACCAATTTACAGACCCATTTTGGTTAAACGAGATTCCTATTAAGACACTTTTTCACTCCGGCGGTCTTCATAAGGAGGTTTCCCGTAATTGGCATGGCAGTTATGGAGATATCTGTATGTGCGCATATATACCTGTATTGTAATCACAGGTGCAGGTTCGCAACAGATCGCACAGTAGCTCTTGTGTACTAATTTAATCTTTGTACATGACTGTCAAGAAACATACATACACTCGTTCTAGTCTAATATAAAATAGAAACACCTGGTAATGGGGGCACCAATAATGTACCTGTTTAGCTTTCACTCCGGCCTGATATGTGTATGACTGAGACGTTTGAAATTTGGGAATCTGCTGGCTTTTTACAACATTCATTTTTTTCCAACTGGCCTAATTTGCATTTGACTCATAAGAAAGGCAACAGACGCAGTCTGAAGCTTCCGTCTCATTACTATACATCAGACGAAGTGTGTTTTTACAGTGTGTGATGAATTAAGACTAGTCTGTGTCACCACAAGTTACGGACAAGGTGAAAGGGTAGCCGGTCATGCAACGTGCCAAAAACAAATCCATTTAATGAGGCATTACGAATTATTTATTTAAAAACAATACACTTCCTGCCTTCTTGAAAAAGGCAAAATCCAGTGGAATTATGTCGATAAATGCAATATTATCAATGATGACTTGACCAACCGATGTCAACTTTTGCGGAAAGATAATCCTGTACCTTTCCCTGATTTTTTTCCGAACTGAGCCTTGCCTGTTCATCCATCCGTACGTCCGTCCATTCATTCATTCATTCATTCATTCATTCATTCACTCATTCATCTTTTATGAATAGAAGATATTATTAGAGTTTTTTAAGTCTTTATCTGCAATTGGCCCTGATAGTATGAAAACAAAAACAAACCAAAAAAAAAAAAAAAAAAAAAAAAAACCAAAAAAAAAGCCCCCAAAACATAGCGTTAACTAAGGTAACTTATCCAGCTGGAAAAGGTACATGCAGGTTCAGGGTCAAAATTGTTCTTATCTGAACTTTACTATACAAGTTTAGATATTAATTTTGGTTTGACAGGTATTCTTTATTCATATTGAAACTCTGCATTCATAAGCGAAATTTCATATATTTAGCTAATGCATCATTTGACATGTTCACATTTTTTTTGTTATATTTTTTCCATTATAATGTGAGTTATCTGTGCTGAATATTTAGCTCAGACAAGGAGCCGCTAATTAGAGAGACATGTAGGGGTACAGGCTGCAAAATATGTTCTGACCAGCTACCCATTGAAGTCCCTTGAATCTATTTGGGATAATACAGTCCATATCAAAATTCTAGGGAAGAATGTGTGCAAAACGGACAATGGTACTTCCATGTTAATATAGGTTAAACAGTGACAGGTTAGCTTATGGAGTGTAAAGCGTTCAGACTGTGGAATATGGTAATTACTACCCATGACAAAAAGAAACAAATACAATACAGCATTTTTACCCATTTCCTGGATGTTTGGATTTTTTCCAGATTTCTAGTCAGTCAAATGTATTTATTCCCTGTCCTAAAAAGAATAAGTAGATGAAAATACATTAAAGGCATACTCCTCTGCTCTGCAACATCTCTAAAGTATTTGCATGCTGAATTTGTAATGTCTAGTATCAGTACCTGATGCTTCCTGACCTTTTGACTTATAACAATGCTTAGTTATTGTCCAAGGGATTCCACAAAAATAGGCTCCTAAAATATATATGATGACCCACCAAAAATTGCAAACGAAATTTTTGTTCACTTCTGTAAATGACATGACCACCAGTAGCTTGTGTTATAAGTCTAGAGAAATCTAAGGGTGCACAGTTTATCTTTTTGCATATATTAAAAATGACTTCCATTGAAAGCTAGAATTTCAAATTATATTACATTCTGATACGTTTCATGAATATGATGAAAGTGCAGTTCCACACTTTTATACATGATCGCCCAATTATGGCTACTAATTGTTTGATTTTGATTTTGATTTTACGAGAAAAATGTGTGTATACAATTTTTTTGTTTCGTCATGAGTGACGAACAGATTTTAACATTTTGCCTTGTGATGACGACTTTCCATCTCGTTAATCACTTTTTACCTCCTATTTATTACTGAGGCATTTTACTTCTATAAAATAATTGAAGCATGAATATGAGTGACGAAACTAGCTTTCTCTTTCAATAGGATGTATCCATATTTAAATACGGTCCTACTCTAACACTTGTTGAGCAAAAGATGGAGCTACATGCATCAGGGCAGATCCAAGTATTTAGCATAGTCAAAAGTACTTTGTCAACAAAATGAACAACACATACACAGAATAATCTTAATAAAAGATACATATATTTGAAACATAAAGGATGCCGAAATTGATTAGAAATGGGCTCTCTTTCGGTTAAAATGGGATATTAATGGATGTTTATCTAGTATATAATACAAATCTGCCCTGATCATGGTGGAAGCATCAGTCTTTTGCCCTGGCAACACAGAAAGTGAGCCGGTTGGCAGTTGAATATGAATGCCTTCTACTGTAACAGCTTGTTCAAACATACTCGGAACTAAATGCACATCCAGTTTATCATAATTTAGCTCACATGGCCAACAATATTAATTTACATTGCCGTTATTTTTCTCAGCTGAATGATTCCATGAGGTAGAATTTCAGGCTACCAGCACTGTGAAATATGGAGAATTTACAAATCAGGATATCACAAATTCACATCGATTCTTGCCTTTTTTTACATGATTAAAATGTTTCAAAACTTTTAAATGCCCAGTCGCTTGCCATGTAGGCTACATATATACGTGCCGTCACGAGCTATTTAAAAGGAGATGAGTTACATTAAAGGACAAAAAAGTAGGACCACTTGTAAAGTCTTTAGATGAAATGACTTGAGATATAGTTTTTCTTTGATATAAATTGGCAACTTATTATTATACCTTCACTGTCTTCAGCTGGAATTACCGACATACAAGGACACATACTCCAACATTCTCTATATACCGTGGAACATTCTAATACACATTTGCGACAAGAACAGTACATATTTCCACATCCTTTCTTGCAGTAACACCTTACTACTTCTAGGAGTGCTTTGGGAGCAACGTGCACGTCACACTGAATAGGCGCCAGATTACCTCAAACAACTTTGCAACCAAAGAATTTTTGATCTAGATATGACCTTCCCTTCCGCACCTGAACTTGGTGATATACACGAAGGCTTTGATACTTAGCTGATGATGATGTTGGAAGTGGGATTCCACATAGCTTGTACTAGATGCTACATTCCGGTGAAATTGGTGCAGTTTCAGATTATCGAAGGTATATCCTGTCTTGTCTTTGTACAGGCATATTAGAGCAACTTCTCCTGCAGTCAGAATTTCATCCATAGTAGCATTCTCATTTAAGAATACCTCTGCTAGTAATCTTAAATCTGGAAATATATCATACTCGATGATATATTGTTCCAGCTGCAAATAAATCATGGACATAACCAAGTCGGCCTTTTACCCGGTCAGACCCCTTATCTTTCCGGGGAACAAAAAATTTTATTAATTTTAGTATGAAACTCTACTATTCGACCTTGTATTAGTTTATGTCTTTTATTTGTTTTTCTGCAGTGATCATATGTGTCAGGATGGCCATAAAAGACACGGTGTTCTTTGTAATTAAATATCGATAATGCTGATAGTAAGGTACACATGTTATTAGCACTGGATGAAGAGCTAGTGCCAAAGCATTTTTTTTTTGTGGTGGAAGCAGACGTTTGGTTTACAATATACTCGATGACACTCGTTGTGCACTGTCTGCCCAGGCTCTATCTTAATTTCCTCTCCACACTTGTCGCTGGCAAATGCAATTCCATCACACCCTTTTTGTGTTAACTCTCCATTTTCTTCCTCAGACCATGCCTGGTGACAAAATATACATTCACTCATGATGAGCAAACCTGTATTTATAAACCACAACCAAAAGTTTAACATTGGTACCTATATTCGAGCAGACGTGCCACTGCAATAACATGTTCGATATAAGAGCTAAAAACACGTCTTCCTTCTCCAAAGCTTGTCACAGGAAATACATTACCAAATTCAATAACAGTGATGAAATGAAATGCACATTATCATGGGACAAAATACTTCGTCAAGACACATGTTGTATTTTGATATAAAGAAAGTCAAACAGCAAATACTTTCATGCGACATAAAGACTGAACGATGTTATGACACATGAAGTCATAATACCGTCATGAAACAATGACAGTGACCCATTTCACACTTAAGACAATCAGTGAAGTACACCTGTGGCACCCAAAAGAAGACATATAAGCCAGTACAAGTGTCATATAGGTCGGGCTTAGCTGTTAGTGACAAAGCACGGAAAAATTATCTGAACAATATTTTAATTAAACTTTTATTGCATTTAATCATGCAGAATAAGTTAGGGATCAGTAAAACACTTGACTGAAATATGACAACAGTACTTACCCCTGTAGCAGCTTATGATTACCCATATAGTAGCAGCTCTATCATTAAAAGCATTGGATAACAGATCCGTGTATGAACTGTACACACCAAAACTTCGCCGCAGGTGGACAGTATCAGTTTAACTGTTTCATTTCCAAAAGTACATTAAGTCAGATGATTTATACCTATACGATAATTTCATATTCAAATTCTAGACGCAAAATGCTTTCAAATATGCGACCGAAGATGTCTTCAAATAATTTATACCTAGAAGATAATCTCGTAGTCACATTATAAGCAAAAAATGCTTTCATTCAAGTATCAACGTGCTTAATTCAAATAAAGTTTCAGAAATTGTAACCTCAGTCAAAAGCTTGCTTCGGTGCACATTGAGCGCAATATATGCCAAGTGACCGACCCAATACTGAGTCTCAAATTCAGCAACAAAAGAATAAAATATTGGAAATTGTTGACACTATTTACTTCTCATCAAGTTTTATCCACAAAACCGACCCAAATGTCCATGGGAATATGGTAATGATAATACACTTAAACCAAATATGCATGTTTTGAAATACAAATAATGTACTTATACTTATACAAGATTGGAAATAGCTGCGCGTAGTATGAAATTTTGGAAGTTGTACAATTATGTTTGATTTACTTGGAAAATATAAACATCAGGCTCAATACTGACAACTGTGTTTATCAACCTTGACACATTACATAGTATTTCATTCATACGGGTAAACTCAAATAAAGCCATATTCTTTGAACTATATACTGAAAAGCACTCTTTACATTAACAAAAATTGTCAAATTTTGTTTACATGACCTTCTTAACAGGAAAACAATGATTACATATGAAATGTTATTGAACAACAGCATTTAAAGATTCAAATTTGGTCGACCAAGTTTTTCACATGCACCACTTTTAATATATGCAAAATAATTTCGCGCCCATATATATTTTTTAGACTTTAAGTATGTGATTCCATAGGTCCTTATTGTGACAAACTGGAATAAATTGATTATGCTGCAATTTGTGGTGGGTTCAGCCATAGGTTAACTTCCCTTTGAATAAAAAAAAGTGTATGACGGTTTTTTATAAACTGAGATGTCAACAAACAGACAGACGATTCTCTAAATCTGTAGAGTTAAAGAACATTCAAATACTCAAAATAACCTACAAAGGGCTTTGTGTCAGCAAACAACTTCAGGACATGCTTTTCGACGGAACTTTGAGACCGTGAATTTTTCTAAACGAAGTTCAATTGTTGAAGACCAACGGCTCCTTCGTCATTTGGAAGATTCCCAGTTGTTACATTGGACAGTTTTGGCATTGCATAAAAAAGCCTCTTCCAGAAAAGAGGATCATCTCTCTCTAGATAAGTATGTGTCTGTATGTACATCTTCAGCGTGTGGTCATCTTTATGAATCTTGCTGACGTCCACGGTCTCATAGATGATCATGATGACCTGGCTGTTTCTTTCGTGAACTGCTTGCAAGCAGAAAGAGTGGATGGTCTGATATACATCCATCCATCCATCCATCCATCCATCCATACATACATACGTACATACATACATACATACATACATACATACATACATACATACATACATACATACATACATGCACACAAACATACGTACCTACCTACATACATACATGCATACATACATACATACATACATACATACATACATACATACATACATACATACATAAACAACTACATACATACATACATATGTACATACGCTAAAGACCATTTAATTGTATTTGGGCTGATGCAGCCTGTGTCAAATTTCACCGAGGAACGTCTGCAATATGGACAATAGTTATTCCATATGTATATGGGTTAGACAGGGACAGTTTAGCTTATGGAAAATTAAGAGTTTGGACTGCGAAATAGGGTAATGACTACTAGGAAGTGGTTCTGGGCAAAAAGACAAAAATAATACACCTACATACATACATACATGCACACATACATACATACATACATACATACATATATACATACATACATACATACATACATACATACATACATACATCCATTGCCCCACAACACTATCCAATTTAAGTCAGGAGTAATGGTAGTCCATCTGCACATTCCAAGTAACGATGATTTGCTTGCTATTTACGGCCACATACATAACTAATTCATCACACAACAACTACTATGTGTAAAAATATTTTTTGAGAAGACATCTTGGTTATTGCTTTCTCTAAAAATTATTTTGCAAAAATATTTAGTTTTTTTTTTTTATTTTAACATATTTATACAGGGCAACCCGTTCAGTCATAGACTGTTCTTCCACGGGGCCCTGTGACATACAATACAATGTTAAGACAATATAAACCGAATATACAGTGATGATAATAAACAAGCAGAGACAAGTACATCTAAAACAATTTTCACAAACAATGAAACACATAAACTAGACCAACTACATAGTTACACAAAGGGACAAAACATTAATAAATAAATATAAATTATACTAACCATCACAGAAATTAAAATACAATTACATAGGCCTATCTATTCACATGAACTGACACATTTGGGTTTGAAACCCTGAGCAGATTTCGCTTGGCGCAGAGCCTGTGGTAGTTTATTCTAGACCTCTGCGCCTTTGTATGCTATTGATTGTTTAAAATTTTCGTAGTGTGGTCGGGGAAGCTGTAAATTGACTGCGGTGGCACTTATTGTTTTATGATCATGAATATTATTTCTGAAAGTAAATCTATTTGTAAGATAATCGGGCGCTAGATTATTTAGACATTTGTATACATGAGTGGCAGTATGGCATTCTTTTTGTTTTGCAAGAGATTGCCATCCTAACCCAGCTTTTATTTCATGCGAGGGAACAGCTAAGTCGAAAATACCAGAGGTGATTCTGGCTGCTCTATTTTGGAGTCGTTGTAAAATGTTTTGAAGGTGATTATTACAGTTTCCCCAAACCGTATCACAGTAATCGAAGTGTGGCTGTATGATAGTTTTGTAAACGGTATTCAAAAGGTGAGCGGGAAGGGTGTGTCTCATTCGACTGAGAAGACCTATTTTAGGTGCGAGTTTACTTAAAATATAATTGATATGCGCATCCCATCTAAGGTTTGCATCAGTCTTAACTCCAAGCAACTTAACTTCCGTTTCTTGTTTAAGTGCTATATCATTAATTTTTAAATCTCGTTCTTTGTCTGATAGTCTCCTATCGGTTCCAATCGCCATAGAACCAGGTTTATCAATATTCATTGAGAGTTTATTTTTATATACCATTCATGGATACGTGATTTCGCCTCATCAACAGAGGTTCCACTAGATTAAATTGTGGTGTCATCAGCGAAAATGTAACATTTAGATTTTTTAAGACACGTGGGCATATGATTAATAAGTAATAACAGTGTGGGTCCCAATTTTAAGAAGATCCCTGGGGGACACCGACACTTACTGCTCTTTTTCAGAGGATTTCCCATTAAATGATACAATTTGTGTTCGCTCATGTAGGTAGGATCTGAACCACGTATGCTCATTGTTATTAATTCCATAGAATTTCATTTTTGAAGTGGAATTTTATAGTCAATCGTGTCAAAGCACCTTTGAAGATCAATAAAGGCCGCAACAGTAATTTTGTCATTATTGATATTATCTAACCAATCGTCCACCATTCCATGTAAAGCTGTCTGTGTGGAGTGAAGCTGTAAGAATGCAGACTGCTCAGACATTATAAGATTATTGTTAGTCAAGAAATTTATTAAATGGGATTGTACATGTTTATCTATAATTCTGCTGATATATGACAGTACTGATATCGGACGGTAATTTTCATATTCACAGCGATCGCCTTTGTCCTTGTATACCGGTGCAACACGTGCTAACTTCCAGTCAGCAGGTACCACGCCGGTACACAGGTTTAATATATGTGTCAACATTGGAGTGATCACTGGTGGGGCTAGAGACAACAAATGACTATCCATACCTAATAAGTCGAGTTTGCTCTTTTCTGGTAGACTACTTAGTTGAGAATGCACATAATAATCAGTCAAAAAACAAAACCTGTATGGATTTTCACAATGTACTCTTGTGTAGCTTAATACATCATAATGATCTTTAAATTTTTTGGCCAGTTTAACTCCTACATTTGTGAAATAAGCGTTTAACTGGTCCGGGGCAAGATGAGATGGAATATGGTTGTCGCGTTTTTTCTTTTGTAAGGCAATAGGTGCTTTAGTAATGCCCACATTTCTTTCTGATTGTTTGCATATATGACTGTATCATGATAGTAATTTTGTTTTGCATCTTTAGTCTTCTTGGTGACTAAATTGCGCAATTTCCCATAGATATGAATTATTTTATTTAATAACGAGGTTATGCAAATATTCACGTTCATAAAATAGCTTTAGAATACAGACAACTATCTTGTATCACTACATCGCTTCACAGATATTCAAAATCTGCTCGGCTAAGCATATTTTAATACTATACCTGATACACTGCTTGCTGGAACTCAAACATGCACCATTCGCTACCAATGAAGTCAGGAGACAGAAGAACGATGACTCGCTTACTGTTTAAAATACCGTACACACTATTATCTGAAACAGCAGCTCCAATTTCAAAATCTCTTTGGTGGATACAAGTTTTAAATCCGTGTTTCTCCAGGACAGGTAAAAGTGTGTTCATAGTAAAATCAGCGTTTGCATTGCTGTGGGATATAAATGCATCATACAGTCTGTCTGCTTGGCCTTCTTGGTTACACCGTGTTCGCCAACCGCAGTAATCATACACAAGTACTTTTAGAGTTTTGCGGAATCTGATCCCCAGGGCAAGGATGAGAATAACCACTAGAAGAACGACTAAAGAAGAACCTAAGACGGCTTCCAATAGTGGAATCATATGAACTGTAACATGAAAGAGATATTACTATAAAAGTAAACAATGTACAAATATTATTGAATGTAAGTCATATATGATCCTTCATGGTACAAGTTAGTTTAACCTCGATTTAACTTTCATTCCTGGCGAAAAGTGAATTCTGATGAGAATTTTAAGTCAAGATATTTTCTGTACAAATTGGTTAAAAAAACAAAACAAAAACAACACAAAAACTGTAGTCATGATATAAGCAGATGAGAAACTGTAATATTGTCAACAGACCTACCTGGTTCACAAACTGCGAAGGGTGGTGTCCATTTTCCACAATCGCAAAGGGAGCGGAATATTGTGTGGCCGTTATGGTACCCTGACTTGCAAGAATGCTGCACGATTTGATCTTCAGGGACTCGGTTTGATGGGAACAAAGCAATGTTCTTGGCGAGATGGCGGTACTCTGCATTGGAATCTTTTGTTGGTATTTCACATGCTGCCAGGAATAGATTGGCATTGTCTATCAATAATTTAGTATGTAGTGCAATGTATAAGAAGAAGTCTACATATGACCATTACACTGCAGCAATAAAGTTAACATACCGAGAAATAACCTCACATGGTTATTATTCATGTTAGAAGAACTGTATTATCAGCTCTTTAGCACACAATATAAGAACGAAAACACACACCCGGCCTAATGTTCATTCCCTAGAAAATTATCCGTTTAACCATTTTATGCATGAGTACTGCAAACTTATGATATCATCTAAAAGGTAAAGGAGGCATTCTTCCGGTTATCCTACAGTGATATTAACAGAAAACACTTCAACCATTACAGGCCAACACCAGTCAAGAAGAGGTGTATGGTGTACTGTGATGCATCGAGGTGACAGTTGTGATATAATCTCTGTTGACGAGTAGCACCCTCCAATAAATTTTGTGTTCCAGGCCTGTCTTTTTCGGCTGTATGATATTCAGTGAATATTGAATTGGAAAAATTGTCCAAACAGCAAAATCAAGTTGAATTCCAAGCTTCAGGAGCGCAGTACTTTAGGTGCTGCTTATTTACTGTGAAACTTGAAACAAAACGAATGCTTCGTGGGACACTGAAAAAGCCCAAAGATTTTTTTTTAAAGAATTTATCACCGTCTCTGTTGCACACACAGAGAAAACCGCCTGTCAGGGAATTTGTATCATCAGCTTGCAATATACATGATCTGGCATGAAGCAAAATCTTTGACAATGATTTGAAACTTTACCAATCTATCAAAAAGACACGACCACCCCTGAATAAGAGAATGTTAGTAGTTTTCTGTTTGCAGGGTATGGGTCATCCTGGCGTCGAATTTATGCTGTATAATTTCTAGGACAATGCCAAACAAGTGGATAAATCACCATCCATAACCAGAAACCTGTTTACTTTGCCGTTTTAGCAGAAGTTACACATATTGATACCCTATATATCAGCGACATCGTTTGAACAAAGTTGCGTATTTTACACTATGTTAAGCAACATAAATCATGAAAAAAAAATTGTTCTGGTCTAAACAGGAATGTATGCGGGGTTCATTTGCATACCAAAAAGAATAAATAAAACACACACACACACACATATATATATATATATGTGTGTGTGTGTGTGTGTGTGTGTGTGTGTGTGTGTGTGTGTGTGTGGTTTCTCTCTGGCCACTGACTTGCATCTGCCCAGCCATATCAATTGCATCTGCTTCTTCCCTGAAGTATTCATGGACTTCCTACAAACCTGACATATATTCACGTTTTGGATTTGTTTTATAATTTTCAATTATCCCCTTTCCTGGACCATTTATCTTATAGAATAGTGTCTAATGATAGACACATCCTCGCTGCACGTAGAGCTCTCCGAACAAAAGTGGAAATTTGTCTTCTACAGCCAATTTCACAGTACAATTTCATTAGTTCTTTTTTTTAGTGCATACACAGCTTTAAGGCATTTTTTGTAAGTGTCAGGTCAAGGCAGTCAATTTTTACTTCCTTTTGATACTTAGGCCATTGGTGCCTCCTTTTGTGAAATTATTATGCAAACCTTCTAACGTGGTAAGTCGTAAGGTGATTTTTGCCGTCTTTTCCACATACCAATTCCAATATATTATCACTGAGTCTTGCTATTATAGGCAATCACATATATTATTCATATCGTATCATGTTACGTTCCTAAGTTATAAAAAGTGAAATGGGTGATTTATAACAATTTAAAAATAAAGACAAGCAAAAGCAGTGCCCTGGAACACTAGACTACGAAACATGCTTCATGGTTTATTGATGATGGCTCGCAATTTAATTGGCTGTTAAAGCCTTTGGATTTTCCTTACGCATAAAAGGGCCATGAAACTTACAATTGAAAAGGATTGTGTTTATGGTACGTGCAGAATGACATATTCATATTAACCACTGTAGGTCTGGTCTGCCTTTCTGGGTTTTCAGGCAATAAAACTATATGTCCACAATAATGAGGTCACATAAGCAGGAAATGCTATTCACCCATCTGGAAAAGAACACTTTTTCTCGGAAAAAAATTAAAAAGTTTTAAGCTTCCTGTATGCTTCGACAACAAGTGAATAATATATGTTTAGCTTGTCGTCTTTTCAGTTATCACCATTTATCACAGAACACAGTTAGCCCTGTTTATCATACCACTCAACACGAAAGTACCCATCACTGAGGGCAGATCTCTTTATCAAACAGGCAAAATGTGTTACTCTTGCAAGAACTAGTGACTTTGAAACACTGTTCAAAATAGCCATAGTTATATTTTGTATACACACTTAGGACCGAAGATAAGAAAAAATCGTCGGCTGTTTGGCACAGGCAGTTGTTAGCATTACTTATCTTATCAACATCCTCGGTCTATTTATCAACACATCGGTATAATATGCTGCATTATTGTCCCCGTTGCCAAAGCAACAAGTTACGAGATTTTAGTGCGGAATTACTATGTATGACACAGATCTTCTTTACCGGATTTTTTTTTCGCATTGGGACAGAGGATAGCAATGGGCCGTAGCAATATGAATACAATTACCTCATACTTTCATTAAATGAAAGCTTCAAAATATTAAACATGCATTTTTTTTCATGGCATATAGATTGACTATTGAACAAATATTATTTCCAGTTAACACATGCAATTTCAGATCAACCCAATTTCATGGTTTCCACCATGCACATCATCACACAAGAGTACATTGAAGAACTTACATATACTACACACTGGGTCTGACGGTTGCCATTTCCGATTTGTGCACAACAATTCTTTTTGAGGGTTAAATGTTGGTGCCCTACATTCAAGTGTGATCTGGGCACCTCGGCTGTTGTTATAACCACCGCGCCCTGTCTTTAACACCTCTATGACCATGTCATCATTGGCATCTATTGCAGAGCAGAACTCTTTAGAGAAATCAGAAAATACATGTATAACGAAATGGAAAATGGTAATATATGTGTGTGTGTGTGTGTGTGTGTGTGTGTGTGTGTGCAAAATGCAGTATATTATGTTGAATTCTTGCAGATATGCAATTTAAGGGAAACGAACAGGAGGCTAAATTCAAAAGGTTACTAAAACTGACTATTTCGGGTGTGTAAAGTATTATATTTACCATACTTATACACCATTTACGTTTATGCACTTTCTTCCATTTTTGAACACCGAATATACACACATATATATATATTTATATACATATATATATATATATATATATATATATATATACATATACATATATATATATATATACATATATATATATATATATATATATATATATATATATATATATATTTATACATATATATGTGTGTGTGTGTGTGTGTGTGTGTGCGGTGGTGTTAGTGTACGACTGTTTGTGTGTAAAATTACATGTTAAACTGAAACACTCAAAAAACCACACCTCTTCCTAGGGCCGAGATATTAATTAAGAATAAGAGTGCATCGTATGTCCTGAAACAAACATGACTATGACTGGAGTTGTCTCGATTCATATTTTAAGTTCGACGTTTTCAATAACTGTTGAGAATTGTTCTCCCGTATTTCGTGTCTGAAAAAGGAATATTTGCTAAATATGACTTTCACATTGAGTTGGCCGTACATAATCGTACTTACCACAACGAGGAATGTCGCATTTTTCTCTTCTGTAATATGTATCTGTAACTTTCAAATAGTAATATGGAAGTTCATTCTGATTGCATCGATTCCTGCAATAATTATACTGTTCTCTCCAATATTGTCGAGAGTAACTTGCCCGGCAAATTGTGATAAAGCGTCGAGCAATTACCCAACTGATACAAGGTTTACCATGAAGAGATACATTGACAGAGCCAGAATAATTCTTTCCTATTCCGTTAATGCAATCTTGATCTGTAAAAACAACCCAATTACAACAATATTTAATGACAATTATTGTGTAAAACCTCTGTCTTCCTTTAATTCAACAGAACTTGAATCATATGCATGTACATATTTACATGCAGACGTGCGTGGTGCAGCCCATTTACATTCTATACAGCCTGTGGAACAGCACGAAAAAATGAAAAAAAAACCCTCTGAATTACAGGTTTATAAATTATTCATGGTAAGGACCCGCGAGTGAGCCACCTATATTGTTTATGTTATATGAGCTGAACTTGTTCCTGCCGTCAATGGTATTCCTATGGCTTCACTCAGATGCGTTTGCCACTTACTCTGCTCGGTACTCAGGTATTGAAATGTAGGGAACGCTTGGAAAATGAATGGATAACATGTCCTGGCCACGACCCAGCACAATGGATATCATCACCGCTAAGGTGTGCTTGCTTATGTTCGCATTTTTTCCCAAGCGACCAACGTATTATGACAAGTCAATAATATCGTGTGGAGTTTCTGTCCTGTGACTTGAAGGGTGCTTGAGTTACCAGCACTCTGTCAATGTCATCACTGTCCCTCATTGCTCTTGTTTGCAGTGTCACTGAATGCTTCGCATCGCAAACATGAGCGTCTGTTGGTTCCGACATCTTGCAGGGTATATAGACAACACATGTCTTGTATGACTGTTAATTTAAGTGACTTATGTTGGTCAGGTCCTAACCTCCAAGAAACTAGTCCAGAAAGCCAACAGGTGATTATCCTGATTGTGTATCTATGGCTACCTGGGTACTACAATTTCTTTAGAAATGACATAGGCAGACAGAAGAAAGGCGTGTCAACCCTTACGTTGAAAAAGTGCGTACGTAATGTTTCTTCTGTTTTGCACATGCAGCCTGACCTCTCATGGGTGCCCTGATAGAACACCTTGTTTTCATTGAGCGTTTTCTACCTTGTATATTAGTACTTGCGTGCTTCATGAGTGGTACAGCATAGATGGCCTGGCAAGTGCCTATGTTTTTACACCCGAACGCAATCACAGATTCACCTTTGGAAACAACGGGCTGGTGACACCTTACAATGATATATACATAGTACTTAACTCTTTAAGTGCCAAATGTTTGACGGAGTCAACAACTTTTCTCTGGCACTAGAAGCATGCTGGTACTTGAATGAAAGGTCTGTTTACAGGGAATACGAATCTGAGATCCTAATGATAATTCAGACTAGTATTACTTTATTAGATCGACTTTAGACGTGATTGGCAATGAAAGAGTTGAAAAATAGAAACGGTCAATAGAGGGGAAGTGACACGGACAGCACAGTAATCATTTGAATGAAATTTCGATTTTGAGTTGAAGCACAACTGTATCATGGAAGAGTCCAAAGGAATTACAGTATCTTAGAATGCACTGTACAAAATTGGGAAAATCTGCATGCCATAGCCAACAGAATATACAGGCGGGTCATGTTCAACATGCATTGAATGTTATCGTCTTCTTGTCTTCATTTCGACATCAAACCATAATTAACCATAAGATTATCTGGAACTGAGAAATGTTTGATAAATCGGTAGTCACCGTGGAATGAGAATTGCCTTGCAGTACAGTCACAATTGGGAACAGATCTCAATTCGAAATGAATTGTTAGGATCAGCATTTGCTCATGCAACGTCTGGTGGTGTGTTTTTCGGTTTATTATGTATATATATATTTTTTTTTTGGGGGGGGGGGGTTTCTCGTTCTATTTTATTTATTTTATTTTGTTTCATTTTATTATGCTGCTGTGTAACTGCTCTCTTGTGGGCATCAGTTTTTTTTTTTAAACTGTATCATTTATTTGTAGCTTATAGCGTAGTTTGTCTGTTTTTTGTTTTTGTTTTTATTTTTGAAAAGATATTCAACATCACACAATTTTCCAAAATAACCAAGAGGGCATATACATGTAAAGTCTTTTTCAGTGGGACGACATGTTCCGCCATTCTTGCAAGGATTATTGAGGCATAATCTGTTGTCTGGAAAAGAATATCGTTTTAAAAATATAAGATAACCTTTTTCAAGAAAGCCCGCATGAAATATGACACTGAAGAATTAGACAAAATGATCACTTTTCGCAAAACTGTACCAGTATCAAGTTATAACAGAACATATAAACATGGCACATCTAATGCATGTAGTCCCAACACGGTGTGCGATTAACAGAAAGCATGACATGCCAAAAGCTCAACTTATGGAGTTAAAAAGTGCACAAAGTATTTTCTCAGGTGAGACATACATACTAGTATCAAATGAATATTTTCATGGTCTGTTTTAACGCATGCACCAAGGTTACATAGATGATAGCTTTGCATTTTGTACTGCCCAGTTAATCAGCTATTCAAAATTTATAACTTAGAAAAGGGTCTCGTCAGTTTTGTTGTTAATTATGTGTTTATGTACAAACTCTCAATCGCGTGCGGCTGTGCACATCCGTGCAAAATAATGTGGCCTGAATGTATAGGCCCTTAATTTCGTCACTTTTATTCAAACGTGTGGTCCTTATTTGATAACTTAAAGAGCTTTAAATTTCAAGAAACATGGAAGTTGACATCTTCAGCGGGAGAGGTGAGTACGACAAAGACGATACATTGTAACACTTGAACAAATGGTTTTTGACAGCGTAGCTCACTGAATTGTCCTTACATGAATGATCTTTAGACTTAATATGTACTCACGCATTAGCACTACATTGAAGAGACTGGACAGCGGTACAAATGTAGCTGAGGTCCTATATCTTGACCAGCATGTGTGTCCATTAAATGTGTATGTAAGTTCTTTGCAGTTAATATTACCAATACAGCTGTTCAAGCAATTTGACAATGATATTGTATGTTTATAATCCAACATAGCCCCATAGGAAAGACCTGTCCTCACGTAGCTACTCTCCAAATCTGCGATAACAAGAAAAATATGTTTATATGACGCCTGTGCCCCCAAATGTACTTCTTTTTTGGCACATAGATACCGATGTTCTTCGAAGTCATGCCACATTTGCATGAGTGACACTCTCTTTAATATTCTGCCAGGCACGACACGTGTTGTAGTATTTAATTAATAGCAATCTACAATTCAGTTTTAAAGGAATCGATATGTTAAAATTGTAATCACATTTTGTTACATGCCTGAAGTGTACACATTGTGTGTTTTAACCTCTTCCGCTAAAGATTATCAAACACTTCATCACCAAATGACCTGCACAAAGGATGCTAGCTGGGAAACAGCAGAAGACCTGGCAGATAGCTGACAACTGGCAGCAGGGAGAGTACCGTTCGTGGAAAGATATGTGATCATTGATACAATGAAACGTAAACTGGTAGAGTATTGGCAGCTAGATGTGATAATGTAGCATGGCGAGACTCGGATACCAAGACATATCAGGATGCCTGCACAGAGATCATTTTCTCTGTGGTCTTCCTTCGTTTCTGACACAACGGCGACACAAATTTAACCCCGCTACCAGGATTTGCGTCAACAGGAAAGCAATAATATTAATAGCAGCGCACACTGGTCTGTCTAGATAGGCAACAGATCTGGTGGCTGGCAGAAAAGTGAAAGCAAGTGTAACAGGACTGGAATATGGGGCAAAAGCAAGGACACAACTATTTGTGACAAGTTCAAAGAAGTAAAAATGCCTCTTTTCGTACCACATGCGACAAAATTTGCTGCTTTAAATGAATTGCTCTTAATTTTCACAATTTGTTAGATTCCTGTTCCTTGTGAAAAGACATTTCATTCACGTGCCAGCATGCCCCTAAATACACAGATCATAATAATTCAAGTCAACAGGTTTCCTCGGCACGCTTTGGGAGCGCCGAAGAAAGCTGTTGACCTAGTTCAAATGTGGAACTGAAAGAGTTAACAATGGTACAATGGTAAGAAGATCAAAAGAATTCAAGTCCTTAAGGTAAAGTAACAGAGTCATTCAATTCGATGCAATCAGTAGAGTCATAACTGGTGAACATTAGGAAATAATATTAATTTAATAGGATCTATAGTTAGTGGAGTTTGGAAACTACGTTTAAAACAAAATCCAAAAACAGTCTGCCGTTGTTAGTATATTGCGGGTCTACTGAAACAAAGATCAGAATTACAATTGCTGCATTATTCATGTTTATCTTTGGGCTTTTTTTTTTTCTTTTTTTTTCTTTTTTTTTTTTTTTCTTTTTTCTTTTTTTCTTTTTTTTTTTTTTTGTTTGTTTGTTTGTTTGTTTTTAGTTTTTCGCATTTTTGGTTTTGCTTTTGTTTAATATTTTTCACTTGCATTACAATTATAGGAATGCACATAGCAATGGTATAAACTAAAACCGGGGTCAAGGGCACATATAGCAGCTTCCTGTACACCTGTCATAATGGGGGTAGCTCAATATAGCATATGCAGAGTACATCGACCTATTCACTCCCACAATAAACTCCGAATTCGAAGCGTTCAATTCTAAAGAGAATTATCTAGCGATAAACAGTTTATTAAATACCTATACTTAACAGCAGCGAAACTTGGCAGTGCAGTCAGCAAGCAGGAAAAGCAAACGGATTAATTCCTCACACCTTTCTGGTATGTTCAGGCCTGGGGGATCATACTATCAAGAACTGAAAAATGTAAATTTAACCACATTGTCACCTCTATTGATTCATATTAATTTGGATTAACATCGAGGCTTATTTTCATGTCTTTCACTGTTTAGAACCGCACAATTCGTAAAATTGACGGTTTTCAACAAGTTTTTAACCTATATAAAGCACCTCAATTTGTGTACTTCACATAAACTACTTAACCAAGTTTAGGCAGTTTTAAATTCGTGTGCGCAAGATGTATATTATCTGTGGTTTATTTTGACTAAAATGAAAATCAAGAGATGGATCACTCTGTTGTCCATGGGAAAGCTGGACTTAACTCATTCCACATGAAACTTCCGTGCTTTTTAGAGCGTTTAACGGTTGATGGACGAAGAATGTTTGTTATGTTTCTGAAACAGGTCACAGACTCGTCAAAGACGACGGATATGTTAAGCGCATCCTGGTACCGTCGGTAATGTCAAATGACGATTATGATGATGAGGATGATGATGTTGATAAAAAAAAAACTTTTAACGAGTGTAGCCTTACGTAAGATGACTGGTGAGACTTCATAATGTAAAAATAGCAATGCAGACAGTAATATGCTGTATCCTCCTGAAGTGATTGCTTTGTAATCCATTAAGAAAGCGTACCATGTACCTTAGATTCCAGTGAATGCCGATGAAAGCTGTTGACTCACACCAATAATATCTTTTCAGCGTTAATTATAGTACATTGCTACGCCCTCTTTCTAGAAACAAATCTTTCTTTGAGACAGTTTAGCATAAAATAGATATATTTTTCCTAACCTTGTCACATTTTAGGGTCACTTGTTGACAGGTGTGTACCGTAGGTCTGCTGTAATTTTAACACAAAGTACCTGTCCTCTAGATGTTTGCAAATGGGTTGATGCTAACTTAAACAAATGAAAAATAATTTCAGGCCAAGTTACCATCATATATTTGGGTCCGCAGGCCTTACTTATAGCTTTCTGCAAGGACATGGGGTTAGGTCATGTACTTATTGTAAGCTTGTTGCTAGGTGGAAGTCAACCCCGACCAACGTAGGCGTGATCATAACAGTTTTGTCAATTATTTCAAAATTGATGACCAAAACATAAATTTATGAAAAAGTAAACATTAAAGACGGTTCACCTAGAAAGTACGTAAACGCATGCTTTCAATATTACTTTAAGTACAAACAGGGTGTTCCGATGCAGCTAGGTAGGCCTACATGTATCGCAAGAAGGTCTGACATAGGCAAGCATGCATTCGTAAAGAACCTAATGAGGTATAGGAGCGTTAGAACTGTTATCTCTTGGAAAGTATCAATGCCTTCCAAAAATCGATTTAATTTGCATTTTTTTATCACGGACAGGTATTATCCTAAACTCTGAGATTACATTTTATCATAAACGTAACTACTGCAACGAAAAGTTGGTTTGCTTTGAAATGGACTGCAATACATGTCACCCAAACGTATTTAGTACATGTGTGCTAACGTACGTACATATAGAGAAACAGACAGACAGACCAAAAGAGAGATACATATAGCAGTAGAAGTACATGTTATGTTATTTTATGTTATCGTATCTTATCTTACAGTCTCAGGTTGCCAACTAGGTAATTTGTCTAACTGGCTTCAGCTGTCAGTACACTTAACTCCATATATCTAAACGTTCAAATCGTGCCCCTGGCATAATGCTTTTAGGAACAGTTGCTTGGTTATTATTAAAAAAAAACATCGAAGACTCGGATCGTCTAATACAGAGAAAAGGGACTTTTTGAGTTACGTTTTGTCTCAAATTTCATTTTATGAAACACGATAAGCGGATTATTATAATAATGCTAACGACTGGTAGATCTGAAGTGTCCATCAAAACATTTCATGAATAGTAATCCGTGTTCGATTATTTTTTTTATATATTTCACCAGCATTTCCCTGAAACTAGGTGTATGCTGTGTCTCTATAGTGCTCATGAACAACGCTTAATCCCGCAAATAGATTATCAAGGTATGTATAGACAGTATATAGGCATATACACACCGTATTCTTTGGTCCAGCTTGCATTCACCATGACCTGTGGCTGCTGTAACAAGAAGTAAAATTCGTAAATCCCACAAACCTGCGTTGAGCACGCAAACGAAATCCTGTGTCCAAGTACATTTCACATAAACAGGTGAAAAGCTGTCCAGTAGAAAAGTGATGATGTGATTGTTTTTAGAGAACACTTATCTCCCCTTGGCTTTGGCACCAGCAGGTTCCAATGAGGCGACATAAAAGAGATGGCACTGTGCATGTGGTGCACTATGATTTGTCTTGTCATTCCAATTTCTACATGATGCTACCTACCTAGGCCTACTTATTTCCGTTGCAAAAATCCTTCCACAGGCAATCCTGGAATTTTGCCAGCTTAAAATCCGAGTTTATCTTTTGAAGAAACCACCATGAACTGTCTTAAATTTCTCAATTAACCAACGTTACATGTATGTCTCAAATATTGTTTTCATTTCAGAGCAAGCCAAATGGGTCAGTGTGCCATACATGATACAGGTAAGCCCGGGCAGGTTTTACAACTTCTGCAATGGCAGTTGTCTTTAGAAATCAAATTTGCCGATTTTATATTTGACGCCATAGGATGGGATCCCCTAGATCGCTTTTATCTCTGATACGATGAGCCCCCAAAGTAGAAAGCTGTGGCGAATACCCATGATACTCAGGAAACAATCCTCCTGTCAACAGAAACCAAAAGCTTCAAGGTTTGCCATTTAAAGAGCTATATTTTAAAAGTGAACTGAGCTATCTGCTAAACAGTAGATCCCCATGACGTTCTGATGACATATAGGATGCAGAATCTCCGGCTCTGCCCATCTCCATGTTTGTGAGACCCAGCGAGTAGTGTCGTCCCAGGCAAGAAAGAAAAAGTAAGGCTGCACTACCACGCGGAATTCACAATTCTTAAAGAATGATAACGCCTGAACAGGTTTTACAATATTTGCAATATAATTTGTCTTTAACAAATGCAAATGTGCTAATCTATTATATATTTGATGTCATATGATCACTCCAGATCCCTACTATATCTGATCCGACGAGCCCCCACAACAGAACGCAATAACAAACAAGTTACGGCCAGATGAAACTTCAAAAAGGGCTGAACGGCCTTCACCTTTGACCTCTAAAAGTTACATATTAATAAAAAAATATGCAGTTTTTTAATACCTACCATTTGAGTCAAAATGGTCAGAATTCTATGTAATCGGCCGAGTTATGGGTGCATAAAAATTTCAAAGTCCTAATGGGCTTGGCCTTTGCCATTTAGAGGTAACATACATGTAAGTTACAAAAAATGTCCAGTGTTACAATAGCTACAATTTGAGCCCTACATGATCAAAATTAAATAAAAATTGTTGAAAATGGAACGTCAAACTTCCTGGACATCTGTATGACAAACTTTTTCACGAAACAGCTTCATCCCAAGCTTTTACGAGAGGCAAGTATGGTGACTTTGTATGGCATATAATTACTCTTAATGGATAAAAATTAACCGAGTTATGACCATATGAACATTTCAAAGGGCCAAATGACTTTGACCTTTGACCTTTGACCTTTAGAGGTCATATGTAAAGTTGTTACAACACCTACAATTTGAGCTCAACATGATCAAAACTGGATTAAAAATTGACCAAGTTATGACTAGATGAAAACTTGAAATGTCCAAATGACCTTTATCTTTAAACTTTAAAGGTCACATGTAATTAAAATTATATGCTGTGTTATAATACCTACAATTTGAGTCCAACATGATCAAATTTGGATAAAAATTTACCAATTTCTGGCAAGATGAATATTCGAAAGGTGCAACTGACCTTGACCTTTGACCTTTAAAGGTCGCATGTATACTACAAAAATGTGAAGTGCTACAATTGCTACAGTTTGAGCCCTGCTTGAAATTCTTGAAATTATTGGGCGCTGCAGATTTTAGACCAGAGGACATATGGCATAGCGTGACGTAACTTGACTCGACCCAGCTGGACGCAAGACTTCATGAATTTCATGTATGCTGAATTCCATCTTATGTGACTGCTTTTCACCTCCAATTGATGACAAAGTGTATTGGGGTGGTGCTGCTTCGCCCTTCCATTCATTTGAATGTGGAGAGTTGGTCCCTGAGGAATTTTGTATGCTTACTTAGTCCTTTGTGGACATTATTTGAAACAAAATGTCACTACATTGAATTCCTTAACTGTGTTTGAAGGGTTGGTTGTTTCCTGCATAACACAATATCGTCGGCAGTATCGAATGCTCCTTGACCAATGTCACATAGGGCTGTAAAAAGGTCACTGTTGAGGTCAGGGAAATTAACCTTTATGGAAGTGCGGATTGGCCTCCTGTTAGTTGCGACCTTGCATTGAAAGAGTCATAAGAAACCAAATAAGATGAAGATTAGTCCGAATTTGAAATCAAAGGATAAGTCCAGATGAATCAGTGACAATTAAATCTTAGAGACAATTTGGGTAGTCGCCAAATCTGGCCATTTCGTCTATTATTTCAAAAAAAAAAAAAGCTGTGTCGGGATACTAGCCTAACCATGGAGAGACACGATATCAGTGCGATGACAGGAGCTCCAGTTCTTGTACCTTTCATGGAAACACCGAAATAACTTTCAGTAGCTGTGGTAAAATAGGTAGCCAAACAATCAAAAAAAAAAAAAAAAAAAAAACCATCACGGGCTTCTGCAGGTTGAGCAGGAGGTCCATAATAATTTTCAGTTAACACTTTGCCATGCTAGGTGGACATGTTTATCCCATACATTCACTATTGTGATCTCCAAGGTCAGAACGCCTCAGACAGGGGTGTGATATAGGCCCGTAACCAGAGGGGTGTCGGGGGTGTTAATCGACACCTCCATCAGCACCAAAAGGTCCAATAATACCCCCCCCCCCAAATAAACCCAGAAAAATTCCAATAAACCAACAACACCACATAAAATAAAAAAACAAAAACAACAACAACAACAACAACAACAACAACAACAACAACAACGAAAATTGAAAGAAAGAAGGAAGTTATCTTTTGGATACATGTTTACAATAATAATACACCTCATTCTCTGCATAAAGTCTGCACAATAATTTATTCAACCAAGAGCAGGCCTACACTACTTATTCTGATTGATTGTAGCAGAAAAAAAAACATTTTTTTTTTCTCAATCTTCACATTTTTTTATATGTGAAGACCTGTTTACGGGCCATGTACACATAACAGCCTTCCGATTAAAAAGCATACTATTGGTGATAAAAATATCCCATCAATGAAAAAAAAAAACAAATGTTGGACCTTTTAACTTGTTCTCAACTGTTTTTTTTCTTGGACCTTTATTTCATTAATTTCCGTTTTGTTAATACATCAAACCCAGCTTCAGAAATGTTATTTGAGACAGAACTGAATGAGTACCTTTCTTTTATTGAAGGAATGGAAAACGAGCAATTTTTTTACCTTTTATTAGATCAATGATTTTTCAGTAGGTTTATGTAAACCGGGAAGATTAGTTTAGATGCCACTGTAAAATAAGTCCACTATCCTTCCGACGACTCCAAATTGAAAATTCACATATGAGCAAAGGATACATTGTTGCAAAGGCCAATATGAACAGATCATCAACAAAAGTAGGCTATGACCCTTTATTTTTAATTGGTGACAAAAATCTTCTTCAATCTAAAATTACAATGTGACATCGTTATGCAAAAATGTGGAAATAACTTGATACGGGTTCAACCGAATTCTGTACTGTTTTCAGTGAGTTGCACCTAACACGTGTGCCAAAAAAGCGGCTAACAGATTTTATCTACAGTTATAAAATTACAAATACAATTCTATTCGCTTTGAACTATTGATGCTTCGTGGATAGGTCTGTACAGGCTGGTCCGTGATCTATGATTTTCAAAGCATATTGGATTCCAGGTAACGTCTTTAATCTAGCACCTATTTGGACTTGTTTGAGTTATTGTTATTGTCATTATCAATTTGTTACTCTTTGGACTTAAAAACGACGAACCAGGATAATGTTTAGGCACATGTTTATAGATAAATGGCGAGATGGGCTTTCAAAATTACTTTTAAAACCTAAAACAATCATGAACAGTGAGAAAAACAGTGAAAACGGTTCATCGTTAGCCTCGAGCGTTGATTTTGGAACATATTTTGACTGTAATTGTAACTGTCTATTCTACAAGTCAAATTTCATGAAGAACAAAGGGTTTCACAGTAACGTTACTAACAAAAAATTCAAATTGAGAAACCCCCAATCTGAACATTTGCTATTATCTTGTGAATCTTCCAATGTCATTTATTTGATATCTTCCATCAAATGTAAATCACAAAATGTGGGCGTGACTACTCAATCAGTTAAAAAGAGATTTATTTGTCATAAAACTACAATTAGATATCATAAGTCAAACCCTTTTTTGTGTGTGTAACCATTTCAATTCTGTGGAACATTCACATTTGGATTGCAGGATACAAATTATTGATTACATAGAGCCACATTTGTTATACCAAAACAGTTATGTTAACACAAGGAAATTGTTACAAATGGAAGATTTTTGGATCATAACACTTAATTCAGCTTTTCCTTATGGACTCAATGACAGAATTTTAGGCTTCTTCGATATTAGGAATTTGGACTTTGCAACTCCAGATAACAGTCACATACCTTTTCATAATGATCAGGCTGGTATTCAAAGAAGAAAAAGAAGTCACGGACCATGAAAATTACGTAAAAAACAGGAAATGTAGAAACGTGGATACAAAACACCTTGTCCAAAATTTATTACACGCTTTCTCCAATGGCATTGATGAAATACTTACAGCTCTTAAATCACTATCATTTCGAGACAAAACAAAAATCACTGAATATTTGGGTCTTCAGATTCAGAACACACATTTTTGCAATGTTTTTTTGAAATTATGTATGTTTACACAGCAACTAATCGGAAACAATATTTTAATTAGCAAAAATTAGAGCAAATGTTTTGCAACATTCCTTTTAAACACAAAATTATTGATTCACTAAAGATTCAGTTCCTTTTCAAATTGAAATTTGCTTGTAACATGATTCCCAATGAGTGCAAAATAAAATATCCCCCATCATTTCCTATAAATATGGCAACAATATTGGACAAAGTATCATGAATTACAAGAAATTTCTGACTCCAATTACTCTTGAGGATATCGCAGGGAATCAAAATTGAGACTGTATGTCTAATAGTAAATATTCTAAGTTTGTTGATGCATACCACAAACATGTATTTACAGGTAATTTGGATATAATACAAAATTCAAGTTTAAAGAAATGATGAAAAAGGTACAAAATTTTCGGATATGTCCCAAGTTGAACATTGATAATATTTTCAGGATACATGTGATGCATTTGATTCCTGCTGTATGAAATGGGAAAAGAAAGAAAAAATAGAATTTCAGAAGTTTGAAGCATGGTCATCAAACTTGGAAGGAGTCTTTAGAAATAGAATTCATCGTTAGAAATCCCGCATTAAGAATTTCAATACGGTTAATCTAAAACAGCCTAAAGTTTCAAAAGCAGTGAAAGAGCTACAGGAAGGATTTGTAGTCACTAACATAGATAAGACAGGTAATAAATTTGGGATCATCTGCAAAAGAATTATCTGAAGGTTTTGAAAAAGGGAATTTGATATAAACAGTATTTCAGACATAAGAGCAAATGATGTATATAAATTACACAAACAATCCATTGATAGTTTGACAGTTACACATAAAGATGAGATGAAAAGGAATTTTGATATCAAAATTTCTGAAGAGGACCCATCTATTCTACTTTTGTTCTGGATACCCTTAGTACATGAAAAACCTTTTAAATCTAGATTCATAGTCAGCTCTTTATAATTTACAACAAAACAATTATCAAAAGAAGAAAAATTATGTTTGACTTCAATTAGGAATTATTTTCGTAAATTCTATAATGCAATCTCTAGAAACTGTGAAAAACATGTTTTGAAATATTAGCAATTCTGCCGAGTTTGTATCTAAAATCAAAGATGTAAAAGCAAAAATATCAAATGCTTTGATTTTTCTACACTGCACACATATCTACCTATAGATAGAGTCAAAAGTTCACTTTCAGAATTGACAAGCAAAATGTTCAAACATAATGGTAAACCATACATGAATATTAATTCATATACAAAGAAAGCATATTGGTCTCACAATAGATATCCGAAAAGTAACGTCAAATCTTACACTGTTGAAACTTTGTTAGATGCTATAAAATATATTTTGTATAATACTTTTGTTCAATGCGAATCATTGGTTTTTCAACAAATAAAATCCATTCCAATGGTAGCAACTGCTCCCCTTTACCGACAGATTTATATTTGTAAACTGCCTTGAATTTAAGTGTATTGCTAAATTGATGAAAAAGGACTCTCAAATGGCTACAAAATTATCAAGCAACACAAGATATATTGTTGACATTGCTTGTGTTAACGTACAAAATTTCAGTGAAATTGCTAAAGAAATTTACCCAAAAGATATCCCTTTGGAGGGTAACAGTTCAGATGGTTTCGGAGATGTGTTTTTGGACTTGAATCTTTAGGTCACTAATGACAGGTTTTGTATAAAAATCTATCACAAAATAGATGAGGCTAACTTTGAAGCAATCAATTATCCTTTCCCGGACAGTAATATTTCGGAAACTATTGGATATAATACGCTTTTGTGACAGATTTTGAGATTTGGTCGTATTTGTACTAAATTCATGATTTTGCATCTAGAACCAAATTTATTTACAATAAACGTGAGTCAAGAGGATTCAAAGATGTACTTTTGATCAAATATTTCTACAGAATTTGGAGTAAATATCCTGAGATGGTCAGAAAGATTCGCTTCAATAATTTTAGAGATTTTGGATTTAATTTGCTTTGCTATTAAATTTTATCTTTTGACATCATTCTGTTTTAATGTTCACCTTTCAGACATTTATGGCTAGCTTATTTTCTGTTACGGAAAACCCCTAGGGGCTATAGGTAGCAAGCAGCTACTGACGACAGTTACAAGCTTGCCCGATTGTACTTGCTATCTAGACAAGAAATATTATATTCCCATTGTATTCTCTTTACTTAAATGCAAATGACTTTCATTCTTTTCTGACGTGCCCTTTAATTTTGCTGTTAATATCCAAAGATTATTAGAAAGTTTGGCAACAATAATTTACAGTTTTTAGACTGGTCTGTTTTTTTACTTAACATTATCGTTTGGCATCTTTCTGTTTTAATATTCACTTTCAGATATTTTAGGCTTGCATGTTTTCTGTAAGGTGATCCCCCCCCCCCCCCAACAGTTACATGTTTGCCTAATTATACTTAAAATCCTGTTGAGACAAATTGTTTTGATAACATGCTTTTGGCATCATTGCTTATGACTCATTCTTTTCTGACATGCCTGAATGCACATTTCCTCAACATTTAAAAAAATACTAAAAATTTACAGTGTTTTTCAAATGTCACAAACCTTAAGCTTAACATTGATACATTGACTCAGGGTTGGCAGTGAAATAGAGCTTAATTGTTTAGGGGTAGGTGTCATCATGGAGTTTGTTTTACATTTCTGGAGCAGGTTGTCCATTCTTGCAGTCCTTGTTAGGATTCCCTTGGTTTGTACAGATGGTCTATCTGCAACTGTTTAATTTACAATCACTGGGACTGAATATAATGCGCTAGCTTGCTTCTACTTCAGTTATACACTGGCGGATGGTTTAACTATGATAAGCTGTCCAGCTAGGAAGGGTACATATTGGTTCAGGGGTAAGTCAAATTGGGCATATCTGAACCTTTACTATACAAATTTGGTCATTGTGGTTTGTTTGTTTGTTTGTTTGGTATTCTTCTTTCAGAATGAAGCTCTGCATTTATAAGCAATAACTTCATGTACTTAGCAATTCATCATTTGCCACTTTCATGTTTATTCATTATCATGCGGAAGCAGACGAGCGTTATCCTGGATTGATACACATATTTCTTCTCAGAACTTTGATCGACAAATATACAAAACTGATGAGTGAGGGCTAATTCTTATAGGCTTACATTATTTCATAGACTTACAAAAAGCCTCGGATATAGTTTGGCACCAAGGATTATTTTATAAACTTATAGTAAGTGGTATCCAAGGAGATGTTTCATATTATACAAGATATGTATTTTGATTCGAGTTTACAAATCAAGCATGATACTGGCACTTCTGATATTTTTTTTCTCAAAAGAGGCTTTAAACAGTTTTGCGTGTCGAGCCCAACCTTGTTCAGTGTTTTTATAAATGATTTATCCTCTCAGTTAAAAACCTATTACGATTCTGTAGTATTACACAACATGAAAATTAGCTGTTTATTGTATCCTGATGGTACAATTTTATTATCAAGTTCTGAATATCGGTTACAAATATGTTTGAATAAATTGAAGGCAAATAGTTATGAATGGAAATTCAAAGTTTATATCAATAAGTTCTAGGTTTTGACTTTTAATAAGACGGGTAAGCAAATAAAAAGACATTTGTTCAAGGAAAAAATGAGTACGAATGTGTCAGAAACTTCAGTGTGTATGTTTATTTGGGTACAGAAATATCAGCAAGTGGCTCATTTGAAGGTGCTATAAGCGACTATGTGATAAAGCCAATAAATAAAGGCATTCGGGCGACTCAAAAGATTATTTTTGTTGGGATAGGGAGCACTAAATTACTTATTAATCTGTTTGAAAAGGTTGTGATGCCAATCTGTATGTATGCTTGTAAAATATGGGGTGCTTACTCTGCCCTCCTATCAAAAATTTTATCAATTGACTCTTTTGCAGGTTATTCCAAGCTTGACTACGAAAAATTCAATATCAGTTTTTCTTTTTTCTTCCAAACGTTGTGTCAGTGTGCATTGCAAAGCATCAAATATTGCAGTACTTGGTGAACTTGGCCCTATCACCGGTGTCACTGACAATTTTGAGACTTGTCTGTGAGAAATGGATGAGAATTGTTAACTTACCAACCGATACCCTTCTGTATGACACATATTTATGTAGTGTCACGACGTCATTAGACGGGACAAGTACGTGGTCGCAAACTATTTCGGACACGCTACATGGTATGGACATGAAACATTTATGGGACAACTGCGGAAACAAAAGGGGTTGTTTTCCGGATTATATTTTTTAAAAACCTTCCAAATTTGTTTCGAAACAATGGAAACAGGAAATGAAAACAAGTAAGCAGAAGATGAAAAATTGAGAAGCTATGTTTTATATACAAGAGAGAATTTAGATTCGAAAATTATATACATATGATTAAAGATTTTACCAGAAGGAAAAATATCTTAAGAATAAGAATCAGTGCACATAATTTGGCGATTGAATAAGGAAGGCACAAATTACTCATACAATTAAGACTTTGGGATCAATGTAATCTCTAAGAAGACAATGTCACTTTGTTGTCGCCTGTCAAAAAGTCCGTTAACCCCAAGACAAATTGTTAAATTCAATTTCTGACATATTTCCAGAATTTTACTGGTTATACTGATGTAGAAACATTTATCTTTATTATGGCATCATCAGATTATGAAGTGGTCAGAAGTTGTGGAATTTATATGAAAGAAGTTATGGCTCTCAGAGGAAATCAATTATGAAAAAAAAAAAAAAAAAATCCAAAAACGGATACTTTCTCTCGTGTCGGCCCTATTTGCAGAATCACTAACAATGTTTGAATACATCAGAAATCACTTTTTTTGTTTTTTGTTTTTTGTTTTTTTCTTTGGCCAGGTGCGAATGGTAGCACTTGTCTCCTGGGGTTGTCTGGTGTGTTTGTAATCTATTGCCACATTTCCTTTATTTGTTTTTTTATGTCTCAACACTTTGTTTATATAGGGGTTGGTGTTGTTGATGTCGTGTTTCTATGTTGTGATCAAAGTATGAAAAGTTTGTATTTGTTTCGCTTGGCATACTGCCGCACTTTTTGTATGCTGTGGTGCGGCCCAAAAAGCTCATTCATTCATTCATTCATTCATTCATTCATTCACAAGACGCTCGCATTCCATAGTTAAATTTATCCAGTAGAAAATCATTAAACTTCACTGAGACAAAAAGTGTCCCAACTATTACAACAACGTGCCATGCGTAATCCACCGGGTATTTGATAAAAAGGGGAGGGGGCACATTAAAGCAAGTTTCTTTAATTTCAAACCATAATTTCACAAAATGCTTTTTTATTGCTTTTGAACCATACACCCCGGGCAGAAGAGCTCGGGCAACAATTGCCATGTGACTTCTCACCACGGCACCAGATTCCTATCTTTGAGGCTTGTTCTTTGATGCATCAAATTTACCTTAATTCTTAGATTATTCACAAATATTGCACTGATATTTTTTTCTGAAATTAATTAAGATATGGTGAAGTAAAACTTACCGGACTGCCATCTGACATTACGGTCGTGATCATGCATTGTCAGCCAGCCTCTGTCTGTTATGGTCAATTCGGCCATTTTGCCGTAAGAATTAGAAGCCCACTTGAGAGTAAAGTTGTCAAACAACTCTAGATTCCCATAAGCTTGAAACTCCAGACGATCTCCTTGTTTTCCCGAGGAAAAAACTATCATCTGTAAAAACAGAGCTTTCTATGATTGGTGCATAGATTCAAACCTGTCCTTGCATCTTTTTTGTTATGTTGTATGCCAAGTCTAGAAATAAACCTTAGGTCCCTCGCCCGTGATATTCTAGCAATTTAAAGGGCCTACAAATTGATACATTCAAAATTGCATGAAACGCACCCATACGGATTGTAATTATTTTATGCGCTTAATTTCAACAACTTTTTCAGTGATAATTGAGTTTTCTTTTGTTTTGAAAGTTAGAGACGTTCCAGCGCAAAACGGCCTAAGCTCGCACCTTTTCTCCGGATGACGTCAGGAGCCTTGACATGATCCGGATAACACAAAGCCAAGCAGCATGTCGACAATGGGAGATGCAAGTGACGCTAAAGGAAATAACGATGGGTTGGATCTTTCGTACTCATGCAAGCTCTCTGGAGAAGTGACGGGCATGAGTTGTTCTGATAGTGATGACAGTGATGAGATTTCTTTTTTTTTTTTTTTTGTGGAGCGGGCTTGTCACCTTTCAGGTGTACGGTCATACTGACCAGAACCACGGGCACCTTTTTCCACGGACCGGCCGGTTTAAGAAGACAACTCATCGAGATTGAACAGTTTAGCAGGATTCTCTCAATTGTGTGGTGCTTTTGTTTTGTAGAAAATACTATCAACTAAAATTTCAGCATTGATATTTGTTTTAAGAATTTTGAATGAAAACAATAATGCCAAAAAATAAGCACAGCCTACACAAAATGGATCTGCGAAAAGGTGTGTGTGCCGAATGCAAAGGCATCTTTGTCAAGAGAGAAGACACAGCACAGCAATTCACAGTTCTGTGACCCTTCTGCTTATAATCGAGTGTATACCAGCGATTTGGTCTGAAGTCTTTGCACTATGACTCCACTTCCCTCCGCCAATTGGTAAAGTATGGTCCATAAATACACTTAAGGGGCACACTTAGCCAATGATTCATCCTGTAGGCCCTTTAAGGTGTGTATGTGTGTGTGTGTGAGGGAGGGGGGGTGAGCTATAATGGCAAAATCGAGCCTCAACACATAATGACATTTTTCCGTTTTAATAAAGTTTGACACCTCCCTGTTCGTGTCACCAAACATGAATATTAAAAAAGCAAAAGCTAGGTGGAAAAATGGGAATAACCATATCATGTTTTAGCTAATTGGAGCTTCCTTTATTCTTTGCTGGCTTACTGAGCAGAACTATCAAGGAATCCACACAAATGGACTACTTGTCTACAGATAAATATGGTACAAACTAGAAAAGTTGAGATTCGATTCAACGTAAAGAAGTAGGCGTGTCTTCAAATATATAACAGTATGAAATGTTTAGTGTTTGCCCGTATTAGTTTGAAATAAGTTGTTGCTGTGACGTCTTCAAAGCAGAATCAGTAGGTTTCCCAAGGCCCAGTGTTAATACATGTGAAATGGCTGGAACTTGTGACGCATGTCTTTACTTTTTCCTGTCGTGCCATCTCAAATGCGTGTACTATATTCAGATGTGCATGGTGAATATACTGGAAAGAAACGTTAAAAACCAAACCTGGAAGTAAATTTGTATGATGCACGGGGATGTGATCTGTTGTTCACCTTGCTGATGGGTGTTCAAAATTGGAATATCTACACACGCAGGCAATTCTGGTTAAAGCAAATTAAAATGTGGAAACTAAGGCAAATAATTGTTACTTTGAGATAAATTTCAAATGCTTCCATGGCCTTCCTCTATGATACTGGCCCAATGCTAACTGATTGGATAAATAAACTCATTCAATACTATGGTGACTTGCCAGGCAGTGCCAGAACCACTGACGTAAGACTATATGCACGTTGGTACTTCAATGAAAGCTCCTTTCTTGAAGAATTCAAATATGCAATTGTCATCTTAAATCTAGGTAAATATACGGGAAATCAGGGACTGGTGCGGAATTTGATAACGAAGGTGCTATGTATTCCTTCATGTCTGCGTTTGAAGCTTTCCCATATACAAACCTGATTATGAGCATCGATATACACACGGATTATACCATTCACCTAGAAGCTACACCAAGACACATAGATTCCGTGTTAGTTTTCTACCGACGTAAATTAGCTCATTATACCATCTATCTCTCTAGCCACGCTCATGAAGTCGTCATTGCATTCCTTGCATCATGTTTATGTTAATTTTTTTATATTATAAAAAAAAAAAAAAAAACAAATGCTGACTTGACTAGATCCTAGTTACCTTTACATGTACTGTTGTCACCTGGAAAATCAATCAGGGTATGTTGGCACTACGACATTCTTTTTATGTACTTTTGCAGCTGTCGTGTCTATCTTAACATGTTGCCGATTCCAATAGTTAGAGTATTGTTCACCCTCTCAAACAAGACTTTTTATTTTTATTTGACATTCCCTGTAATCTACATTTTACTGAAACACGCTGGGAGCTCCTCTCGCAAAATTTAAGTTGTAAATCCTGTCAAAGCCATGGACATGGACATATTCTTTTGCTCTGCATCCATACGGTTGTACCGTCAGTGTGTTTTTGCGTATTTTTCGATACTGCGTTTTTCTCTACTCATTGCATTCCAGGGCACAATGTATACCTAAAAGTCAGGGTCATTGGTAGGTGGGAGTTGGGGGTGCGGGTGGGGGGGGGGGGGGGGGGCAGTGGTAGCAAGTTCCCAACACTAACTTTCATTTTTCATTGCACAATCATATCAATATGGAATACTGCTACTTTACTTACTTTTTTATTTCATAAATGGTAAAACTATGCAAATGAATGTTCGCCAACATTTCGCTGGAGCCAACAGAAATATTCTGAACGAACTATTGCCACATCCAGATGACCTGGACAGCGTAATATCCACTGTGTTTGACTCGCCATGTGTTACCCGATACAATGTTGTAGATTATCTAAAAGCACTCATCAATGCTTTGTCAGTGCTTTATCTAAATAATCAAAGTACAAATGCCAAATTTGACGATTCTTAATCATTTATCGATAGACGTGCAACTGATAATTGTTTTTTCAGTGCGCTATGTCTCCAACTAACTGGCTGGCTGGGAAAAAACTCAGTTGACTTCACATTATTGCAAGTTGCAAAAGAGATTTAAATTGAGGTCTATCCTCCTCAACGCCACATGTCATCCCCGTTATGGTCTTTTGATATACCATACCCAATATTTTTCAGCACAATACATGAACTTTTATTCAACCAACAGTTATTGGGAGGGTCATTTTAATACGAATTCCCTCTCTTGTATTCTGCCTCTTTGACGTTTTTGAACACTTACCCTTATTAACTTACAGTACAGATCAGACATTAATTTAATTAAGCAAGGCTCCCATAGATTTTTCAAGATAGGAACAAAAGACAGTACATCAGTACAGAATTTGAATGACGAAATAAATAATACAGACATAATGCAAAACTGAAATCTGACCCAAATCGTGATCCAAATATTAATTATGACAAACTAGTAAAAATCTCTGTGAAGCAAAGGAGCAACACCTTTCTAAAGGAAGTGAAGTTTAACAAGTACAAACATAAATGATCCCCTTCAATAACCCTTGGTATATGGGGATTTATAACATTTCGTGACGGCTTATTCAGAAAATTAAAATATATCTTTTTCGGGACAATCTAAAACTCATTCAACTCTATCGGAAAATACATTGAAAAATGGATTATCCCAGATTGCGACACACACAATATTCACTGCCGGGATCCTACCAAACAATGACATGTCCAGAGAGTGTGCTATCTCTTTTCAGATATGAGCAAAGTGATAAGCAGCTGCCCATGGTGTTAATTCATCTTATCTCATCTCTTAGCATACACAGTCACCAAGGGCTACATCAAACACTGATTATCAACCCGGGCTTTTCCGGGTTTGAAGACAATGCTTGCCTCAAGGAAAGCAAATGACTCATGTGGCTTTGTTTATGTGCGATATCAGGTTTTCCAAAATCATTGTCACATTTTAATTTGTCAAAATGCTACTGTCTCTCAGTTTACGACCTATGATGATATCATGCTTACTATCAACCATCCAAAACTTGCCATAGTTTTTCTTTGTAAAGTACTGCACCAACCGAAATGCCAGGATACGCTCTCCGTATGATTTTTCATTTTTGCAAATTTTATGTTCAAAATTGCCACACAGAATATTATTCTCTGGTCATTTCATACTATAGTCTTAGCTTTCTTCTGGCACATGTTTATATTTTGATCTCGTACTATTTTCAGAAATACAGCGATCACGTCAAACAGTTTTGGGGAGCAGAGTCATAATCCTTTATAATACAGTCAATGTTGGTATATGTTTATGATTAAAACGATTGTTTACTATTATAGTTGATATTTTATTAACTATTAAAGTCACTCTCCTGGAAGCGTACTCGGTTGTGTGCCATAAGTTGTTGTTTGTATTTCACGCTTTTTATGTATGGGTGCTGTCTTTGTATACATGGGCATAGGCTTCTGCATTATGGTATTTATTTTGAATGGTTATTCAGTATATATTCATTTCACCAGGCTCCCTATCGGTACGTACGCTGTTTATCTGGTAGCTTTTGCTCAATTGGTTATGTATTTCTGTTATGTGAGTATTCATCATGTTTGTTTTACCGGTGGTATAGGTACACATTTACTATCGTTCACATATACCATGTTATTCATTTGATACTCACGAGAATTGTTAGGATGAAAGCACCTGATCCAATTTTCCAAAAGGTATCTGTATCACTTGTTCACAGCTGTCCCAGAACACAAATATTTTCCGTTTTCCTGTCACTTTGAGATCCATTTGTCATACTTAATATCCTACGTTTAGCTTGCCGGTACTTTTAACAACATATTTGTCCTTAGAGTAGGCAAAGACAATTTTTGACATATGTAATTCAATTAGACCAAGGAAATGTTCGAATATTCATGTTTACCTGCTTACTATATCCCCCTTTCTGATTTTATTGACAGGCCATATCCATCAAAGTCCTACAACTACTGAATATTATGATATTAGTCTATTTCATTTTAACATTCAAGCTTGTCACAAGGCAAGTTAAGGTGTAGTCGTGCTGATATTGCCCAAAATGTATATATATATATATATATATATATAATAGATTTTTCTAAGACATTATTGTCTGATAATATCCAAGATAACGATCTTGCCCTACCTGGATCCCATGCTATCATGCAAGGAAACCGAACAAATCTCGATGGGAGGGGGTGTAGGTGTGTCCGTTTCCCATCAACTTTTAATTACCAAATGTCACGACCTTTGGAAGTGCTGACCTTGAATTATTATGGGCTGAAATCAAGTAACATAGTGATAAATTCTTACCTTGGAGTTATTTAGAGGCCCCCTGACTCCCCGTTGTTATTTTGGGACAATATACAGTCAAATCTTGATCATGCAAAAACTGTCGGTGTCCATAACATCGCTATAACAGGTGACCGTAATGTTAATGTCACAACAGCACCCGGCAGAAAAGTTAATTATTTCTGTTCATTAAATTTCCTGTTTCCTTATTCGAAAAGCCCCTCCTTTAACTGTTAATACATCGAGCTGTCTTGATCAAATTATTTCTAACATCCCTAGATACATTCATCAACCTAATGTTTTACCACCAATTGCTAATTAAGATCACAGTATAGCATTGAGTGAAAACACGACTTACAAAAGGTTAATATGGGAATATGAAAAGGCAGATCTTGATCGCTTTCGTGATTATTTAAGAGAGATATGGTGGCCAATTTATTTCCTTTCTTTTAATGACCTAAACCAGTGTTGTGTTCCTTGAACTGAAGGTTTTCTATCTGCCGCCAAAGAGTGCATTCCAAATAAAATGAGTCCTGATTCGCCCTGAAGATCTTCCATGTTATCCTTCTTCACTACGCCGTGAAAAACATAAGTTCGTGCAGGCATACTATAAAACCAAAAACTGATGCAGTGAATAGACAAGACCTACAGGGTACCTATAATCAAATCAGAAACCAGTAGCAAGATAATTTACGTATAGGGTTCTGAAAAAAGCAGCTTCAATAATTTTCAAACCTCTAAAAAACTAATTAACCTTTCTTCAGGCCAAAAGCAGTTCCCTCAATTTGGAAACAAGCACACGTTGAGCAGCTACATCAAAGAACGAAGACATTTTTGTAATAACTACAGGCTGGCATCCTCCTAAGTCGTACTGGAAAAGTGATGGAAAGAGTTGTGTCTAAACATGTGCTCTATTGCTTCAGAGACAATATGGTTATATCTGCCAACTAATCTGGTTTTGGGTCTGGTGATTCCACTGTTTACCCTGTACTGTGAGATAGGTCTGGCAGTGGATCAACAAAAAGAAGTAAGAATCGTATTCGTCGACATCAGAAAGGCATTTGATAAAGTGTGGCAAAAAGGATCCCCTTCATAAGTTAGAAAATATTGTGTCATAGGAAATTTACTATCCTGGTTGGAAGATTATCTTCATAACCCCAAATAACGCGCAGTTATCAATGGCAGATTCTCCAGCTGGGGAACCATTTCTGCTGGCGTACCCCAAAGACAAGTTCTAGTTCCCCCCCCCCCGCCCCTGTTTTTTATCTATGCCACCCATCCCTTTTCCTTGCATTTCATGATGCAGCCCGTGCACCTACTGTTCTTAATCAAGATCTTGACTCTTTGGACGATTTGTCAATAGAGTGGCTAATTCCCTCCAATGCCTTAAAAACCGACATTATCCTTGCCCCGTTTAAAAGACATATTCCCGACCACTCCCTGGTGGTTTTCCAAGGCCACCAGGAAGAAAATGTGCCTGAATACAAGCATCTTGGATATTAATCTGAAATATGGTTTTAAATGGGATGCCCATATTACAGAAATTGCCACCAAAGCTTCGAAACAATTTAAGGTAATGAAGTGTCTTCAGTTCCGAATTGATCGTTTCAAATTAGAAGTTATTGACTTTTCATTTTTTCGTCCCATTTTAGAATATGGGAATGTGGTCTGAGACGGCTGTGCTGAAGATTTCAAAAAGGTCTTAGAATATTTACAGTTGGCTGCGTCCCGCGAAGTTACAGGAGCTGTACAAATTACCCCCAGTGTTTATTTATATGAAGAAACTGGTTTAGAAAGTCTCTCCCAACAGACAGAGAGAGAGAGAAAGATATCTCGAAACTTTCTATGATGTATAAGAAAGTCAACACGTAAACACCTACTTATTTGCATAACGTTTTTCCAATGTTCCAGCATCCTACCAAAATTACTGCTACAACACCAGGTGTCAATCTGATATTAATAAAAGTTCTGACGTATATTTATTTCCCACCAGATTACAGTTGTTGGGAAAATCTCTTTTTTTTTCTTCCTGCGGTCAAAATGTGGAATCTTCTTTCGCTTGAAGTACAAAATTACCGACTTTGTGCCAGGTCAAAAGGACCCTATCTAGAGCATTGAAATGATCATGAAATACATTATATCCCGACCCTCTAAACATAGGCAAGGGATATCTATCTTACATTGCAGACTACGCACGGGCCACAACCAATTGAATTAACATCTTTTGCAAATAAGGATTAAAGAGTCACCTGCATGTTCGTGTGGTGCTGCTGCGGAAAGCGTATGGCATTATTTCCTTTAATACTTGCCTTCGATATGTTATTATACTTAACAATTTCCATGCGTCTGTTAACACTTTCACCGCATATTTATCCCATGGGAATTCTAATTGACCGCTGAGATTCTAGGACTTTGATAGTACAAAATACCATTTTTGTTTTATATCCTGACAGTAAGAATAATAAAAAAAAAGTTAGAAGTAAAGTAGTACAAGCAACAATATCGCACCTCAACATTATTTTGAAATAATTGTATTTACATTCACAAACTTTGGCGAACTTATGGGTATTCTTGAAAATTTGATAAAATATTTAAAACAAAATATCAAATTTCTTTAAATTTGCGCTGAAATTCAACTAGAGTTGCTTCCCGCAGGTCTGGCAACAATTTGACTGCTGTGGCCTCCCGCAGTGAAAGAGTTAATTCAGTTCATGCACCAAAATTTCAAATACAATTTGGTTTGGTGATTGTCACCGCAGTCTCGAAAATATTTTTCATATTTTTCTCTGTGCAAGAGTTCATACAAAAAAGTAAATATTTCGAAGTTGAATCATAAAGATGATACATATTTTGGTAATTTCTAAAAGCCCCTCTGTCTTTGCTTTGTTCTGGTGGAGTCTATCTTCTCATTGTTTTACTCCTGCATTACCACACCTAGAGTGCTTCTTGTTCTCGACGCGGCGCATCTGGTGGGCGTTACGTCTGTCTTGTTCTTGTGTGTTTCCTTGGAAGAGGGATTTATATAGGGCTCTGCCCTTCTTCCCAGTTGTTTTTCTTTTTGCGAATTGATATCTTTAAGTCATTTCAATCTACACTGATGTCTTCTCTTCTAGCCACAGAAAGCTTTCCTGACCTATGCCTCCATGGGGATAGGTTTCTTTTTCTATGTCATGCCCAATTATGCCTAGGATACTCCAACTTAAATTCCGATCTTTACAAAGTTGACAATCTACCAGACCCATTTTCTGCCTGTTCGTACCCCTCTGAAGACTTCAAGCAGTTTCTTTTCCCCCTGTCCAAATTACATTTTGTCAGAGAAAGAAATTATTCAAAACTGCTATCCCTATAATTACTCGTGGGGTTAGCTCCAATCTTATTTTTTCATATTGGTAGTGATTAGCTAGCTGGAATCTTCCTCTATGGCACCCATGATTTATTTGATCACATAACATTCAAATATGTGAAGACTGTCAACAGTTCATAAGAGATATTGGACGGATCAATGAGTAAATTTTCTGATTTTTAATCGTCAGTGGTTCTCACTTGATTTATCGGAATTGCGTATTTCTTTAAACCAGCAAAAACTGTGTTTTCAATGTTGATCTAACATTGTGCCCTTTCATTTTACATTATGAAACTGGTAATGACAAAATGCTCTCACGTAATTCTGATAACTGTTTTGGTACGAGTTGTCTACTCCTGTTTGTGATATATAGTGCATATAATTTGTGTAAGTATCCATATTATAAAGATCCCAACTGAATCATTTAGATGTCCCATGGGATCAGCCACAATGAAATGAATATGTTTGTTATAGGGTAAAACGCACTCCACAGTATAGACAACTTCATGTGATCTGTTTGTGGCACACTTTCTCTGAAAATGGAATGTTAACTGGATATTGTGGGCTGATTGTGTGAAGTTGAATTAGATTTGACCTTGAACTGCAGAATTCAAAGCAGGCTCCTTGTTCAACTGTAATATATTACCTGGTTATTTCCCATACGCATTTGTCGATTAAGGAAAATATCCCAGTTCACAAAATTATATTGTTATGAGAAGACCATTTGATTTACTTCTTTTTTTTTTCTTCCCCCACCCCTTTTGGGGGGGGGGGTGATGTCGTTTTTTTTGTTTGTTTTTTTGGTGTTTTTTGGTTTTCTTTGTTGTTGGGGGGCTAATTGTCTCCTTTATTTGTTTCCTTTTTCTCAAAGCATTGTAATTGGAGGTGTTTTGTTTGGGGGGGGGGAACCACTTCCTTGTAGTCATTACCCTATTATGCAGAAACTCTTTACTCACCATAAGCTAACCTGTAGCTTTTTTACCTACATACATATGCAATTACTATTGTCCATATTGCACACGTTCTTCTGCAGAATTTCGACATAGGCTGTATTAGCCCAAATACGTTTAAGGGTCATCAGTGGCTTACTACTCAGTACATGTTTCGGAGCCTATACCCGTACATGTCTCTCCGAGTAGTTGCTCTTTGCCAAAGCTAAGTATCTAGCAAAAACAACCTATCAATATCTATCAAACAAAACATAGTTACTAAATTTGTATAGTCCAGGTTCAGATAAGAACAATTTCACTTACCTCTGAACCAGAATAAACCCTTTCCAGCTGGATAGGTTATTATAGTTAAACCACATGCCAATTTATAACTGAAGTAGAAACAAACTGGGGCATTATATTAAGTCCCAGTGATTGTAAAATAAACAGTTGCAGCTAGACCATCTCTACAAACCAAGGGAAATTCTAACGAGAACTGCAACAAAGGACATCCTACACCAGATATGTAAAACAATCCCCATGATGACACCTACGCCTCACCTTGAGAGTCTCCAATCAATTAAGCTCTATTTCACCGCCAGTTCTGAGTCAATGTTTGAACGTAATGTGTCCGGTTTGTGACTTTTTTTATAAAATACTGGCCATTTCGAGGTTTTCGTTTTTTTAATATTGAGTAAATGTGCATTTAGGCATGTCACAGAGGAATGAAAGTCATTAGCACTTATGCCAAACACTTGTAACCAATACATAATTTTTCTTAATACAATTTGCCAAACACTTGTAATCAATACATAATTTTTCTTAATACGATTTTAAGTTCAATTAGGCAAAATGTTACTGTAGTGGGCCATCCCTTTATACCCATACGCGATTAACCAGACAGAAAACATGTCAGCCTAAATTGACTGAAAATGAATATCAGAACAGAATTATGACACAAGATAAAATTAAGTAGCAAAACTGGCAAGGTTCAAATCTGTAAAATTATCATAGCCCAACTTTCTAATGATATTTAGCTATTAATGTTTTGGTATGTTTTGAAATGTTCAAGGAAAATGCTCAAAAAGTACTTTTGCCATGCAAATATATTATTATAACTATACGGTCTTCAAAAAGTTGTTATTCCTTGTTGTAACAGACATTTGAATTTTTATCTACTTCTGCACATATCCAATAAAGTGTTGTTCTTGTGAAGTGAGAGCAGACGAGCAACTTTCGTTTTTATACACCTCCTTTTCGCATAGTTAAATCTACGTATAAGAGCAAACAAGACTCAAACTTACCTAGTTTTTGTCCTTTACCACAAAAGTCCCCTGCTCGTCGAGATATCCTTGGTAAAATGTGTTGAGAGAACACAGACGGTCATTTCTCTTCATGACCGAGTTAGGTTTCAACGATAGAATGGATGCTGAAATAAAGAAATTTTGCCTTTCATATAGCAGCTACAACTTTCACTTATAAATGCTAGGCTGAAGATTTTAAAACATAAGCATTCAATTATTGTGTACATTAGCTAAACGTATGTACATATGGTAAAGGCTTGCATTTGTTTTTCTTCAGTTTGGCTTTCTTTGTTTTTCTCGTGTCTGGAATTTCGCGAAATTGCCACCGTATTTAGGGAATATATAAGAATAAAAGTTTCTCTTATCAATCGATTGCATTTTCCGTACATGCTATAGAAATTGAATACCACACAAAATGTAAAACGTTTACGTTTTGACTATTCAGACACACTGCATATAACATCAGATTAATAGCAATAATAATAGTTTTCAAATGTATTCAAATGAAAGTAAAGATCAAGTACAGTAATGAAGATGCAAATCTAAATCTATACTAATAACTGTCAGATTTCTTCGCACCAGATAGTCTTGTTGGAGATGGGCATTGTTTTGGAGCAGACACCAGATAGCTTCCCATCATCAGTGCTGCAAGCCACATGAAAAGGATCATTATATCTAAATACATACATGTTTTGGACAAAAAGTCACAATACATAACATACATACATACATACATACATACATACATACATACATACATACATACATACATACATACATACATACATACATACACACATACATATGTTCGTGTGTTTGTATATAATCATATAAGTATCCATTTACTATATTAAATCTAGTAATAGGGTCATTGGTGTGTCCACACATATGCATTCGACAGTAAACAAAAACTGCGCGTCCAAATATTTAATAAAATTACTTTATATTAAACACGACATGGCTGGGCCGAAGTACGTGATTTTTCCTTGCTTGGAAATTATGAAGTTGGAGATGCCTTGAATTAACTGTTGCATGATTTGTCACACAATACAACTTATGTAACATCTACCAGTATTGGCCTGGTATTTTTGCTTTCAAACTTCTCTTCTATAAAAGCCCCAAGATCTTAAATGGTCGCCATCCAACGTCCTAAAAAATAAAATCCTTTATTCTAATGTCAAAGATGTAGGTGTGGGAATGATGTAAAACACATGATTATGCTTTCAATGCTTATAAAACAACACTGCAAATGCATGCTTTTTACAGTGAAATTATACTTATAAAAGTGAATATAAAATGAACATTATATTTATGTTCACCTGGACTCGGCTACACTGATTTAAACCACTGATCTAATTCAGCATAATTGGGATTTGAGAAGATTCCAAATAAAAAATGCAGAGTTATTCTATCATTTTACAATCAGAGAAAACATAATATCAGTATTTTTTCAGCATCCACATAGCATGTAAATATATAGAATAATTCCATTCAATGTGGTTTTTAGTATTGATCCCATATGAGATCTTTCAACTGTAACAATAATCAGCTCCTAAAGCTCTTAAAAGCATTGTACTAAACATTGGCAAATGGCCAATATGTCATTAATGTTGTTTACTGATACTAGATATATGAAAAATAACGAAATTATGGTTTTTAATTTATAGGATAACACAGTATGACATTTAATGGTGCTTTGATGAAATAGTATCAAGAAATAATGTACCAATTTGGTGCGTATTGGATTAGGACAGGTGATCTCAATTTACTAAGAAATGAAAAGAAAAAACTTAATGATCAAGTCAGGATCACATATTGTGCATAGAAGAAACAGCAGCTATTCAGAGGTTCTAGTAGGAAAAAGACAATAGCAACATATCTAGGGTGCTAAACTCCTGTCAATTTGAAAATGGGAAAATAGAATGCCACAATTGCTTACCTGCAAGGAAAATATTCAGCTTATGAAAATTTGTCAATATTCCACATTTCTGAAGACACAAACGAAAAAAGTATAAACTAAACATGTACAGCTTGCTTTAATTAATCGAATATTTATGTTAACCTATCGTTGTTGTCGTCATCATCATCATCATCATCATCATCATCATCATCATCATCATCAGCATCAGCATCAGCATCATCATCAGCATCATCATCATTTTCATCAATGTCACTGTCATGGTTCTTCTTCTTCTTCTTCTTCTTCTTCTTCCACTTCTTCTTCTTCTACATTTTGTTATATACATCAAATAGAACCATGGCGACATATTGGACTACCTTGATCATAACCCCCCATTTTGAACATGTACAAAATGCAAAAAGTAACAGGTCATGCATCACTGTTGTCTGTGCGAGATTGACACTCACAAATAAACCAGGGCAAGCAAAAATGACTGGAATACCTTATCCAAAGTGGGAATTGGTATTTAGTTGTGATAAACACTAACATGTTGCCAACCAAAAGAGGGGAAAACCCAACATATTGCAGGTGTTAAAGATAAAAGGAACTGGGCAGGAAAAGTGGCCACTTTTAAATTTCTGGGTGGGCTCTTTAGCTGTCATACTATAAAAGTCATGTAGTAATTAGCTTCTCTTTGAACTCTGTGCACTAGGCCTGCTGGCCTACGTACCATATGCTGGGGTGTTACCTGCTTCTTTACCTGTTAAAGGGATTGTGTTTTCCCGCCTGCCCAAGGCATATATTTATCATATATCATTTAGCCACCTTGTTAAGTTCCCTCACTTAATTTTTTTATTTAAGCTGGTAAAGTTTTAGCATTATATTTGGAATTAAGTTAACAGAATGCATCATTACAATAAATGTGTATCATTATCAGTTTATGAAAGTTGAGTACTATGTGTAACTTTAATGAGTGATGCAACTGTGCTGTTATCACTGACTAAGTAGGATTTTTTACACACAGGAAGGACAGCTCCATTCACCAAATCTCGATGGTGATGAATGATGACAGGGATGAATAGCAATGAAGTGTGGAAACTGTGTGATATTTACAACAGCAAAAGGTAAAATTAACAGCAAATGTTATGGTTAAATTCATCACATAACAAGGAACACAAAGATATAGTTTTAATAGTCAAATGAACAGATTGTATTTGTACTGAGTGAACTGAAAGGTTGACCTTTCAAATGTCATTTCCTGTAGAGACGAAAACATAATATAGATGGTGCCAGCACCGGGTTTAGGAAAGTCAAAAGGCTTATGTTTCAGTCATGCTCCTATGCAAAGCTAAACTTAAAACTGGTAATTTCCCTTACCAATTATCTATGTACTCATAATGGTTACATGTAAACACTTTTAATGACAGGATGTTGGAGGGTATAAATAGAGCACCTTCAGCTAGCATATGCAGTTTGGCAGCCACTGAGGATAAGGGGAGGACAGTTTAGAATAGAACAAGCAGAGGTGAACTGGCTGCCAATCTGAATGTACCAGCCACAGCAATGTATTGAGCTGATGTATGTGGCCTGATCATTCGTCTACCCTTGGGCCAAGGCATCCAGTTGTACTTTCGACAAGAAGACTGAGATACCATATGTTCAGCGCGACCTGGACCATAACAAGCCCTACACCACCTGCATTTGTGAATGATGTATGGGAATCAGAGTTAAGTCAGATGCACCTCAAGATCTAAGCGCAGATACCCCTGGCATGTTTACAAATTGGTAGGCTTGCCAGGGGTTTCTTCCAGACCACTGGTAGATATCAGGATAAGTGGAAGATACAGATAGCTCAAGCAGAACTCGCTCAATGGCATATGGAATATATTATGATCAGCAGCGAATCAAACTCAGAAGAAGAGGTATGAACACTGCCAATACCAGATTACATTATTAAGAGCAGCAACTTGGACCACAGAGATGATGAAACCACATTCCAAAATGATCAACAGATAAACAAGAGAAAAGAAAAAGTAGCCAAGATAAAGATCACAGAATTCTGGTTAATGTCAAGGAATTGGTGGATCACTCAACAAAGATGAAGGGAACAATGCTATAAGGTCAAAACTTTACAGCAAGAGTGGGAAGACAAGTCCAACAATTGAAGAGGAAAGGGGAAAGAAGAAGGAAAGCCAGCCTAAAAAAGTCAAGAAACACTGCACAACAACAGAAACCATGGCCACAAAACAATTTGAATCCCTTGGCCAAGGGGTGAGTGCCATGTTCCCTGACCAGAACAAAGGCCTGGAGAAAAGATACATGAACCAAAAAAACAATGAGACAAGATCAGGACCTTAACCAAATCCACACAGACTGTGATGGAGCAATACCAGCAGAAGTGAGGGAATGGATCAAGGAAATTGATATGAGCATCCCAAACAGCCCGAGACTACACCTGCAATTGCTGCCACCTTTCAACTTGCCAAGCTGACCATACCTCTGAAGAAAGAAGTGGAGAGATTCTTAACAGCGAAAGACAACAGATAATGCCATCCCATGGGCGGAGTTGAGAGAACATGTTGGGAAGTCATTCTTATCAGCCAATGAGGCTGAGAGACATACAAGCTAATTAGAAAACATACAGCAGTCATTGTATGGAATTTTGGGCACCTTAGACTGAAGATTTTGAGAGGCCAAAACCGAAGATTTACCAGGAGAAAAAATAACCAGATGCCAAGAGGATAATAGTTTGAGCCTACACCAGAGGATTGTACAGCACAGACTTGGCAAAGAAACTCATTAGAGGCCACACCTGCAAAATTAGAGGAAGCCATAAACAATACAGAAAAGTAAGAAGCCAGACTTGAAACATTCAGAGGAATGGAATGACCAGACTGAACAGAAGAGCCTATGGAAGTAAATCAAGTAAAAATGGCTTCTGGTGCTGCAGAAGTGATGAAACTGTTGGAAAACTGCACCAAGACACAAGCTAAGCTCACTGCCAGGCTATTCAGAATAGAGGCCAAACAGAAATAAAACAGGCATTGAAGCTGTGGACTTAACGAACCCAATGAAGGAGATGGAAAAATCTGCTGTTTCTATTTTTCCAAGTTGGGACATACAATAGCAGATAGTTATCAGAAGAAAGAGAGCACCAGCACTACTGCCAAAGCAACGACAGGACAATGGTTAAACTAAATCACACAAGGGGCACATCAGATCAATTATGAATCACTACGTTAACACTACATGGAGTATGAGAAAGAGCCTTGACTGATACTGGAGCCTGCATGACACTCTTGCAGAAAACTGTGTCCAATAAATTATGCAGATCAACTGGATGAGCCAAATTACTACAACCCGCTGAAGGAGTTTACATCATTTCTGGACAGTGACTCAAAGTACAAGGAGGCACCCAAGTCAAGGTTGACTGAGCTAAGGCCATAGACATATTAGTGGTTGGCTGGATCCAGCATAAAATGATTTTGGGATACGACATACTGCAAGAAAGACTTAGAGTGGTGGATTACCCAAAGAAGATGCTGACCTGGTTTGGACAACTTTGGCCACAGACAAGACACAAAGGAGAGACTGTCTTGATTGTGGATACCAAAGTCAAGATAGTAGAGACCATGCAGAAAAACGATACAAGAACATTGATGCAGTACTGTATGAGTACACTGATATATTCAGTTAACAAAACAAACCCCATGGACAATGTGACACCACGCAGATAGTCATGCATACTGGAGTGTGTCCTCCAATTAAACAGAGAGCCTACCTCACACCATTATCTAAAAAAAATCATAGAAGAGGAGGTGCAGAAAATGCTAAAGGGCCATGCTATTCTTACCTAATTCATGTCATTGGAATTTGTGACTTTTGTACCAACGCTGGATGGAACTAAAGGATTTTGCATAGATTACCCGAAACTTAATGACATCACCAAGACGGACACTTACTCTTTACCTTTGATACTGGATATATTTGATCAAGTAGCTAGAAACAGCATTTATGCTACTTTAAATATATATGTAGTGGGTACTGGCAAATACCAGTGGCACCTGAAGACATTCCAAAGACTGCCTTTTTCTTCAGAAGGGCTTATATGAATTTCTAAGAATGCCTTTTGGTCTTACGAATGCACTTTCACCATTTCAAAAGAATGACTGCAAAGTTTTGCAAGACGTACTTAAGGAAAACTAAGACACCAAAACTTAATCCTACTTTCATCAATCCTAGCTCAAAATGTATCTGCATTTGAATAGCAAATCACGTATGTGTGTAATTGTGATACTCCAAGAAATTTATGTGTTCCATATTTGGGTGTCTGTGATGTGAATTGTTGAATAAACAATTGAAAGTTGACTGCAAAATATCCATCCCATAAATGTCGATACAAGTCACTAATTATTTGTGATAAAATCATAATTACACTTACATCATAATCCTGACATATTGGCGACCAAAAAACCTGCAATTTTTTTATGTTTGGTTTTGTTTTTCTGTTACCCATCCTTAAAGTTTGACATTTCAATTTTCTCTTTGATTTCCAGGATGGCCATTTTTTTCTTTTCATACAAAAAGAACGAAGCACAATTTTGCAAATCGCTAATAGTTTTTGCAGTTCAGACATTACAGATTCGAAAGCCTTTAACCAGGTTAAATTTCACCCAGCCATTTCTTGGAATAACCATTCTTAGGAGGGGTTCCTGTCCTATTATCCTTTCTGACAAAACAAGCTTCAAAGGCCTTTGATGTTGATCATTTGCCTCTGAAACAATACCGTTTGTTGAAGTTGAGCTGATATTTATAGAAAACATAGTAATCAACATCCCTTAACATTTGGTGAGGTTGTCAATCAATTATTGGTCAATCACATGAATAAAAGAGCCTTTGAAGTACGGAAAACATTATTCAGCGATCTGCTAAGCAGTGACAGTGACAATCTGATTTAAAAGCATGATGTCATGGAGGCGGCTCTTTGGGCCCCATGACCCTAAGCCTGGCAATGAAAGTTGTGTTGCCTTGCTTCAGTGGGGTGGGTTACGGGCCCTCATGGTCACTGGATAAGTGGCGGTATGGTCTTCCGGCCCATACCTCCTCCCGTTTTTAGGGATAGTGTTTTATTGTATTTACTCCTATCTGTATACTTTATGTAGTTAGCTTGCTAGACTTGTTTGTACACTTTACTTAGTTTGCTTGTCATTATTATGTAGTTAATTTCTCCATGAGTTTCATTTCTCTTCCCAACCTGAGTTTTGTGTCCCTATTACTTTTTTGTGTTTTTTCTCTTATTTTCACGTTTATTTACCTTTGATGTGTTTTTTGTACTTTTATTCCCTCATCCTTGGGTTTCGATAAAATACCATTATATACATGGGTATTGTTGATTAAATTACCAGTTTTTTTTTCCAAGCATGTCTTTAGAGTGCAAAGTCACTGGGGTAATCCATTGCAGCACGGCCTTTGAAGGGACATCATCTGAAGATTCCCACTGCTCCTGAACTTTAAAGTTTCCCTTCATTAGAATGCAAAACAAGCAAGATAAGTATAAAGCATTCAACTAAGTCTATGATATGTTATCGTCTTTGCATCTTTTCCCTGGCCACAAACATGCTTTTGGCATGGAGCCTGATTTTGCTATGCCCCCGTGATGCTACTCTGCTTTTACCATGGGCTATTGCTATCTGTAGGGCCCATATAACAGACTGCAGAGTATTATTGACAGGTGGCATTGTTCCACTAGATGCCTGAAAACCAAAAGAATGACACATGGATGTTCAGATGTCCACATGCCTGTGTGTTTTTTTTTTTTTTTTTTTTTTGCGTTTTTCTCACATTTCTACTTTAGTTAAAAGCTTGAAACCATGACACCTAAAAAAAAGAACATTCACTTTATAAAAACCGTTATATCTCAAAATCGTCCCAGGAAATTGGTGTCTTAGCTGTCCTTAATGTCTTAGTGTACGTAGATGATTTTGTTATCTATAGTAAGAATACACAAAACATGCCAAACATCTTGAGGCAGTATTCGAAGATTAAGGGACACAGAAGTAAAAATAAAACAACCCAGATGTAGATTTGCCAAACCTGAAGAGAAACTTGTAGGGTACATCATGAATAAAGAAGGGATCAGGAGTGATCCGAAGAAAGTTGAAGCTATAGTGAAGATAAAACCCCAAACTTCTTTGAAAAAGAGTTATTTCTTTCCTAGGAATGTGCAATACTACTCTCAAACAGTACCATCTTATGCTGAGAAAGCAGAAACACTGTACCAATTAACTCTAAAAGACCAACCTTTTGAGTGGGAAATAGAACAGGAAGAAAGTTTGCAAAAGTTGTCAGACATACTTCAGCCAAATAAGGTCATTGCTTACCCTCAAGTTAATAAACTATCCAATCTGTATACAGATGCCTGTGGACATACAGTTGGAGGAATCTTAGTACAGGAGTATGAGACAGGAAAAGATGAGGCCATACAGTATGTTCACATCAACTCTAAACCATCAATTTAAATGGGCTGCCATAGAAAAGGAAGCATAAACTGCTGTGCATTGTGTGACCAAACGATGGCTGTACCTCTAGGGAGCAAAGTTTACAGTGTTCACTGACCACGAATCCCATAGATTGCTCCTTATCAAGGACATGAGGGCACAAAAATATAAAGATGAGGAGTATTTTTGGCTGAATGTGGAGGGAAAAGTGAATACATAGAAGAAAGCAAGAACATAAGGGACCCCCCTTTTGTCCAGATTGCCAACTAAGACAGAACTCTTTACCATGGACACAGAAAAATGGATTTATACACACACATTCAAAGATGAAGATGCAATGAAAAGAAGACCATGGGAGGCAGATTGAATAAATCCAGAAGAAGTGAAGACAAACAACAAGAGGAATTCCCAGAATGGTTAAAAAGAACACAGGAAGCAGACTATGGATATGAAATATACAGAGGATTGCTGTATTCTATCATGAAACCACCATCCACAGAAGCAATCTGCCCAAGATCATTTCTGCCTAGAAAATTTTGGAAATCAGTAATTATTAGATGTCACAAAGACGTAGAACATATGGCTGTGCATAAGGCTCTCTGGCACATAAGAGAAGCTTATGGGTGCCTAAGAATGAGGAAAGACATTTTGAACAAATTACAACAATTTTTTACTTGAATTATGTATGTGCCGAGACAAGAAAAGACAAAGATGCCAATAACAGTCTATCCAATGCAGATAGTTTCCATGGATCTTATCAGACCTCTTGGAGTCACCAATAAAGGTAATAAAAACTGTCAGAATGTGATAGACCATCATTCAGGATGGGCCGACAGTTATCCCATACCAGCCAAGTGTGCACAATGCATGGAGGAAGACTTAACCAAAGGTTTCTTTCCCAGACATGGAATTCCAGAAGTCATAATAAAAGGTCAAGGACAGGATTTCAATGCCAAAATCTTTAGAGATTATCTCATAGGAGTGAGAATTGAACATATAAAGACAAGTGCCCTAGATTTCTCAAACCATCAGTAAAATAGAGAGATTCAACAAAAAACTGAAGAAGACCACAGTCAAATTTGTGAACAACAATGTGAGAGCATGGGAAGATCAACTTTCTAATGATTTGCTTGCCAACAGGAATAGCATAAGTACTGTCACAGGATATACTCTGTTCTTCTTAGAATATGGAAGACAATAAAGTATGCCTTGAACCAAAGTATTGAACATAAGGAATAATACTCAGTCTTTACAAGGCAGACTGAACAACTCTATAGAAGCACTAAAAAGGCAAAACAGAACATGGAAAGTTCAAGGGAATTCAATCACCAGAGAATCAACAGAGAAGCCAACACTCAAGAACTATATCTAGCAGACACGATGATATTTAAGGCACGAGAGAGGCTGACCTTCATCTCTAAATGGGACCCCGAATTCGAAGTAATTCCAATGCATGGATCTGTATGTTGGATACGCCACCAACAAACAGGGAAAATCAGAATAGACAATCACAAGAAGATCAAACCAGTTGATCAAAATATAGTTTGGGATGATGTCAGACCAAGACCAGTTAGGAACTCTAGAATAACCACAGTTCCACAGCCAACAATACAGTTGGACCTGAAAAAAAACAAACAAACAGAACAGACACCAGAGGAGGAGCCAGAAGGAGAGGCAGAACTAGAAGTAGACACAAAGCCAGTCGAGGTAGAAGTAGACCAAGTACCAAAACATGCATCCATAACCAGATGGAGTGTTGATTGATAACTGCAAAGCAGCTGATTAAAATACAAGTTGCTGAATGGATCATAGTAACACTAGAGAAGCCACGTGTAACTCGAGCAGTAATGGAACAGTAGAACTCCAAAGCCATCATTTCATCAATGTCGTTGTGGCCAATGAAGGACAAGAAACAATGGATCATGAGAGTGGAGACCAAGATAAAAAATTCTACTGAAGAGACTGGAAATACAGACATCTCAAACAACTCCATCCACACCAAACTGATCTTAACAGTACAGGAGAGGACTGATCAATGTATTTGGGGATTTCACCCAAAGCCTGTTTGGACTGACCACAGATCAAGGATTGAAGGATGTCTGAGGACAAGTTGCCTTTCCTCAGAAGAAACAGAAGTGACAGTTGAGGACCCCACCTACAAGGAACTGGATACAGAAAAGAAATATACTGAATACCACTTAGAAACCTTACTGAGGATGCAATACCAGAATTAAAGGAATTACACTATGACAATACAGCATTCATCAGAGCAACATGGAGCATGCTTACCACCAAACAAGCAATTACTCTATTTCAGGAAATAGTCAATAAAGTATCATCAAACCACATAAAGATTTCACAAACAGAAAGCATAACTGGAGGTACAACAACTTATAGAGGAATAACTACCATTGGAACATTTGGAAACTGTCTTACAGAATGCAACAATGCCTACTAAAAGATTTCTAACACTTTAATTTGGGACAGAAACATGCTTATCTAGATAATCGAGATACCTTTAATGAAAGAAAATCTTTAATGTGGCTTTAAGATGTATAGCTGGCTAGAGCCATACAAGCAGACCAGATTAGCAATTCGGATTCAGATTTTTAAAAAACCATGAATGGAACTACATTTTGTCAGTGGAAGTACCTCTGTTAATGGCAGTACTCACAATCAGTCAGAAATGCAAACAAAGAAACCAATTTACATTTTCCTCATGATTGCATATTTAATCATCTCACCAACATGCATTTAATAGACTGTAGTCATTTGAAGAAACTTTCATTCACTATTTTCTACAGCCTTACTTATCATCAGAAGGTTTAAGCCATCTCCTGAAATCAGTTCTTTAGTCTGCCTTCCACAGACATCAACAACATGGTTATTTTTCGTCATACATGTTTAACTTCCTTTCAGTATTGTCACTGAAGTAAACAGAACCAAGCTCGGTGATACAAACATCACAGATGTTGCTACAGCCTTGTGTTCCAGATAATATCGGCTTTCTGATACTATTGATTCCATTGTCATAGTGCAGCAGACCACCTCAGCCCATTTGTCTGCTCAAATAGACCTTTATTACTTGGACTGAAGTGTAGGCCAGAGATACATTTGATGTGGTCTAGGGACATGTTGTATACCCACTATTATCCAGTATAGATGGCAGTGGGATATTTCAGTTGTCCCAACCAAATTTATTCACACCATAAACTTTCTGACCAGTGAAACTTGTGCTATTCACACTTTTTGGGGAAGGAAAAAACGTTATGGAAAAACTGTACGGGATTAAAAGTAGTAACGGATTTTTCTGCAGAAAATAAAACTGTGGTATCCCATATTATACACCATCTATTCAACCACTCATACATTTTCAGTTTCTGGCAAAGTATGTAAGAGACCGGTAACCTGCCATGAGATACGTTTATGTTCATGTGGTAAGGGTAAGTGAATTTATGGCTCCGTAGTTAGAATTAGAAAAACGTGTATTTTTACATAAAAAAACTTAATTAAAATATTTCATTTGTACATGTGTTGTTAGCACTCCTTATTCGTAAACTTTGCCTAGAACTAGAGCTGTTTCCTCTAATTTGTAATATTCTATTATCTAGACATCTGATTTCTAGATAGAATTTAAATAGTTTGAGGCAGATAGTAAATGCATTTTTGTGACATTATGTGTGAGACACATGTGATTGACCGTTTGTAATCTTACCTGTACGGCAGCGGTAAATACTTTAGAAAAAAGTTCTTTTGTACTGCTTACAGCGCTCCCTATCTAACCACTGTGAGTAAATCAACGACAAAGGGGTAGCAATTAATGCTTGTGTGTATCTGTTGGATGTATCACGGATTTAACCATGTTCCTTCGCTTCTCCCAATGTGCTGGTTGTTCCAGATAAATAAGTAGTAGTAGTTGTAGTAGTAGAAGTAGTAGTAGTAGTAGTAGTAGTAGTAGTAGTAGTAGTAGTAGTAGTAGTAGTAGTAGTAGTAGTAGCTACTGCCATGTGATTGCTTTGCAGGCAAACATGTACACACAGAGATGCCAAAGACTTCCATAAAAATTACTTGACTATGGTTTAAAATATTTTCATCTGAAATGAAAGACAATAAAAGCATATACATTGTCTAAGCTATTATATTTTTTCATCTGGGATAACGCTGTGTCTGAGCCTTTTTAATTGTACTATTGGAGTGATACAAGTCCGAGTTCTCTCCCCTATTTTATAAGGCGTGTACATTGATGAGTTGCTTATGCGTTTAAAAACATCAGGTTTTGGATGCCATATAGGTTATACTTTTGTAGGAGCACTGGCCCATGCAGATGACGTGGCACTTTTGGCGCCGACTTTATTTTCGATTTCCAAGATGTTAGAAATTTGTTCCAAATTTGCTAAAGAATATAATGTCCTTTTGAATCCTTCCAAATCTAAGCACATGCTTTTGGCAATACAGATGCATATCCTTGTGTTCTTTTAGATGATTCCATTATTCAAAGTAAATTTAATCAATTCGAGCACCTTGGCAATATAATTGGTAAGAACGCCTTGCAGAACAGTATTGAGACCTGATCCGACATTTTGAGATACAGGTCAGTATCGTTATGGCTCAATTTGGTAAAGAAATTTCCAGACGCTAGATATCAACTATTCAAAACGTACTGCATGTCTCTTTATGGTAGCCAATTATGGGATGTCTTTAAACAGAAGTTGAACATTTCTATACCGCTTGGAGAAAAGCGATTCGATTTATCTGGCAACTCCCTTACAGGTGCCATAATATATTATTGCCTCTCCTTTGGGAAATGTACCTTTCGATAAACAACTACACCAAAAGGTTTATGATTTTTTTTCCTAATTGGATTGTAAAAAGCAACAACAAAGTTGTTACTATTCAACTTGCTGCAGACGACAGTCAATCAGCAGTATGCAACTCAACGAATCTAATGGTTTCAGGGTATAAAATTGACAAATACAATCTGAAGAAGATACTTTAACCTCTCCCCCTTCCACCTCACACACACACACACACACACACACACACACACACACACACACACATACACACATACACAAGCTCTATGTCTCCTGTTTTGCCAGATGTTACTTGAAGAAAAATGTGCATTTTAATTCGCTCCATCATCAAAGAACTAAAAAGTACCGAAGTAAAATAAGTGTAGCTTTAACTCTCTTCTTAATCTCCACGGCCATTTCGTTAATAGGTTATAAAATTTGTTTCCGCATGGCCTAGCCATCCACTTGTCCAGTCCGATCCAGAATTATATCCGTGTGCCAACACAGATATACTTTTTTCTAGGAATTCTTTCTTTCTTTCTGTCTTTCCTTCCTTCCTTCCTTCCTTCCTTCCTTCCTTCCTTCCTTCTTTCTTTCTTGCATTACAGGCAAATTTGTCAAACATTTCAGTTAAAAAGTATTATACTTAGAAACTCCAAACTTGGCACAATTATACTTCTACAGATGAAATGTTCCCTTTTTCATAATAAGAGGTTATGCTTTTCAAAATTATGCAAATGAGGGCTAATTAGAGTTTGAAATCTTCAGTATCTTATATACTATAGTAAATATGGTTCTGAGTGTATAGCAGTTCGATCATAGGAAAGCAAAGGTCATGTCAAATGTCCCGGTCATGTCAAGGTCAAAGGTCAATTTTACGTTATAATGTCATTTTAAAGGTCAAGGTTCACTTCAGGCAGACGTCATCTCTAGGTCAAATGTCATTTTAAGTTCAAAGGCCACTGTCGATGGTGGCTTTCTTCTAGCCACAACGTGGTCACTTTTTATCCAATATTGATCTTGTTGGGCTCAAACTGTAGCTATTGTGACACTGTACATTTTTATGAGAACACGTAACCTCTAAAGGGCAAAAGTCAAAGTAATTTGGCCCTTTGAAGCTTTCATCTTGTCATAACTTAGTCAATTTTCATCTGATTCGGTTCATGTTGGCCTTGAAAAGTGGGTATTGTAACATTGTTCATTTCTGAAATTTACCTTTGAGGTCAAGGTCAGAGTTATTCCACGTCACGCGTGACGTATAATCAAACATCGCTCGCGCACATTTGATTTTGTCTAAATGCCAATGCATTACGTTAATGAAGCAGGCCCGTCACAATTAAATTGTAACAATATTTAGGTCATGTGATCTACAGCGGGTTACTACTTTTGAATTTCACTCTAGAAAACGATAATTCACTCTCAAACATAGAATAAATATACTTCCACAATGATTTATTGCATGGTCTGTTGTGTTTTTCGTGATAAAGAATCATGTATTTGGGAGATTTTTGCTCATTGTAATTTCGGAGTTCCTTGAGAGCCAACAAACATGTTAGCATGTTTATCATGTTGGCTCAACTGATCTGTTGTTGAAACATAAAGGCAGTTTAGCTTTCATCAGTTACATGATAAGACTTTAATAGTGCAAAGTATACTGATCCCTACTATGTAACTTCAGAGCTATTATGCATATCATGACGATGATCAAGTACATGTTTTCATATAATCAGCATTATGTTAAACTCGAGTCGAGTTTTAGCTATATACAATATTAGGGAATTCAGAAAGATACTATGTATATAGTGATTGTTGCACGGAAACATGTACTAATGATACCGACACCCTTAGACATATTCCATGCACTGACACATAAACATACTGGCCTATGTTGACTGTTGCTTACATGTTCATCAACAATTGGGTTGCGGAGTTGTTATTCATAAATACGTGATTGCTTTTTATCATCTGTTTTTGGGGGTTGCAGTTAGTATAGTATGTTCAAATGGTCCATGGCTTGGCGTTGAAAGAGGTATGGCATCTTGGCATTGACATCATGTCGTGTTGCCGCAGTCCTTTTTTATTCATGAACGTTAATAAATTAATTCGGTCCGGAAACCCATAACAGCTATAGATACGTAAATAAAGTCCGAAGGAATGATTGAAAAGTGTGTGTGGGTCTTGGTTTCTGGCACATTCGGATGTCACTATTCATACATGTGATAATAATTTATTGAACTCGAAAGAAGTTGACTTTGAATAATTATTGATATAAGTCAAATTTCAAAAGTAAAAACGTTCTCTTGGGTGTGCTTTATATAATCCTAATGAAGGCATTGTTGTCCAGAAAAGTGAAAACTTGACTCCCGAAATCATGAAAATATATACAATATTTGAAGGCCACCTGTTTTGACTGATATTTCAATTGAATCATACCAGTCTTCATAAATACTTGGAAGCCTAGTTCCTATTGTCCCAATGCTTCCCCAAGTAGTAAAAATATCAGGGACAAAATGTGTTAAATATCTTGGAGTTATGCACATGAATTTACACGTGGCAGCATGGTCGCTTAAAGGCACTGCTGACCTGTTCTTACTAATTATGTCGCTAAGACAACAGAACTATACCTCAATCATGATAAAAGCATTGCATTAATTTTGTTACGGAAACATCTGAAAATTATACTTTTCTGTTTAACAAATGGAAAATTAAGAATATCTTAAGCATTTGAACCATGTTGAAACCTTTTTTATGCATTTGCTTTCACAGATTGTTATTTCTTACCATATGCCTGTTGCGGAGCTGTCATGCGGTCCAGATTTATGATATATGCAAATTAAACTACCTATATAGTAGAGCAGCGAAATTTTCAACAAAGGCTTATTTTCAGTTTTCGTTCAACCGGAAAAACTCCCAACTGGATTTGGTATAAATCAAAAGATAAGAACCTGAAGTTTCAAGTTAGGTTAGGTGTACTATCAATTTCATGGTCAATTTGTATTTATATTGGTTGCCATGGCAACGAAATTAAGTTTTCATGAAATGAAGGGAGAATCACCTTATTAACTATAACTTTATACACATACAAGGTACCATCTCAGAAAACTTTACATCAACATACTTTCTATACAGGTGTTTCATAAGAAAGCAGTTTGAGATAGTAAGTGTCACCAGTTGGTTGCCATGGCAACAGAATATTTGTAAAAGTCACTTAAATTTGCATGTAAACACTAGAAACATATTTATAGTTTTAAATATCGGGAATAATTTTCATAACATTCAATGTTAAAATGTAAAGAGATTCTTTCTGCACTAACAATTGAGTGAAGGAAGACAATTTTAGGTCGCCTAGCAACGTTCTTGCAAATGTTTACATAACTCAAAATCAACAGATTTTTGTGGATATTGCAATTGGTCAGATGGCCAGTGCTGCGCATTGCTGAGAAATGATTCATACATGTGATAATATTGCAGGAAAATCTGTCCTTAAACAAAAAAATACTTAGCTAAATTTGGTATAAATTGAAAGATAAGAACTTGTAATTGAAGGATAGGTAGAATGTACCATCGATTTAATGGGCAACATATGTTTTTATTGGTTGCCATTGTAACGACATTTTTTTGAGTAATCCAGGGTTGCCATTGTAACGACATTTTTTTGAGTAATCCAGGGTAACACAGTTTTAACCATTATGTAATGAAAATACAAGGTACCACTTCACAACTTTACATCAGCACACCTACTATACAGCCATTTCCAAAGAAATCAGTTTGAGATTGTAAGTGTCAAAAGTTGGTTGCCATGGCAACGGAATGTTACTAAAATCACATACTTTTGCAATCAAACATCAGAAGCCTGTTTCTAGCTTCAATTGTTAGGAATACTTTGCATCAAATGTGCTGTTAAATGTAAAGAGACTCTTTCTCTACTAAATTTGATGTAAATTGAGTCAAGTAGGAGTGTTTTATGGTCACCCAGCAAAGTTCCTCCAAATGTCAAGATTATTTAAAAGCAGATTTTTGGAGATATTGGACATGTATCATCAACAATGTTGCAAACTGCTGAGCGATGATACATGTGATAATACTACCAGTAGATGTTTTTATAAACTTTCCATATTTCCCTGTAGTTACTCCTGTCCTAAAGCAACAGTATTATGTCTTTTTTACAATACAATTCAAGATTTTGTCGCAAATTTTGTGCCTTTTTCAAATATATTTTTCATTGAACTCTAATTTTAGGTATTCATGACACTGAGCATATATACTTATCAAGCATATATATTACTGATCATATTCAGCAAAAAGATGGTAAAATTGTCAGAGCTTCCAAAGAACGTCCTTATCGCAGTTGGCGCATGCGCACCTAATCAGCGTAATTTTGTCTAAATTATTTTGTGTCAATGTAACCAACCATTTTATATTCAACACAATGTGCCCCCCTTTTCCCCCTTCCACAAGAAAATATTCAGACAATTAACATGGCAAAAAAGCCTCAAAATTGCCACATCTAGTTGCACTTCTAGAACTTTTGTTCACTGCCCATTGGCAGATGTCTCAAACTAGCATGTGATAGGTAGAATTTTGTGTCTGTCTAAAATAGTTTGGAAGATATGGAGCTTATAAAATTTTAATTGTCCCTAATTTGCTGAATTTTAAACACCATGACTATTCCAAGTCAGGTGCCTAATTTCACCGGTAGGTGAGTCACCATGGCAAGTTTTGTGATTGTCGGAATAACAGTGTCCGAGAAAAACTCCAGACAAATTTGGTCGTAAAAGAGATAGCAGGAAAGAAAGGAAGAAAGAAAGAAAGAAAAGAGGGAGGAAAGAAGGGAGAAAGGAAGGAAAGAAAAAATAATTCTTTGAAAAACGAAATGTCTGGGTTTGCACCCAGACATAAAAAAGCCACCGACGCATGTCCTATAGAATGAAGCTTGCTAGAGATCCATCCAAGGTACATCTGCAGCAGAGCCAAGTCTGATGTGGATCCAGTAAACTGTGTTGGGGAACATTACGTATACATGTATTCACAGCAGCCTACCACTGTACCAATGGCAATGTGTACTCTGATTCATAATATTGATTTTTTTTTAAAAATCCGGGCCGGGAGGAAGCATCGCTTAGCGACTTTCATGGATACCAAGTCAAAGTTATACCCACCACCTTTTAATAGAGTTCAGTCAGTGATTTTCGAGAAGTCAAAAACAAAGAATGGCTAGAAAAGATTCGCTTCACAGCAAATCGGTCTCGGTACCTTCAAAATGAGAACAGTTTGAAATGCTACACTTTGCCATTGTTCAGCATAGTCTAAATTTTGTGTATTATGCTAATTTACAAACATTAGAATGCTATAACTCTTTGGCTCTTGGTTCATTGGATGTGGCCATGTCACAAACCTACAAGGTAAAGTTTGAATGACACTACTATCTGTAATTGCTTTGATAGCTTTTCAAAGACTTTAATTTTGTGGATTTGCCTAATTTGCATACATTAAAAGCCTACAACTTTGGTTTATGGTTCATGGGATGCGGCTTTGCAACATATCTACAAACTGAGGTCGGAATGGCACCTGTATGTATAATAGTTTTGAAGTTATTCAAGATTTAAATTTCTTGTATTCATCTTATTTGCATTAATTAAAATTGTACAATTTGGGATGATGGGTCTATCATGATGCTGCTATCTCACAAACCCAAAAATTGAAGTTGGAATAGCACCTCTATCTATAATAGATTTGAAGCTATTCAACATTTAAAATTGTGCATATCGACCTAATTTGCATAAATTAAAAATCCTATAACTTTGGTTCATGGTTCATTGGATGTAGCTTTGCCACAAACCATCATATTGACTTTGGAATTTCATCTGTATCTATAATATTTTGCAAATATTCAACTTTTAATTTTTTCAATACCCCGTATCAGCATAAATTGAAATTCTACAACTTTTATTTGTTGTCCATCATATTGGTAGGTGTCACAAACCTAGATGTGCGCATTTAAAATTTGTGTTTATATGCAATAGTTTGAAAGATATGGTGCTTTAAAATTTTGGAAAGGCCCTAATTTGCATAATTTTAAACATGTCGATTATTCAAAATCATATCAGTCAACTTCCTAACTGGCTCTGTTAACATGCCAAGTTTAAACATTGTAGCCGAAATAAGAAGAAAAAAAGAATGAAGGAAAGAAAGAAGAAATTTTGAGAAAGCTGTATGTCTGGGATGACACTAATATATATATATATATATATATATATATATATATATATATATATATATATATATATATATATATATATATATATATATATATATATATATATATATATATATATTCAGTTGCCCACTCTGTGTAAGTAAAGACAAAATATTTCGAAAAACGAAGTGATTTGTAGCAAATGAACATTTAACAATATTGAAATCGGAAATGGCGATTTTGGTCTTTTTGCATTTGCCAAAAAGACTTGTATAATGCAAATATATACATATGACATTAATCTACAGACACATATCTATTTGTAAGATAGTTCTGGTGCCTCAAGGAACCTAAAAGATACGGTTCTGTAATTTAAAATAATAAACCCATATTGAAGAAATCCATACTATTTCATCAAGGTGATGGTTTCGCTTTTCAGACATAGGTATCTATTTTTGCTTATAGCATAAAACTGGACCACCTCAGAGCTCCACAACAAGCATTTTCTTAAAGTGGACAAAATTTTACATCAGGTAGGCTATGTTGTAGCTATAAGGCAGCCGGGTAGACCAAATTCATATTTTAGCCTCAAATGCTGCAGGCCTAAATAATGATGTAGCTCCGAGAATCATTGATCCGGTTGACAGGGATGCAGTTAATGTGAGCAACACTTCCTTCTCTCATTCACGATAGTGCAGTTTGGTTGTGATCTGTGTCATAGGAATTTGTCACAGGAATGATTATCGTCAGACACTGCCGGGACGCTCATACAATACTGGACGGCGAAAGCAATCTTACAGGTTAGCGTCATGTCTGTGCCAGTGGCTAACCCTGGAGAATTAGGATGGTTATCTGCAAATCTCTTCCTAGATTGCATGAGGGTTATTTTAGTACATTTCCACCGCATCAGATTAGTTAGAACAACGTAAACAAATTTTAGACCCTTTGTGTCTGAGGAACGATAACTGTTTTACAAGGACTGGGCAGGTGGCTATGGACCGTGCTTTGAATCAAGAAGTCCGAATAGTTACAGTGTCATTCAAATTACCGCTCAAAATGTACATATCCTATGCCTATTGCAGTTTTCTACCAATGAGTGGTTGATCTCTCTCTTTGGCAATTACAAGCAAGTGGTAATTACTGCGAGAGGTGTGATACACGTTCGTCTCCAACTGAAAGCAGGCAACTCTTACCTTATGAACAATTAGTTTTATTTTGATATCACGTTAGTTAAATTCATTGCAAATATCTTCGACGCACCAGTGTAGTATCAGTGAGGTGTTATCCTTACAATTTGTGATTGATGTTCAGCGGATGTTAGCGATTAAATGTACGTGGATGTGTAAGATCCTAACAACTGCTGTTCACGTGTCAATAGCAAAACTGGGTAAAAATCAAGATAAGTGTTAAAGTGTGATTAAATGATGACTTTTCCCCAGTGTCTAGTAATATTTTTTGCTTTATTGACGTAACCCTTCCAGTAGCAAGCACGTCTAAAGTTGATCTACTTAAGTAAAAAAAAAAATCTGAATTATCATTTGAACCCCAAATTCGTATTCCTCCTAAAATTACCTCTTCATTCAAGTACCAGACCTATACTTCTAGATAGAATACCCAAGGTCAGCAGCTCTACTCGGTGTGCATTGGGCGCAACATAGCTTTTATCGGTGCACGTTGGTGCATTGCGTCCAATGCGTGCCAAAAAAAGCTGTTGACTCACTTCTAAATTCGGCATTGAAAGGATTAAAGAGGAAAACCATGACATGCACATGCATACAAATGGAGCACCATGTTGGGCTCATCTCAGACATGCACCTCACAAGAACAGCCAATCTTTATAACAATATCATGCATTTTGTTCCCAATGCAGGAGTACATGCGAACAGGTTCAAAACGCATCCATCATTAACACACACACACACATACACACATATATATATGTATTTAGAGAGAGAGAGAGAGAGAGAGAGAGAGAAAGAGAGAGATAAAAGAAAGATAGCCACGAACACAACTCGCAGTATTTACCGCTTGCTTGTATACATATATATATATATATATATATATATATATATATATATATATATATATATATATATATATATATATATATATATATGTACATATATACACCTTAAAAAGTCAAAGTCCGTAGATGAGACTTTTCTAATCATTCATTTGATTTTGCCTGTAATCACAAGGCAAAACTTCTGATCCTGCAGTACAGTATTTTAACGCTAGTTGGTTCCCTGTGCTGACTGAAATAGCAACAATTCATGAGCACACGTTGCCCTTAGTTTCGCCGTAATTATTCGAAAAGGAAATTTTCCCAGTGAAGCGGATGTACAGAGCAAGTTCAAGCTATGAAGAACTGGGCATCAGAGAGCTCTAGATGCGGTGCAAGAGACAAAAAATTGTATTAATGACAGTAGATTGTTTCCTCATTCGCGTTTAGCATTTGGGTGACTTTTGCAAGAAACGCACTATATTACGAAAAGATTTTCTTATACCGTGCAGCTTGAGAGTGTAATGATTGTTTTATAGCTTTTATGTATATGTATGTATGTATGTATGTATATATATATATGTATATATATATACATATATATATACATATATATATATATATATATATATATATATATATATATATATATATATATATATATATATATATATATATAGGTAGTGCGTTGAATTTAAGGCAAACATGGTTTATGGGCATTTTTCAACTGCCCATAAATCGAAGAACTGCCCACAAGACGGTCTGAGGATGATAATTCTGCCCATAAACCATCCAAGACATAAATATATATATATATATGTGTGTGTGTGTGTGTGTGTGTGTATGTGCGTGTGTGTTAAACAATAAGGTCAGCTTTATTCGTTCTTTGCCGACTGCCTGTCTCATAAAACCAATGCATAGCCCAACATCGAAGTATTCCAAAATTGTCAATGATTGAAACTTATCCATTTACCTAGAGTATATATGCAGTAAAACCTCCTTATACCGAATACCCTTGGGGCCGAACAAACGTGTTTGATATGAGGAGGTGTTCGGTTCCGAAACGTTTTAACATGGTGACCTCTTCTTTTGACACTGAGAGGTTAGCTTACAGACAGTAGAGAGTTCCGACTGTGGAATGGGGTAATGACTACCAGGAAGTGTTTCTGGACAGAAAGACACGGGCACAATACCGGCTCAATTTACCCTGTTGTTGCCATCTATAGAACTGAAAACAGGTATTTAATAACTTGTCTGACTCGAAATGACTCGACTCTTCCCGCCACATGCATCGAGTGATAGAAGAAAGCGTGAAGTAATCAGCACCTAAATGTGTTACTCGCAAAGCCGCTTTGGTATGTTGAAAGTGACAAAGTCAAGTTATAGCTGGATTTAAGGAAGTCTTACCACATGCTCTGAAGAAATTAGTATGTAAGTACCGACATACCTGGTATCTCTAGAGATGTCTCCGGTCAAGACTGGTGAACCCTTAGCATTTTGCAGTGGACTGTTTCCTGACCCAGATCGTCGTGCTGTATCCTGTTTAGTGTAGTTTTGTTTTAATGAACTCAGTGTTCACTTTCATAGGTCATTGGCATATGTATTTTGGCGTACGTCCGTGAAGATGTTTTTTAAAATATCTCATTAGTTTTTCTGCGCAAGCACACACCTCTTTTGCAAATACTAATCCATTGGCTAAATTTACCCAATAAATACACATCCAGTCATGCACAGATGGCAGACAACGTGAAAACTTAATGACATTGCGGGTTTTGCAAAGCACGTGGCAGACTTCACGTAATAGCCCTTTTGAGGTAAATTATACGCAACTGTGGAAGGGACGTTTATAGGGCAAATCACAACATTTTGTAGTCAGCAGCGAAACGGAGTTTGTGATGCTGTGAAATGTGTTATAAATTGCCTTTCAATGCGTCTTAAATTACAATGCAATACTATTTTGTTGTGTTATGTCATGAATGATGACTTATTTATCGCAGTGAAATGCAGCACAAATGACAGGTTTTTTTAATCCTGTGGATTTGTCCGTAAGCTGAACTATATAAACTAAGCAACGAAAGTAACTCTCCACTTTTTTTAATATGTATTTTGTATGTTTTTAGATAAATATCCAACATTTCTGTCGAAATGTGGGACATAACATCTTCTCCACATTATCTGTGATTTTTAAAAACATTTACACCCATGCTTGGCTGCATTTACACTGGATACAAGTCAGAGTTTAAATGGAGAGTTTGCAAAAATGTCATTGGACAGCACTGTAAACTCTCAATGTGCTTCTCTGTGACCAAAGGATAACAAAAGCAGATGTAAAGATGATCTCTTTTTAACTTTTTTTTTTATTTGGATTTTAATTTTTAAAACGGAAGACATGCTTCATTGAGCAAGGTCACTCTTGACATAAGCTTGCACAATCAGGGCTATTAATACAGCTTGCCTGTATCAAAATGTCTTCAAAATTGTGGCCATATGGTGACAGTTGCCTTCATCACTTAATCACTTGAAATACTGATTGATGTCTCATTTATCAGCTTTAATTAGCAGTATAACCACCATTGTTATGCACACTTTTATACCATATAGTGAAAAATGATAGTCTCGAGCTGGATTTTAACAAGGATAGGAAAGCCCCACACTACCTCACTGCCCAGTGCTCATCTGTTTTGCAAACTCCCCATTTCAACTCTGACATGCATCCAGTGCAAATGAAGCGAAGCGCGATCACCAATTCTTTTAAAAATATCAGGTACATTAGACAAGATGTTATGTCAAAAATACAGACGAGATTTTTTGTGAAAAACATGTAAAATACAGATTCTTTAAAAGATTGAGAGTTAGTTTTGTTGCCTAGTTTATAAAAAAGATTTCTGGATCTTTTAACATTGGGAGGAAAAAATTACATTGTCGATTTTTTTAAAGGATATACAGTTAGTTAAGCTTATATTCTGATCGCAAGGAACATTTCATGCAATATTTGAGCAGGTACTTTGATATTTCCCAAATTTCATTCTTATGTATTTGTAATTTATTACCCGTTCCGAACGACTTGACGGATTTTATTATAACATAGTAGATGTACCTTGAAAGCACAGTCTTCTCTACGTTTGTTCACTAGGTAATGCTGTTCTTGCCGCATGTTTCACGATTTTTAATTGTTAACGATCGACGACGACGGTAAAATTTGCAATTAAGACCACCTTCATAAGAGCCCATTTTTTCATTGAGAGTACCAATGTACAGACCTTTTGGTTCATCCTCAAATTAAATTCCTATTAAGACACGCTTTCACTCCTCAGGTGGTCTTCAAAAGGAGGTTTCCCTATTTTGGCATAACCATTATGGAGATATCTATATGTGTGCATATACCTGTATTCGAATCAGAGGTGCAGGTTTGCAACATATCGTACAGTAGCTCTTGTGTACTAATTTTATCTTTGAGCAGGACTGTGAAGAAACATACATGCACTTGTTTCTAGTCTAATATAAAATAAAAACACCTGGTAATGGGGACACCGATAATGTACCTGTTTAGCTGGTACTCGGGCCTGGTGTGTTTTTGACTGAGGAGTTTAAAATTTGGGAATCTGCTGGCTTTCTACAACTTTCATTTTAACATTATATTTTCCCGACTGGTCTAATTTTCATTTGACTCATAAGAGAGGGAACAGATGCAGTTTGGAGCTACCGCCTCATTACTATACATCAGACGAAGTGTGTTTGCACAGTGGGATATGAATTAAGACTATTCTGTGTCACCACGAGTGACAGATAGGGTGAAAGGGTAGCCAGTCCAGAAAAGTGCCAAAAACAAATCCATTAAATGAGGCATTCGGAATTATTTATTTAAAATCAATACACCCCCTGCCTTCTTGGAAAAAGGCAAAGTCCAATGGAATTATGTCCATAAATGCAATATTATCAATGATGACTTGGCTAACCGCTGTCAACTTCCACAAGAAGATAATCCTGCACCTTACCCTGATTTTTTCACCAAACAGAGGCTCACGTATCCATCCATCAGCCCGTCCACTCATTTATTCATTCATTCATTCACTCACTCAGTATTCATTTTTTTGTGAATTGAAGAAATTATTATTACAGTCGTTGAAGTTTTTATCTGCAATGGGCCCTGACAGTATGAAAAAAATGGAAAAAACATACCTTAAACTAACCTATCCAGCTGGAACGGGTGCATGCATGTGCAGGGGTAGGTCAAAATTGTCCTTATCTGAACTTGACTATACAAGTTTAGTTATAATTTTTGGTTTGACATGTATTCTTTATTCGCATTGAAGCTCTGCATATATAAGCAAAGTTTCACTAATTTAGCTAATGCATCATTTGACATGTTAATTTTTTTCCGTTATAATGTGAGTTATCTGTGCTGAATATTTAGCTCAGACAAGGAGGCGCTACTTAGAGAGACATGTATGGGTACAGGCTGCCAAACATGTTCTGACAAGCTACCCGCTGAAGTCCTTTGAATGTATTTGGAATAATACAGTCCATGTCAAAATTCTACAGAAGAGTGTGTGCAAAACAGACAATGGTACTTCCATATTTATATACGTTAGACAGTGACAGGTTAGCTTATAGAGTGTAAAGAATAAAACTGTGGAATATGGTAAGGACTACCAGGGACGAAAAAACACAAATACAATATATGGTGTGTACTTATTTCCTGGGTGTTTCGTGCTTTCCAGATTTCTAGGCAGTCAAATGTATTTATTCCCTGTCTTAAAAAGAATAGGCAGATAAAAAGACATAAAAGGCATACTCCTCTGCTCTGCAACATCTGTAAAGTACTTGCATGCTGAATTTGTAATGGCTAGTATCAGGACCCGATGCTTTCTGACCTTTTGACGTATAACAATGATGAGTTTTAGTCCAACCGATTCCACAAAAAATAGGATCCTAAAAATATAAATGATGACCCACCAGAAATATTTTGTTCACTTCTGTAAATGAAATGACCACCAGTACCTTGTGTTATAAGTCTAGAGAAATCCAAGGGTGCACAGTCTATCTTTTTGCATATATTAAAAATGGCTTCCATTGAAAACTGAAATTTCACATTATATTACATTCAGATACGTTTCATGAATATGATGAAAGTGCGCAGTTCTACATGTACATGATGGCTCAATTATGGCTACTAATTGTTTGATTTTGATTTTACAAGAAAAATGTCTGTATACAATTGTTTTGTTTCCCTATAACTGACGAAAAGATTTTAACATTTTGCCTTGTGATGACTTTCCATCTCTTTAGCCACTTTTTACCTCCTCTTTATTACTGTGGCATTTTATTTCAATAAAATAATAAAAGCATGAATATTATTGACGAAAATAGCTTTCTCTTTCAATTGTAACAGCTTTTTCAAACATACTCAGAACTGAATTCATATCCAGTTTATTATAATTTAGCTCAAATGGCCAACTATATTAATTTACATTGCCTTTATTTTTCTCAGCTCAATGATTCCATGAGGTAGAATTTCAGGCTACTAGGACTGTGAAATATGGAGATTTTACCAGTCAGGGTATCACAAATACACATCGATACTTGCCTTTTTTACATGATTAAAATGTTTCAAACATTTGAATGCCCAGTCACTTGCCAAGTAGGCTGCATATATATGTGCAGTCACGAGCTTTTAAAGGTAGGTGAGTTAAATTAAAGGACAAAAAAGTAGGACCATCTGTAAAGTCTTAGGAAATAACTAGAGATATAGTTTTTCTTTGACATAAATTGGCAACTTATTATGTATCTTCACTGTCATTAGCTAGAATTACAGACATGCTGGTACACATACTCGAACTTTCCCTATATGCTGTGGAACATTCTAGTACACACACCAGATAACCTCAAACTACTTTGCATCCAAAGAATTTTTGATCTAGATATGACCTTCCCTTTCACACCTGAACTTGGTTATATACACAGAGGCTGTGGTACTTAGCCGATGATGATGTTGGAAGCAGGATTTCAGGTTTCACATAGCTTGTACTAGATGCTACTTTCTTGTGAAATCGGTGCAGTTTCAGATTATCGATGGTATTGCCTGTCTTGCCCTTGTAAAGGCATACTAGACAAACTTCTCCTGCAGTCACAGGTTCATCCATAGTAGCATTCTCATTTAAGAATACCTCTGCTAGCAATCTTAAATCTGGAAATCTGGAAATATATCATACTCGATGATATATTGTTCTTGCTGCAAATAAATCATGGACATAACCAAGTCAGCCTTTTACCCGGTCAGACCATTTATCTTTCCGGGCATCAAAAATATTCTATTTTAGTATGAAACCCTACTGTTTGACCTTGTATCAGTTCATGTCTTTCCTTTGTGTTCCTGCAGTGATCAGATATGTCGGAATGGCCATAAAAGACACAGTGTTCTTTTTTATTCAATGTCGAAGTTGCGGATAGTAAGGTACACATGATATTACCACTGGATGAAGTGCAAGTACCAAAGGATCTTTTTCTGGTGGAAGCAGACATTGGGTTTACAATATAATCGATGACTCTCGTTGTGCACTGTCTACCGAGGCTCTATCAGAATTTCCTTTCCACACTTTTTGCTGGCAAATACTATTCCATCACACCCTTTTGGGGTTAACTTTACATTTTGTCCCTCAGACAATGCCTGGTGGCAAAATATACCTTCACTCATGATGATCAAACCTGTATTTATAAACCAAAACCAAAAGTTTAACGTTGGTACCTATATTTGAGCAGAGGTGTCACTGCAATATCACTTTCACTATGAGAGCTGAAAACACGTCTGCCTTCTCCAAAGCTGGTCACAGGAAATACATTACCAAATTCAAAAACAGTGAAATGAAATGCAAATTATCATGAAACAAAATACTTGTCAAGACACTTATTGCATTTTGATATAAACAAAGTCAAACAGCAAATGCTTTCACAGACATAAAGACTGAAAACGTTGTTATGACACATGAAGTCATAATACCCTCATGAAACAATGACAGTGGTCCATCGCACACTGAAGACAATCGGTGAAGTACACCTGTGGCACTCAAAAGTGGACATCTAAGGCAGTACATGTGTCATATAGGTCGGGACTAGCTGTGAGTGATAAAGCACCGAAAAATTACCTGAACAATATTGTAATTAAACTTCCATTGCATTTAATGATGCAGAATAAGTGAGGGATCAGTAAAACACTTGACTGAAATATGACAACAGTAGTTACCCCTGTAGCAAATTATGATTACCCATATAGTAGTACCTCTATCATTAAAAGCATTGGATAACAGATCCGTGTATGACCTGTACACACCAAAACTCTGCCGCAGGTGGACAGTACCAGTTTAACTGTTTCCTTTCCAAAAGCAAATTAAGTCGTCTTCAGATGAATTACATCAATACGATGATTTCATATTCAAATTCTATACGCAAAATGCTTTCAAATATGCAACATAAGACGTCTTCAAATGATTTATACCTAGAAGATAATCTCGTAGCCACATTCTACGCGAAAAAAATGCTTTCATTCAAGTATCAAAATGCTTAATTCAAATAAAGTTTGAGAAATTGTAACCTCAGTCAAAAGGTTGCCTCGGTGCACATTGCGCACAATATATGCCAAGTGACCGACCCAATACTCAGTCTCAAATTCAGCACCAAAAGAATTAAATATTTGAAATTGCTAATACCATTTACTTATCATCAAGTTTTATCCATAAAACCGACCCAAATGTCCATGGGAATATGGTAATGATAATACATCGAAATCAAATACGCATGTTTTGAAATACAAATAATGTACTTATACTTATACAAGATTGAAAAAGGTGCCCGTGGTATGAAGTTCTGGAAGTTGTACAATTATGTTTGATTTACTTGGAAATATAAACATCAGGCTCGATACATACTGACAACTGTGTGTATCAACCTTGACTCATTACATAGTATTTCATTCATACTGGTAAACTCAAATAAAGCCATATTCTTTGAACTATATACCGAACAGCACTCTTTATATTAACAAAATTTGTCAAATTTTGTTTACATGACCTTCTTAGCAGGAAAACAATGATAACTTACGAAATGTTATTGAACAACAGCATTTAAAGATTCAAATTTGGTCGACCTAGTTTTTTACATGCACCACTTTTGATATATGCAAAAAATCAATTTCGCACCCATCTATATTTTTTAGACTTTTAGTATGTGATTCTGCAGACCCTTATTGTGACAAAGTGGAAGAAATTGATTATGTTGCAATTTGTGGTGGGTTCAGCCATAGGTTAACTTCCCATTGAATAAAAAAAGTGTATGACTGTTTTTTATAAACTGAGATGTCAACAAACAGACAGACGATTCTTTAAATCTGTAGAGTTAATCGAACAACCAAATACTCAAAATAACCTACAAGCTAAAGGTCTTTGCGTCAGCAAGCAACTTCAGGACATGCTTTTCGACGGTACTTTGGGACCGTGAATTGTTCTACACGAAGTACAATTGTTGAAGACCAACGGCTTCTTTGTTATTTTGAAGATTCCCAGTGTTTACATTTGACAGTTTTGGCATTGCGTAAAAAAGCCTCTTCCAGAAAAGAGGATCACCTCTCTCTAGATAAGTATGTGTCTGTATGTACATCTTCAGCGTGTGGTCATCTTTATGAATCTTGCTGAGGTCCACGGTCTCATAGATGATCATGATTACTTGGCTGTTTCTTTCGTGAACTGCCTGCAAACAGAGAGAGTGGATGGTCTGTTATACATACATACATACATACATACATACATACATACATGCACACAAACATACATACACACATACATACATACATACATACATACATACATACATACATACATACATGCACACAAACATACGTACATACATACATACATACATACATACATACATACGCTGAAGACCATTTAATTTATTTGGGCTGATGCAGCCTGTGTCAAATTTCACAGAGGAACGTGTGCAATATGGACAGCAGTTATTCCATATGTATATGGGTTGGACTGCGGAATAGGGTAATGACTACTAGGAAGTGGTTGTGGGCAAAAAGACATACATACATACATACATACATACATACATACATACATACATACATACATACATACATACATACATACATACATTGCCCAACAACACTAGCCAATCTAAGTCAGGAGTAATGGTAGTCCATCTGCACATTCCAAGTAACGATGACTTGCTTGCTATTTACGGCGACATACGTAATTAATTCATCACAATACAACTACTATGTGTAAAAATTATTTTTGAGAAGACAGCTGGGTTTTTGCTTTCTCTAAAAATTATTTTGCAAAAATATTTATTTATTTTCTTATTTATTTGAACATATTTATACAGGGTAAGCCGTCAAGTCATAAACTATTCTTCCACGGGGCCCCATGACACATAATACAATCTTAAGACAATATAAACCGAATATACAGTGATGATAATAAACAAGAAGAGACAAGTACATCTAACAAAAGTTTTCACAAACAATGAAACACATAAACTTCAGCTACTACATAATTACACACATAGACAAAACATTACTAAAATAAATATAAATTATACTAACCATCATAGAAATTAAAATACAATTACATAGGCCTATCTATTCACATGAGCTGACGCATTTGGTTTTGAAGCCCTGAACAGATTTCGCTTGGCGCAGAGCCTGTGGTAGTTTATTCCAGACCTCTGCCCCTTTGTATGCTATTGATTGTCTAAATTTTTCGTAGTATGGTCGGGGAACCTGGAAGTTGCCTGCGGTGGCACTTCTTGTTTTATGATCATGAATATTATTTCTGAAAGTAAATCTATTTGAAAGATAATCGGGCGCTTGATTATTGAGACATTTGTATACTAAAGTGGTAGTATGGCATTCTCTTCGTTTCGCAAGAAATTGTCATGCTAACCCAGCTTTTATTTCATGCGAGGGATCGGCATAGTCGAAAATACCAGAGATGAATCTGGCTGCTCTATTTTGAAGTCGTTGTAAAATGTAATTTTGTCATTATTGATATTATCTAACCAATAGTCCACCATTCCATGTAAAGCTGTTTGTGAGGAGTGAAACTGTAAGAGTGCAGACTGCTCAGAGTTATAAGATTATTGTTAGTCAAGAGATTTAGTGAATGTGATTGTACATGTTTATCTATAATTCTGCTCATATATGACAGTACTGATATCAGACGGTTATTTCCATATTCGCAGCGATCGCCTCTGTCCTTGTATACCAGCGCAACGCGGGCTAACTTTCAGTCAGCAGGTACCACGCCGGTACACAAAGACAGGTTCAATATATGTGTCAACGTTGGAGTGATCACTGGTGCAGCTAGAGACAACAAATGACTATCCAAACCTAATACGTCGAGTTTGCTCTTTTCTGGTAGACAACTTAGTTGAGAATGCACATAATGATCAGTCACAAAACAAAACCTGTACGGATTTTCACAATGTACTCCCGTGTAGCTTAATACATCATAATGATCTTTAAATTTTTCGGCCAGTGTAACTCCTACATTGGTGAAATAAGCGTTTAACTGGTCCGGGGCAAGATCAGATTGAATATGGTTGTCGCGTGTTTTTTTTTTTTTTGGAAGGCAATAGGTGCTTTCGTGATAGTAATTTTGTTTTGCATCTTTAGTCTTCTTGGTGACTAAATTGCGCAAATTTCGATAGTCATTCCATTGATATGAATTACTTTCTTTTATAGCTAGATTATGCAAATATTCACCTTGATAAATTAGCTTTAGAATACAGACAAGCATCTTGTATCACTACATCACTTTACAGATACTCAAAAACCTGCTCAGCTAAGCATATTTTAATACTCTACCTGATACACTGCTTGCTGGAACTCAAACATGCACCATTCACTACCAATGAAGTCAGGAGACAGAAGAACGATGACTCGCTTACTGTTTAAAATAGCATAGACAATATTATCTGAAACAGCAGCTCCAATTTCAAAATCTCTTTGGTGGATACAAGTTTTAAATCCGTGTTTCTCCAGGGCAGGTAAAAGTGTGTTCATAGCAAAATCAGCGTTTGCATTGCTGTGGGATATAAATACATCATACACTCTGCCTGCTTGGTCCACTTGGTCACGCCTTATTCGCCAACCGCAGTAATCATACACAAGTACTTTTAGAGTTTTGCGGAATCTGATCCCCAGGACAAGGATGAGAATAACCACCAGAAGAACGACTAAAGATGAGCCTAAGACGGCTTCCAATAGTGGAATCACTTCACCTGTAAGATAAAAGAGATATTACTTAAAACGTAAACAATCTGTAAATGTTATTGAATGTAAGTCACATATGATCCTTCATGGTACAAGTTAGTTTAACATCGATCTAACTTCCATTCCTGGGGAAAGGTGAATTCTAATGAGAATTTTAAGGCAAGATATATTTTATGTACAAATTGATTGAAAAAAACAAAAACAAAACAAAGACTGTTGTCATGAGATAAACAGATGAGAAACTGTAATATTGTCAAAAGACCTACCTGGTTCACAAACTGCGAATGATGGTGTCCATTTTCCACAATAACAAAGGGAGCGGAATATTGTGTGACCGTTATGGTACCCTGACTTGCAAGAATGCTGCACGATTTGATCTTCAGGGACTCGGTTTGATGGGAACAAAGCAATGTCCTTGGCGATATGGCGGTACTCTGCATTGGAATCTTTTGTTGGTATTTCACATGCTGTCATGAATAGATTGGCATTGTCTATCAATAATTTAGTATGTAGTGCAATGCATAAGAAGATATCTACATATGACCATTACACTGCAGCAATAAAGTTTACATACCGAGAAATAACCTGACACGGTTATTATTCATGTTAGAAGAACTGTATTATCAGCTCTTTAGCACACAATGTAAGAACGAAAACAGCCACTCGGCCTAATGTTCATTCCTTAGAAAATTATACGTTTAACCATTTTATTCACGAGTACTGCAAACTTATGATATCATCGAAAAGATAAAGGAGGCATTCTTCCGGTTATCGTACAGTGGTATCAACAGAAAACACTTCAACCATTACAGGCCAACACCAGTCAAGAAGAGGTATATGGTGTATTGTGATGCATTGATGTGACAGTTGTGATATAATCTCTGTTGACGAGTAGCACCCTGCAATAAATTTTATGTTCCAGGCCTGTTTTTTTTTCCGTCAGTATGAGATTCAGTAAATATTGAATTGGAAAAATTGTCGCAACAGCAAAATTAAGTTGAATTCCAAGCTTCAGAAGCGCAGTAATTTAGGTGCTGCTTCTTTACTGTGAAACTTGAAACAAAATGAATGCTTCATGGGACACTGAAAAAGCCCAAAGATTTTTTTCAAGAATATATCACCATCTCTGTTGCACACATAGAGTGAAGCGCCTGTCAGGGAGTTTGCATCATCAGCTTGCAATATACATGATCTGGCAAGACGTAAAATCTTTGACAATGAATTGAAACTTTACCAATCTATCAAAAAGACACGACCACCCCTGAATAACGGAATGTTAGTAGTTTTCTGTTTGCAGGGTATGGGTCATCCTGGCGTCGAATTTATGCTGTATAATTTCTAGGACAATGCAAAACAAGTGGATAAATCACCATGCATACCCAGAAAACCTGTTTACTTTGCTGTTTCAGCAGAAGTTACATATATTGATACCCAATATATGAGCGACACTGTTTGAACGTAGTTGCGCATTTTACATTATCTTAAATGGGCTAGTTATGTATGTTTAGCAACATAAATCATGGACAAATTTGTTCTGTTCTAAACAGGAATATATAAGGGGTTCATTTGCATACCAGAAACCATAAATATAACACACACACACACACACACACACACACACACACACACACACACACATATATATATATATATATATATATATATATATATATATATATATATATATATATATATATATATATATGTGTGTGTGTGTGTGTGTGGATGTGGGTGGCTGTGGGTGTGGTGTCTCTCTGGTCACTGACTTGCATCTGCCCAGCCATATAAATTGCATCTGCCTCTTCCCTGAAGTATTCATTGACTTCCTACAAACCTGACCTATATTCACGTTTTGGATTCGTTTTATCTCTTTTAATTATCTCCTTTCAAAGCCCCCATATCTTATAGAAAAGTGTCTAATGATAGACACATTCGCGCTGCACGCAGAGCTCTCCAAACAAAAGTGGAAAGTCTTCTACAGCCAATTTCGCAGTACAATTTGATTAGTTATTTTTTGAGTGTATACACAGCGTCAAGGACACTTCCTTGTAAGTGTCAGGTCAAAGCAGTCAATTTTTACTTCATTTTGATACTTAGGCCATTGGTCCCTCATTTTGTGAAGTTATTATGCAAACCTTCTAACGGGGTAAGTCATAAGATGATTTTTGCCGTCTTTTCCACATACCAATTCCGATATATTTTCACTAAGTCTTGCCATTATAGGCAACCACATATATTATTTATATCCTATCATAGTACGTTCCTAAGTTATAAAAAGTGAAATGGGTGATATATAACGATTTAACAGTAAAGACAAGTAAAAGCAGTGTCCTGGAACACTAGACTACGAAACGTGCTTCATGGTTTATTGATGATGGCTCTCAATTTAATTGGCTGTTAAAGCCTTTGGATTTTCCTTGTGCATAAAAGGGTCATGCAACTTACAATCGAAAATGATTGTGTTTATGGTACGTGCAGAATGACATATTCATATTAACTACTGTAGCTCTGGTCTGCAAGTCTGGGTAGTCAGGCAACAAAATTATATGTCCACAATGGTGTAGTCACATAAGCAGGAAATGCTATTAACCCATATGGAAAAAAAAACTTTTTCTCGGAAACAATGAAAATGTTGTACGCTTCCTGTATGCTTTGACCACAAGTGATTAATATATGTTTAGCTTGTCATCTTTTCAGTTATCACCTTTTATCACAGTTAGCCCTGTTTATCATACCACTCAACACGAAAGTACCCATCACTGACGGCACATCTCTTTATCAACCAGGCAAAATGTGTTTCTCTTGCAAAAACTAGTGACTTTGAAACAACTGTTCAAAATAACCATAGTTGTGTTTTGTATACACACTTAGGACTGAAGATAAGGAAAAAAAACGTCGGCTGTTTGGCACAAACAGTTGTTAGCACTATTGAATTTATTAACATCCTCTGTCTATTTATCAATATGTCTGTATAATATGCTGCATTATTGTCCCTGTTGCCAAAGCAACAAGTTACGAGATTTTAGTGCGGAATTACTATGTATTACATAGATCTCTCTTTTACCTATTTTTTTTTTTTTTTTTGCATTGGGACAAACGATAGCAATGGGCCGCAACAATATGAATACTATTACCTCATACTGTCATTAAGCGAAAGCTTCAAAATATTAAACATGCAATTTTTTCATGGCATACAGATTCACTATTGAACAAATATTATTTTTTCCACTTAACACATGCAATTTAAGATCAGCCCGATTTCATGGTTTCCACCATGCATATCACACAAGAGTACATTGAAGAACTCACATATACTACACACTGGGTCTGACGGTTGCCATTTCCGATTTGTGCACCAAAATTCTTTTTGAGGGTTAAATGATGGTGCCCTACATTCAAGTGTGATCTGGGCACCTCGGCTGTTGTTATAACCACCACGCCCTGTCTTTAGCACCTTTATGATCGTGTCATCATTGGCATCTATTGCAGAGCAGAACTCTTTAGAGAAATCAGAACATATATGTATAACGAAATGGAAAATGGTAATATATATATATTTGTGCGTGTGTGTGTATAGAATGCAGTCTATTATGTTGAATTCTTGCAGATATGCAATTTAAGGGAAACGCAGAAAAGGCTAAATTCAAAATGTTACTGGGACTGACTATTTCGGGTGCGTAAAGTATTACATTTACCATTTTTATACACCATATACGTTTATGCACTTTCTTCCATTTTTAAATACCGATATATATATATATATATATATATATATATATATATATATATATATATATATATATATATATATATATATATATATATATTGTGTGTGTGTGTGTGTGTATGTGTGTGCGTGTGTGCAGGTTGTTAGAGTACGACTGTTTGTGTGTAAAATGTACATTATATGTTAAACTGAAATACTCAAAAAATCACACCTGTTCCTAGTTGTGAGATATTAATTAAGAATAGGCGCGCATCGCATGTCCTGAAACAAACATGACTATGACTGGAGTTGTCTCGATTCATATTTTAAGTTCGACGTTTTCAATAACTGTTGAGAATTGTTCACCCGTATTTCTTGTCTGAAAAAGGAATATTTGCTAAACATGACACTCACATTGAGTTTGCCGTGCATAATCGTACTTACCACATTCAGGAATATCGCATTTTTCTCTTCTGTAATGTGTATCTGTAACTTTCACATAGCAGTATGGAAGTTCATTCTGATTGCATGGATTCCTGCAATAATTATACTGTTCTCTCCAATATTGTCGAGAATAACTTGCCCAGCAAGTTGTGATAAAGCGTCGAGCAATTACCCAACTGGTACAAGTTTTACCATGAAGAGTTACATCGACAGCGCCAGTATAGTCCTTTCCTATTCCGTTAATGCAACCTTGATCTGTAATAACAACCCAATTACAACAATATTTGATAACAATTATTGTGTAAAACCTCTGTCTTCCTTTAATACAACAGAACTTGAATCATATGCACGTACATATTTACATGCAGACGTGCGTCGTGCAGCCCATGTACATTCTACACAGCCTGTGGAACAACACGGAAAATGAAAAAAAAAAACAACAAACCTATGAGTTACAGGTTTATAAATGATTCATGGTAAGCACCCGCGAGTTAGCCACATATTTTGTTTATCTTATATGAGCTGAACTTGTTCGTTCCGTCAATGGTATTCCTATGGCTTCACTCAGAGGCGTTTGCCACGCCGTCCACTTACTCTGCTCTGTGTTCAGGTATTGAAATGTAGGGAACGCTTGGAAAATGAATGGATAACATGTCCTGACCACGACCCAGCTCAATGGATAACATCATTACTAAGGTGTGCTTGTTTATGTTCGCATTTTTCCCAAGCGACCAACTTGTTATGACAAGTCAAAATAAATATCAAGTGGAGTTTCTGTCCTGTGACTTGAAGGGTGCTTGAGTTACCAGCACTTTGTCGGTGTCATAACATGTGCGTCTGTTGGATCCCATATCTTGCAGGGTATATGGACAACACGTGTCTTGTATGTATGTTAATTTAAGTGACTTATGTTGGGGAGCTCATACTCTCCAAGAAACTAGTCCAGAAAGCCAACAGGGGATTTTCTTGATTGTGTATCTATTCTTACCCGAGTGCTACATTTTCTTTACAAATGAGATAGGCAGACAGAAGAAAGGTGTGTCGACCCTTACGCTGAAAAAGTGCGTACATAATGTTTCTTCTTTTTTGCACATGCAGCCTGACCTCTCATGGGTGACCTGATAGAACGCCTTGTTTGCATTTAGCGTTTCCTACCTTGTATATTAGTGCTGACGCGCTTCATGAGTGGTCGAGCATAGGTGGCGTGGCAAGGCGTATGTTTTTACACCCTAACGCAGTCACACATTTACCTTTGGAAAAAACGGGCTGGTGACACATTACAATCATATATACATAGTGGTACTTAACTCCTTAAGTGACAAATTTTTGACTGAGTCAACAGCTTTTCTCTGGCACTAGAAGCATGCTGGTACTTGAATGAAAGGTCTGTTTACAAGGAATACGAATCTGAGATACAAATGATAATTCAGACTAGTATTATTTTTTAGATCGACTTTAGACGTAATTGGCAATGGAAGAGTTAAAAAAAACAACAGAAACGGTAAATAGAGGGGAAGTGACATGAACGGCACAGTAATCCTTTGAATAAAATTTCTTTTTTCGGTGGAAGCACAACTGTATCATGGAAGAGTCCATAGGAATTATACTATCTCAGAATGCACTGTACAAAATGGATAAATCTGCATGCTATAGCCAATAAAATATACAGGCGGGTCATGTGCAACCCGCGTTGAATATTATCGTCTTCTTGTCATCATTTTTACACCAAACCATAATTACTATAGTAACTGCCAAGCCACACTATCACTTGTATTTATGTATGAAACCTGAGGAAAAAAACTAGTATAAAGCCAGAGAGGGCAAATAAGACATGCCTGATTCTGTTTATGTATCAAATGTGTCACAGTCAACAGATACGTGGAAACTTCTGTATCAAAATATTGCAAGGAAGTGTTTTAACTGCCTCCTAAAGATTATCTGGAACTGAGAAATATTTGATAAATCGGCAGTCACCGTGGAATGAGAATTGCTTTACAGTACAGTCACAATTTTGAACAGATCTCAATTCAAAGTGAATTGTTAGGATCCGCATTTGCACATGCAACATCTGGTGGGTGTGTTTGTTGGTTTATTATATATATATTGGGGGGGGGGGGGGCTCGTTCTATTTTATCTATTTTATTTTGTTTTGTTTTATTATGTTGCTGTGTAACTGCTCTTTTGTGGGCATCAGTTTTAGTTTGTTTTTTTCAACTGTATCATTTACTTGTAACTTATAGCTTAATGTGTGTGTGTGTGTGTTTGTTAATTTGTTTGTTTGTTTGTTTGTTTGTTTGTTTGTTTGTTTGTTTGTTTTGAAAACATATTTACCATCGCACAATTTTCCAAAATAACCAAGGGGGCATATACATGTAAAGTCTTTTTCAGTGGGACGACATGTTCCGCCATTCTTGCAAGGATTATTCAGGCATAATCTGTTGTCTGCAAAAGAATATCGTTTTCAGAATATAAGATAACCTTTTCAAGAAAGCCTGCATAAAATATGACACTGAAGTATTAGACAAAATGGTCACTTTTCGAAAACTGTACCAGTATCAAGTTATAACAGAACATATAAACATGGCACATCTAATGCATGTAGTCCCAACACGGTGTGCGATTAACAGAAAGCATGACACGCCAAAAGCTCAACTTATGGAGATAAAAATGCACAAAATATTATCTCAGGTTTGACATGCATTGGTATACTAGTATCATATGAATATTTTCATGGTCTGTTTTAACGCATGCAATAAGGTTACATAGATGATAGCTTTTCATTTTGCACTGCCCAGTTAATCAGCTATTCAAAATTTATAAAAAAAGCTCTCTTCGGTTATATTGTTAATAAAATGGTTATGTGCAAACTGTCAAGGGAGTGCGGCTGTGCACGTATGCAAAATAATTTGGCCTGAATGTATAGGCCCTTAATTTCGGCACTTTTATTCAAACGTGTGGTCCTTATTTGATAACATAAAGAGCTGTATATTTCAAGAAACATGAAAGCTGATATCTTCAGCTGGAGAGGTGAGTACGACAAAGACGATACATTGGAACGCTTGAAGAAAAGCTTTTGACAGCGTAGCTCACTGGATTGTCCTTACACGAATGACCTATAGACTTAGAATATACTCACGCATTAGTACTACATTGAAGAGACTGGACAGTGGTACAAATGTAGGTGAGGTCCTGTATCTTGGCCAGCATGTGTGTCCATTAAACGTGTATGTAAGTTCTTTGCAGTTAATATTGCCAATACAGCTGTCTAAGCAACTTGACATTGATATTGCAGATTTATAATCCAACGAAGCCCCATAGGAAAGACCTGTCCTAACGTAGCTACTCTCCAAATCTGCGACAAGAAGAAAAGATGTTTGCATGACGCCTCTGCCCCCAAATATACTTCTTATGTGGCACATAGATACTGATGTTGTTCAAAGTCATGCCACATTTGCACAAGTGACACTCTCTTTAATATTCTACCAGGCACACGTGATGTAGTATTTAATTAAGAACAATCTACAGTTGAGTTTAAAAGGAATTGATATGTAAATACTGTAATCACATTTTGCTACATGCCTGAAATGTACACATAGTGTGTTTTAACCTCTTCCACTAAAGATTAACAAACACTTCATCACCAAATGACCTGCGCAAAGGATGCTAGCTGAGAAATAGCAGAGACCTGGCAGATAGCTGACAACTGGCAGCAGGGAGAGTACCGTTGGTGGAAATATATCTGATCATTGATACAATGAAACGTAAAATGGTAGAGTATTGGCAGCTAAAGGTGATAATGTAGCATGGCGAAACTCGGATACCAAGACATATCTGGATGCCTGCGTAGACAGATTATTTTCTCTGTGGTAGCTTTTCCTTCGTTTCTGACACAAAGGCAACACAAATTTTACCCCCCTATGAGGATTTGCTTCAATAGGAAAGCAATAATATTAATATCAGCACACAATGGTCTGTCTATGCAGGCAACCGATCTGGTGGCTGGCAGAAAAGCGAAAGCAAGTGTAACAGGATTGGGAGATGGGGCAAAAGCAAGAACACAACTACCTGTGACAAGTAAATATGCCTCTTTTCGTACCACATGCGACTAAATTTGAACTGTTTTAAATGCACTGCTCTCAATTTTCACAACTTGTTAGATTCCTGTTCCTTGTAAAAAGACATTTCACTCACGTACCAGCATGCCACTAATTACACAGATTATAATAATTCAGGTCAAAAGCTTTCCCCTGCACGCTTTGGGAGCGCCGAAGAAAGCTGTTGACCTAGTTCAAATGTGGAACTGAAAGAGTTAACAATGCTACAATGGTGAGAAGATCAAAAGAATTCAAGTCCTTAAGGTAAAGTTGCAGAGTCATTCAATTCAATGCAATCAGTAGAGTTATAACTGGTGAACATAAAGAAATAATATTAATTTAATATGTTCTATAGTTAGTGGAATTTGGAAACTACGTTTAATACAAAATCCAAAAAGAGTCTGCTGTTGTTAGTAAATTGCAGGTCTACTGTAACAAAGATCAGAATTACAATTGCTGCATTATTTATGTTTATCTTTATGCTTCGTTGGGGGGGGGGGGCTGTGGGGTTTTTTGTGGGTTTTTTTTTGGGGGGGGTGCTTTTTTTTATTTTGTTTTGTTTTGTTTTTGCTTGTTTTTTGTTTGGTTGTCTTTTGGTTTTGTTTTGGTTTTTTTGTTTTTTTTGTTTTTTGCTGTTTTGGTTTTGCTTTTGTTTTATATTTTTTACTTGCATTACAATTCTAGGAACATCTCTCTTCACGGCCAGCTGGTTTACGCCTGCATATGTCGCGAGCCAATCAGAAAGCACATAACAATGATATAACCTACAACGGGGGTCAAGAGCACATATGGCAGCTTCCTGTACATCTGCCATGATGGGCGCTAGCTAAATATAGGATATACAGAGTACATCCACCTATTCATTCCCACCATGAACTCCGAATTTGAAAAGATCAACTTGTAAAAGAGTTATCCAGCGATAAACAGTTCTTAAATACCTATACTTAACAGCAGTGAAACCTGGCAATGCAGACAGCAAGCAGGAAAAGCAAACGGATTAATTCCTCACACCTGTCTGGTATGTTCAGGCCTGGGGGATCATACTATCAAAAACTGAAAATTGTAAATTTAACCACATCGTCACCTCTATTCATTCATGTTCATTTGGATTATCATCGAGGCTTATTTTCATGTCTTTCACTGTTCAGAACCGCAAAATTTGGAGAATTGACGGTTTCCAACAAGTTTTTTAACCTACATAAAGCACCTGAATTTGTGTACTTCACATAAACTACTTAACCACGTTTAGGCAGTTTTAAATTCGTGTGCGCAAAATGTATATTCTCTGTGGTCTATTTTGACTAAAATGAAAATCAAGAGTTGAATCACTCTTTTGTCCATGGGAAAGCTGGACTTAACTCATTCCACATGAAATTCTCGTGCTTTTTAGGGCGTTTAACGGTTGATGGACTAAGAATGCCTGTTATGTTTCTGAAACAGGTCATAGACTCGTCAAAGACGACAGATATGTTAAGCGCATCCTGGTACCGCTGGTAATGTCAAAACGACGACGACGACGACGACGACGACGACGACGATGATGATGATGATGATGATGATGATGATGATGATGATGATGATGATGATGGTGATGATGATAAAAAACTTTTAACGAATGTACCAAGCCTGACGTAGGATGACTCTGGTGAGTCTTAGTAATGTAAAAATAGCAATGCTTACAGCAATATGCTGTATCCTCCTGAAGTGATAGCTTTGTAATCCATTAAGAAAGCATACCATGTACCTTAGATTGCAGTGAATGCCGATGAAAGCTGTTGACTTACACCAATAATATCTTCTCAGCGTTAATTATCGTACTTTGCTGCGCCCTCTTTTTAGAAAGAAATCTTTCTTTGTGACAGTTTAGAATTAAATAGACCGCATACATGTTTGCTAACCTTGTCACATTCTAGGTTCACTTGTTGACAAGTGTGTACCGTAGGTCTGCAGTAATTTAAACACAAAGTACCTGTCCTTTAGATGTTTGCAAACGGGTTGATGCTAAATTAAACAAATGAAAATAGTTTCAGGCCAAGTGACCATCATGTATTTGGGTCCGCAGGCCTTACTTATAGTTTTTGACAAGGACATGGGGTTGGGTCGTGTGCTTATTGTAAGCTTGTTGCTAGGTGGAAGTCAGCCCCGACCAAGGTAGGCGTGATCGTAACAGTTTTGTCAATCATTTCAAAATTGACGACCAAACATAATTCTATGAAAGAGTAAACATCAAAGACAGTTCAACTTGAAAGTGCGTAAACGCATCCTCTCAATATTAATTTAAGTACAAACAGGGTGTTCCGATGAAACTAGGTAGGCCTACATGTATCGCAATAAGGTCTAACGTAGGCACGCATGCCTATGTAAGGAAACTAATGAGGTATAGGAGCGTTAGAACTGTTATCTCTTGGAAAGAATCAATGCCTTCCAGAAATCAATTTAATTTGCATTTAATTATCAAGGACATGTATCATCCTAAACACTGAGATAACATTTAACATAAACGTAACTACTGTAACGAAAAGTTGGTTTGCTTTGAAATGGACTGCAATACATGTTACCCCAAACGTATTTACTACATGTGTGCTAACCTATGTATATAGAGAGAGACAGACAGACAGAGAGACCGAAAGAGAGATACATGTTATGTTATGTTATGTTATAGTCTCAGGTTGCAAACTAGGTAATTTGTCTAACTGGCTTCAGCTGTCAGTACACTTAACTCCATATATCTAAACGTCCAAATCGTGCCCCTGGCATAATGCTTTTAGGAACAGTTGCTTGGTTATTAATAAAAAGAAAATCGAAGACTCAGACCGTCTAATACAGAGAAAAGGGACTTTTTGAGTTAAGTTTTGTCTCCATTATATTTTATGAAACACGATAAGCAGATTTTTATAATAATGCTAACCATTGCTAGACTTGAGGTGTCCGTCAAAACATTTCATGAAATGTAATCCGTGTTCGATTATTTTTTCATATTACACAAGCATTTCCCTGAAACTGAGAGTATGTTGTGTCTCTATAGTGCTCATGAACAACGTATGCCTTAATCCCGCAAAAACATTATCAAGGTATGTACCTTCACATAGACAATATATAGGCATATACATACCATATTCTTTGGTCCAGCTTGCATTCACCATGACCTGTGGCTGCTGTAACCAGAACAAAACACGTAAATTCTACAAACCTGCGTCCAAGTACATTTCACATAAACAGGTAAAAAGCTGTCCAGTAGAGAAGTGATGATACGCTTTTTTTAAACACACTTAGCTCCCCTTGGTTTTGGCAACAGCAGGTTCCAATGTGGCGACATTTATGAAATGGCACTGCGCATGTGGTGCAGTATGATTTGTTTTGTCATTCCAATTTTTACATGATGCTTTCTGCCTAGGCCTACTTATTTCCTTTGCACAAATCCTTCCGCAGGCAATCCTGGAATTTTGCCAGCATAAAATCCGAGTTCATCTTTTGAAGAAACCACCATCAACTGTCTTAAATTTCTCAATTAACCAAGGTTACACAACTTCTTCAATGGCAGTTGTCTTTAGAAATCAAATTTGCTGATATATTTTATATTTGACACCATAGGATGGGATCCCCTAAATCGCTTTTGTCTCTGCTGCGATGAGCCCCCAAAGTAGACAGCAGTGGCGAATACCCATGATGCTCAGGGGACAATTCTCCTGTCAACAAAAACCAAAAGCTCCATGGTTTGCCATTTAAAGAGCTATATCGGAAAAGTGAACTGAGCAATCTGCTAAACAGCAGATTCCCATGATGTTCTGATGACATATAGGATGCAGAATCCCCGGCTCTGACCATCTCCGTGTTAGTGAGACCCAGCGAGTAGTATCGTCCCGGGCAAGAAAGAAAAAGTAAGGCTGCACTACCGCGCGGAATTCACAATTCTCAAAGAATAATAACACCTGAACAGGTTTTACAATATTTGCAATATAATTTGTCTTTAACAAATGCAAATGTGCTAATCTATTATATATTTGATGTCATATGATTACCCCCCGATCCCTACTGTATCTGATCCGACGAGCCCCCACAACAAAACGCAATAGCAAACAAGTTATGGCCAGATGAAACTTTCAAAGGGCTGAACGACCTTCATCTTTGACCTCAAAAAGTTACATGTTAATTTTTAAAAAAAATTTGCAGTGTTTCAATACCTACCATTTGAGTCAAAATGGTCAGAATTGTATGAAATCGGCCGAGTTATGGCTGCATGAAAATTTCAAAGTCCTTATGGGCTTGACCTTTGCCCTTTAGAGGTCACATGTAAGTTACAAAAAATGTTCAGTGTTACAATGGCTACAATTTGAGCCCAACATGATCGAAATTAAATAAGAATTATTGAAAATGGAACGTCAAACTTCCTGGACATCCGTATGACAAACTTTGTCACAAAACAGCTTCAGGACTTTTATTTTCATCCCACGCTTTTACGAGAGGCAACTGTGGTGACTTTGTATAATTACTCTTAATGGATAAAAATTAAAGGAGTTATGACTAGATGAACATTTAAAAGGGCCAAATGACTTTGACCTTTGACCTTTAGAGGTCATATGTCAAGTTGTTGCAACAGCTACAATTGGAGCTCAACATGATCAAAACTGGATAAAAACTGACTTAGTTATGACTAGATGAAAACTTGAAATGTCCACATGACCTTTATCTTTGAACTTTAAAGGTCACATGTAAATTTAAAAAAAAAAATATGCTGTGTTCTAATACCTACAGTTTGAGTCCAACATAATCAAAATTGGATAAAAATTTACCAATTTCTGGCAAGATGAATATTTCAAAGGTTAAATTGACCTTGACCTTTGACCTTTAACAGTCGCATGTATACTACAAAAATGTGATGTGTTACAATTGCTACAGTTTGAGCCCATCATGATTAAAATTGGATAAAGAATTGAACTTGGCCACTCCTTGGACTTCCACATGACAAACTTTGTCACGAAAAAGCTTCATGACTTGTATTTCCATTCCAGGCTGTTACGAGAGGCAAGTCTGGTGACCCCACGCTGTTACGAGAGGCAAGTCTGGTGACTTTGTATGGCATAATTACTCGCATTTCCATTTTTTGCTGCCAAGAAAAAAAAGTCTGGCCATGTTGTATAGCCTGGAAATTCATATTAATAATGCTTCCACGACAGCCATCATTTGCCACCTTATCAGCAGTGTATATTTCAGGCACCTAAGTGACTCCAACAAAGTGCTCCACTTGGTCACATCCGAGTACCTGCGTATTAAAACCATGGCAGTGTTCTGCTTTAAACACCTTGAGGTTCAAACAAATTCCCACAGGCTCTGTTGGCATCCACTAATGGGCACATATATTTGTTATGGACCTCCATGTGCAAAATATCCTTCATTCTTCCAATTGCTTTAATAAAATATGTTTAAACCAAATATCCTTCATGCATCATACACCCTCTTTTATTTGTAATAAGCAGATACATGCAACATACAGTCTACAATGTAAGCTGCAACTTCACATTATCCTGCTTGAAACTCTTGAAATTATTGGGCGCTGTAGATTTTAGACCAGAGGACATATGGCATAGCGTGACGTGACTTGACACGACCCAGCTGGACACGAGACTTCATGAATTTCATGTATGCTGAATGGCATCTTATGTGATAATTCCTTAACAGTGTTTGAAGGGTGGGTTTTTCCCTGCATAATACAATATCGTCGGCAATATTGAATGCTCCATGACCAATGTCCCATAGGGCTGTAAAAAGGACAGTGTTGAGGTCAGGGAAATAAACATTTATGGAATTGCAGATTGACCTGGTGTAAGTTGTGACCTTGCATTGAAAGAGTCATAAGGAACCAATTAAGATTAAGATTAGTCCGAATTTGAAATCAAAGCATAAGTCCAGATGAATCAGTGACAATTAAATCTTAAAGACAATTTGGGTAGTCGCCAAATCTGGCCATTTCGTCTATTACTTGAAAAAAAAAATCTGCGTCAGGATACGAGCGTAACCATGGAGAGACAAGATATCAGTACGATGAGAGGCGCTCCAGTTCTTGTACTTTTCATGGAAACAACAAAATAACTTTCAGTAGCTGTGGTAAAAGAGGTAGCCAAACACTCAAAAAAAAAACCCATCACAGGCTTCTGCAGGTTGAGCAGGAGGTCCATAATAATTTTCAGTTAACACTTTGCCACGCTAGGTGAACATTTTTATCCCATACATTCACTATTACGATCTCCAAGGTCAGAATGTCTCAGACAGGGGTGTGATACAGGCCCGTAACCAGAGGGGTGTCGGAGGTGTTAATCGACACCTCCATCAGCAGCAAAAGGTCCAATAACCCCCCCCCCAAAAAAAACCATAAAAAATCAAATAAACCAACAACACCACACAAAATAAAACAACAACTACAACGAAAATGGAAAGAAAGAAGGAAGGTATCTTTTGGATACATGTCAACAATAATAATACGCCTTATTCTCTACATAAGGTCTGTATAATAATTTATTCAACCAAGAACAGGCCTACACTACTTATTCTGATTGATTGTAGGAGAAAAAAAACGATTTTTTTTTCAATCTTCACATTTTTAATATGTGATGACCTGTTTATGGGCCATGTACACAAAACAGCCTTCCGATGAAAAAAGCATACTTTTAGTGATAAAAATATCCCACCAATGAGAAAAAAATGTTGGACCTTTTAACCTTTTCTCATCTGTTTTTTTTTTTCCTTGGACCTTTATTTCATTAATTGCCGTTTTGTTAATATATGAAGCCCAGCTTCAGAAATGCTCTTTGAGACAGAACTGAATGAGTACCTTTCTTTTATTAAAGGAATGGAAAAAGAGCTTTTTTTTTTACCTTTTATTAGATCAATAATTTTTAAGTTGGCATATGTAAAGCGTGAAGATTAGTTTAGATGCCACTGTAAAATAAGTCCACTATCCTTCCGACGACTCCAAATTAAAAATTCACATACAAGCAAAGTATACATTGTTGCAAAGGCCAATATGAACAGATCATAAACAAAAGTAGGCTATGACCCTTTATTTTCAATTGGTGACAAAAATCTTCTTTGATCTGAAATTACGATGCGACATTGTTATGCAAAAACGTGGAAATAACTTGATACCGGTTCAACCGAATTATTTACTGTTTTCAGTGAGTTGCACCTAACACTTGTGCCTAAAAAGCGGCTAACAGATTTTATTTACAATTATAAAATTACAAATACAATTCTATTCGCTTTGAACTATTGATGCTTCGTGAGGAGGTCTATACAGGCTGGTCCCCGATCCATGATTTTCAAAGCATACTGGATTCCAGGTAAAGTCTTTAATCTGGCACTTATTTGGACTTGTTTGAGTTATTGTTATTGTCATTATTAATTTTGCTACTCCGTGGACTTAAAAACGACTAACCAGAAAAATTTTTAGGCACATGATTATAGATAAATGGCGAGATGGGCTTTCGAAATTACTTTTAAAACCTAAAACAATCATGAATAGTGAGAAAAACAGTGAAAACGGTTCATCGGTTAGCCTCGAGCGTTGATTTTGGAAAATATTTTGACGGTAATTGTAACTGTCTATTCTGCAAGTCAAATTTCATGAAGAACAAAGGGTTTCACAGTAACGTTACTAACAAAAGTTCAAATGGAGAAACCCCCAATCGGAATATTTGCTATTATCTTGTGAATCTTCCAATGTCATTTATTTGATATCTGTCATCAAATGTAAATCACAAAAGGTGGGCCTGACTACTCAATCAGTTAAAAAGAGATTTAGTGATCATAAAACTACAATTAAAAATCACAAGTTCAACGTTTTTTGGTGTAACCATTTCAATTCTGCGGAACATTCACATTTGGATTGCCGGATACAAATTATTGATTACATAGAGCCACATTTGTAAGGCCAAAACAGTTATGTTAACACAAGGAAATTGTTACAAATGGAAGAATTTTGGATTATAACACTTCATTCAGCCTTTCCTTGTGGACTCAATGACAGAATTATGGGCTTCGTTGGTATTAGGAATTTGGACTTTGCAACTCTGGATAGCAGTCACACACCTTTTCATAATGATCAGGCTGGTATTCAAAGAAGAAAAAGAATTCACGGACAATGTAAATTACGTAAAAAACAGGAAATGTAGAAACGTGGATATTAAACACCTTGTCCAAAATTTATTACAGGCTTCCTCCAATAGCATTGATCAAATATATACAGCTCTTAAATCACTATCATTTCAAGACAAAACAAACATCAATGAATATTTGGGTCTTCCTGATTCAGAACACACATTTCCACAATTTTTTTGTGAAATTATGTGTGCTTACACAGCAACGAATCGGAGAGCATATTTTAATTAGCAAAAATTAGAGCAAATGTTATGCAACATTCCTTTTATACACAAAAGTATTGATTCATTAAACATTCAGTTCCTTTTCAAAGTGAAACTTGTTTGTAACATGATTCCCAAGGAGTGCAAAATAAAAATCCCCCATCATTTCCTATAAATATGGCAACAATATTAGACAAAGTATCATGAATTACCAGAAAATTCTGACTTCAAATACTCTTGAGGACATCGCAGGGGCAATTGTGACTGTATGTCTAAAAGTGAATATTCTAATTTTGTTGATGCATTCCACAAACATGTATTTACAGGTAATTTGGATATAATACAAAATTCAAGTTTAAAAAATGATGAAAAAAATACAATTTTCGGATATGTCCCAAGTTGAACATTGGTAGTATTTTCAGGATACATATGATGTTTTTGGGTCTTGCTATAGTGAAAAAAATACAATTTTCGGATATGTCCCAAGTTGAACATTGGTAGTATTTTCAGGATACATATGATGTTTTTGGTTCTTGCTATATGAAATGGGAAAAGAAAGAAAAATTAGAATTTCAGAAGTGTGAAGCATGGTCGTCAAACTTGGGAGGAGTCTTTAGAAATAGAATTTAACGTTACAAATCCCACATTAAGAATTTCAATACGTTTAATCTAAAAGTGCCAAAAGTTTCAAAAGCAGTGAAAGAGCTACAGGAAGGATTTGTAGTCACTAACATAGATAAGACAGGTAATAATTTTGGGATCATCTGCAAAAAAAATATTTAAAGGTTTTGAAAAAGGGAATTTGATATAAACAGTATTTCAGACATAAGAGCAAATGATGTATACAAATTACACAAACAATCCATTGATAATTTGATAGATACACATCAAGATGAGATGAAAAGGAATTTTAATATCAAAATTTCTGAAGAGGACCCGTCGATTCTACTTTGATTCTGGATACCCTAATTACATAAAAAAAACTTTTAAATCTAGATTCATAGCCGGCTCCTTATAATGTACAACACAACAATATTCAAAAGAAGAAAAATTATGTTTGACTGCAAGTAGGAATTATTTTCGTAAATACTATAATGCAATTTCTATAAACTGTGAAAATAATGTGTTTGGAGTATGAGCAATTCTGCCAAGTTTGTATCTAAAATCAAAGATGTCAAAGCAAAAATATCAAATGTTTTGATTTTTCTATACTGCACACACATCTACCTATGGATAGAGTCAAAAGTTCACTTTCAGAATTGACAAGCAAAGTGTTCAAACATAATGGTAAACCATACATGAATATTAGTTCATATACAAAGAAAGCATATTGGTCTCACAATAAATATCCGAAAAGTAACGTCAAATCTTACGCTGTTGAAACTTTCTTAGATGCTATAAAAAATCTTTTGTATAATACTTTTGTTCAATGCAGATCATTGGTTTTTCAACAAATAAAAGGCATCCCAATGGTAGCAACTGCTCCTCGTTTCTGACAGATTTATATTTAACCTGGCTTTAATTTAAGTGTATTGATAAATTGATGAAAAAGGACTCTCAAATTTTACAAAATTATCAAACAACGCAAGATATATTGATAACATTGCTTGTGTTAATGTACAAAATTTCACTGAAATTGCTAAAGAAATTTACCCAAAAGATATCCCTTTGGAAGTAACAATTCAGATGGTTTCAGAGATGTGTTTTTGGACTTGAACCTTCAGGTCACTAATGACAGGTTTTGTATAAAAATCTATCACAAAAAAGATGAGTTTAACTTTGAAGCAGTTAATTATCCTTTCCCCGACAGTAATATTTCGGAAACTATTGGATATAATACGTTTTTGTGACAGATTTTGAGATTTGGTCGTATTTGTACTAATTCATGTCTTTGTATCTACAACCAATTTTATTTACAATAAACTTGAGTGAAGAGGATTCAAAGATGTACTTTTGATCAAATATTTCTACACATTTTGGGGTAAATATCCTAAGATGGTCAGAAAGATTGGGTTCAATAATTTTAGAGATTTTGGATTTAATTTGTTTTGCTATTTAATTTTATCTTTTGGCATCATTCTGTTTTAATGTTCACCTTTCAGACATTTAAGGCTAGCTTATTTTCTGTTACGGCAAACCCCCAGGAGCTATAGGTAGCAAGCAGCTACTGACGACAGTTACAAGCTTGCCAGATTGTACTTGATATCTAGTCAAAAGATTTTATATTTCCATTGTATTCTCTTGACTTAAATGCGAATGATTTTCATTCTTTTTTGACTTGCCCTTTAATTTTGCTGTTAATATCTAAAGATTATTAGAAAGTTTGGCTACAATAATTTACAGTTTTTAGACTTTTTTTTTTTTTTACTTTACTTTATCTTTTGTCATCTTTCTGTTCTAATATTCACTTTCAGATATTTTAGGCTTGCATGTTTTCTGTAAGGTAAACCACCCCCCTCCCCCGGGCTATCAGTAGCAAGCAGTAGCCTACGACAGTGACATGTTTGCCTAATTGTACTTAAATCCTGTTGAGAAAAATTGTTTTGATAACATGCCTTTGGCATAATTGCTCATGACTCATTCTTTTCTGACATGCCTGAATGCACATTTCCTCAATATTTAAAAAAAAAAAAAAACTAAAAATTGACAGTGTTTTCTCAAATGTCACAAACCTAAAACTTAACGTCCATACATTGACTTAGGGTTGGCAGTGAAATAGAGCTTAATTGTTAAGGGGTAGGTGTCATCATGGAGTTTGTTTTCCATTTCTGGTGCAGGATGTCCATTGTTGCAGTTCTTGTTAGGATTTCCTTTGGTTTGTATAGGTGGTCTAGCTGCAACTGTTTTATTTACAATAACTGGGACTGAATATAATGCGTTAGCTTGTTTCTATTCAGTTATACACTGGTGGATGGTTTAACTATGATAAGCTGTCCAGCTAGTAGGGGTAGATATTGGTTCAGGGGTAAGTCAAATTGTGCGTATCTGCACCTTTACTATACAAATTTGGTCATTATGGTGTGTTTGTTTGTTTGGTATTCTTCTTTCATAATGAAGCTCTGCATTTATAAGCAAAAACTTCATGTAATTAGCAAATTCATCATTTGCCACGTTCATATTTATACATTATTATGTGGGTTGTCTTTGCTGAAATTTACCTTAGACAAGGTGCCGCTACTCAGAGAGACATGTACAAGTAATAGGCTCCGAAACATGTTGAATAGTTACCCGCTTAAGACCCCTTAATTAATTTGGGCTGATGCAGCCTATGTCAAAATTTTACAAACGCACGTGTGCAATATGGACAATAGTAATCCCATATGTATACAGGTTAGAGAGGGACAGGTTAGCTTATGGAGAGTAAAGAGTTTCGACTGCAGAATAGGGTAATGACTACTAGGAAGTGGTTCTGGGCAAAAAGACACAAATACAATTTACTTGTGTTTGTTTTGGAATTTCCGGTCTGAATCGAACAAACCCACAACGTAGAGTGGCATCAACTTTCAAGCACTGTAACATTACTGCAAAGCAAGCAGAGATAAAATTCTAGAGGGCCCCTTTTCATCCACATATTGTCGCCAGTATGTAACAGTTTGCAGTCTGATGAAACCTTCATGAGGTTACTTCTACATTTGTTTATAAATGTTATATTTCATTGCAATTGCTGATCAAAGAAGTTGTTGTTCAAACAATGGTTCGAACCAAAGGGGACTATTCTAGATTTTTTCATAATCTATTGATCATGGTCATACACAAAGGTGGTAGGGTACTCAGCTTACCGGGCACAGGCAAACTTCAGAAAATAGGCAAAGGGAAATCAGAACCAACATTTTTTCTTATATACTTTCCACCATTAATTAAAAACAAAGCTGCTATTAATATTCTTATAGTCTTAACATGGGCGGGGGTTGTAGTTTGTTTGATTTGGCAGCGCGAGACACCTTATATATATATACGAAGGCTAGGTGAAATGTTAAAAGTGTTAAATGTGAAAGACCCATACAAAGTCGATGGTTTGCATTTATTTCTTTACATAGTCTTTTTCCAGGTTTACACACTTTTTCCAGCAATGCTGCAAGGCTTGAATACCTCTCAAGGAGTAATTTTCTTCAGTCACCCTAAAAAAAATCATTCACAGCGGAAATTATGTCATGACTATAGGAAAAATGGCGACCGGCTAGTTCCTTTTTGACTATGGGAAACATGTGGCAGTCTGACGATGCTAAAAGGGGTGAACAAGGGGTCATGAGTCCAAAGCCACAATCATGGAGCCCTGACACGGCAGCCACCGATTCATGGACAGGAGTATTAATTTGGTGGAACAGGAAACAGGATTCCTTTAGTAAGCACCTGCCTTCACTTATTTTGGATAGCTTCACGCAACTGTCTCATCAGGTAAGCATACTCTCTTCCGTCGATAGTCTCACTGTTTTCTAAATAGGCAATCAGCAAAATACCCTTGGAATCCCATAAGACTGAAGCCATCAAAAGGCATTGCCTCGGCTTTGTAGGGGTGGTGGTGATCCCGGATACTTCCATTGCTTAGAGTGAATTTGGTTTCTGGTTAACAGTGATGAATCCAGGTCGTATCCATGGTTGAAAATCAGGCAAATAAATCATCGGGATCTGCTTCAAAACGGCATAAACTGTCAGGGGACTCAAGGAATCTGACACGTTTCTAGTCCACTGTCAAGAGCTTTAGTACCCATTTTGCAGAAACCTTTGTCATTCCCAACTCCTTGGTGATAATGTCCTCAACCCTCTCATGAAAAATCCCCACAACACTGATCGATAATTCATCACTCTTCATATTGCCAGTGTCGGTTTGAACATATTTTATTTGCAGAAAACAATTGCCCTTCTTTCCAGTGGTTTTTTGGGAATAAAATGTGTTAATCCCATGAAAAGGTCGTAAACCTTGTTGATAGTCTTTTTCGAATAGTTGACCGGACCGGGGTCAACTGCTGAAACTGACCTGTTAAACTGTTCGATCGTCAGGTGCAATAGAGTTCACGTGCGGATAGGCTCGTCAACAAATAAATCAGGTCACTTAAAACTTTTGACCAAAGCGAAAACAATTTTCTTCAAAATAGATCTTTTTCAAAATATATAATTTGAAAAGTTATTTTAAAACGTTACTTTATGTGTCTTTCTCACCACTTATGACATTGACATGTATCAGCTGACATATCATAGTAACATGATAAACAACAATAAAAGACTCTAAAGAGAACAATAACGAGAATACAAAATAGGATAAAGGAGCGCGTTTCAAGATAAGTTGGGTGTAATCGTACATTATGGAGGGATGTGTTCATTAAAAAAAGCTGCGTCAAGTAGTTTGGAACAATCACAAGATTTGGATCTGCGTTGAATAAATATGAAAACCCACATTACCTTGTTAGTCCCGTTCTGCTTGTAAAATAAAATTATGCCTTTCTCGTCAATCTTCGTGCAGGCCCCCATTCTGTGTCCATCCGGAAAGATGACACACGACCTCTGCCTGAATGCCCAAGATACGCCAAACAAAAGTTCTGCCATGTTCAGGAGAAAACTTGAATATTTAACTGAAATATAAACATATGCCCCGTTGCTAAATGTATGCACTCACACAAAACATCTTCCAATGGCGATACAAAAATGCTGATCCACTGTCAATAGTTCTACTTATAGGGTATTTGTTTTTTTATATTATTCAAACCTCAACCCAAAATGTAACAGGGAAAACGGAATTAAGTTCGGGCTTGCTACATGTCGGCAATTTGACCGAATTTCGATAAACATATAAATATTCTAACTCTCCACTACAGTTTTTAGCAAACGTGGCCACACCGGGAAAATTTCTAGACAAGATGTCATATTCTCTTATCTTAAAGGTTCACGCCAAATGTCAAGATCCCCAAACGAAAAAGGTAATTGATTAATTAAATCAAATCTTAATCCAGACAACTGTAGCTTGTACTGGATATGTTTAATCGAACATTCAGTAACTGTTAGGACATGTGCCATTCAAAGTAGCGAAGGGCTCGCTCTTAAACTCGGTGAAGCATTCACTGACTTTAATAAGATGCCATACATATTACAGAATAAAGCAATCTACATTGTACCAAAAAATTCTGGACTTTTTGCTTGACAGTGCTTCACAACACAATAAGGTATATGGAATATACGCCATCATTAGGCCGTACATGGTAGATAACTTGACCAGGTGTCCCTTGGAACCAGTCAGCATCTTTTCGCAGGCTGTCCAGTTTATGGTGTATGGGGTGACTGGATTTCCATTCACTTTTGCGTTAACTGGATGCGCGACATGTGACGATCATTATCATACACTATTTTAAAACGATAAAAATAAACGCCTCGATTAATGTCTAATGATTTTCAATATTAATTGGATGACACTTCTGAGTAGTAACTTACTGCACATGTCCTCGCACGGAAGGATGGGCACACCGTCAACACATGGCTGGAACAAGAGCCAACAAGCTGTCGTATTTCTTCCACCTACAGTCTGTATTTCTCCAATTTTTTGTTTTAGTATTGGGATGATTTCTTTGGTTGAAGACTCAGATGTCCTCAAGACTAGGTTTGGATACCAGGCTGTTGTGTACGGCAGTGCACACCATGATTGGATGTCTGCGCTAATTGGGATGCACTGATCTGAAATTAAAAAGTATACATTGAAATGAATGCGTTTGCCCGAGCCATGATAGCATAATTCCAGTTTTGAAATAAATTACAATACAGTTTTGCAGAATGATATGATGTTGCAACCGCAATGGAAATGTGGTTACGAATTGATTTTGAGTGCAGGATATAAGCATTAAAAGATTTTTAAAATTCAAAGAGCCAGGTTAAAAAAGCAAACAGACGAGCGTTATCCTGGATTGATACACGTATTTCTTCTCAGAACTTTGATCGACAAATATACAAAGCTGATAAGTAAGCACAAATTCTTTTAGTCTTACATTATTTCATAGACTTTCAAAAAGCATTTGATATAGTTTGGCACCAAGGATTATTTTATAAACTTATAGTAAGTGGTATCCAAGGAAAGCTGTTTCATATATTACAAGATATGTATCTTCATTCGAGCTTATGAATCAACATGATACTGGCGCTTCTGATCATTTTTTTCTCAAAAGAGGCTCTAAACAGGGTTGCGTGTCGAGCCCAACCTTGTTCAATGTTTTATAAATGATTTACACTGTCAGTTAAATACCTTATACGCTCCCGTAGTATTATACAAGAAAATTAGCTGTTCATTGTATGCTGATGATATAATTTTATTATCAATTTCTGAATATCGGTAACAAATATGTTTGAATAAATTGAAGGCAAATTGTTATGAATGGAAATTGAAAGTTTATATCAATAAGTTCAAAGTTTTTTTTTAAACAAGACGGGTAAGTTAATAAAAAGACATTTGTTCTAAGAAAAAATGAGTAAAAATGTTTCAGAAACTTCAGTGTGTATGTGTATTTGGGTATAGAAATATCAGCAAGTGGCTCATTTGAAGGTGCTATAAAGCGACTATGTGATAAAGCCAATAAAAAAGGCACTCCGGCGACTCAAAAGATTATTTTTGTTGGGATAGGGAGCATTAAGTTACTTATTAAGCTGTTTGAAAAGGTTGTGATGCCAATCTTTATGTATGCTTGTAAAATATGGGTGCTTACTCCGCCCTCCTTTCAAAAAGTTTATCAATTTTCTCTTTTGCAGGCTTTTTCAAACTTGACTACGAAATATTCAATATCAGGTTTTTTTTTCAAACATTGTGTCGGTGTGCATCGCAAACCATCAAATATTGCAGGACTTGGGAAAGTTGGCCTATCACCGGTGTCACTGACAATTTTGAGACTTGTCTGTGAGGAATGGATGAGAATTGTTAACTTACCAACCGATAGCCTTCTGTATGCCGCATATTTATCTGGTGTCACGACGTCATTAGACGGGACAAGTACGTGGTCGCAAACTATTTCGGACACGCTACATGGTATCGACATGAAACATTTATGGGACAACTGAAGGGGTTGTTTTCCGGATTATATTTTTTAAAAACCTTCCAAATTTTCTTCAAAACAATGGAAACAGGAAATGAAAACAATAAAGCAGAAGATGAAAAATTGAGAAGCTATGTTTTATATACAAGAGAGAATTTAGATTCCAAAATTATATACATATGATCAAAGATTTTACCAGGAGGAAAAATATCTTAAGAATAAGGATCAGTGCACATAATTTGGCGATTGAAAAAGGAAGGCACAAATTACCCAAACAATTCAGACTTTGGGATCAATGTAATCTCTAAGAAGACGGGTGTCACTTTCTTCTCGCCTGTCAAAAGTTCCGTTAACCCCGACAAATTGTTAAATTCAATTTCTGTCATATTTCCATAATTTTCTGGTTATACTGATGCAGAAACATTTATCTTTATTATGGAATCATCAGATTATGAAGTGGTCAGAAATTGTGGAATTTATATGAAAGAAGTTAGGGCTCTCAGAGGAAATCAATTAAGAAAAAAATATAATATTCCAACATCGGATACTTTCTCTCATGTCCGCTCTATTTGCAGAATCACTAACAATGTTTGAATACATCAGAAATCTCTTTTTTTTTTTTTTTCTTTGGCCAGATGCGAGTGGTAGCACTTGTCTCCTGGGGTTGTCTGGTGTGTTTGTAATCTATTGCCACTTTTTTTTTTTTTTTTTTGTCTCAACACTTTGTTTGTATAACGGTTGGTGTTGTTGATGTCGTGTTTCTATATTGTGATCAAAGTATGAAAAGTTTTGTATTTGTTTCGCTTGGCATACTGCCGCGCTTTTTGTATACTGTGGTGTGGCCCATTAAGTTCCTTCCTTCCTTCAATCTTTCATACATTCATTCATTCATTCATTCATTCATTCATTCATTCACAAGATGCTCGCATTCCATAGTTAAATTTACCCAGTCGAAAATCATTAAACTTCACTGAGACAAAAAGTGTCCCACCTATTACAACAACGTGCCATGCGTAATCCACCGGGTATTTGATAAAAAGGGGAGGGGGCACATTAAAGCCAGTTTCTTTAGTTTCAAACCATAATTTCACGAAATGCTTTTTTATTGCTTTTGAACCATACACCCCAGGCAGAGGAGCTCGGGCGGCAATGCCGAAGTGACTTTTCACCACGGCACCGAATTCCTATCTTTGAGGCTTGTTCTTTGATGCATCAAATTTACCTTAATTCTTAGATTATTCACAAAGATTGCATTAATATTTTTTTCTGAAATTAATTAAGATATGGTGAACCAAAACTTACGGGACTGCCATCTGACATTGCCGTCGTGGTCATGCATTGTCAGCCAGCCACTGTCTGATATGGTCAATTCGGCCATTTTGCCGTAAGAATTGGAAGCCCATTTGAGAGTAAAGTTGTCAAACAACTCTAGATTCCCATAAGCTTGAAACTCCAGACGATCTCCTTGTTTTCCCGAGGAAAAAATTATCATCTGTAAAAAACAGAGCTTTCTATGAATGGTGTATAGATTCAAACCTGTCCTTGCATTTTTTTGTTATGTTGTATGCCAAGTCTAGAAATAAAACTAATGTCTCTCGCCCAGTGATATTCTACCGATTTAAAGGGCCTACAAAGTGACACATTCAAAATTGCATGAAACGCATCCATACGGATTGTAATTATTTTATGAGCTAAATTTCAACAACTTTTTCAGTGATAATTTAGTTTTCTTTTGTTTTGAAAATTAGAGACTTTCCAGCGCGAAACGGCCTAAGTTTGCGCCTTTTCTCTGGATGACGTCAGGAGCCCTGACGTGATCGGGAGAACACAAAGCTAAGCAGCATGTCGACAATGGGAGATGCAAGTGACGCTAAAGGAAGTAACGATGGGTTGGATCTTTCGTGCTCATGTTAGCTCCCTGCGGAAGTGACGGGCATGAGTTGTTCTGATAGTGATGACAGTGATGAGATTTTTTTGTTTTGTTTTTGTTTTTGTTTTTGTTTTTTTTTTTTTGGTTGGGCGATCTCGTCACCTTTCAGGTGTACGCTCATACTGGCCAGAGCCACGGGCACCTTTTGCCATGGATCGGCCGGTTCAAGGAGACAAGTCATCGTTCAACAGTTTAGCAGGATTCTCTCAGTTTTGTGGTGCTTTTGTTTTATACAAAATGCTATGAACTAAAATTTCAGCATTGATATCTGTTTTAAGAATTTTGAATGAAAAAAAAATAATGTAAAAAATAAAGCACAGCGTACACAAAATGGATCTGCGAAAAAGGGTGTGTGCCAACTGCAAAGGCATCTTTGTCAAAAGGGAAGGCACAGCACAGCAATTCACAGTTCTGTGACCCTTCTGCGTATAATCGAGTGTATTCCAGCTATTTTGGTCTGAAGTCTTTGCACTATGACTCCACCTCCCTCCGCCAATTGATAAATTATGGTCCATAAATACACTTCGGAGGCACACTTAGCCAATGATTTATCCCGTAGGCCCTTTAAGGTGTGTATGTGTGTGGGGGGGGGTGAGCTTAAACGGTTTGACACCTCCCTGTTCCTGTCAAAAAACATGAATATTAAAAAAGCAAAAGCTAGGTGGAAAAATGGGAAAAACCATACCATGTTTTAGCTAATTGGAGCTCCTTTATTCTTTGCTGGCTTACTGAGCAGAACTATCAAGGAATCCACACAAATCGACTACTTGTCTACAGATAAATATGGTACAGACTAGAAAAGTTGAGATTCGATTCAACGTAAAGAAGTATGTGTGTCTTCAAATATATAACAGTATGAAATGTTTAGTTTTTGCCCGTATTAGTTTGAAATAAGTTGTTGCTGTGACTTCTTCAAAGCAGAATCAGTAGGTTTCCCAAGGTAAGGGCCAAGTGTTAATACATGTGAAATGGCTGGAACTTGTGACGCATATCTTTACTTTTTCCTGTCCTGTCATCTCAAATGCGTGTACCATATTCAGATATGCATGGTAAATATGCTGGAAAGAAACGTTAAAAACCAAACCTGGAAGTAAATTTGTATGATGCACGAGGATGTGATCTGCTGTTCACCTTGCTGATCCGTGTTGAAAATTGGAATATCTACACACGCAGGCAATTCTGCTTACAGCAAATTAAAATGTGGAAACTAAGGCAAATAATTGTTACTTTGAGATAAATTTCAAATGCTTCCATGGCCTTCCTGAATGATACTGGCCCAATGCTAAGTGATAGGATTAATAAACAGATTCAATACTATGGTGACTTGCCAGGCAGTGCCAGAACCACTGACGTAAGACTATATGCATGTTGGTACTTCGATGAAAGCTCCTTTCTTGAGGAAATCAAATATGCACTTGTCATCTTAAATCTAGGTAAGTATACGGGAAATCAGGGAATGGTGCGGAATTAGATAACGCAGGTGCTAGGTATTCCTTCATTTCTGCGTTTGTAGCTTTCCCATATACAAACCTGATTATGACCATCGATATAACAACGGATTATACCATTCACTCAGAGGCTACTCCAAGACACATAGATTCTGTGTTAGGTTTCTATCGACGTTAATTAGCTCATTATGCCAACTATCTCTCTAGCCACGCTCATGAAGTCGCCATTGCATTCCTTGCATCATGTTTATGTTAATTTGTTTATATTATAAAAAAAAAACAGAAAACAAATGCTGACTTGACTAGATCCAAGTTACCTTCACATGTACTGTTGTCACATGGAAAATCAATCTGGGTATGTTGGCACTACTACATTATTTTTATGTACGTTTGCAGGTGTCGTGTCTATCTTAACATGTTGCTGATTCCAATAGTTAGAGTATTGTTCACCCGCTCAATCAAGACTTTTTATTAGTATTTTTTTTGGGGGGGGGGGGAGTTGGGGATGTCGTTGTTTTTGTTTTTTGGTGTCATTTCGTTTTCTTTGTTGTTGTGGGGTTTATTGTCCTTTTTATTCGTCTGCTTTTTCTCAAAGCATTGCATTTAGAGGGTTTTTTGGGGGGTGAGGAACCACTTCCTTGAGGTCATTGCCCTATTATGCAGAAACTCTTTACTCACCATAAGCTAACCTGTCCCTGTCTTACCTATATACATATGCAATTACTATTGTTCATATTGCACACGTTCTTCTGCAGAATTTCGACATACGCTGTATTAGCCCAAATAGGTTTTAGGGTCATCAGTGGGTTATTACTCAGAACATGTTTCGGAGTCTATAACCTTACATGTCTCCCCGAGTAGTGGCTATTTGCCAAAGCTAAATCTCTAGCAAAGACAACCCAAATAATAATCGATAAATTAGAATGTGACAAATGATGAATTAGCTAAATACATGAAGTTTTTTGCCTATAGATGCAGAACTTCATTATGAAAGAAGAATAGCTGTAAAACAAAACATATTTCCTAAATTTGTATAGTCCAGGTTCACATAAGAACAATTTGACTTACCTCTGAACCAGTATGAACCCTTGCCAGCTGAATAGGTTATTATAGTTAAACCACATGCCAATTTATAACTGAAGTAGAAACAAACTGGGACATTATATTAAGTCCCAGTGATTGTAAAATAAACAGTTGCAGCTTAACCACCTCTACAAACCAAGGGAAATTCCAACGAGTACTGCAACAAAGGACATCCTACACCAGATATGCAAAACAATCCCCATGGTGACACCTACTCCTCACCTTGAGAGTCTCCAAACGATTAAGCTTTATGTCACTGCCAACTCTGAGTCAATGTTTGAACGTAATGTGTCAGGTTTGTGACATTTGAGAAAATACTGTCAATTTTGAGTATTTTTTAAGATATTGAGTAACTGTGCATTTAGGCATGTCAGAGAGGAATGAAAGTCATTAGCACTTGTGTCAAAAACGTGTAATCAAAACATAATTTTTCTTAATACGATTTTAAGTTGAATTAGGCAAACCTGTTACTGTAGTGGGCCACCACTTTTTACCCATACGGGATTAACCAGACAGAAAACATGTAAGCCTAAAATGACTGAAAATGAATATTAGAACAGAACGATGACAGAAGATAAAATTTAGTAGCAAAACAGGCAAGTTTCAAGTCTGTAAAATTATTATAGCCCAACTTTCTAATGATATTTGGCTATTAATGTTTTCGTATGTTTTGAAATGTTCAAAGAAAGTGATCAAAAAGTACTTTTGCCATGCAAAAATATATTATTATAACTATAGGGTCTGCAGAGTGTTGTTATTCCTTGTTGTAATATTTTAATTTTTATTTACTTCTGCACATATCTAATAAAGTGTTGTTCTTGTGAAGTGAGAGCAGACGAGCAACTTTCGTTTTTATACACCTCCTTTTCGCATAGTTAAATCTACGCATAAGAACAAACAAGAAATATGGACTCAGACTGACCTGGTTTTTGTCCTTTACCAAAAATGTCCCCTGCTCGTCGAGATATCCTTGGTAAAATGTGTTTAGGGAACACAGACGGTCATTTCTCCTCATGACAGAGTTGGGTTTCAACGATAGAATGCATGCTGAAATAAAGAAATTTTGCCTTTCATATAGATGCTACAACTTTCACTTATAAATGCTAGGCTGACACGAGAAACTTGTGATGTATTCGATTCCATGCAACAGAATCACAGTCGAACTGATTTGTTAAGTTATTGTTATATCGACATAAACACTTGAAGATTTTAAAACATGAGCATTCAATTATTGTGTACACCAGCTAAACGTATATACATACGGTAAAGGCTTTCATTTGTTTCTCCAATTTGGCTTTCTTTGTTTTTCGCGTGACTGCATTTTCAAATTGCCATCTTATTTAGGGAATATATAAGAATTGAAGTTTCTCTATTCAGTGGATTGCATTTTCCGTACATGCTATAGAAATTAAAAACCACACAAAATATAAAACGTTTACATTTTGACTATTCAGACACAATGCAAATAACATCAGATTAATAGCAATAATAATCGTTTTCAAATGTATTCAAATGAAAGTAAAGATCTAGTACAGTAATGAAGATGCAAATCTAAATCTATACTAACAACTGTCAGATTTCTTCGCACCAGATAGTCTTGTTGGAGATGGGCATCGTTTTGGAGCAGACACCAGATAGCTTTCCATCATCAGTGCTGCAAACCACATGAAAAGGATTCATTATATCTAAATATATACATGTTTTGGACAAAAAGACACAAATACATTACATTCATCCATCCATCCATCCATGCATTACATACATACATACATACATACATACATACATACATACATAAATACACACACATACATATGTTCGTGTGTTTGTATATAATTATAGAAGGATCCTTCTACTATATTAAATCTAGTCATACAGTCACTGGTGTGTCCATACATATGCATTCGACAGTAAACAGAAACTGCGCGTCCAAATATTTGATAAAATTACTTTATATTAAACACGACATGGCTGGGCCGGAGTACGTGATTTTCCTTGCTTGGAAATTATGATGTTGGAGATGCCTTAGATTAACTGTTGCATGCTTTGTCACACCATACAACTTATGTAATGATGTATAACACATGATTATGCTTTCAATGCTTTTAAAACAACACTGCAAATGCATGCTTTTTACAATGAAATTATGCTTGTAAAAGTGAATATAAAATGAACATTATATTTATATTCACCTGGACTCGGCTACACTGATTTAAATCACAGATCTAAATTCAGCATGGTTGGGATTTGAGAAGATTCCAAATGAAAAATGCAGAATGATTGTGTCATTTTGCAATCAGACAAAACATAATATCAGTATTGTCTCAGCATCCACACTGCATGTAAATATATAGAATATTTCCATCTAATGTGGTTTTTAATATTGAACACATATGATGTCTTTCAACTGTAACAATAATCAGCTCCTCAAGCTCTTAAAAGCATTGTACTAAACATTGACAAATGGCCAATGTGTCATTAATATTGTTTACTGGTTCTAGGTATATGAAATATACCGAGATTATGGTTTTTAAAATATAGGATAACACAGTATGACATTTAATGATGCTTTGCTTAAATATATGAACGAACAAATAGAGTAACATAACAAGATTAAGATGCTTAAAAACGATAGTAATAAATATAAATTGCCTTTTGATTTTTGATCAAATAGTATCAAGAAATAATATGATACCGATTTGGTGCGTATTGGAACAGGACAGGTGATCTCAATTTACTTTCTAAGAAATGAAAAGAAATAAACTTAATGATCAAGTCAGGATCACATATTGTGCATAGCAGAAACAGCAGCTTTTCAATAGGTCTAGCAGCAAAAAGACAATAGCAACATATCTAGGGTGCTAAACTCCTGTCAATTTGAAAATGGGAAAATAAAATGCCACAATTGCTTACCTGCAAGGAAAATATTCAGCGTATGAAAATTTGTCAATATTCCACACATCTGAAGACACAAAAGAAAAAAGGAAAAACTAAATTTGACAGCTTGCTTTAATCCATCGAATATTTATGTTAACCTATCATTGTTGTCATCATCATCATCTTCATTATCATCAATGTCACTGTCATGGCTCTTTTTCTTCTTCTTTCTTCTTCTTCTTCTTCTTCTTCTTCTTCTTCTTCTTCTTCTTCTTCTTCGTCTTCTTCTTCTTTTTCTTCTTCTTCTTCTTCTTCTTCTTCTTCTTCTTCTTCTTCTTCTTCTTCTTCTTCTTCTTCTACGTTTTGTTAATATACATCCAATAAAGCATGGCAACATATTTGACTACCTTCATAATAAACCCTCCATTTTGAACATGTACAAAATGCAACAAGTTATAGTTCATGCGTCACTGTTTTTTTTTAATTCTTTTATTTTTTTTTTTTATTGAACGTTTCCATACATATCATATATACATTGTGAACATATACAAAATATTGTACTGCGCATACATTAAGAGTCGTTTGTGTCAAAGTAAAATACATTTATAATACATAGTTACAGACTTTCCACAATATTTAGCCATCTTTTCTCAAAAATATGTTGCTTCCCATTAGAATTCAATATATGCTGTTCAATAGTTATTTTGATATTTCAGGTACTTTCAAAATTCAATGAAAGAGATATTCTGCTTCTTGCACAATTCTTTGTGAATGTAATACTTGGCTTGTAATAAACAATTATTCGAAGCATATTTGTTCGGCATCTCATAATAACCGAAAATAATGTTGTTTGCAGATAATGTTAACACTTGAGAATTACAACTATTGAACCAGTTTTGAAAATGCGTCCAAAATGTATTAATATATTGACAGTCCCAAAATCTATGTAAAATTGTGTCTTTTTGGTGACAAAGATTACAGAGTTCAGAATCAGCAAGTCCCATTTTGTACAGTCTAGCATTATGCACAACAAATCTATGTATAACTGAGAAAGAAATGCTTGAAGTTTGCTTTCTATAGTGCATTTAAATGCAAGATCGAATATTTTACTCCATTCTTCTATCTCAACGTTAAGTATGTCTGGCCACTTATTAATACATGTAGGAACTTCATGTATCTCATTTTCTGTAATAAACCAATAGAATTCTTTACAACTGATATGTTTGATATTCTTTTTCTTGCCATTAATGATAAACAATACAGTAGAAGGATTTTCTATAAAATTTACATTTTTAAATGCAACTTTTTTTTCCATTCTCGAGGTATAGCTGATATCAATGAGTAATATTCAAGAAAATTTATTCGTATATTGAACTTATTTTGCAATTCTTCTATATTAAGGAATTCTCCACGCATACTTAGTATATCACCTATAAATTTGATTCCTTTTTTATACCACTGTTTATAAAATACAGTTTTCCCACCAACCATGATAAATGCGTTAAACCACAAGAACTCATCACAAAAAGCACTCAAATGTTCGGGGTGAGCAAAATTTCGGAATAATTTCCAGGCAGAAATAATGTCTTGATAGAACAATGGTAAATTATATTGTGAAATATCCAAGTAACATCTACTCATAAAGAGATCCTTAATATCCATTTCCGGAATTTTTTTTTTTTGGAAGACGACAAGCCATTTAGCTTTAATGTTATTAAAAATGCGTTTCACCCAGTTTAACTGAAGAGCAAAGACTTGTGTATCAAAATGTGTGATTTTAAGTCCTCCATTTAAGATGCTCTGGTACATGACTGAACTTTTCACTTTATGCGTGGAGTCATTCCATATAAATTGATATATTACAGATTGTACTTCTGTGACAATATTATCATCAGTGTGTATTACTGATATTGGATACAGGAGTTTTGAAGTGGCCAGGCTTTTAAGAACAATATTTTTACCCATCACTGATAAATTCCTAATCTTTCAAACTTTAATAATTTCTTTAAAGGACTGCAATTTCGAACCATGATTCAGTCGACACATTAAATTTTCATCATTTTCAAAAATAATTCCTCATGTGCAAAATTTGCCTTCTTTCCAGAAGACTGGTAAACCCAGTCTTCATCAAACTTTTGTTGCCCAAGCCAGTATATACTAGTTTTTTTCAATGTTACAAAGCAACCCAGAGTGTTTTCCAAACTCATTAAGAGTATCAAATAATAGTCTGGCTGATTTCTGATCTGAGACAAAACATGTGGTGTCATCAGCTAACTGGCTAACTTTAATTTCTTGATTACCAAATTTTAAACCACTTCATATCTTTATTGGCTCTTATCATTAGAGCCATTGGCTCAACTGCTAAAACAAATAAGAACGGAGCAAGAGGACACCCCTGACGTACACCACTCGAAACTGGAAAAAATTCAGAGAAGTTCCCGTTAGTAATGACACAGCTGGAAGCATCATTATATAATATTTGAATCCATTTACGAAAGTTTGGTCCAAAATTGAATGCTGAAAGTACCTTATCAATGTAGTTCCATTCAATGGTGTCGAATGCTTTTTCAAAATCAATCAGTAATAACAGTCCAGATAGATTATGTGTATCGTAGTAATGTATAACATTTGATATAAGTCTAATATTTTCGGCAATATATCTTCCCCTAATGTAACCAGTTTGATCTTCATGAATCAAATCAGGCAGAAATTTTTGCAACCTTAAAGCTAACACTTTGGTTAAGATTTTGTAATCAATATTTAATAAAGATAGGGGTCGCCAGTTTTTTAACAAAGTACGAGATTTATCTTTCTTTGGAATTAGGGAAATGATTCCTCTGCTTTGATCAATGGACAATTTATTATTAACTTCAAAAGCATACTGTAAACTGTTAAAAACTAAATATTTTATATCATCCAAAAAGAATTTATAGAACTCTGCTGTAAAACCATCAGAGCAGGACTTTTCCCATTTTTAAAACGTTTCAATGCATTTGTACATTCATACATTGTTAGGGGACTGTGACAAATAATTTGGTCTGTTTCTTTAAGTTTAGGTATGTCAGGATTTTCTAACAGCTGTTTATATGTATTTTCAAGTATTAACTGATGCCAGTCCAAGTTGTTGGAAGTGTATAAAGTCTGATAAAATGACTGCTCTTCAAGTAAAATTTCTTTCGGATTAGTTACATCCAGATTGTTTTTAAACAATTTTGTAATGCATTTATTTTTATAATTTCTTTTTTCAAGACCTAGGAAATATTTTGTGTTTTTTTCACCTAATTCTGTCCAGCGCGCTCGCGAGCGAATCATTACACCTTTGGTTTGTTCATCAGTGATTTCTATCAATTTGTTTTCAATTTCTGCAATTCTGTTTTGGTCTGCATCACTTAATAATTCTTGAGATGAAAGGTTTTCTAATTCCTGCCGCAAATTTTGTTCTTTTTGCCTTTGTGCACACATTTTATGTTTTTAATATTTTATGGTCATCCCTCTAATATTACATTTGATAGTGTCCCATAGTAAACCTTTATCAGCCAAATCTGAATACTTTGTACTGTCAAAATTTATTATATCTTTTACCTGTTGTACATAATCAGAATCCTTTAATAATGCTGCATTGAATTTCCAGAAGCCTGGCCCCCGTTTTTCAGAAAGACCCCCTTTAAGGCATAGGGATATCAAACTATGATCATTTTTGATTGAAGGCTTTATTTTATCATCTGTTATATATGTTGATAGGAAGGATGAAATTAGCCAAAAATCTAGACGACATTGGATTGAGGGATTTTTTTGCTGCCAAGTAAACATGAAAGTATCCGGATTTCGTGAACGCCAGATATCTAAGTCTAATTCGTCAATAAACAAATTCTGAATACCATGTCCATATCTACTGACTGGTGAATATGTTCCGCCTCTCTTATCTAAATCTGGATCTAAAATAGTATTGAAATCACTACCAATAATGATATTTTCCCAGAGTAATCTTGCAATAATTCATATAACTGTTCTAAAAAAACTAATTGTTCTCTTTCATGGTTTTTTGTGGGTGCATAAATGTTAACCAAGATGAATCTTACATCACTTATCATACCATCTAGTATCAAATACCTCCCTTCTGGATCACTAATTTCATTTTGAACATTATACTCTAAATTTGTTGGCATTAAGATGGCAACACCTCTACTATTGCTTGTGCCATGGGAAAATATATTCTAGCTCCCCACTCATTTTTCCAAATTATTTCTGTTTTCAAGTTTCTTTGTGTTTCTTCCAAGAAACAAAAACCCTAATGAAACTTTCTAATCCAGTGGAAAACAGATCTTCTTTTGAATGTGTCAGAGAGTCCTCTTGTATTTAAAGAGAAAAGATTAAAGTTAAAAGCCATAGTTATAGAATGTCATGTACTCATATATCTTTACATAATGTGAACCAAACTATGTTAAGAAAATAAAAAAAATGTATCTTTGAAAACACCACATTTCTGCCTCAGAACAGACCACATAATATACGTAAACAACGACACTGAGATATTAATTATGCAAGGGAAACCTGTACCTGAAATCAGATATTGTACCTATAACATAATTTTTTATTAAGTATCGATTTGTTTGTAGAATAGATCTGTATAGCATGTATATGACTCAAGACAACGATTGCATATTATAAGTAGAAACTACACCATGTATGTCTCAGGATGACAATTGCAAAGTATAAGCAGACAATACATCATGGAAACGTTCCTTTTACAAGGCAGAAAAACACACATGTCCAACAAAAATCAACAAAAAGAAAAGGTGGGGGGGGAGGGTACTTCAGGACAAGCTCCCTGGGGAAACAAAGTGAGGATCTCCATTTTAATGGAGTCCAAGCAAATATAAACAAGATATGAGAAGAAACATGGAAACCACCATGTCGTAACAAACAATACAGCAACAGAAAATAGTTAATAATCTACACGAATGAACTCTGCTGTGTGCAGTGCTTGCACCAAACAACTTATATTGATAATGTTAGTATAGTCTTCAGTACACATGCTTTCATAAAATTATGTATACGAGTGACCAGAACTACCCATACCTGCAAGATACCTTTACTTAAAGGGAGACAAAAGTCAAGTTCAAACATGAGTTTCTAAATATCTGAAAGTGTACAATGTAGCCTAATAATGAAAATATGGCTACCCATGTCACATTATGAAAATTATGAGTATTTATAATCAACAAATTATACTTTACTGTACATCATACCTAACCTTCAGCTGCTAGGTACATACCCATGCAAATAGGTCAATGCATATGATTAAAAAAAGATAGACTATATATTATCCAAGCAAACCTATGCATGCCAAGGCATACGCATGCTGATTCCTCCAATGAATAAGGAGGAGAATGATATATTTAAAAAATAAATGAAAAAAAAAATAAAATAAAATTTAAAAGAAATAAATAAGATAAAAAAATAAAAAAATGTATAGGCTACCACCTTTAATACATGTATATTGTAACCTACTAGTTTACCACAAACATAAAATGTGTTGCTGAGGTAGTCCATCCCGATGCTACCAACTAGTAACAAATAAGATTATCAACTACTTAATCTTCAGCCATAATGGACATGCACATGTACGTACACATGCACATCAGTGCACGTTAGTTGAAAAATAGAAAATATGATATAATATATATTTCAAGCATACCCGCTACCTGTCCCTAGGCATACACATATAATTTATCTCTAAAGAATAAGGATAAGTGTGGTGTCTATAACTGAGAAACCAGATCAGAAGTGAATAACCTATCCAGTAATATGCTTCACCATATGATACATGTATATTGTAACCTGCCTGTTCACCCACCTATCCAACACTGACAATTCCACCAGGTGGCATTCCGGTCAAATTCCACAGAATAATATAATACGGTATATCATACACTCAAACTAAGAGTGTTCCTAGTCTCAGACTCAAAACATGAATTGCATGATCACCATACACTGTACTTGTCAACTCTAGATGAAGGGGTGGATTGCAAGATCAAATTAAGTCACCAAATCAATTTAAGTTGCCAAAATCAACTTAAGTCATGTGAACATACGAACATACACTATTATTGTGTTCAGTCCACCATATACATGATATACTATATAGTACCCTACATGCCTTCAACTAAGAAATAACCAGATTTGAATGATCAGAAATTCAGGGAAAGGCATCAAGGATGTAAAGACCCATTGGATGTTGCTTAAAAGCCTTAATAATGATATAGCTCCGAGAATCATTGATCCGGTTGACGGGGATGCAGTCAATGTGAGCAACACTTCCTTCTCTCATTCACGATAGTGCAGTTTGGTTGTGATCTGTGTCATAGGAATTTGTCACAGGAATGATTACCGTCAGACACTGCTGGGACGCTCATACAATACTGGACAGCGAAAGCAATCTTACAGGTTTGCGTCATGCCTGTGCCAGTGGCTAACCCTGGAGAATTAGGATGGCTATCTGCAAATCTCTTTTAAGATTGCATGTATTGCAAATATTAAAGGTTATTCTAGCACATTTCCACCGCATCAGATTAGTTAGAACAACGTAAACAAATTTTAGATCCTTTGTGTCTGAGGAACGATACTGTTTTACAAGGATATGGGCAGGTGGCTATGGACCGTGCTTTGAATCATTTGAATCAAGAAGTCCCGAATAGTTAGAGTGTCATTCAAATTTCCGCTCAAAATGTACATATCCTGCGCCTATTGCAGTTTTCTACCAATGAGTGGTTGATCTCTCTCTTTGGCAATTACAAGCAAGTGGTATATACTGCGAGAGGTGTGATACACGTTCGTCTCCAACTGAAAGGAGGGAACTCTTACCTTATGAACAATTTGTTTTATCTTGATATCACGTTGGTTAAATTCATTGCAAACATCTTCAACGCACCAGTGTAGTATCGTTGAGGTGTTATCCTTGCAATTTGTGATTGATGTTCAGCGGATGTTAGCGATTAAATGTACGCGGATGTGTAAGGTCCTAACAACTACTGTTCACGTGTCAATAGCAAGGCTGGGTAAAAATCAAGATAGTTGTTAAAGTGTGATTAAATGATGACTTTTTCCCAGTGCCTAGTAATATTTTTTTGCTTTATTGACGTAACTCTTCCAGTAGCAAGCACGTATAAAGTTGATCTACTTAAGTAAACAAAAAAAATCTGAATTATCATTTGAATCACAAATTCGTATTCCTCGTAAAAAGACCTCTTCATTCAAGTACCAGACCTATACTTCCAGATAGAATACCCCAGGTCAGCAGCTCTTCTTGGTGCGCATTGGGCGCAACATAGC